>OZ020250.1:12829586-13429586 GCA_963971285.1 Astropecten irregularis | reverse complement strand
AGACTGAAAGCTGAATGACACATTTCAACCCTTTTTTAATACCAAGGCATGTTTTCCATTGTACAAAATACTCCGGATAGTTCAGATAATAAGTTCAGATAAAAATGTATTGGAAAATAATCCCCATTTTGTTTAACATTTTACACTCAACAGTCAGAGATACATGTACCCGTGCTATTACAAATGAATGCTATCCGATTTCTGCATTCATTGCATAGCTGTGAAAAATGGGAACTTAGGCTATGCTCAGAGGACCATGGAGGAGGGAAGACTGCACATTACCAAAATATATTAATTTCAATTGGGTAAATGATTTACATGATTTTGAGTAAATGATTTTGTCCAATAAAGCAAAAAGGCTTTCAAAAGGGCTTTTAATAAGTGGCATCCTCAACACAGCAAATCCACAAAATTAAAAAAGCAATCTAGTATTATTTCTTTCAAATCGTAGATCTACATTTTTAAGTGCTTTGGGTAATTATTAGTCACAACACTACAGGTTGATTGTTCACGAAAATGTAACATCTTTTAGTGTATCTAGATAAATAATTGTACGTACCTATGAGATGTAAATATCCATATACGTGCAGAGCAGATTACAAAGTGAGTTGATATTTATAGCAGTAGGCCTATAATATAATGGACGAACAATGCGCGCTGGCCACGATGATCAAAATGACCTCATTCTCGATGAACCGTGGTGGAACGGGCCACTTGCAACAATATTCCCGGACAGATATAGAATAGCCCTAGATATTATCTGCAGGCTGGATGGCCAGGGCCCTAATTCATCAGAGATAAACCAGCCCATGGTCTGGGGAGTAGGGGGGAGGGGACTGTGTTTTTGCCTTCCTATAGCTTAGCTGTGAGGTGGAGGCCTACATGTACCTTTAAAACTGACCTATACTGACAGGTGGTTCCTGAAAAGGGGGGGTGGGAGAGATTTCCTAAGGAAATTGATTGTAAGCCACACAATTTGAAGGCTTTTTGTGTAAATTGATTGGTGATACAGGAAACTCGTAATATGCCCAATAGGCCAAATCCATGTCTCGTCCAATGTACGCAGAGGCTGATGAACACAAGGTGGATGGCTGAAGGAGGGGGGAAGGAGGAGGGGGAGGGGGGAAAGGGAAGGCTCGCACTGGTTCGTTCGATCCAACCGTGGGCAGTGGCTCGATCAGTGGCCTTGGAGGCCTGAGCCATTTTCTAGAGGCAGAAGCCGTTACAGCTAATGAACAACCATACATTTCTCATATTCACCATAGGTCACTCACTCACTGCTGTGGCCCTACGCAAAGAAAACACGTACATGTATCGTTAATTCCGTGAAGTCCAGAATATTCGACAGAAAAAAAATTATAATACCAACTGCCCAGTGTTTTTCAGATATAGAATTAAGTATAAGTATTTAAAAATCTCTATTTTCACAGGAAAAGCCACATCGTTTATCTATTTATTATTTTTCTGACTTAATGCTCGTATTTGTGGAATTGTTCAATTTGACCGGGGACGGTATTTTTTGCTTCAATCATAAAATCTCTGGTTTATTATTTTATTTTTCCAGCCCGCTGCCCGAATCTTGACCTCAGGATTTCAATCGGCGGCCATGGGTGGTCAGGAGACAAGGACACATGCATGAACGTCTTACAGATTTTAATAACAAATCAAGTCTAGTTGTATGGCACATCGTACATGAAATTTACAACAACAAAAATAATAATACTAAAAAACGTACTTCAATGTATGGACTGACCGTTAAAGGTAATTTCATACTTTGGTTTTTGTCAAAGAAATGCAGATTCATGGGCAAAAAATATCAACAAAGATAAAGTAACAGTCATCTGTGAAATTTCCATTCCCATACGGTGCCCACTTTTTGAGAAAACAAACAGTGTAAAATGCCCATGGTATTTGAAATCTTTTCATCATTATTTGCTATCTTCTGAAGATCAAAATTGTGTTTACTCTTTTTCTGGATAAATACAGCATTTCAGACAGAACAAATGTAATGATATATTTCTACCATCACCAGTGTATACCCTGTAAGTTAATATATAGGTAAAATCTGTGGAGATATCTGTTTCAGTATACGAACAAAGCATGATAGTACCTTTAAACTTTTACCTTGCAAATTGCATACAACTGTTTCTGGTGAACTGGAACTAATCACAACTGTTCAAGACACAAGTACATCTTCATCTCATCAACCATGAATTATGAAAACAAAGCTAATACATAAAATACATTATCCAGTATTATTATTTTTCCCAAATCCAAACAGTAAATTTATTTCAACTGGCAAGGTTTCCTTCTTCTTCCTGTTTTTTATTTCATTGAAAAGTGAACAAAGAAAAATTTACTATCTAGCGGGATTCGGACCGGCGACCTCCTGAGTCCTGAATACCCTACAGGCGCTCTACCAACTGAGCCATCCAGCCCTACATTGGTAGTGACCCCAATAGTCAATTATCTTTGTTCGTTTGGCAGTCAGAAGCCATGAAACCACTCACATACTGCCATATCCCAGGGATCATTTTATCGATACTTGCAGCAATGCTGCAACCTGGGAACGGTACATTCACTCAAAGAGGATACAGCTTTTTGATGTTTCTTATTTCCTTAGTACCCAAATTATCATCAAATAAGTCAAAATGGAAACTGACTCAATTAATTTAGGAGATCGCCGATTTGAATCCCGCTCCAGTCAATTTTTCTTTGATCACTTTTCAATGACTTTAAATTCAGTCAGTTTCCCTTGTTGTTATTTGATTATTCAATTCATTTGCCATTGAAAAGTGATCAAAGAAAAATTGACTGGAGTGGGATTCGAACCGGCCACCTCCTGAATACCGTACAGGCGCTCTACCAACTGAGCCATTCAGCTGGATGTTGTCCCCAATAGTCAATTATCTTTGTTCGATTCAATTATTTTGCGGCAACTTTAGGGTGAACAAAGCAAACTGATATATGGCGGGATCTGAACCTGCTACCTCTGGATTAATGCACTGGTGGTCTACCAACCAGTCTTTTCAATATTAGCCTCTTTTGGGGTTGGTGCCTTGGCAGTGTCCAAAAACTGTCAATAATACAGTATCACCTAATTTGGGCCGGAATGGGCCCAATTATATGGAATCCATTACAGCCTATTTTTGTGCTTACGGGCACTGCTGTACATGTGAAATCTTTTTCATGGAATCCGTAGGCAAGACTTATCAGTTAGCGAAGAATTTCTAGGGTATTAAACCGTGATTATTTTCAGCTAACGCGCTGTATGCATTCTGCAGAAATTCCTTGATTACCGTTAGCAAAAAGAAAACACCCCTGTGAAATACGCTAACCGTATTGAAGCAAAATGAATCTGCTACTGTAAGCAAAGAATTTTTGTTAATGGTAACGGATTCCATGAAATTGGGCCAAGGTCATTTGCTGATCAGGAGCTATGAAAACACACCTACCGCAAAATCAAAACAAAAAACAAAATAATTCTGTTTGTTTGACCAGCTGTCGACCTACTTACTTTGTTTATCGGGTGAAGGATGTATATTTGCCTTGATGGGTAATTAGTGGAAGGGCTAATATTTATATCTGGACATGTAGGCCTACATTTACATATATACAAATCTCAATGAGTCTAATTATCAAACAGCCAAATAAATGCTTGACTCTAATTAAGTACGATGCCCACCAAACAAAATTGGGTTTCTTGTGTTGTCATGCCAACTATAAAAGTTCATGAACGAGGCGGAAGAAGGTGCCAAAATATGCACTTAAGTTAAGTAAGTAACAAATAACAAAAGCACAAATTCAGCAAAATGTTGTCAAAATTTGAAAGCAAATTCCCCCACCCAATGTACAAATTCTGTTTGTCATCAAAAACAGGGTGCAATTTTATCATCATTATTGGTCCAAAACCTCTACCTGTCATTGGCTTATTAAATTATGCTCAAACTCAAAACATATTTAGCTTCAAATTATTTGTAGGCCGTCCATAAAAAAATGGACGGCCTAACACACTATTTCCAGTTTTAACCACAACACATTTCCACTCATGCTGCCTGGTTTATGTTTGGGCAGTATGGTCCGAAGCATACCGGGGAAAATCTTTATCAGAAAATCAACCTTGACAAAGTGGGTTCCTATTTTTGTACTCGGTCGCTCAATGCTAAAATTAGCCCCCTTCAAGCAATCCTCCCCCCTCCCCCATTAATATACAACAATTAACTGCTCAGTATCAAAAAAGGCATAGAGTTTAATCTGTCACCATGACAACTTAGTGGGAATTTCTGGGTGTCAGTAGTCCATGCAACTATAATTCAACATTTCGTTGACTTGCCAACATTTTGTTCACTTGTCAACAAAAAATCTCATGACCGTTATATTAAAAGAATGTAATGCGCGGTATTTTTGAACGCATGAGGGCGCTGTTAGGTGTACAACTTTATTTACTTCCGGGGGTACGGTCCGGTTAATTGTCAATTGAGCAGAGGTCATTTACGGACAATTTTGTCTTTTGGGTTACAATAGAAGTGTATATTGTTACTACGACATGTACGAGTTGTATTCTGACACAGCGGTACACAAGAACAAGGCATTGTCAAATGACCCCCGGAAGTAATTCGAAGCGCCCTCACGCGTTCAAAAATACCGCGCATTACCTTTGACCCTATGAGTGCAGTCGGCTCTGAGGAAATGTGTGCTGCTGCATGTTATTCTGGTAATTACCGAGATTTGGTACTTAGGGAGACATTCTCATAGATTTGTGCACTAAAATAAACCCTTCTTTTTTTTTCCCTCGTTAAATGGGAAACCCAGCTGAACCAAACTTCATAGACAAAGGTTTCAGACTATGAGGATTGATACAGAAAAAATTCCAACAGTGAAATTCTTTTTTTGGAGACAAATTGTTCGGGAGACATCAAAATCTTTGCCTAGTGCCTATCTGTGAAGTGAACATTTCAGTTTTGGTGTCGATCTTACCAAAGTATTATCTTAAACGTAGCTTTGAACAATCTAATAACATCTCAGTCTGAAGAGATGTTGGCACTTCCTAGTACATTTCCAACTCATCTACCTGGGGTGGATTTCACCAAACTCTTTGTAACTTAATTACTATGAATCGTAGGAGTTATGATGCATTGCAGCCCTACGTAGGATGTGATGGGTTATCCTTTGTAACTTGAGTTACGATCGATCATAGGGCTTCGTGAAATCGAACCCTGGTTTAATAATATAAAGCACGGAAAATCGGGTCCCTGGTTCACTGACCATCAAAAAACACACTTGCCAGTATTCTTGTAATCATATCAAGTTTTATACAAGCCTGTGTGTTGTAAACATTGCAAGGCTGACTACGATTCTCTCTTCCACATGACAGGGCAACGAGCCTGCTAGCTTTAGCCTGCTAGCTTGTCTTGTCTTGTTGTGGAGGTTGCCCATCCTGGTGATTTACGGCAGGCCACTTAATTCACTTAATAAATACCCTGTCAAAAACAACTGCTATTACACACACTGGGGAGGGCATTGGAGCTTGTTTACCCTGATAGCATAATATGTCATATTAAATAGAAGCCACAGACCACGCTCAAACAAGGCCCACAGAAAACAATCGGTCTGCTTTCTAAGGCTCTGGAGGCTCCGGCTCCGTCTCAGGCTCTGGCTCCATTTCGTGAATCCTTCCTGAAATAACGAGTATCAAAAGAAAGGCTTTTGTCTGCGGTTCTGAAGTAGATTCTCTGGTTTGAAAAGGAAAAATTGAGTTTCAGGTTCAGTGAAAAACTACAACCTATATTTTCAGCATATATGGATGTCAGAGCTGGAGCCTGAGCCTGAGCCTGTGCCTGAGCCTAAGACTCCGTTTCGTAAATGCCATAAGTTTCAAAGAGTCCCCAAGCTCATGATTGTTGTTCAGTTTGAAGATTTTCAACTTTATTCTGTTTGAGCTTCCAACAAAGGTATGACAAATATATAGGTCTTGTTAAGTAACAAGATCACTGAAGAAGAAAAAACAGCAGTACATTTTGAAATCACACAGGCCCTGTCAGATCAAAAAATAGGCTTTAGTTGCTGTTTTGGGTTTTCTCTTTTTTTTTTAGGGGAGGGGAGAGGGGTCTTTATTTTTTTTCCCAGCCATTCTCCGCCTTCCCGGAAGCGAGTCTGACTAGCCTTGAGTGCACTTGACAATGCTCAGTGTCTGCACGCCCGGACTAATGTCTAAATCCAGCCTTGTCAGGTATCCTTTAATGGAATACACTTCAAGTTGCTCCAATCCATCTAGGTTCATCAGGGGCAACTTGTAAGGACATATTTCCTACCTTTGGGAAAGAAAAAAAGATCACTATTCTGCTCCAACAGAAGAACTAAGCATCTTAGAATGTTATTTTTGCTTTGCATTGGACATCCATGCAGTTAGGTATCTGTTTTCTTCTTGGTAAAGCACTCTTCAGATGTAGGCAGTCAAGGCTTGAATTCAACGGAGGCCACGGAGGCCATGGCCTTTGTTGCCCTGGTTCTTGGCCTTCGTGCCCCCTTCAAATGTTTCCATAGACATTATGATTTTCCAATGGAAGTGCCCCTTGCAATGGAAAAGTGGCCTTGCCCTTTTCAGAACCAAATAATGTGTCCAAGTTTGGTCAGTCCGAGTCTGAGACCAAGTCCGAGTCCAGTCCATTCAAGTCCGAGATCGAGTCCAAGCCCAAGACCGAGTCAAAACATCCGAGTCCAAGTCCAAGGCCGAGTCCAAGTCCGGCATCATGCATAATATACATAATAAATCAAAATCACACAATTTGTTCTTCTTTTTTTTTCAAAATTACAAAAACACCAAGTTTAAATATTACTGGTTCGAATCAAAACTGAAGAAAAATGGAAAAAGCTGAAATTTGTAAGCATTTTTGCTTACCGTTTTATATGTGTTTTATTTTGTTAATATAAAGACCCATCTCAATCACTAGAGTTGTTTAACATTTGTGGTTTGTCACATGTTACAGTTAAAAGTCTTCTTCTGACATTGCAAAAAGCTACAGATTTTGCAGTAGACAAATTTGCCGGTCTTGAGCCGGACTTGGCCCCGAGTCACCCAGTCCGAGACCAAGTCCGAGTCATGAACCTCCGAGTCCGAGTCCGAGTCCGAGTCCGAGACCGAGTCCGGCAAAATTGGTCTCGAGTCCAAGACCGGACTCGAGTCTCACAGCACTGGACATATGTATGAAAAAGATCCTACTACACGTACTTTGTAGGTCCTGTATACAGTATATGAGATCTGTCAGGTACATCTCATGCTGTATTTTATTCTGGTTGACAGGTTCCGACATGTAGGAGGTTCCCCCCATATGTCTATTAGGCTAACGACCGACAACAACAACGTCAGGGCTTCAGGCTTTCAAGTAACGGTGCGGTTGCAGTTTTTTCGGAAACTCTTTGATTCTGAGAAGCGTGGAGAGGGAAATAACCTCGAGGCTAGTCCCAGAACCTGGGACGTGCGGTGCGCACAACCCGTCCACGAAAAAATGCAAGGTACTAGGGAGGGTGACCCTTGATACAACTAGAGAGCTTGGACGGTAGAGTTGCTTGGGAGGTATTTTCCCTGAAGTCTCGGGTACAAGGCCTATTGTCGAGCCAAATTTTCCTGGTCTCAAAAAAATTCCATTCCTACAAAAGAGTACATGTATTTTACATCTAGATCAAAGTCAAGCTGCTGGTTGATAAAACCACTGGGGATTAGAGACACATGCTTGTTGCAGCTCTCTCACTGCCCGATGAATACTTCTATCAAACTGAGGGGCAGACGCATGATGACTTGGTTACCAGTTAAACGTGCCAACTGTGGATGAGGGTTCCGACAAGTCATCAACAGCTGTGATTAATTCCTGTTACAAACCTGAAGACTGGGATTGGAATTGCAATGTTAAAGGTACTATCATACTTCAGTAGTATACAGAAACAGAAATCTTCACACATTAACCCATAACTTACAGGGTATAAAGATGGTGATGGTAGAAACATACCGTTACAATGTTTCCGTCTGAAATGCTGTATCTATCCAGAAAAAGAGTAAAACCAATGACCAAATAAAAACAAAATTTTGATCTTTTCAAGATAAAAAATACCAGTGAAAAGATTTTTCAAAATACTGCACGGTGTTTTTCAATGTTTTTTCAAAAATTGGGCATCGGATGGGACTGAAAATTTCACAGATGACTGTTACTGTATCTTCCTTGATATTTTTGCCCATGAATCTGCATTTCTTGGACAAAAACCAAAGCATGATATTACCTTTAAAGCTAGGATGTCCATCGGACTCTGTCCAGTCATCTGTTCATTTTTCAAGGGAGTTGGGCGAGATAGAGTGAAATGATTGATTGATGAGAGATTTATTTGCCCGTTGTTGTTCTATTCTTCCAAGTATGATTGGGTTTGGGAGGGTCATTCCTCCTGGGAGAAGTAAGATTTGATGGTTGGACCATACCAATGACCGAACCATACCATAACTGATGGTCAGGCTATGACCAGGGGCCAATTTCATGGAGCTGTAAAGCACAAAAAATCACTTAGCACAAAATATCTTGCTCAAAACAAACCACTCTTCAAAATTCCATTTGATATTCATGGTCAGCGAACAACAGCCAAAGAACAATTGCAAGTGATTCACAACACACAGAAATTTGGTTGTTAATCCTGCTTTTACTAAGACAGAAATGTCATGCTTAGCAAATTTTTGTGCTAAGCAGCTATATGAAATTGGCCCCAGGGCCAATTACATGGAGCAGTTAAGCACAAAAAAAATTGCTCAGTACAAAATGTCTTGCTCAAATTTTCTTGCTCCATTTGATATGACAGCGAATGACAGCCAAAGAACAATCACAAGTGAACCTCAACACATGGACATTAAGTCGTTAACCCTGTTTTAATTAATACAAGTAATAAACTGCTGCAAACTGCTCATCAGCCAAAATAATGACCTGACATTTATAAAAATTTATCAATATTTAGCCTTCGATAAAGATCCTGCTAGGATGAAACGCATCAGGCCCTCCTAAATCCAAGCTATTTTTATTAAGACAGAAATTTCATGCTTAGCAAATTTTTCTGCTAAGCAGTGCCGTGAAATTGGCCCCTGACAATACTTATGGCCTGAGCAAGATATTAACGACAACACTGAACTGATGCATGGTGACGGCATACCGTTAGCCAGTACATGAACACTTCCTGGAAAGTCAAGTAACTACCGGTCGTTCAACTGACAATTTTTTTTTCGACTCCTTTTCTTAATTGCAAAGTGCTGCATAGAGCATCTACATCGCTACAACACTAACCCAATTGAGAATAGGTATGCCACGTACTAAATCACAGGTGGGCAAAATGGGGAATGCGCTTTACATGAACATGCATCATGTTTTCAAAAGTGGCAGGTCCCAACATTCGACTCAAATTCTAAAAAAAAAAAAAAAAAAAAAAAAAAAAACCAGCTGTTTTTACCAAAATGAAACCGCCTACATGTAAATAGGACATTTCCACAAGGTTTGTACCGGTAGTCAAATTCAGCAATCTCGTGGCTGAAATTGCCAGAGCCTTCGAGGTATTAGGACTAATACATACTTCTATCATGCCGCGTATTAAGAACAAGGTCTTCTGTAATTGCTGGCGGTGAACTTGGAATTAATTACCACCGTGTTATACCACCGTCATCCAGCTTCTATTACAAAGGGACAAACCAGGGTCTGAATTAATTGGTGTATTGCCAATAATGTAAGACGGCTGACGTGGCCTCGGAATAGGTAATTAGAGACTAATAAAACCTAATATCTAGACTGCTATTTCAAATTAACCCAATTGGAGTTTATGTGTACGATAGTGTACAATATTTACACTGCATATAGGCTTACTGTGTATCAAGTATGCACGCGAAGGCCCTATACACACTGTATTATTAAAACTATAAGTACTACACACTCTATACACAGAAACATTCATGGTGCAGTATCACAACCTGGCTGCCACATACCCATCTGGGCAATAAATTAGCATCCTCCCCCCCTCCCCGCCCCACACATTCGCAAACAAAACCTCCCCATGATAAAAAATATGATGGATAGCAGTCCTACGTGTAATTATGTACACAGGAAAGGAATATTATATAGGCTACGGGGTTGTTCAAATAAGCAGATACTTTACAGTATTGATGATATATATACACAGTATTGCACAGGCAATAAAAATGTAAATAACACAGGGGATACAGTGACAGATCATACAGATGCTGTTAATAATACTATAAGGTCCTTACAAAAATAGGACAGACAAATGAGCCTATTTATGTCAACATTGCGCGATATACAAAGGGGATTGAATGAGGATATTAATGGATATTTACTTGAAAATCTGCAGGGATTTGAGGCTTAAAGGTAGTGTCCTACTTTAGTAGCATACAGAAATAGAAATCTTCCCAGATTTACCTATAACGTACACTGGTATAAAGATGGTGATGGTAGAAACATAGCGTTAAAGATTTTCTGCCAGAAAAGAGTAAAAGTATTTGACCAAAAGCAACTTGGATATCAGGAAGATCAAAACTCCTGTGATTGGATTTTAAACGGTGAGCGTTTTTCACTGTTTTCTCAAAAAGTGGGCACTGTATGGGACTGGAAATTTCACAGATTATTGTTACTGTATCTTCCTTGATATTTTTGTCAATGAATCTGCATTTCTTTGACAAAACCAAAATATAATATTACCTTTAACTCAGACAGAAATGAAAATCTATCAAAATTTTAGTATCCTTTAATTCCTCCGAACCCTAAAAAAATTTATCCTGAAGTTTTAGAGGTGAGAGGGAAATCCCAGAGAGTGTTATCTGAGTAGAAACCATGCAATCAGGTAAGAATTGGAAATTGTACTCTACAGGTGGACTGAGCGAGACTTGAACCCAGGTCACCAGAGGTGAAAGGCAAGGAAAGAACCGCTACGCCAACCTGACTCCCCTCGATTGGTCGTTGCATTTGATTCATACTTACAGTGTCCAACACTATCAAAGTCAGTATTGAAGAACCTTATTCGATGCTTGGGACATTTTTTTCAGTTTTCAGTTCAATCGAAATTCAAGGGGCAGGAGCTATTTTCCCTGGGCTGAGAGCACTTGACTGAGAGCAATGTACTGGAATATTTGAAGGGGCGCCAAGGCAATTACCTCCATTCTCTCATAGAGAATGAAGTCTCGCCTCATTTGCCAAAAGAAAAAGCCGCACTGAATTGCACTGCGACCGTATTGAGTTAGACACGGCTAGCTCCCCTACAGAACGACAAAAATGAGCTCGCACACGAAATAGGCCTGAACTCTGCAGAAAATGGGACATCTAACAGTACACATAGTCTGGTTTTGTTTTCAGGCAAATGGAGAAATACGATACAATTTTTACATCAATTTCGGCTTCCACGATGTTGATGGGGGGGAAAAAAAAGAAGAAATTAGTTTGGTAATAAGGAGTGGTGTTACATTGCTGTAATTATATACAAGTGGCATCGTATCATTTACACGAGGGTGAAAGACAAAATCTCAATGCAAACATCCGTGCATGTGATCTGTTTAAAAAAAAAAAAAAGTAGAGACAAGAAGCCTACAGGTAGTTAGAGGATTACAAGACTGCGAGCCTAGATTCAGTTTGAAGGGATGGTTTCTCAATTTGATCCCCATTTTGTAATTAAGCCCTCATCCTACATATAGATTGGGTGAACGACCTACTACTTGGCAATTTGCATTAAAGAGAAAAATGTATCTCATTTTATAACACATGCTAGGTAATGGTCACAGAACAGCACTCACACTTTGTCTGATCCAGCATGTACATAAAAATAACACACCTGTGAAAATATGAGCTCAATCGGACATCTGAGTCACAAGAAAAAAGAAAAAACCCAACTCAATTTTTCTTATAAAACAGAATGGTTTGAATCTTACCCCGAGATCAAAATTAATTTTGGTCTTTTTTTTTTACCAATTTCTGAATAAATACAGCATTTCAGGTGGAAGAATTTAACGGTATATTTCTACCAGCACCATCTTCATATCCTGAAAGTTATATACATAAATCTGTGAACATTTCTGTTTGGGTATGTTACCAATCCTGTACTGTACCTTTTAACATGTAAGTAATTCATACGTGCATATGTGTACAATTGACTTTCATTTTTGAAGGAGAACACGGAGAAGAAATGACTGGAGCAGGACTCGAACCGGGTTTATACCGATGCTCTACCAATAGCGTTCCGCACTAATGACGTCACACTATGCATGCACATACCCCCACTCACCACATGTTTGCGTGGCCACGTTGCAATGTTTGTCTGAGGTTCGGTGCTATTTTTAGCGCAAGTGCGCAGTGCTATTTAACAATACATTTCTCTGTTGCCAGTGCCCCAGATTGTCAAAAAATTCTGAGTGTAATCTTTGGCGTACTAACAAGTTTTCTTTTGGGAAAAACAAAGGCAACATTTCAATTCCACATATGGGTCTGTGCATCCACTTCAAGGCACAATGGTGTTTGGTAAAAGCTCTGCGAAACATTTATTATGACAGTGAAGTTTTTTTCACCACTGGCCTAATGTATAAGTGAAACAAAATGCAAAATGATTATATTGTTAAAATGCATATTCTGTATAAAAAAAAATAAAAAATAAAAAAAATAAAAAGGCCAGTAGTGAGATGCGAGTCCTCTTCCTTCCAAATCGCAATATCGTCAATTTGTAGCCATTCATTACCAAAAAAGTACACAATCGTCGATGCATCTCATACTCAGAGCACCATGCTGGGCCAGCATTTGTGTGGTCGTACGTAGGAACATGTCCTATTAACGAACTTGTACCATTCTATTATGCCTTAATGAATGCACATTTACTGTTGGCCTTCAGACAGGAAGGTGATCAATAAATACATTGATATGTACCTCGATGAGGAAACTACACGTTTCTGCAATGTTAATTACACATGTGTATGTATGTGCGACTCGTGCAAAATGTACACGATAGCAATCGGTACGACGTACACGAAGGTTGGATGATATCGACCCAGTGGCGGTACTGAACAAAACCTTTGAAGATCCAGGGGCAGATCCAGGATTTTCCAAAGGAGGGGGGGGGGAATAAAATGCATGTCTAGCGTAATGGTGGACCACGAAACTGGCAAACTCAATAGCAATGCGGATGCATTTCGGGGCAATCAATGCTAGCAGGTTACAGCGGGCCTGAGGTGAACTGCCCAACT
This sequence comes from Astropecten irregularis, assembly GCA_963971285.1. Classification (NCBI taxonomy): domain Eukaryota; kingdom Metazoa; phylum Echinodermata; class Asteroidea; order Paxillosida; family Astropectinidae; genus Astropecten; species Astropecten irregularis. The sequence continues at coordinate 13,416,334 of OZ020250.1, read as the reverse complement.
AATTTTGTCTTTTTGAGTCTCTCTCCCTATGTATAGTATTTTAAAGTATTTTTTAATCTTTCTTTGAAAAAACAAAATTGGCTTGAGTCAGATTGTTAATACTGGCCAGGCCTAGCCACTAAAAAGCCTGGCCAAGCCTGGGCCTGTAGGCTTGAAATCTTCATCACTTCAGCCCATCCAGAACTTCAACAAAATATAGCTGTTTACAGTCAATAAAAGCCAGGCCTCTGAGTGGCCTACTGAAGTCCTGCCTACATCAAGTCGGACATGTGCATATTGTTGAGCTTCAAATAAATACAGCATACTGCCCATAGCGCTCCGCACTAATGACGTCACACGAGTGATTTGGCCAGCGCGCGTATGTACAAAATCCCCGGATGTCAGAAAAACTTAATGCATGCACATATGCATGCACACAAGCACACCCACACATGTTTGCAATGTTTGTCTGAGATCCAGTGTGCTATTTTTAGCGCAAGTGCAGAACGCTTTATTGACCAGAGTTGGATTACAGAAGCTGTAGAGCCCAGGCAAAGCCCAGGCCTGGCCTGGCTTTTCAGTGGCTGGGCCCGACCCAGTACACTAAAGTTTCTCGGCCTTATGCAATTATGTATTACTGACAAGAGGATCCTCGGAAGACTCTGAATGTCAAATACCCATCGTGTGTCATCAACTCTCATTAGGCCTACTCTTACTTCTTGGGGTTTTTTTTTTAGCGGGTAATCTGGGAATCGTTGACTGCTGGTGTCTGCGACTCACAGACAGTATGACTGCTGCCAACTGGTGGTTTCTATTAAATAGAAAGGTTGACACAGGAGCAACGACCTTTCTTCCTACATCGGCTGGACTTTCTAATTTCATCATCACTAATTAGTTTCCAGACGACTGCACGAAGTCTATGATGGAGATTAACATTTCCATGACATTTATGCAAATGTGCACATATGTGGACTTCCGTAACCTTTTTGAAAATCATTTTTTCTGGATGACGTTTTAGCACTGGGGCATCGATGTATTCCAGTTCACAAATGCCCAATGTACAAGACGCTGCAAAATGTCAGTCACTACATTCAGCATTAAAGGTAGTATCATACTTTGGTAAGAAACCAAAGTTAAAATATTTTCCGCCTGAAATGGTCTATTTATCCAGAAATTCGTAAAACAACGACCGAAAATCTTTTTGATCTTAGAGAAAGACTTAAGAAATACTTTCTCAAAAAGTGGGCACCGTATATGGGACTGAAATTTTCACAGATGACTGTGACTGTGTCTTCCTTGATATTTTTGCCCATGAATCTGTATTTCTCTGACAAAAAACAATGTATGATACTACCTTTAAAGGTAACTTCATACTTCTAAATGTTTTTTGCCAATTAAGAATGCAGATCCATGGGCAAAAATATCAGGACACAGTAATAGTGATCTGTGAAATTTCCAGTTCCATACGGTGCCCACTTTTTGAAAAAAAAAACCAGTAAAGAATTGCTCACAGTATTTTCAAATCTGTTCACAGGAGTTTTGATCTCCCTGAGATCAAGGACACTTTTGGTCTTTGGTTTTACTCTTTTCTGGATAAATACAGCATTTCAGGCAGAAAAGCGTTAAAGGTTTGTTTCTACCATCACCATCTTTATACCCTGTAAGTTATAGGTAAAATCTGTGGAGATTTCTATTTTGGTATGCTGCAACCAAAGTATGATGTTCCCTTTAAAAAGGAAAATGTCCTGCACTTTTTGCATCTGTTTTGGATGTTGACGCAAAGGATTTTGACTAAATGTGAGACACATGTCCCAAATTAATCTTCATATTCTGTTGATCATTATTTGAAAAATTACACTTGCCCATAGCATGCCAATGCCTGTATACATATACCAACATGCCTGCTCTGTCACAGGATATCTGATAGGGAATTTGCATGCGCACATCATATGCTATATTTGTACCCACGCAACATTCCCTAATAAAAATCAGGCCTCAGTTGCCTAGACACCTCTTCGGGGGAAGGGGAGGTTTCGACATGATAACAGGGCGAGTAGTCGGGCGCTAACGTGACCTTCAATTTCATATTTCTCTTTTTAAATATCACCAGCCACCGTTTGATGCTTCAGGAAATGAGTCTTCATGTTAATAAAATCACAAGGGAGTTGCGTCGAGAAATTATTAACACGGAGAGGGAAAACAAAATAAAACAATCAGATTGAAAGAGAGTTCAGCTTGACAGCTTTCATTTCTCAAAATAGACAATGCAATCTGTTACCGAAACCTTGACCTTTAGAAGAATTTTGCGTGCGTGCTTGTATACATGTACTGTTTCACCCGATGACAGACTTCACTCAATATTACATGTAACTCAAAGACCAATAATCCATACCCTGAAACATAAAAAAAACACTGTGAGGATTTTGTAGGATTTTGGAAGGTTTTGTAGGACTAAGAAGAGAACCAGATCTTCTTATCCAGCTCAAAGCTCTGCAAGTATCATGGCTTGTGTTACATCATCTTTCATTCTCACACGGCACCGTTTTGATAACTTGTATTTACATGTCAATTCAAGTAGAATTTTTATGACTGTATCATACATTTACAACCTCCTTGCATAATCAATGACAGGAATAGGCATAAAGAGGAAACATTAATATTTCCACACCCCATATTTTAAAAACAAATCAAATTTAGACAACCTGTTTCCTAACTGTCTAAAAAAAACATAAATAAAAAGGCCGTAAATTTATGTGTTTCTGATATAAAATTGAATAATATACATTGTATATAAAAACAAATCAATACAAGTTATAACATGAATAAGCTGCTGCAAAGTGCTCATCAACCAAAATAATGACCTGAAATATATACCGGTAATTCTGCTTTATAGAGCCAGCACTAGGAGGGCCTGACATTTTGATCCTATAGCAGGATCTTTCTCAAAGGCTTTCCAGCTAGGATCGAGACATCAGGCCCTCCTAACTCCAAGCAAATAAAAACAAATGATGATAATAATTCCTGCTCCATTGATACAAAAAAAGAAATTACTAAACACATTCCGTCCTCTTTGACTGTATCAACCGGTGTTCGGCGTTGACATAAAAAAAAGGTCTCCATCGGTATTAAACTCACCTCTTAAGTCTATCGTATCAATAAAGCCCATCCATCAAATCAGCTGGTCTACTCGAACGGTTCCTATTCCTTAGCCGTGTCCCCGGCGTACAGCTTTAATAATGAGCTAAGCGCAATACCGGTATTCCTAGTTCTATGGAAGGGACAGACGGACGGACGGCCGGTCGTGCCGTGCCATGACTGGTTAATAATCACACATGCACGAGACATTGATCGGGGCATATCGCACATTATACATATGTATGTAAAGTATGTATGTATGTCTGTAATGCACGCACACAGTTCGAGATGAGTCGCCCAAGGTGTGTGTGTGGGTGCATGCGCGCATATACACCGTGTGCGTGTTGTTCTTTTTCATCACATATTCATATGTGGGAGAGTTATTACTTTGTGCCAGGTGTTTGGGAGAGGGGGAGTGGCAGAGAGGCGGAGTGGGGGGGGGGGGGTTACAAGACGGAGAGCATGAACAATTCAATGTATTGTACATGTACCTATATATCAGCCAATTGGGCTCTACAATGCATACATAAATGTATGGATCGACTAGTATATAATGCCCTGGATATCAACGTAGAACGTAGGAGTTACATGCGCAACATGGATGAATTAAGCCTAGCCTTTGATAGGTTTTCTCGGTCATTTTCGGCAAATGAGCTGGCAATTTCATTTTCACGTATTCGTGTTCACGCGATGTTGCCTCCTCAGTTGAAACCGTCACTCGATTTCACTTTGATGCATCCGTATTTATATCGCATTGCATTCAATTAAATTCAACAGTCTAACAGTTAAAATGCAAAATCGGCATTCAATTTAGCACGCTGACAAAAGCCGTTGCGAATTTGAATGCTGTTTGAATGAAATTTTAAATTGAAAGGCAATTTTTTTATGAATTCGCCTGACCCTTGTTTACAAGTGAAATCGAATGACTATTTTGAGGTGCCTTGCAGTTTCACGCGAAATGGAATGATGCAGCGCTTAAATTGTCCACTCATTTGCCGAAAATGACCGGGGAAACCTATGTATATACCACTAGTCTCATAGCTGCACCCATCAAGATCAATCCACATATATAGGTGTGTATTTACTTCAAATTATTCACTGAGAGCAATCGAAGATCCTTTGTAAGAAGCTTAAACAGGGAGGCTAGCTTGCAGAAGGTGACAATTGTTACGAAAACATTTCGGTATCCCCCCCAAGCAATTAGTCTCATTGCAAGAAAATATACATGTGGAGACTTGCTCTTTTTGTATATAAAACAACCTCACCTAAATCTTGTTGTACATATTCCACGCAGCATGTCACACCACTAGGCTGGGAAAACAGGCCGTTGAGTTAGCGGCTTTACCTACTACACATTTAAATTATGCACATGTATACGTGGTCCGGTACTAAGACATTTCAATTTGTTATCGGTGCCCCTATGTGTCCTGTTTCTGCATGCAACATATCCTGTACCAATAACACAAGCCATCAACATGGCAAGGCAGATGTGTAAGCCTGTAGTGTGAGAGAGAGCTTGCAGTGGCCTGTCTACACTGGAATTCCAATATTACCCTCCCCCCTTTTTCCCTTTCCTTTAGTTCCAGCCATGTACTTGTATTTGTTCAACGCTATTAAGGTTTGGGGTCAAATGTGTAATCATGTAATCAGGTCTGTAGGCTCTCTGCAGGCTGGCTGCGCTGGCTGTCTGGTGTGGTGTCATTATAATGGATGAATGTGTGTATATCAGGCAGATGCGGGCTACTATAGGGAACCTTATGCACAATCTACGGGATGACGTGCTATGAACATCCTCAGGGCCCGAGGCTGAGCCCAATTCCACCGAAGAAAGTGCATGAGGCTCCGATGCACAAACTTCAGCACCACACGGTGGTCGTACTTCATCACGACTTCCAGGATAGAAACAGGTCCTCAACCAACCTCCTGAAATGTACCAGACTAGACTAAAAGCAATCGACCGAGCACTCAGCGAATACATATCCTTGGAACGAACAAAACCCAGTCCCCCCAAAAAGCCTTTTCCAACTCAATTTGTGTCTAATCTGCCTCTATCTCTCTCTCTCTCTCTCTCTAAAAAAAAAAGATTCTTCCTTCTTTAAATTCCCTGAGCTCGCCTACAAATAGATTGATCAGATCCAGATTGCTTGTCACGCCGAAGTGCACTCGGTGTGACGTATTTGCATTGATTGCAATTGAAACCCGGTTTGCAATTTGTATTGATTCTGCACGATTCGTTTTGTGTGTTTACGCGTTCAAGACGCGGCCGGCGTGCAAGTCCTTAACTGCCAAATCAGAGGCAGCAAAATAGAGTTTAAAAAAATGGATGCACTTCCGAGTATCCTTAGAGAACGTCTGATTACATCAATGGATGGCGCTCATGTACAGGAGTTGGGAACTTCAGGTTCGATCTCATGCAAAATCAAGGGATTGTATCGCATCGTGAATTTAGAGAATTTAGAAATAAGAGCAATGCAATTCTCTCTCCCTTTCCATAATAGTAAATAATAATGGGTATTTATGAAGTGCCCTTTAATTAAAAAAGATCAAAGCGCTGTACATAATATTTAGAGAAACAAAGAGACAAAGAAAAGGGTAATGAGAACAAGAATGTCTTAAGACGTTTCCTGAAAATAGTGATAGAAGGAGCATTCCTGGATGCTGTTGTGGACAGAGTTCTAATGTACGTGCAATTACTACATCAGCCACATCAATGTCACAGATTCCGAATTGGCCAAGTCACATGATTCAAATTAGTCCATTCAATGAGAAGAAAGGCTGACGCACTTTTTTTCTTAATCTGAATAACACGGCCACCTCCAAATAACCTGGCTACGACTTTGAAATAACACATAAATCTATCAGAGGTTACAGTATGCTGCAGCTGCTATGCTCCTTGGCTATGTGTACCGTATAATGTAAATTCAAGCCTGTAGCCAAATACAATTTAGACGGCGACCCAAAATATGCAACCGTGGTTGCAAAATGTATGGTTTACTACTGTAATGCTTAAAACAACATGTACATTAAAGTGGAATCAATGTTATATTACATGCATGAGCAAGCATGCATGTACATGTACAAATTTCAGTATGTGTCAGTGTAATTACCTGGTATGTTGATGTGGGAATCAGCGCTAGTTTCTCCTCGGGATGTCAAAATGTGCGGGCGGCATGATCAAGATTCTGCCGGCAGCAGCCAGGCATACCCAATTCATTGACTGCAATCAGCATTGCGTAGTGTTGAGAACAGCAAATGAACTTGTGCATTTGCAGGCATTGATGGGAGCACAGTACTTATGGCCCGCACATGCTTAAAACTCCATCCAAATCTGCAGCTGGCATCAATGTATGTGCACAAGCAAATGTACTGTACTGTACACCGTACCCCTTTAGTGCAAGAGCCACCGATAAGTGAGACTTGAGGCTATGCATTGGTGGGAGTGTTCAATAGGGTTAGGTTTGCGGTAAACACCATGTCCACGATGATACTCGTTTTGCGAGTGTGATGTGTAGTTCTGAGAAGACGTTTTGAACAGTCTGTTTTATTTGTCTTCAGGAGGAGACTACTATCTCATGCACATTACAAGCATCATTTTATCTAGAGACATTGATTTTTCTTTAATGTGAAAACTCATCCATCTTTAGTTCTTCAACAGAGGAAAAAGGGCAATCTTTCAGAATTCTAAAAGCACCGCATTTCAGAATGGGTGGCACGTGACGTCAACAAAGAGCACAAAGCGGACATCTTCCAGGTGTAACTGCGCATTTTGAGAGCTAAAGTTTCCACCGTGATTAAGGACCTGTTTGTTTCACACGATCAGTGATCCGGCATGCAAAAACTGCTCTGGATCACATTTTTAGCGTATTCTGCCTGCGACGTGGATTTGGCAACCAAGATTTGCGGTGAAATAAACAGGCCCTAAGTATTCTGCATGCAGTTGCTTGGCTACTTCCCACGGTATTTTCAAATCTTTTCACAGTAGTTTTGATCTCCCTGAGCTCAAAACTGTTTTGGGGTAAATTATTTTACTCTTTTCTGGATAAATAAAGCATTTCTGGCAGAAAAAAATTAAAAGTATGTTTGTACTACATGTATCACTATCTTTATACCCTGTAAGTTATAGGTAAATCTGTGAAGATTTCTGTTTTGGTTTATACTACCAAAGTATGATAGTAAAAATTGCATACAACTCTTTCCGGTGACTTTTGATGACAGTGAGATAATTCTGAAATGCATAAACACAGTCTGGAGTAGTGTGTAATCATTAACATGAAATTAAGATACTGTACAAGCAGACAAGTAGGTCAGGGGAAAATAACCCTGGGAAGATGACCTCCGATGGGGTCAAGTGACTATAACAACAGACAGTTGTGTCTTTTTATTCAGGTGGTTTACGAACTGAATTGTTGGTCGATTTGTCGATATGGTGTCTATTTATAGTACGTAGGGGAGGTGGGAGGGGATTTTCTCTATCAATGGGTTTGTCAACCCTGAGTGAATTATTTTGTAATACATCTGTTGGACTGTATTTTGTTCAAATTGTTTGTTTGGGTTCAGTGTGGGGTTATCTGCCAGCATTCATTGTATGTGGATTGAATTTGCATAGAGAATAAAAAAAAAAAGAGGGTCGGTTCAATGTACTGGATGTACCTAACTGCAGCCTGTATAGTAATAATTTTGCATCTGGGAGATAGAAATATGAAAATTAGGCTTGCTCTTCACTGACGTAGATGAGCACTACATATTCAGTGCTTGTTGAGTGCACATGAACTGCAGCCTGAGTGGTGATCAAACTGCATCAAATCCTTGTTCAGAATTCTTTCCTGGGCATCACATGATGAAATTCTTTCGACTGCTGAGGGTATATGTTGTGGCCATTTAGTGCTGCATGCACTGTGCCCAATTTCATGGAATCTGTTACGGCCTATTTATGTGCTTACAGGCATTATTGCGTGAAATCTATTCCATGGAATCCGTAAGCAAGGTTTTCGGTTAGTGAAGAATTTCTAGGTTAACCGTGATTATTTTCTGCTAACACGCTGTCATGCAGCGATTTGCAGAGAGTCCTTGCTTATGAGTAGCGAGAAAGACAACCCTCCTGTGACATACGCTAACCGTAAATAAAAAAGGTCTGTTATTGTAAGCTATTAACTTTAAGGATTTTTGTTTACGGTAACGGATTCCATGAAATTGGGCCCTGTACATGTATGATCAACAAGCCTGTAACAGTCGTGAGTATACCTGGGCCCAATTTCATGGAATCCTTTACCATTAGCAAAAATTCTTCGCTTACGGTAGCAGACTTTTTTTGGTTACGGTTAGCGTATTTCACGGAAGAGTTTCCTTTTTGGTAACGGTAAGCAAGGAATTTGTGCAGAATGCATACGAAGCACGTTAGCAGAAAATAATCACGGTTACCCTAGAAATTCTTCGCTAACCGAAAGGTCTTGCTTACGGATTTCATGAAATAGATTTCACGCGTAGCAGTGACAGTAAGCAAAAAATAGTCTGTAACGGATTCCATGAAATTTGGCCCAGCACTTCCACACTCTGTTTAGATTTAGAAGTATAGCTTCACAAAACGGTCCACTCATTTTTGCCTGCACGAACGCTAAGTTCCTTCAACAGTTCACCATCGGTTAATACACACAACGTTTTATGTCTCAATAGTCAGACCTACATCCATGTACAATTTGTGACGAGTTCTCTTGTTGCATCTAGGTAAGTGTACAAGACTTGACGCTTATGACTGCAGCTGTCTCTTGCTGTGTAGAGGAGCAGAGATAGATTTCATTCTAATTGGGGGAACAACTGTCCAATGTGCTGTCATAATAAAACACGATACTTAATAATTACGTCACCAAACATCATGTCGTTGCTGGTTGTAAACTTGTACTATACACAGCCCTGTGTGACTTTTCACAGCAGTGAACAAAATAGGGTGATGATAAGGCATTGCCACATAATCTTGCTTTGACCTGGGGCCAATTTCATAGAGCTGCTTAAGCAAAAAAGTTCTTGGTAAGTATGAAAAGTCTTCCTTGATCAAACAGTATTACCAACCAAATTTAGTGATGTGATGTTTACTGCTTTTGACTTGTAATCGGCCATTGTTTGCTGAGCATAATATTCACAAGTTTTGGCTGGCATTCTGATTTCATTTAACTTACCAAGTTTTTTGGTGTCATAGGTTGTGGTTTTTCATTGAAGCTGAAGCCCTGTTTTCTTTTTCAAACTAGAGAATCTACATGTACTTCCGAATGGCAGCCAAAAGCCTCTATTTTGATACACGTAAATTTTGGAATGGATTCACGAAATGGAGCCAGAGCCAGAGCCTGAGCCAGAGCCTGAGCTTTCATGGTGTCATGAGCCTGTCCAGCTACCGTTCAGAGACAAGTTGGTGTTGACTTGAGACCTCCCCCATGGACCCAATCCCCAATATTGCTTTTCAGCGGGCAAAAGAAAGAGACGTCACCTCACAGTGCCAAAATGCCCACTTCACAGCTAGCTCCTATCCCAACCCAACTCCCATACTGCGTTATATCATGATCCGAATCGGGATTTTCATTGCGAACACGTACATATCAGCTGTCATCTGTAAATGTTCAATTGCTACACATACACAACAAAAAAAGTCAAGGTTAAATTTATGTCACGGAGCTCTTCATTTTCAGGGGGTGGCATGGTTGGGGTCAAGACTGGTGAAGAAGACGGGACAGTGAGAACAAAATCCTAAACAAGGACAAAATATTTCAAAATAGCATTATATTTATTACAGACCACTTTGGCTGACTGAGGCTGGGGGGAGGGGAGGTAGGAAAGAGGGGGAACAGACACGGCTATTAATAAACTCCGAGATCCCGATCCCGATAAATCCTTCAGCTGGGATGGGAATGAAGGGCAGATGCCAGGAATTCTCCGGCAAATATGATGCAGGTGCAGTCAGTGCAGGGATGAAGTTGCGTAGTGTATGATGCCGGAAGAGAGAGGGGAGGGGGAGCAGGCTGGTTGGTTGGTTGGTTGGGACGGAGGTAGTATATTGATGCACTGGCTTGTAAATGAGGGAAAACGGCTAATACTTACCCCCCACCCCCTACCAACATAAATCAGCAGCGTTGCAGCGCTGGGAGGATGTGTAGCGCGGATATAGAAGGCAGGTCGCAAGACGACGGACGGACGAGGGAGGGGGGGGGTACTATTAATCTATAAGCTGAGAGGTACATGATCGGCACATGTAGCAAGTTAAGTGCAAATGAGTCACAACCGGGGATTAGGGTAGTTATATTTGGCGGAGGCGGGGCACAAACATGTACGTTGACACCTGGATGATGGGAGGGAGGATGGGTTCTAGTTCTTTTTTCTCTTCTTTTCCTTAACCACTGGTGTATACACACAAAAATGTAGTAACGAAAGTCAATACTAATTGTAGGCTACGCCAGCAGCATATATGAGCAATTGAGCATTTCCACGTTTTGGGGACATTTTGTAACGTAAGTTACATTACAACCGTTTTTTTTCCCCAGATTTGCATGCATTTCAAAGAACCACAAGTAGTATACTTGCTGATTCCAATAAAACAATTTTAAATTGGAGTAATTCAAGACTAATTGAACAAGGAATAGGTCAAAGTCATTTAAAAGGTAACTCACGTTTTAATTACCATGCAATTGCCCATATATTAAGATGCTTGAAATAATAACAGACCAGTAAGCCCCTAGCTCCCACTGCATACGTAGGTGATGAATGCACGCTCCACTCCAATGTCACGCTGCATATTCTGGTTGCACACTTCTACCGTGCGCGCATTTCTTGCTTACTCGGCTAGGCGTGGAAATTTGACACTAACCTGGTAATCTTTCACACACTGTTAAAGGTAGTACCATACTTTGGTGAGAAACCAAAACAGAAATGTTCACAGATTTACGTATAACTTACAGGGTATGAAGATGGTGGTGGTAGAAACATACTGTTAACATTTTTCCACCTGAAATGGTGTATTTATCCAGAAATTAGTTAAACAATGACCGAAAATCTTTTTGATCTTTTAAAAGATCAAAAATAAAAGAGAAAAGACTTAAGAAATACTGTGGCCGTTTTTCGCTGTTTTCTCAAAAAGTGGGCACCGTATGGGACTGAAATTTTCAGACTACTCTTACTGTATCTTCCTTGATATTTTTGCCCAGGAATCCGTATTTCTTTAACAAAAACCAAAGTATGATATTACCTTTAATGCGTTCAACAACCCTCTATTGGTGCTATACCATGTTCTGTACCCTCACACTAAGTCCACAGCGATAAAATTCATACTTGATGTTACGATCGCCACGAAGCTTACCTTAAAGGCCCATGTCCTCCCCGCTACATTCAAAATTCCATTTCTAATTCCCATTGTTGGAGCACACACAAATTACAATTGATCATCAAATTGCACGTACACCGCACCTTAACGATGCACTTCAGAATCGAATCACCAAGGTCATCACAGAAGGAAAAGGAAGGAAGGAAAAAATGAAGAAGAAAAAGACGAGAGGAATCCTGCATCAACATGAATGATGCACTTCGCATACACAATGTAACTGTCTAGCTGGGCGGAATTTGAAAGGTAAATTTGCGCGAGGTAACAGAGTTACTAAGCCCCTGAATCCCCTAAGGCACTGCCTAATGGTACGTGTTAGTGGGCAATTTACCGGTAATCTGTGCAGAGGAAGAAGGGAAAAAGATTGGTTTCTATAGCTCCGATAGTCTAGACAAAATGGCTAAAAGTACAGTGTTTCCTACATGGATTCTCTGATTGCGTGCACAGTTCACACTTGGCTTATTTACTTTGCAAAAAAATGTTTACGTACAGTAAGTGCGCAAATGGGTATAAACTCACAACAAAAAGAATAAGAAGACAATAGCTTGTGTAGGATTTGTTCGTTAGATTATTATTAAAAGGTGAAGAAAGAAAAAATTGACTGCAGTGGGATTCGAACCAGTGAACTCCTAAATACCGTACAGGTGCTCTACCAACTGAGCCATCCAGCCCAACGTTGGTGGTAGTGCTGTGAGACTCGAGTCCGATCTCGGACTCGAGACCGAATTTGCTGGACTTGGTCTCGGACTCGGAGGTTCATGACTCGGACTTGGTCTCGGATTCGGGCTCTGTGACTAGATGACTCGGGGCCGAGTCCGGCTCAAGACCGGTATATTTGACCAGTTTTGAGTGTGCCGAAATTCTACTGCAAAATCTGTAGCTTATTGCAATGTCAAAAGAAGACTTCTTACTGCAAAAACTACTTTAAAAAACCGGTACCATATGACAAACCACAACTGATGTACAACTCTTGATCGTGAAAAAAGTAAGACCTTTACAAAATTATTTAGGTACAACATTTTTACCCAACGTTGGTGAAAATACTAAAAAAAAAAAAAAAACCAGACCCGACGTTTTCAAAGTGAAGTACCCTTCAATTTCTTAAATCCTTCATTCACTTCAAATGAACTACAAACCCACCATTAAAAATTCCATTTGACATTCATGGTCAGTGAACATGGAAATTTGGTTGTTAATCATGACAGAAATTTCATGGTTAGCAAATGTGCTAAGCAGGGCAGTGAAATTGGCCCCTGTTGAGATCATAATGTAATACCCATTATTACTGTAAAACATTAGGGGCAGATCCAGGAGAGAATTAATAGGTATACTTCTTGGGGGATCCGTAAGGGCGAAAGATGGGTCTGCTATTGATTGTTAAGCTGGGGTAACTGTGTCCTGGGAGTTGAGATAACTTCAAGAATGTCACAATGTGGGCTCCTTGGCCAAAGACAAGCGCCTTGGGCACACTTTTGGTAGATACAAGTACATTTATTATTATTATCATTATTATTATTTATTTCTGGTAATGACACCAAGGATTCCTCAAAAGTGCCCTAGGCACTGTAGCTCACAAGCCTGATGAAACCTTTTATGGAAAGAAGATGAGAAGAAGATACACTTTTAGAGGTGGGAGGAAAACCCCAGAGTAATATTCTGGGTAAAACCCACGTAATCAGGCAGGGACTGAAAACCCAATCCACTTATGAACCGAGCCGGACTTGAACCCGGTCCACAGAGGTGAAAGGCAAGGAAAGAACCGCTACGCCAACCTGACTCCCCAGTGTGGCCGAGTGTAGTCATATGAATATAATTCTTATTTATGTATCTGAATAATTACAAATGGGGTATTAGGGAGATACATTAGCATCTAAAAGTGGACATTAGGGAGACATCGGGACTTAGGGAGACTTTTCGATGTCTCCCTAAGGTACCAGCTACCTTTTAAAGACATATTTTTACTGTCCATATTTTAAGAAATAGGTAAAAGTAAAGTTTGTGCAGGACCCTATGGGAAGTATCCCTAAGGTCCCATCCTCGCTTATTAGTAAGAATGCAAATTATTATTTTATTGATGTTATTCACCTTGTCATACTCATTCATTATTAAACAAGTTTGTTTGGGGAATGGAATATCTAAATATGACATCCATATTAGGATATCAATCATTTAATACTACAGTACATGTAAATTATAAAGCAAAAGCACAGATGGGCGATACATGTATCTATTTTGGCTTTGACCGAGTGGTCTTCATGGTTCATTAAACGCAAGATCTTGTAGTTGTTGGTATCGTAGCGAGGCACTGAGATCGCAGTGTGCGTGTCCTTGAGCTCAGATACTTTTTCCTCATACACGTAATTGCTTATCTCCCGCCTGGGCGAATGTGGGTCAGGGCTGGGGTACATGTTGGCTACGTGTCTGACGAGCCGTCGGCGAGTATCAAAAGCAGCTGAGGCCTTTTCCATTATGGAAGTAGTGAGCCTTTGCCCTTGGGTTTTACGCAGCCTACAGCCAATGCAATTTCTGGAACTGCATGGTCAGCCCACTGAAACCTGGCACAGTTTTAAGTTAATTACACTGATCGAGCACTAAAATGAAAATGAATCATATTTTGAAGCAAGTCTTGTCTCTATAGACTCCAATCTTTTCTTTGACTGTATTATAATAGCCGCATTCGTTTTATAGCTAACACAGGTCAGCCTTACTGGGAATGGTCGTGTTTTACTGCACAAAACAAGCGAGAAAATGGGGAAGAGGTTGACTGGTAAGATTTGAAGCTTTGCATGGTGACAATTGGTATGTGGATCAGTTTGCGGAAACACCATGTAATAATCGTTCGTACTTTCGCACTTCTATATCGTTCCCACTTCTCGCAATAAGGTCTCACCCGGGGGAGCTTAACGAATACGGCTAATGCATTGCATCGTGCATTCATTCTCATATACCACACAACTGCCAAAGACATTGCAGACCAAAAGCGCTCCGCACTAATGACGTCACAGGAGTGATTTGGCCAGCGCGAGCATGTACAAAATCCCCAGATGTCAGACAAACATTGATTCACGCACGTAGTGTACACCAGGCATGCACGCGCGCGCACACAAGCACACCCACCACACGTTGCAATGTTTGTCTGAGATCCGGTGTGACGTCACAGCATTTAGCCTGCTATTTTTTAGCACCAGTGCGGAGCGCTATTTGAGACACTACCTATCCCAACGTTTAATATCGACTGCATACATACAAGTTCATTCGTGTTCCTGTACAGCCAGTGTAACCATGTCCAATACAGACACGTGCAATATGTACGTATGTTATATTAATACTCAAAATCATTATTGGCATGGAGCATACACACTACAGGCGGGCCATTCACGCACGGATGCACAATGTTCTATTTAAGACAGACCGACGTGGGGATATGAAAACATGAGGGCCGAGGGCACCACATTCACACTTCACTCAAACTCGTTATATTGAGGCCAAGACGAAAATAATGTATAGCTTTTCCAAAAAAAAAAAAAGAAAATTAATTGCCAGGGGCTACTAATGTGAGATGCCATGTCATGTGGCATTATTGACGGCTGTATGCACAAATATAACTGCTCCGCCAGTAGACTGTCTCAGACAGATACTTGTGAGTTGTATTCATGTACATGTAGCTATATACATGTATGCCCTAATTACGAATTTTACAGTTCATACGTACAGTACAATTCATGCAAAGCCCAGATTCTTGTCTTAAAGGTACAGTACAGGATTGGTAACATACCCAAACAGAAAATGTGCACAGATTAACGATTTAACATATAACTTTCAGGGTATGAAGATGGTGGTGGTAGAAACATACTGTTAAAATATTTCTGTCTGAAACGGTGTATTAATCCAGAAATTAGTAAACCAAACATCGAAAACAGATTTGATCTTGTGACTCAGATGTCCGATGAGCACAAATTTTCACAGATTTATTATTTCATGTACATCCTGGATCAGACAAAGTGTTAGTGCTGTTCTGTGACCTTTACCAATCATGTATTATAACTTTAAAGTAACATAATACTTTGGTAACATACAAAAACAGAAATTACATGGTATAAAGATGTTAGAAACATACCATTACATTTTTCTGCCTGAAATGCTGTACAGAAAAGAGCAAAACCAAAGTAAACCAAAAACAGTTTTGATTTTAGTGAGATCAAAACTCCTGTGAATAGATTTGAAAATACCGTGAGCGTTTTTCAATCACGGTTTTCTCAAAAAGTGGGCACCGTATGGGACTGGATCTTTCTTGATATTTTTGCCCATGAATCTGCATTTCAAGATTGGCAAAAACCGAAGTATGAAGTTACCATGGGAATGCTTTGTGCGAAACAAAATTGACGTCAAAACTGGATATTTTCGCAACGGTTGTTCGCAAGAATTTGAAGACATTTTCAACATGCACAAAATGTTCACTGCGAATTTTAAGGATGACGTCAAATACATTTCAAACCAACAATCTCAACACATGTCAATTTTTCAACATGGTTTAACTTCTCTCAGCTCTCAACCCACCACACTAGTAGTATTAAGGGCTTTTCACACTATCCAAAATCTCGGGGTTGGAACCAGATAGAACCCCAAGATTTAGTGTGAACGTCTCTTCGATCCGGTTCAAAAACTTGCTGGGCTAAACTGGGGCGGATCCAGGTTGGTTTCAACGCGGATCGAAAAGAAGATAGTGTGAAAAAGCCCCTAGATTTGACACTGGTCGACTGCGTGTAATACATACCTATAGTGTGAGCAGGTCAGACCACAGACATATAAACGCATAGACCGCCAGGACCTATTCAAAACTACAGGGGATTTTTGTGATCTCCGCGGCACCCAACTAAAATCAAAACTATGGGCAAATTAACCCCTCGGTATAGGGAATTTACACACAGTTGAAGAGTTCCCGGCAAAAAAAAACATGAAGCCATTTTCCGATTTAAAAAAAAATCCCATATATACTTAGTTAGGCTGAAGTACTACAAAGTAATGCTATGCCAATATTTATACCTGAAAATTATGAGCTAGCGAGACAAAAAAAACCCTCAAAATCTTGGGAAATGCATGCCCTTATCACAGGATGTGCGTTGCGCACCAAGCGCACGCAGTTTGAACGCGCAGCGATTGACTGCTTTTCCCATAGTTTTTAGAATCACGGTTTGCTGCACACGACTGGCCGTCTATGCGTTTGTATGTCTGTGGGTCAGACCACTCTACAACCCAGACATTTTTGGTAGAACTGTGAAAAGTCTTTCAGTGTCATTTTGTTTGACGTCTTTGTTACCCAAAAGCATTGCTTTTCATTCAGCCTGGAGCGTTTTGGGCGGAATGCTCCCCAGACCTTGTACTGGGGATGAATTTAATAGAATGCCCCCCCCCCCCTCCCTCCAGCAAGGGCAAGGGCGCAAGTGAAATGCTTTTAATGGACTGAAACATGCAACAACAAAAATTTGTAGCCCAGACAAAGGACACAAGCCTGCAAAGAATGAAGCTCGCATCTATTCTACACGCAATGCTTGACCCTGAACTCTAGTACCAGTACTAAGCGGTGCATCAAATTGTCATCAGGCCACTGACTTACAGCTATTTGGTCCACTTACAAAATTGAAAGAAATTTATGAAAAGAAGTACAATGTGCTAAGTATGTTTGGTTGTGTGGGTATGATAGTGCACAAAATCACCAGACGATTATCTGGTATTGTAGTATTAAGTATGCATGCTGCTGCCCCATACAGGGAAGGTATCCTGAACTTCAACATCAGTTTAACCAGCCACCAAAAGTGGGCTCAACAAGTTTGCCTAATTATTGCCCTTTAAATATTAAAAGGAATCTGCCACCAAAAATCACAGCCTTGCATTAATGTCCATCAAGACTAGTATTAAAGAAGTTCATTATCACTGTTTTTTTTTTTACTGCCTAAATCATATCACTGATAATAAGCATAAATATACGAGGTTTTTTTTCTTCTGAATTTTGTGTCAAATGTTGATTTCGGACGGTAAACACAAAACTTACTAATATTAATATAACTACAAGATATGAGTGGATTTGTCCACACAATCTGGGGCCAATTTCATAGAGCTGATAACCACACAAAAAATGCTTAGCACTTTTACAGACTATTACAGACTAGTATTACAGACCTCAGACAGTACATCTTGAATGTTAATCTAGGATGTTTCTGCAACTCAACACTCTCGTGTCATGTAAAAGCTTGTTTCCCACCATGCAGTGTGACCCAAACCCAGTTTCAGTCTGCGCCAAAGCTCGAAATAAGAATCATGATGCAATTTTGTTTTTAATATGCTGTGCAAATGATATTGAATACTGGACTAGCAGCCTTTATAGTGTCAACTATTTAAAGGTACTACATGTATCATACTTTGGTAGCATACCAAAACAGAAATCTTCACAGATTTTTTTGCCCATGAATCTGCAGTTCTTTGACAAAAACTAAAGTATGATATTACCTTTAAAGCAGAACTCATCAGTGCTTTATAAGCAGTATGATGAAAGTGGAAGTCAGTAGGGAGAACTTGTGAAATATTGTGGTTACACATACTTTTCCAATACACATATGTGGGTCATTCCTCTAGGTCAAGTACCTGGCATTTAAGCCTTTACACAAGCAATTTAAGAGCACTTAAACAGCAAAATGGCACTGTAAAAATCCAACCAGCAGATGTGAAGTAAATTGTGAAGTTTGACATCTCTATTGACATAGTGCACAGTGGACCGTACTGTCCACCTACATATGAACAAGTTGCTGGTCTCCAGGTACATAAAAGCAAATGTACATACGCTCTTCAGATCCATATGACCTACATATGCATGCTTTGCGTTTCTGTTCTTTTTATTAAGACTATTAAAACTCAGTAGCCAGCCCTACATGTGAAAATGTACATATTTACTCTCAGAAAACAAAAATGTCCTCAATGACCATTGACCATTCTCCATAGATCGATGGTCACACATTATATGCCGCTGATATATCCTATACACTGATAGTGTACCAGTACTTGTAGTATAAGTGGCAAGTAAACATGTAACGATAATATGCCTACTTGGTTGTGTTTTCTTACAGTGAATTTGTTTTTTAAGTTATGTGTGCCTCTTACAAGAACATGTGAGTACTTGTATTTTTAAAGTTCTTAAAGGTAATATCATACTTTGTTTTTTGTCAAAGAAATACAGATTCATGGGCACAAATATCAAGGAAGATACAGTAACAGTCATCTGTGAAAATTTCAGTCCTAGACGGTGCCCACTTTTTGAGAAAATAGTGAAAAACGGTTTTCTCTTTTATTTTTTATCTTTAAAAGATCAAAAATAATTTTGGTCACTGGTTTTACTCTTTTCTGGATAAATACACCGTTTCAGGCAGATAAATTGTAACAGTACGTTTCCACCATCACTAAATTAAACCCTGTAAGTTATAGGTAAATCTGTGAAGATTTCTGTTTCGGTATGCTACCAAAGTATGATAGTACCTTTAAGAAAAACCAATTCAGAACTTATACATGTACTACTTGTCTGTCACCGAGTTCAGACTAGGTCCCAATCATCGTCGAAAGTCCCGATAATCGGCACTTTCCCCAGCAAACCCATAGTGTGAACGCTTGTCAGGACTAATTCATTGCCCCTGCCAAACATGTTAATGGGGGGAGCTATTCTAAATGCAGGGTGCATGAACAAAATCCAAAAACTTCAAACTCTTCTATTTCCTTTTCTTTTTTAAAGGTAGAATCATACTTTGGTAAGAAACCAAAACAGAAATGTTCACAGATTTACATATAACTTACAGGGTATGAAGATGGTGGTGGTAGAAACATACCGTTACAATTTTTGCACCTGAAATGGTGTATATATATCCAGAAATTCGTAAAACAATGACTTTTAATTATAAAAGAGAAAAGACTTAAGAAAAACTGTGGCTGTTTTTCACTGTTTTCTCAAAAAGTGGGCATCGTATGGGACCGAAATTTTCACAGATGACTATGACTGTATCTTCCTTGATATTTTTTTACCATGAATCTGTATTTCTTTGACAAAAACCAAAGTATGATACTACCTTTAAGGGGGAGGGCCAAGAGCTAAGAGACAGTCTTCTATTTGGTAAACAACCGTATCAATTTTCAAAAACAAGTACATTTGGGGGGCAGACAGTTCAAACTCCAAGGAAGGTCATGATGCAAGCTAAGAATGTACTACTTATTTGGTGTTTGTTGAAGAGATATGTAGGCCTATACTATGCACGTATAAACAAATGAGGATGTGCACTTCATCTCAATATTGTGTTTAGTACATGTATGCAAGAAGCCGGAGAGGGGGTGGGGGTGGGCAGGGCTGCAGATGTTTACACAAACCGGAATACACTCTTGAGAAACCACTTATACCTTCCATCAAATGCCCACTCCTGAAGAGGTCCATTCACCCCTTAATGATAAATTGGACATGGTAAAAACTATATGTATTAACATCAATAGCCAAGACAAGTACATTTACAACCAGGGGTTTAAACTTTTCAAAGTTCTCCTAAACAAAAGACAAATGCACTTTCGTTTGTCTCTGGCACTGTTTATTGTGGAATCAGTATCAGCCTCTTTCATCAAATTTCCCCTACCAAAAAAACAAAAGCATGTTTAACCTTTGCTTGGAACCTAGGTGAACTAGGGTCGATTTCACGAAGCCCTGCGCTCGATCGTAAGTTAAAATCTTGAATAACCTATGGTATCCTACGTAGGGCTGTAATGCATTGTAAGACCTACGATTGATAGTATGTTACAATGAGTTTGGCGAAATCGAAAACAGAGCTATTTTTTTTAATTCTTGGAACTGACAAAGCAAGTTTGGGCATTGAGCAACAGTTGCAAAGTTCCTGGGTCCCCACAATTTTTTTTGTGGGGGTTTTTGCTTTTTGCCTACTTAAAAATTATCATATTCAGATAGCAAATACCTACACAAATGTCTATGAACCAACATTTTAAAACAACTGGACCTTCCAAGTTAAATGGTGTTTTCAAAAATAGCATTTCTTTAATTTGAGCCCCCCTCTGATAAAAATATAGATCAGAACACAAAGCCCTTTGCATTTCAAGAGCAAAACAAAATTAACCCCAAAAGCATTGTTTTTAGGAAGCGAGTTTACCAAACACCTCTTTTACATTTATTTTAGTTTTTTCTGTGATGTCTTGAGCATGTAGGAACAAAACACTTCACTTTTCTGGGTTAAATTTCCAGCAAACATCCCTAAAAGGCCTACATGTATAAAATACTTCTTTTTGCACAAATAAGTATACCTTAGAAAATCCTCCGTTTTGAGTTAATTCCAAATATCAGTTCAATTCGCGCATACCTTGTGGAGACCTATATACACCTTAAGAATTTCCCTGTGGAGACATATTCAACCTATTGTGCCCGGTCTCAACAAGGCAACAGATAATTTCAAGCGCCCAGCTACAGGTATCCACACTGCTTCTAACTAGGAAAAAAATAATCAATATAGGCCTTCTGATTCAATTAAAGCTACGGTACTCGGTAATGACTAGTTGCTGAGATGCGACATGAAAACAAACCCGACCCCCCCTATCCTAAAAGGTAGCAATTGGTAAACAGTGTATACGCACACGAACGAGCCACAAATGAGTATTGTCACTAACTCAATTCTATACAGTGTACTACACTCTTGTATTCATAATTACTACAGACATCAATAAATGCATGGATAACATCTTCAAACGTCAGGTATTGCAGCCGTTGTGAGTATCGGCATTGAACTCTTGTCAAATTTACATCGCGTGGAACACCTACGGAACGTGCCATCACGAGCTTCTGCTGAAAGGCCTCCAAATTAAAGACAACCATTCACGTCACCAGTTCTCTTATTATTACAACACTCGGTCACAAAATGTAATCAGTGGCTATGTGCCTATTCTACACTGGCCCTGGAGTCCAATACTCACTTGAAAAATACATGTGAAGGCTACTTTATCTGCTCATGTGGAAGTAACGCCTGGAGTACCAGTCCAAAAAAATTCTCTTCTACTCCATAGCAACCAACCGGAGAATATTACAATGGGCGGGGGTTTTTATTCTGTCTTTTGTGATATTGGTAACTAATGGTCATCACCTTGGTAACTAATGGTCATCACTAAGGTTTCGTCCGTGTTATTAGACGGGCTAGGTCAAGGAGATTGCCATTGGGAGCCCGGAGGATGAGCAACAGTGTTGTGTCGAACTCCAGTCAGTGCATCTACAGGTCAAGGGCAAGCTAGCC
Source organism: Astropecten irregularis (assembly GCA_963971285.1). Classification (NCBI taxonomy): domain Eukaryota; kingdom Metazoa; phylum Echinodermata; class Asteroidea; order Paxillosida; family Astropectinidae; genus Astropecten; species Astropecten irregularis. The sequence goes on along the minus strand of OZ020250.1, from coordinate 13,394,554 downwards.
CATTTTGAGTGCCGGCTAAATTTACTTATTGTGAAGCGTAGCAAGCGGAGCTCTCGCCCCTCACGGCCGGAGTCCAAGAGATAATACATGCAAGTCTGTACATACATGAGGGTGTCAGCAATATTCTGTTTTGTTATCGGGGATCTGGTCAATTTATCTTTCCAAATTTATCCCCAAATCAAAATCTTACTGTTCTTTCAGTGAAAAAAAAACACAACATGGTGGGGTGCTGTGGCCTAGTGGTCTGGCGTGTCGAACCCAAAGTCTTGTGGTCAATCTACAGATTGTGGGTTCGAATCCAGCCATGGGTTAATGGTGCTTGCGTCCTTGGGCAAGATGCTTTGTCACATATTGCTCCTCTTCACCCAGGTGTAAATGGGTACCTGTGAGGGTAGAGATGGCTTTGTGGTTTGATTAGCCTCTGTGCGCCCTATGGTTGCCAGTATGGGGCTGTATGCTCCCCAGGGAGCTGAGATGGTTTCAGGAATGTAAATTATGGCCCGATGATCAGGGATAATAATAATGTACAGCGCTTTGATTTTCTTGGAAAGGCGCTTTATAAATGCCCGTTATTATTATTATTATTAACATTCATGTAAATGAATGGGGCAGACCCCAGCTAGCTCGGTGGCCTAGCAGGTAAGGCATCTGCACTAGTAAGCAGGAGGTCGTGGGTTCGAATCCCACCTGAGCAAGCATGTGATTTTGTTGTCACGTGCTCTCACAAGCACTGAGTATACAGTGCTCATCCACGTCGGTGAAGGGCAAGCCTAATTTGCAATATTCATGTTGTAACTTGAGCATTTTCTGTGATTTTCAAGATTTTCTGTGCTGGTCGGCAACATGATTTTTAATCTCGAGTGCCGGTCGGAAAGGCCGATTGCCGAATGTCCCCGACCGTGTGGCTAGAACACTGGGCAGGGGAATGCACCAATACATACCCTTCCACATTGAGCTTGAGATAACCCAGCACACTGAAACATGTACACAAGCATACAAGATACTTTCTTCAAATGTTGCAAAATGTACAAAGTTGCATCCTACCCCAAGTTTGGACATCTGCTACACTGATGTACATACAGGCTATCAACTTCTCCTACTGCTTATGCTGCGTGTATCTTAAGTAAATGATCCTTGGGATATAGAAGTATGTGAGTGGTTTCATGGCTTGTCTGCCAAATTGACTATTGACTATTAGGGACACCACCAACATAGGATAGCTCAGTTGAAAAGAGTGCCGGTACAGTATTCCGGTGGTTGCTGGTTCAAATCCTGCTCCAGTCAATTTTTCTTTGTTCACTTTTCATGACTTAAAATCAACCCAGTCAACTTCCCTTGTGGTTATTTGACCTTTAAAAGGAACTTCATACTCAAGTTGGTTTTTGCCAAAGAAATGCAGACTCATGGGCAAAAATATCAAGGAAGACTAAAAGTCTTCGGTGAAATTTCCAGTCCCATACGGTGCCCACTTTTTGAGAAATAACAAGAAGTGAAAAATGCCCAAAGTATCTCCCTGAGATCAACACTGTTTTTGGTCATTGGTTTGACACTTTTCTGGATAAATACAGCATTTCAGTCAAAAACATTTGAACGGTATGTTTCTACCATCTTTATACCCTGTAAGTTACAGGTAAATCTGTGAAGATGTCTGTTTCAGTATGCTACCAAAATATGATGTCACCTTTAAGTATGGAGAAACAGTGAGTTAATTATACAGCATGTATAATTGTCAGTGTTTAATACAGATATCAAAACAGCAGCTGAAAAGGTGTTATCACGTCCGTATATTGTTCACTTGATGGGAGAATTACTGTTACGCGGTTGCCCGCACAAGTACACGCAACATGGGCGAGGGTATTCATTTGTGGTGAAAGCTCTTCTTCTTTTTTCTAAACCACAAAACAAAACAAACTGAACAGAGAGGATACTTTTTGTACCATACTATATTTGAAATTAATACTGCTGCATGTGGGTTGATAAAATAAGGTAATCTTTCATAGAAAAGTCATGGCTTATCAAATCCACTTACATTGCAATGTCATTATTTCAACTCAATAATGTCTGGAAATTTGTTCTCTTCCAAGAAAAAAGTTTGTAACATTAATATTTTCTTCATTATCAGATGGCAATTAATGCAGCATTTCAAATTAATGCATTTCAAATGAATCAGTGTACTTTTTAAAAATAATGAGGCCCTATACAAGAAAATAAAGGTTATTTTTCATTTTAGCCAGGGTAGTATGAAAACACTCATAATTTAGATCATGTCGACACGCAAACAAACAGGTTTGCACAGAGGGGTTGTGGTACCATTCACGGAACAGCCATCACAGACAATGAGTCCATTACAAAAATGTGCATGTGTCGTCAGAGCGTAAGGCAGACGGTCTTTGTGTTTTGAATCATGCCAATTAGTAATTTCACGCAAGGTCTGGGGAGGCATTTGGCATTCAGCCTTCACTCAATAAAATCATAGCACTCTGCGATCAAATGTTACAACTTTTGCAATTTTCAAATCCAATAGGTGTGGACAATACTACGAAGTTTCCAACCATCCCCCATTAACTGTTGTTCATTTCTAGAGCACTGGGGGTTTTTGTAACTGGCTCCATTTTCACATGCACTACAGAGGTATAACCTTGGTGCCTGTGTAGTTACAAGTGGGACTTGACAGCTTTTACTTGAAGTTGGCCAAAGAATACATACAATATGGATGTAGGTAGTGCCAAATAGGGGTCCGCACTCGTGACATCACATTCAGATGTTGGGAAAACAAGTTGCACATTGCCCAATTAACTTACACTTAAACGTTGTGAAATTTGTCCAAACATCAGGGTAACTATAGCTGTCGATATAAATGGCGTATTCTATAAATAGCTCGAGGGTGGAGCCCTATTCCAGAGATGTTTTTAATGTGTCAATTTACATGTAACGCAACCAGGAGCTACATCTTTACAGATTCAAAAAGGACCCAAAAAAACCAGATCAAATACACTGTAGATCTGATTTCTGTTCCCTTTTCTCTTAAGAAATACTTTGTAACATTCCACACCAAGCTGCTTTAATACATCTACCTAGATGCAAACTGGGAGAGATTAAAACACACTTGGCAAGTAGCACCATTCATTTCATCAAAACGTTTTTTTTACTTTAGAAGAGAGCTACGGTAATCATTAAGTCACCAAGTATGGAAAGGCGTGCCCATTTTGGCAAGGCAACCTTCCTCCTCAAATACTTTCTTTCCGGGGAACTTTAACTCTCATGGGTCCTTCTCAGGACCACACACCTTCCAAGAAGAGTGTTATACATGGTGTCTCCATAAGTCTTACTCAATTCTATACTAAACATCATCCTAATTCCTCGTCTCCCAATTTTGTGTACGAAACATACCAAACTACTATAACAGACAATTTCTATGGATCCTGCCATGTTCATTATAGCAGCATTCCACTGTAAAAGCATCATTCACAGTGCATCATCCTGCATTAGAAGCAGTGCCATCAAACCAAGGCTTAATTAATTAGATGCAAAATAGCCTGGAACCCTTTTTGTTTTTATAATTGGTGTTATCTTTTCTAACTAGTATACAAGGAAGGTGACAAAAATGGATGCGCCATAAATAAGGCATATAGGCTATGAAGGTACAGCTATTTGCAGAAGACATCAAACATTCAGAGAACAGAATGAAAAGCCCTATTCCCAATTCCCTCTACCATTGTCCTCTATACAGACAGTTTAATAAGTTTCATCATCAGTGTGTCAATACACATCTTCCTAGCTCTATGATGCACCACAGGTTCCGTCTGACCAGACCAGGTTCCTCCTGTCACGGTATTTGAGGTTAAGACCAGGCTTTCTGCGTGCTCTGTCAACCACATACCCTGGCTCTGCCTAGAGGTAGAACAATGAGCTATTCCAACAGCTTTTTTCCGCACGCTACTTCTCTTTGAAACTCCCTGCCAGGTGCACATTTCCCTCCAACCTACGCAATTTTCAGAAAGAATATCAATTTCTACTTTTTGCTTCCCTGGAACCTTTTCTCCTGCAGCCCCTTTACGACAGCCGCCTTCACCCGGCCTTGTTTAAGGAGGAAAACTTGCATAAAAAAGGTCGAGCACAAATTTTCATAACAAACAGTTTATTTGTACATGTGGTGCAATGCAGATCAACCATTATGTATGTGCAGACTGAATGTAGTATTACAGAGACCCCAGCGCTCCTGCTCGGCCCGAAATCTAGCACACTGGTTAAGGTTCCTTAGTCAAGTGGAACCATGACAGGCACGCACACAATCGGCCCAGCAGTCCGTGATAAACACGCCTGAAGTACTCAATTACAGCTCTGTATGACTTGTCGGGTAGAGTTCAAAAATGACTATTATAAGCGTACGGGGAGCGTAAAATTAAAAATATTAATAACAATGATGGTGACTATTCTGAAATTGAATAATACTGAATCAATGAAAAACTCAATGAAGCATGAATGACACTTGTCGAATTAGAATGTCCCCAGATTACAAGTTAGTACAAAGTACCCACATAAAGCACAGTTTATATTGTGACCTACAGTACACATACAGGTAACTATGGGCATGTTCACATGAGTTGCTAACTTTGCTGCTAACTTTGTTGCTAACTTTGCTGCTAAATTATCACAGCAGGAGTTTGGTTGGGAAAGCAACTTTAGCTAAAATTAAACAAACTTTCACACGCTGTGTTCACGACTGCTAACTGCACAATCAGCGTGCAGAGGTCACGAAAAACTATTGCACTTATGCGACAATTCACAGTAAGCAGCGCTGCTATAAAGAATCAGATATTACTGTTACATGTAAGTCAGAGGAAGCGAAGTTAGAAGCACACATTTCTGCTATTATCTTTCGCATTTAGCTACAACGTTAACAGCTAAGTTGACAGTGAAGTTGGCTAAAATTGTGTTCCAACGGCCACAAATTTTCACTGCCAAGTTAGCAGCTCAGTCGAGTGAACAAACCCTAGGCGTACAGGGACCTGGGACCAATTTCATAAAGCTCTGCGACACATTGCAACTCGATTTGCGACCCGTTGAAGCTGCGACGAGTCGCATCTATGCGATGAGTCCATAGAGAAAGGATGCGTCTTAACCCTGCGACACGCCGTATTAGTTTTATGAAATTGGCCCCTGATACAACAGCTACGGTTTGTGTTCAAGGTCACGCAACAAAAGTAGGTGGAATTCAACAAGTTCGGAAAGATGCTGGTTTTTTCCATATATAAAGCACATGACTAACAACTTTAAGATAGATGGTGTAGTAGAAAGTAGTACAACTACAATATACAGGTTCACATGGTCATAGGGTTACCTGGAAATAACATATGACCTCTATACATGCACCATTTTGGCCCTTTCAGTGATGTCAGTGTGTAAGCCCGTGGGGTTGTAAACTTGCTGTTGGGCCAGAGAATACATCCATGCAACAAGGCTTTCCAGTCAGTTGTTTTCAGCCATGTATTCCAGCTTATAAAGCACCCTTCATAGCTCTGCTCTCGAAACATGGAAGAAATTAAATCTTTCTTGCCAATGTTAGTTGTTACTTAGTCCCAACCTTTTGTTGGATGTTGGCTTTTGTGAGCCTACGATGTAATTCTACACAGAGCCTTGTGTACAGATCCGTAGCATTGAGTAGTGACTACGCTGCCCTACACTATTCCTACGCTAGTCTACGCTGGCTTACGTAACAACAAACCGAGGATGCAGAAGGAGTATGCGAGATGGATGCAAAATTAAACATGTTTTATTTTTACACGTACTCTCGGCGTATAGCACTGGATGCCGACAAATGCAATTTTTATGCAAGTCTACGCAACACTAATAACTGTACGGCATGTCTACGCAATAGTACGTTACGCTACATCTGTTATACGCAATCCTATGCACTGTACGCCAATTATGTTATGCTGGTAGGTACACGGTGCCTATGCACAGCTAGGGTACATAACCATCGCACTTATACGCACATCTACGTAGGCCCGATGTAACCCCACCTTGACTACATAGCCTTATTTCGGCGTACACAATATGCAACACTACGCAACTCTACATCATAGGCCTGGTGTGAAAGGGGCTTACCTTCAACATGTCTGAGATTTTGGCTACTACTAATTGCCAGAAATACTCATAGCACCGTGTTACACAACTATTTGTACACCAGCCAAGTTTTTATCATTGTAACAGACTGCAAAGCGAGATTCACATGAACTATTTCTAGCATACACAACATATAAGTATAACATAATGTATCTATAGTAATTTTCATGAACATCAAACACGACGTGTACATACTGTACTTCCATCAAATAATTCAACTGTCCTATATTTCTGCAGAGTTCAAACACACTTTACAAGCGAGTCCGGTTTCTTGGAAAGGTCAGGACCCTAGTCTACAATCTGATATGGTGTAAAGTGCACTTCGGGACAGCATTTTTTTGCATATGAGGCAAGACTTCAGACTTCGACCCCTTGAAAGGCAATTACCTTGGTGCCCCTTCAAAGGTTCTAATGTGTTGTTCTAAAGTGCCCTAAACAGAGGAAACCTGGAGCCAATTTCATACAGCTGCTTAGCACAAAAATTCGCTAAGCATGACATTTCTGTCTCAGTAAAAACAGTATTAACAAATGCATTTCCGTGTGTTGTGTATCACTTGCAATTGTTCTTTGGCTGTTGCTCGCTGACCATGAATATCAAATGGAATTTTCAATGGTGGTTTGTTTTATTGGGCAAGCTATTTTTGTGCTAAGCAATTTTTTGTGCTAAGCAGCTCTATGAAATTGGTCCCTGCCGGGCCTGCCCTTGCCCCTTCCAAGTTTGAGAGCAAAGGCTAGCTCGAGCCCTGATAAGATTGGTCTATATCCTGAGAACTTATAATTTGTTTTGGCTTGGAGGGGGAACAGAATTCATTTTATTATAAATTAAATGCGTCTCTGTCACATTAGATTGTGTACACGTGACTTAACACATTCTTTCCATTTCCATGCAGAGCAAATTAGTATTTGCCACAGGAGTGAAAAATTCATGTATAGGGCTACAGACTTCAGAAGTTTCAGAAGTAAATTCCAGTGCAGTATGTTGTATTTCCCACTGTCAAACTTAAACACCTAAGGTGTAGCTGCCGCACAAACAATGTGACACTTCTGGACGCCAGAAATGCATAAATGACCAAAATGCCTAGACAACTAGAGAGGGCTATGAACCCTCTGACATTCAAGTTGCATTATTCACTGGTTCCCCGTAGACACTTGAAGGCACTGAGTACACACAGCAACCGAATTAATACAAGCCAGATAGGCCCTTTGACAGCTTGAAGGGTGTATCCTTAATAATTCTAGCACCTATACACTTGCTACCCGGTACCATATATGATGTCACACGAGTATACAGTGGACAGGAAAGTAGTCTTTCTTTAATGTAAACACGGTTGTTGTGACAATTTACGGGACTGAATCGCATGTGCACACATCAATTATTAATAATCAGAGAGGGGACAAGAAAGTATGCCAGCTTCTCAGACGGCGAGGTTCATTTCCCTGTCTGATATGCTTCTATTTAACTCGGCAAGAAAATACAAGTGTAAGTCCGCGTGCTCATTTCATGAAATAAACATGCTGGCCAACACACATGACTGCCAACTCATGGGCTTTTTTTCTTTTTGTCATGTGCATGTTTATATGTATGTATTTAAGTGGGGAGCACTATTTAAGCTTCTGAGGCCCTATACTTTATGCTTCATGCATGTGTATCTCCTCAAGGGCCCATAGTCTGGAGAGCAAGACGTCCCTGTCTACCTCCCTGTGGTCTACCCTAGTCAAAATTGGGTAATGTTTCATCTGCATACAATTCCTCTGGGCCGTTATGCCAGGCTATATCCCGGGCTTCAAGGAGCATCCAGTGACAGGGGAGGGAAAAGGGGAAGAGTACAGTAGGTCGACTGAGAGAAAATCATACTAAGACAAGCTAAAAGAAGCTAGGGTGATGACTTAACCCCTTAACCATCCCAACCCCTAGTTCTTGCAACTCCCTAGCGCTAGAGTAAGACTGTTTGTGTCGCTCAGCCATGAACCCATGACCTGTCAGAGGTAACCCCCTGACCCCACTCCAAGACCCCATACCAAAGCCATAGTGTGAGGTACCCATGGGCTTTTATTGTAATGCAAACCACTGGAGGGGGGGAGTAAAGATATTGCTGTAATGGGCAAGGCCAAGGAACAAGAACTGACAGTTATATGTATGTTCTGCCATTAAAGGTAATATCATACTTTGGTTTTTGTCAAAGAAATGCAGATTCTTGGGCAAAAATATCAAGGAAGATACAGTATTTACAATTTAAGTGAAATTGTCTGTCCCCCATACGGTGCCCACTTTTTGAGAAAACAGTGAAAAACACCCACAGTATTTTTGTTTTTTGGTCATTGGATTTATTTTTTTCAGGCAAAACAATTTTAACAGTATGTTTCTAAAATCACCATCTTTATACCGTGTAAATTATAGGTAAATCTGTGAAAATTTCTGTTTCAATAAGCTACCAAAGTATGATACTTAATGTAATGTATGTAGATGAAAATTGAAACAAAAAAATCAGTGTTTTTTCCATTTTTTGCTCTTCGTAACACAAGTTACAAGTGATCGCAGGTTGTAGGGCTTCGTAAAATCGACCCCAATCCATGTAATATAGGCCTACAGTATGTCGCTAGCGCAGCAAGGGGAAAATGTTGCGGGACATTCCAAGCAATCCCTGTCGCTCAATTAAGTTCTTAAAGGTAGTATCATACTTTGGTAAGACGACAAAACAGAAATGTTCACAGATTTACGTATAACTTACAGGGTATGAAGATGGTGGTGGTAAAAACATACCGTTAAAATCTTTCCACCTGAAAATAAAAGAGAAAAGACTTAAGAAATACTGTGGCTGTTTTTCACTGTTTTCTCAAAAAATGAGCACCGTATGGGACTGTATCTTCCTTGATCCTTTTCCCATAAATCTGTATTTCTTTGACAAAAACCAAAGTATGATATAACCTTTAAAATCACCTACTCTTCTTTCTTAACTGTGTGAATCTGCATGCTATAAAACATCATCCGGGAAGATTTGGTTTACAACCGCAGCTCTGAAAGCAGTTCACAAAATTACCTCTTTCAGATTAAAAAAAAAAAAGCTATTATAATGACAAAGATGCATAGAGTTAAATAAAAAACTAGAGTGCGCGCTCTGTATTCAACGTGCGTGTTGTCTGCACTCTGGCGTGGACGCGCAGCCACCATCTATCCTGGTGTAACTTTGCAGGCGCAGTAGAGTCAAAATTCCCCGGATGTTACTCAGTGAACTGTGCACACTGTGTGTGACGCGACGGGCGACGCAATGTGTGGAACATCCCGTACAAAAGCCGAACATACGGAAGTACGAACATGTACGCACAATTTGAAACGGGACGTGCGCGTTTGCCCTTGGTTGGTTTTAGACAATGGCGCTGGCCATGGTTCAAGGTACGTACCATGCGCAGAGTGCACACTCTAGTTTTTCATTTAACTCTATGCAAAGATGCAATGTTATCTATGGGAATTATACACAAGAGGAGGAATGCATCATACATTAGCCAGATCGGATCTATACATACACTGTCCACGTACAAAAACTGGATGAATCACATCACGGCGACCAATTGATTGTTAAATGCACTCACAGTTCATGCGGATTGAAACGATGCTCCGGCCTACACAGTATGTCCACTTCCTTGAGCAAGGCCCCAGGCAGAGGTCCTGTACGCTAAACCTGTTAAAAGCCTGCTTTAATATTATGCAGTATTTTCTATATTGAGTACGTCTGTGTATAGGCCTACCTACCTCTGAAAATTAAATTCTGTGAGATTTCACTGGTCAAAATGCCGGTCACATGCTGTGGGGTACATGAGCCAATGTGCCGCCCTTAAAAACATATTAAATGAATACTCCTTTTACACTGTAGATGGGTGTGTGTATATGCGTATGCTGTAGAGTACTACACATTCTTGTAGTGCACAAACTATCGTGATGTATCTTTGCTCATTCTGTGTGTTTATGAGACATGCACTACAAGTCAAGTTCTGGATTGTGTCAGCTTGGCAAATTTTCAATTCCAATTCGGTTCTTTCTCTTAAAGGTGATTTCATACTTTGTTTTTTGTCAAAGAAATGAAGATTCATGGACAAAAATATCAAGACAGATACAGTAACAGTCATCTGTGAAAATTTCAGTCCCATACGGTGCCTAATTTTTGAGAAAACAGTACGTGACAAATGCCAACAGTATTTTTTAAAATCTTTTCACTGTTATTTTTTATCTTTAAAAGATCAAAATTGTTTTTGGTCATTGGTTTTAATATTTTATTAATTAAATACAGCATTTCAGGCAGAAAAATTGTAATGGCAAGGCCTACATTTCTACCATCACCATCTTTATGCCCTGCAAGTTATAGGTAAATCTGTAAAGATTTCTGTTTCGGTATGCTACCAAAGTATGATAGACCTAGTACCTTTAAAACAGACCCTTTTTAATGACAGGGTGTATATATTTATATACATGTACATGTAGTGTAATTCGGTTGTCGTGTGTTGTGAGATGGTTGGTACGTAGTCCTTGGGTTTAATATTTCTTTTCTGGCCTTGTAATATTCCACTACATGTAATTCCACCTCACAGCATCAACAACTCTATTAATGAATTAATGATCCAATGCTTATAAATGACATGGACGTGCAGACAATTTCACAAAGCCAGTTTATATGGGACTTTGTGTACAAAATTTCAAGCACAAATTGTCCCACAAAGCATTTCTCATATAGGCCTAATACCTTAACTGCATGTACACTTTCAAACCTATTGCCAATTTCACAGTGCTGCTTAGCACAAAAAGTTGCTAAGGATGACATTTCTAGTGTCTTAATAAAAAAAAGGGTTAACAAGCACATTTCCATGTGTTGCGTATCACTTGTGATTGTTCTTTGGCTGTTCTTCGCTGACCATGAATATCGGAATCTTGTTTTATCGAGCAAGACATTTTTGTGCTAAGCAATTTTTTGTGCTTAGCAGCTGCATGAAATTGGCCCCTGGAAGTTGTCTACGTGTGGATATGCATAAATTTGCATGTACTGAAAGACAACAATTAACAGACATTAATTAGTCTCACTCATCAACATGCTATATATACACAGCACCTGTCTCTGAATGAGGGCTCCCAAGATTCCCATCAAGCTCACACTTGCAACATAACAACACAACAAAAAATGCAAGTGCAAATAATTAGTCCATGCATCTTATTATACACAAACCTGCAACAAACAAGATTGCAATCCTGGATTTCAATAGGGAGCATAGAAGGCAATATATCACTAGCACCTAGTAATCAGGAGGACTATGTTATATGTGCTGTGAGTGAATGACTTTCTGCATGCCGGCAGGGCATATGTGCAATATGTTTCACATGCAAGATGCACATTATATAGACCATTGAAGTCCCAGATCACTGTCAATGTGGAAGATGTCATCAGTGATCCAGGCATTGAGATGCGAGCCAGCCCAGCCCAAAGTCCAAGGCACTAAATAGCAAGGGGGCCGGCTGCACTCGACAGGGCACGTGTACGACTATTGAGTCAGAATTTCTTGGTCTTCTCTGCCTTTTTTGCTCTCCGTGCACTTCCGTTTGAGTTCCTTAAGGCATATCCTCGTCAAAGAGAATGCCAGTATTAGGTATTTTATTCAACTCACATGTCGACTGCATGCACATGGCCTTATTGATGCGAATAGCCATAAGACACAGTGACATAGTGAACACTATACAGGTAGTGTGTGGGTTTCAACCCTCAAGACACTCTAAAAGATGCATACAAGCACCTTCCCCGTCACCCCCTTAAAAAAATAACAGATGCTGGCATGAGTTTTAATTAGTCAGTTCTTGAATTTTTATGGTGGCCACGGTTCTATGGGCGTATCATATCCACATTGAGTATTGCTTTGCGCTGACCAGCTAGTGACTCCAGTCTTGACCTACAGTGCAGTGCCTGCTTGAGATGCATTCAAGCTCAATCATGTTGGAAATAACGTCGTCCTCCCCTTGCAGTTGCACCGGAGAAACCAGCCATGCCCTTCACAAATGAAGCATTGGATCTGAAAGCAAAACTGACGGATCCATTCCATCAAGGCAAAAATTACACGTGTGTAGGCCTACAGAGCGAACTTAAGCTGTAAAGCAGTGTAATTTTCAAATGGTTTTGAGCAATTAGAATGCACTCTTTTCATCACACTGCGGAATTGACCCAGCCAGGGTCCTAGATCCAGTAACGACTCAACAGAATATCCTTGATCAGCTCAAGCCTTTTGATATCTCATCTTAGAAATTTAATCAAATTAAATTACAAAACATATGATTTCATTTCCGGAAAAGCATGCATATGGGCTCATCAAGATTTTTGATTAATCAAATCACTAAATCAAGTCTATTTACTACCGGAATGAGAACCAAGCTAGTACATACCATGGGTCAGGCATATAAATGACCTTTCATTCACCCCAAGAGAAGTGTCACAATGTACCACCAACATAATAATAATTTGTTGTTAAAATCTGTTGCACAAAATGAGGTCATAGGACTGGCATTATACATGTAGGAGGATGGAGGAGGGTGGCAACTAGCTTGGGAGAAGAGAAAGACATGGGGAGTGAAAGAAAAAGGGAACTCTTTTGAAACTAGTTACCTATTCAGGCTCGGGCTATACTCGTAGTAGGTTTTGCTGGGATGGCGGTTTTAGGTTTCAGCCCCCCACAAGCTAGCCAAGGCAGATGGCCTTCCATCAAAGAATGCCACACAATCAATAATGGATATTCTGCCCCGGCCACAACCCTCCCCCCCCCCCCTCCCATGTCGCCATCTTGTCTGCTGACCTTATTCACCGGCTACGGCAGGGCACAAGCCCTTTTCTACTTCCTTTATTTCATTTTTTTGTGGGATGGGGGGGGGGGGTTTCTTCAATCTATCTATATTAAAAATTAAAATAAAAACACAAGGAACCTTCTTCCTTGAGCCTTCTTCCTTGAGCTGTGAACTCTCCCTTACTTGTAATTTACTCTCTCAGAAATATTTATACATCTTGTCCCTCAAACAACCTCCCCCTCCCTTTACTCTACATCCCCCTCCCCCCTCCCTCCCCCTCCCTCCCCCACCATATAGACCATGTACTCCATCCACACTGAAATTGTTTTGAAAATGAGGGATGGACCGGCCTCTATATTATTAGCATGCATGGCCATGTACTTGGGCCTATGGAGGAGCTATATTATATTAAAGCATTAGGGTGTTTGGGGGGTTCAGGCATGCCGGCAGCATAAATGCAATGCAGTATATGAAAGACACCAGCAATCGGTATGTGCGTAGTGCGTACGGCTATTAATTCAGATGAAAATCTATCGCAGACTAGCTCATGGATGAATGGGAGGGGGGGGGGGTGGGGTTGAAAACCAGGCTCCACCTCTTAATATCTAGGGTTTTTTTTTCATTCTTTCATTATTTTTAATATATCTTTACAAGTCTATTTGGATGCTTAACTCATAACTGCATGAATGACTACTCATATACGCCTCTATTTACATTATTTTATGTGCACAGCAAAGGAACATGTATTGTTCATAACATACATATATGTACATACACTATACATACACTAGAGCTTGAAATTTATTTTGATTTTGGTAAGCGGCAGCGAGTTTTGAAAATGGGTACCGGTATTAAAATGTAAACATGTCAGTCAGGAAGTGCCAAGAAAGTGCTGAAAAATGTTAAATTCTTGGTCACAATACGCAAATGCTGTCTAGAGCTGAAATGCGTTATACACAATGTGCGGCTTGTGCGTGTACAAACAGAGGGTGCCATCACATCTCTGTTATGTACGTGCAATGCGCATTGCCTATTCAGTGCACTTTATTAATTGTTGATGTTGTGTTGTCTCGTTCAGAGACACAAGGCAAGCTATGGGCCTGTTTGTTTAATGCAAAGGATCACGGATTCTGCGGATCTGGATCCCATTTTAGCGTACCCTGCATAGGACGTGGATCCGCAAATCTGGGATCCTGTGCGTTAAACAAACAGGCCCTAAATTTCTACAAAGCGTACCAATAATTCATCCATCTACAATCTGTGATTGATTGATACAAATATCGTTTCACAACAATACTGCATATTTGTTCATGTATTAAAGACTAAAAATTCCCACACTCATGCATCTAGGTTTTCACCCTTATTAAAATGTGACAGCCCGTTCCATGAAATAACACCGCAATACTAACTGTGACTCATTCCTACATGTACCAATGGGCCGGTGTCACATTTTATCATCAAATATATTGTATCTTGAAATAATTACAAAGTAATTTTTTTTTTCGTCGTCCCTTCTAGTTTTCCCAATGCGCAGTGGAGGAATACGGTCGATGACGCACATGGTGCACAAGATTTAGGAGAAGCCATGGCACACACACATATGTAGAGATCCCCTGAACAGATACATACTGCACGAATCTACGTAATATGACCAATCTCACAAGCTGTTTAGGCCTAGCAGGTTCAAGTGTCAGGCACGCATGCCTAGCCTGTACACTATGTCCTGTATGATGGGTAGTGAATTCCCTAACTCAAGTCGAATAGGCCAACGTACGTGTATGTATCCAGGGGCCAATTTCATGGAGCTGTTAATAAGCACACAAACATTGCTCAGCACAAAATTTCTTGCTCAATAAAACAAAACCACTTAACAATTCTATTTGATATTCATGGTCAGCGAACAACAGCTAAAGAACAATCACAAGTGAAACACAACACATTGGAAATTTGGTTGTTAATCCTGTTTTTGTTAAGAAATTTCATGGTAAGCAAATTTGTGTGCTAAGCAGGGCCAAGAAATTGGCCCCAGATGCAGGCAACAATAGAGACTTTGGGGTGCGCAGAAGACGTAAAACCATGTTCAAAGTACATGTACACTGATAGAAATCGACAAAGTGTGCTATAATTGACTTCGGGAGATTTTTGACATTATCAAGCATCTCTGTTTATAAGTATATACAATCGTAAGCATTTAATTCCTATGTGCTGTTGAACACAATAATCTATGTAAGTTCCTGTATAAATGTATCATATGAAATTTCCATTTGAGAAGAGGAATCTCATTGATCAAAACCAGGTCATGTGATGTTGAACATGAGCTGCAGTATGTACGCCCACCAAAGTGATGTACCCTTCCGGGTATCTCTGAAAACAATAATCCTGTTCTAAACAGGGTACTTGAGTTGTTAACAAAACACCCGGGACAAAGTTGTACATGTTTTTCCTGAGCAATGTAGTCAAACATGTATAATAAAACTGCCGTGTGTTTCGCTGGTGCCTGCTGGTGACACACATATTCAACGATGGCTGTTGACATTTTTATCACCCGTCATTATATGTGCAGCGACAAATCACCACAGATAGAGATTTGATTGTCAAGGCATGACTGAGGGACTGAAATTAAGAACTAGGAATTTGAGCAAGACAGCCCCGACGTCATAAAAACTAAATAACTGCAAATATCGCGAAGAATTCTGCATATGGCCCAACTAACATAGAGGCCCTGTGAGTCAAGGCACTGCCATCAGCCACAAAATTGGACAGTATTTCCTGAAGATTATTCCAACCTTAAAGGTAGTATCATACTTTGGTTTTTGTCAAAGAAGTCCAGATTCATGGATACAAATATCAAGGAAGATACAGTCACAGTCATCTGTGAAAATTTCAGTCCCATACGGTGCCGACTTTTTGAGAAAATCGTGAAAAGCGGCCAAAGTATTTCTGAAGTCTTTTCTCTTTTATTTTTAATCTTTTAAAAGATGAAAAAGATTTTCGGTTGTTGAATTACTAATTTCTGGATAAATACACCATTTCAGGCGGAAAAATTTGAACAGTATGTTTCTACCACCATCATCTTCATACCCTGTTAGGTACATGTAAATCTGTGAACATTTCTGTTTTGGTCTCTTACCAAAGTATGATAAAATACCTTTAAAAAAATAAGCCATGTCTAATTCTGTGGTACAGAACATACCTGGGGCCAATTTTATATAGCTGCTTAAGCACCAAAAACCAGGGTAAACAAAATCAGTATGCCAGCCAGCCAAAACGCCTTTTGAATGTTATGCTGGGCAAGCAATGACCAAACACAAGTTAAAAATCCTTTTTGATCAAGGAAGACTTTTCATGATTTTAAAAGCAATTTTTGTGCTTAAGCAGCTCTTTGAAATTGGCCCCAGTTAATGGGAGGCATGATAAGGTGCATGTAGTTTCGTACACAATCACGGACGACAGGGCACCTGGGGCAAAATGGTTTTTGGATGTACTTTTTGTAAAAAGTCTTTTTGGCCGACCAGTTACGGTGAATTTGGACAAACATTATATTTCCAAACCCCTTGACTCTCTCTCAAAAAAAGAACATACCTTTTAATAATGTTCCTACATTGGCTCGCACCTGCAGTGTGTAACGCACTGTACATGATATGGTTTCATGCGCGCCGCACACTGCCATAGCGGGGAAAAAAACGCAACCAATTCATTTGTTAGATTCCGTATTATGGCAAAGGTCTTTTGAAGAACACCGACGGGGCCAGCTTCGGATTGCTCCGGCAATGATTGGCTTTGCTCTGATTCCTATTGACAAACTCAAAGTAAAAGATAATTGCCCTTCCAATTAGAAAAGGGCAAATTTAAACGTGGGTTCAACCCCTTCAGTATATAAATCGCATTCACCTCTAGATTTGGTCTAATATGAAATGATGGGGCACGCTCGACATTGAATGCAATGGGATACTATGCTAATGTGCTAGACAGTATTCAACATTGCCAATATTAAAGGTACTATCATACTTTGGTCTTTGTCAAAGAAATACAGATTCATGGGCAAAAATATCAAGGAAAATACAGTAATAATCATCTGTGAAAATTTCAGTCCCATACAGTGCCCACTTTTTGAGAAAACAGTGAAAAACAGGCACAGTATTTCTTAAGTGTTTTCTCTTTTGGTCGCTGGTCTTACTCTTTTCTGGACAAATACAGCATTTCAGGCAGAACAATTTTAATGGTATGTTTCTACCACCACCATCTTTATACCCTGTGAGTTATAGGTAAATCTGTGAAGATTTCTGTTTCGGTATGCTACCAAAGTATGATACTACCTTTAAAAATGTGTTACATGTACATTAATTTCAGTCTCAACCAAACATACATGCATGTAATGTAAATGATGGTCTCATGTACGTGTACATTGTCTACATTTCTGGTTGTGCATTAACCACGTACAAATGTTTGACTTGCACATGTAATGGATACTTGTACAACATTTGATTACATTTTATATGCCTCACTAACAGTAGCAAAATACCACTTTGTCAGCAAGCCCCCCCACATCCCTCCCCCCTCATCCCCCCCCCCCCCCCCTCATTCCTGTTTGCAACTGATACACAGAGGACAGTACTGGGCCCAATTTCATGGAATCCGTTACAGACTATTTTTGTGCTGACGGCACTGCTTTGCGTGAAATCTATTACATGGAATCTGTAAACAAGATTTTCGGTTAGCGAAGATTAAATTTCTAGGGTAACCGTGATTATTTTCTGCTAACGCTCTGTCATTATATATGCATTCTGCAGAAAAACCTTGCTTACCGTTACCGTTACGTGAAATACACAAACCGTAACCAAAAAAAGCGTGGTACCGTGAGCGAAGAATTTTTTCTAACAGTCACAGATTCCATGAAATTGGGCCCTGTACTGGACTAACTTAAACACCTGTACTACTGCACGTGTTCACATGTTAACCTGTTCACACATGTACAACTGCACATATGTATACATGTGTTCATATGCAAACCTATTCACCTATGCACACATATTATGACTTTTAAAATGTTCTTAGATTTTTGGCTTGGAACATTCACACACAGATCTCAGTGGAGGGAAAAGAAACACAAGCAAAATGTGAAATTATGAAGTCATCTATCCCATGCCAGCCTTGCTGCAATGCATGGCTAAACTGTCTTTAACCTGACCCAGATTTCCTGCCAATCTACCAGTAGTTTCGAACAAACGAAAAGAGAGAGAGAGAGAATGAGAGATAAATAAAATTCAAATTATCAATTCTAATCCACCACCATCCACCCCCCCCCCCATGTTGTCTGGCATAGATTTCAGACAGGAGGGACCCAAGAGCTTTCAGTCCAGCGTCTGGCCGCTTTTTGTATGCATACAGCGGTGCCCCACTCAGCCCAGGAGAGGCACATAATACTAAAGATGGGATACTTGAGTATGCTCAGTTTTAAAGAAACGGAGGGGAAACTCGGGGCTAGTCAATACGGCCGGAGCACTTTGCATAACATCCCAACATCCGTCCCAGGCATCTTCCGGCCCTCTCAAGCCATTTATTCAAGAGTGCATCTGGCATACAAATGAGAGAGAGAGCAAGTGAGAGAGGGGGGGAGAGAGAGAAAGCAGAGCTTCAAGCCGGGGTCCGGGATAAGATGTACCTGCACTTTACGGGGGCAGACGAGTTGATCAAGAGATAAAAAAAAGAAGATGAAGAAGAAGACGATGTTCAAGAAGGAAAAAACTAGACAGCTCAAGCTACTGCATCCCAAGTAGGTTTGCACGTGGAGTTAAGAACCTGGCTGGTGAACGTACGTGCCTTAGAATTCATCTCTGAAATGCAGGTCTTAACATCGATCTACATGTGGACTGTACTGAGCACCAAGATGCATAAAAGATGCAAGTGATGACCACAAAGTGAGGGGAAAACTTCGCTCGCTGCCATTTTCAAACCACTGTTGGTCATTAGGATATTCTCCAAAGTCTCCCAAATCATTGTCAAGTACACATGGTATTTAATCACAGACATAAATAACCCATAGACCGACAGCGCCCTATTCAAATGCATGGCGGGGTACCGTAATTGTGACGGCACCCGACTATTGCCAAACTATGGGCAAAACATGTTACTTTTACGCACAATTGAATAGGAAGGATTTATTCAAACGGGAAATTCTAGATGAAAACGAATTGATATCAACTTTAAACCCATTGGAGCATTAGGTTTACCTCACATACCATTGCACAGTAATATATGTTTCTCAAATAATGGAAAGTTTGAATGAAAACTTTTATGTTTGAAAATTTCATCTTGATTTTTTTAGCCTGAACTAGCGCGAGATTACGTGCGCAACTGGCCTCTTTTAGAATCTTTGCGAGATTTTGAAATAAAATCATTGTTTACGTGCGGCGCGCGCGCCTCGCGCACTGAGTGACGCGCACTTTGCCCATAGTTTTTTGAGATGGCGTCCGTTTTCAAAATTACGCGCTCACGCCCTCTGCTGTCGGTCTATAGGTTATTTATGTCTATGTATTTAATACACAGTCATAGGGCCTTTACGAAACCAGGCTTGAGGCTAGGCTTGGGACTTATTTCTCTACTGCCATTTGAGGCCCACAAAATGAAACAAAGGGATTGGGTCACGTGACAAAGCCGAAGAAAGGCTCCAACTTCGCCATGTACATGTACCTCACACCCTTCATTTCATTTCATTTAGAACACAAAATGGTGATAGCAAAATAAATCCCAAGCCTAGCCTCATTTCGTAAAGGCCCTATGATACTCTCTTTGTGTTTGTTGGGGTGTTAGTTTGTCTGTCCATTTGTTTGTATATGTATGTTCAATTTCATACTACTGTTCGAAACTAAGCAAAAAAGTGTTGTAACTTCTGTTCACAATTTGCAATAAATAATTTTTGTTTTGAGAATTTCAAAAGGTTAGGGTTTGGGGTCTGGGGTTAGGGGGCTGAGGTTAGGGGACTGGGGTTATGAAACTGGGGTTTGGGCACTGGGGACTGGAGTTTGGTATTTGGTATTTTGGATTTAGAGTTTATGCCTGGGGTTTAGGGTTGGAGTTTAGGCCCAGGGTTTGGGTTTGGGTTTAGGGGTTTGAGCAACTAAATATCAAGCAAACTTCAGTCACCATTTGAATCTTACATTTTGTTGTTAAAAAAGTTGGGCTTCAATATAGATTAGAAGTAATTAGAATAAAGTAAAGTCTTCCAGAAAAAGCAGGGTATTTTTCAAAACAAGCAAAACAAAAATTTCAAAATGGGTGAAGATTTTGAAAGCGGCATGTGAATTCTTAAAAATAGGGAAAGTCTTTTTGAAATTGTACCATATAAAGTCATCAGTGCAGATTTTTATTTGAAAAAAGTTGAAAGCAAAAGTGAAGTTACTATAGCTTTTGAAAGCATTGAAGTTAACTTCAAAGGAGTATAGTCCTTCATTAAAGTACAATTCACCCGACGAAGCAGTTACTTCACAGAAAGCAAACAGCACTTTGAGAGGCTTGCTGGCCACACGGACTACTTACCTACACTCATCCACTTGTTTATTTCCTCAAGTTGTCAAACAAACTTAAAAAACTGGTTAAACACGAATGGAAAAAAGTCATGTACTGGAAAGACGTTCCTCGACAAGATGTTAATGGACCATAGATAACCTAGTTTACAAGTGTCTAAAATGACTGAACAAATACTTGGCACTGCTTATTGAACACCTTTATCGACACGAGAAGTGCTCGAGCCTCGCCCCCACCCGAGCCAACAACATCCCCTCTCCTCCCAGCCACAAAAAAATGAAGAAATTTGCTTGAATACTCGAGATTTATAACGGCAAAGCACTCCTCCATGTGTATCCTCATATATTGTCGTGCCCGCAGACGCATGGTCAGACTTCCAAATCAGGCCGTGTCTGTCCCGTTAACTATTGTTATGCTTCATTGGATGGGCTCATTCTACATGCTGGAGATGCGAGCACAACTAATACATTGGCACGTGAGAAGGGTAAGAGAAGGGAGGATGAGGTGGGGGGGATGGGATGGAAAAAAACCAGGGCAGTTCTTAATAACAACAGCCAGGGAGCTGCGCGGTACCGCTGACAAACACACTTGAAGAAGACCAGACGCTAGCGTTAACCGCTATGCATTTTTCATGCATGTTATATTAACTGTACGTGCGCATGGTCTGCCGTGATCGGAGCGTGCAATATTTACTCCTTTGACTCACCGCACACCCAACGTGGACTTGACATGTCAAATTATGCTGGCATTTTCATGCTTCACTCCCATTGGACAATCAGGTCCTGTTCAAAGCCAATCCCGGACCTGGAATTTTCGAACAGCTGACATGCCCATGTCCGAAACTTACAATGTGCATTTACAATTCATGATTTCTGAATTGTTGTTTTATAATGTATAAATCTGGGAAAAAAAAACAATGCAGACAAAAACAGACATAGGCCTGAAATGAAAAACCTGTCTTGCTCCAAAACCGACAAAACTGACAAATCTTAAGGCCCATTTTCCCAGTCCCTATTTCACTGTGCAGCTTCAGTGTTTGAACATAATTTTCCACTCGCTAACTGAATCAGATGTGATTTACAGGGATGAGATTGACCAGTGATAAAAATGTCTGAAAACAGCTGAGAGGAAGCATAAACAGTCTGAAATTTGAAAATCTCCTATACTTTTGTACACAGCCTGTGAGGAAAAAAATCTGAAATCCCAAACAAACAAATCTGAAATCAGATTTTAATGTGAGAAATCTCATCCCTGGATATAGCCCTGTACAGTATACCTTCTCTTCTTTTCACAAACTGAATTAGAAAAGGGAAATTGAAGTTTGGCTGGACAGTGTACTGTACATCATATTCAAAATCAGCCAACCTATTTTAAAGGAAATTAGGAATATATCTTCTAAAAAATGAGGAATCACAGAGCAAACTAAAATTGGAATCTGTTGTCAAGAGCTTGTAAAAAGTGATACATTTTTACCAAAAAAAGAGGAATGATTCCTCCAAAATAGGAATGGTTGGCAGCTATAAATTTCAGGTATCAATGAACCTAAAATCCTAAATTTTATATTAGTGCTGTACGGTATTTTGAAGGAAACAAGACCTGTAGAGCCCACAACATATAATTTGACCAATAAAGGAGCTTGCTAGCAACAACTTGGTCTCAGACCAATAAAATATGCAGAGCCTATAGAGACAATGGAATGGATGTTGCTCGATTTTGAAGGGTCCATATTTACAGATGACAAGACAGACATGTATTATTGGCTTTTCCGCAGAAGCGAAAAGTCTTTATTTGTATAATTTCTCGGAGAGAGAGAGGGGGAGTGAAGCACCAAACACATCAGTCTTGCATCAGACATTAGTCGCTATGTGCTCAGAATCCGGAACTAACCCCATTTAAGTACTGTGTACAGCAGTTCAGAGCACTTTCATTAAAGATATACCCTGAAACTAAAGGATGTAGGCCTATAATCATGACAATGTAGATATGTACACTCGTGGTTATCTTCCATATGATGACAGATGACAGCAAGTAACAATTTATCATCTAAATTCTAAAAGCTAATGTAATAGAGCTCTGGAATACAAATTGCACCAAAACATACAGAGAGAAGATACATCATCTATATTGCAGGTTTTGGTGGGAAATGATGAATTCTTTGTTTTTAAAATAATTCTAAAAGGTACAGGATTGGTTACATACCCAAACAGATATGTTCACAGATTTATGTATAACTTTCAGGAAATGAAGATGGTGCTGGTAGAAACATACCGTGAAAATATTTCCGCCTGAAATGGTGTATTTATCCAGAAATTAGTAAACAAAAACTGTAAACAGGTTTGATCTCAGGGTAAGATTCTTCATGTTTTATAAGAAAAATTTAGCAGGGTTTTTGCTATTTTTTCGTGACTCAGATGTCCGATTAAACTCAAATTTTCACAGGTTTATTGTTCCATGCATAAATTGGATCAGACAAAGTGTGAGTGCTGTTCTGTGACCTTTACCAATCATATATTATACCTTTAAATCTCAAAGTTCATGCGTTGAAAAATATCACTTGTGAATTTTCCAAAATTTGAAGACAATGCGGACAACGGATAAGTTACAGAATAAATCGAAAACAACTTCTGTAAGCTTCAAGGACATTTATTTTAATACCATAAGACAAACAAAGTTTTGCAGGCAATGAACTGGCATGAGCATCTACAGACCTCAAAAGGTCAAAGATTTGATTCACTAAAGCCCTTTTGACAAGATGTCTTAAAAAAAGGAAAACAACTAAATGGTTCAAATTATTCATTTCAATTCAAGCATTATTTTCAAGAGGGAGAAAGAATAAAGAGAGAATAAATAACAAAATGTCCCAACAAACAAAATACAACCATTTCAAAGGAAACAATTATTTAATGCTTGGAGTTAGGAGGGCCAGATTTTTAAATTCTAGCAGGATCTTCTGATGTTTCCATCCTAGCAGGATCTTTCGTTTCCATCCTTGCAGGATCTTCCTCAAAGATCCTACTAGCATCGAAACACTGGGCTCTCCTAACCACCAAGCAATTTATATATTTCAAGTCAATATTTTGGTTGATGAGCAGTTTGCAGCAGTTTATTACTTGTATTGAAACAATTATTAAACTGTGCACGACATGCGTAAACCTTATTTGAAGTAAACTTTTCTTTTTGCTTTTGAAAAAGGTTACACTTGTTTTCCTCAAAAATGTTTTGACTATTACTACCTTCATTGTCAATCCCAGTTCCCCCTTTCTTCACCATGCATTTATTGGTGTCCACCTTTGATCTTACCAATCCTCACCCTCCCCATATCCCTCTCTTGTCCTGATCCTCTCGTCCATTTATGTGTATCCATACTATTACTTGCATGATCTTGTTCTTGTCTTTTAGCCTTTGAGGAAGATCCTGCTAGGATCAAAATGCGTCAGGCCCTCCTAACTCCAAGCATCTCCAAGTCCGGATTCCAGAATCGTTCGTGTGGCCATTTGGGTGTGTGAACAAAGTAGAGTTGGACTGAACCTGGCTTTGATCAGTCCTCCCCTTGAAGTTGAAGACACAAGACGGTGCCCTTGTCATCAATCACGGAATGGGACAGCTGGGCGGGGTAGAAACACATATTCCACTGATCTATGCTAAGTCTCATTTCAATCATGCTTTCCTTGCAGAAAGAACCAGAGGATTGTTTTGCCATCCACATGTAACACAAACAAGCACACTGTTACTTCTATGTGCAATTATCTGCGCACAAACATGGAGTATACAAATACCCTTCGGGTATAAATTTTCAATTTTTGCAGACTACAGATTTATACCAGGATGAACTTTGAGTCGGGGATCTACGGGCAAAATGTACCTTAGGCATTGCCTTTTTTGGTTCAATGATTAAAGGTAGTATCATACTTTGGAGGCATACCGAAACAGAAATCTTCACAGATTTACCTATAACTTACAAGGTATAAAGATGGTGATGGTAGAAACATACCATTAAAACCCGAAATGCTGTATTTCTCCAGAAAAAAGTAAAACCAATTAACTTAAAACAATTTTGAACTTTGGAAGATCTCAAATCCTGTGAACAGATTTTAAAATACCATGAGCATTTTTCACTGTTTTCTCATAAAATATCATAACTGTTTTAGTATCTTTGTTGATATTTTTGACAATGTATCTGCATTTCTTTGACAAAAACCAAAGTATCAAATTACCTTTAAAGTTTTATTTTATGCAACAATTTACATGTTTATACAGAGTTATAATTAACTTGCTGATATAAGACAAATAGAACCCACAAAATGTATGTCAGTCAGTGAGGTTAAGAAGTAGTCAGAGTTAAAGAAAAATAGTCAGTCACAGAACTCGATCTTGGGATATTTTTTCTTTTAACCAGGACTTGAAAATCAGGCCCTGAATCAAATTCCAGAAAGGTCAAAGTAATTTCCTCCCATGGTTACGGGCACTTCCATTACAAAATGAAAATGTCAGAACATATTCCTTTTAAAACGTAGCTAGGGCCACTTAAATACTGATCATGTAAACTTCTTGACATATACACAAAGAAAGTAAGCTTTTGTGATTTGCATCCATCTGAAACCTAAGCAGATAACTTTTGCAATTTAACATGTTTAAAGTGCAGTAAAATACCAAATTTTCTTTGACTTATTTTGCAGGCTAGAGGTTGTTGTTTTGTTAGGGACCAGCCTCTGTTGATTTTTAAAAATGGGTGCTTTGATTTTTGCAAAATCAAAAATTTGAAATAGTTGAATAGTTGAATAGTTTATTGGAAAACATTTTCCTTAGCCTAAACTCTCTTGTGTTTGTTTGTTTTTCCTTATTGTGACTTCATGTAGGCAGACAACAATCAGGAAGATTTCCAGGCATGACAGTCTGGTTGGTAAAGCACAACTAGTACAGCAATCCATAAGTCACTGGTTCGAATCCCACTTCAGCCTGTATTCTCTGTTCTCTGTTACAGTGACGTAATCAAATAGTTTTTGTCAAGTTTCTTTTGTAGATCATTTGATGGGGTGACAGCAAAGGAGCTACATGACCCCAAACATTTATTCATCAACAGTCGACAAGTTGGCCCTACAGTATACTAGAAAACTAAGACACAAAATTGATGGCTTTGGTTGGGGAACAAAGCCAATTTAAGCATGAATTCATCTTCACTGTGCAAGTTTTAAAATAGATAAATGTGGACTCCTTCCAGGTAGAAATATGATTTAACCTTTGATATTTAACTGAAAATTCTGAATAATGTTCAATACAGCCTGCATGGTAAGTCTGCAATATTCGGCCAAGACTAATTTTCCTTGGTAAGGGATACTTCACTTGCAGTTGCGCCAGAAAATAAAGAAATGCCCATGGGAGCATCTGAAGCCTAGCACCAAGTTCAAGACCAGGGCAGATGAAGGTCGTAAGTTCCTCCTGGCCTAATGGATGTTTTCTTCTGTGTGGAGATGATCCCTGTGGCTATGCATCAAGTCCAACGGATCTCGTCGTAGGATGCCGTCTAACATTACATTACGATTGCATTTGCTTGCAGATGCAGCAGATCTTTGAACAGTGTGCAAAATGCTCTACAGAAGAATTGTGCATGTTTGTCTATTTAGTATTAAAAATCAGTTTGAAATTTTGCAACCGATGCGATGCAGCAATGCAGCTGATCTGCATGGTGTGTACAGTACATGTATTTAATATTCAAAATACTGATTGCAATCTTTAAAGAGCACTTTCACTTGAAAAACAAAATGATGCTGAAAAAAGGATTTACTCTCCTGATGATGACTAGCGCAGTCTAGTCGAAACATTGAGAAGTGCGAACGAAATAGAACGATTCTTACATGGTGTTTCCGTAAACCGATCCACATGGGTGAACAATCCAACGCTTGGAGAATTCTGCATCGCAATGATAGGAAGAGCCGACATCGAAGGATCCAAAATTTAGTATTTAGTTACTTTCTAAGACAACTCGCACTTGAGATTCTACAGATTTTGAGAATAACACCAAGACTCGCTCAGATGTTCAGGTACAATCCCAGATAAAACAGAAAAACAACCTCCCCCTCCAACCCCCCTCTCCCTCCAAGTTCAATGTGCAACACTTCAGTATGTCAAGGAATGATTTTTATGTGGGCAGTGGTTAGTGTAAAATGTCGCATGGGTGGGAATGGAGAAGATGGATTGACGACTTGGATTTCTAGAAGACCAGGAGAGTTTAACCCCTCGGAATTCATGAAAAGACCGAGACCCTCCCACTTAACGAACAGCGAAGCCCCTCCCACTAGACAACCTAGAACCACAGGGGAAGGTCTGGCTGGCCCATGGTCTGACACAGTTATGCTTGGCATGGAGCCAGGCATCTTGTTTACCTTGAATTCTCCAGGAATTGGATTACATTGAGCCTCCATTGGATAATATAACATGAACTTGTGCAATATATAGTACCCGTTTTAATTGCCAGTACACAGTACATGTAGATGTGTGCCATGACTTCTCCACAAGCCCCAAAAATGTCATGAATTTTAAAGTTGGAGTGCCACTTTGCAAAAACCAGGGAGCTAGAGACACAAGAGAATTAAAGCACACATCTTTTTACTGTACTGTGTCTTTTTACTCAAAAAACTGTCAACTTGGCAAATCAGAATGAAACCAAATCATTGTTAAAAGCTTTTCAACACGAAATGTGTCCCACCATAAACGGGATGAAAAATTGAAACTACAGTGTACCTCAATTAAAGTTAAAAGAAAAACAAAATGGAAATTTAAACATGACATTTGAACGAGTAGTCCCGTTGACATTTGGAGGGCCTGAACTGGATTTTGGAGCATGTATAAAATCAATCTTTTGAAAAGGTGAGTTGTCGGCCACTTTCGCCATACATCAATTTGCATTGTGACACCACACTCTACTTTCACAATAAAGATTGGTTCCATCACGTTTTAAGATCAGTCTTCTAAGAGTAAATGAAATTGGCCCTCGTGTGATACTCTAAATCTTGGCACTGCAGAACAAAGGCCTGAACTGGTGGCCATATTACTGATTTCTATAAAGAAAACAACAATCTGCCTGCCTTGCATCATTCATTATCTTATAACTGGTAGCTCGGCTTTCATAGCTAAACACTGCGAGGCAAGGCCTTCTCGCACATCGTCCTGGCTGGACAAGCCTGCCTCTACACATACTTCTTCATTATTGCCTTCAATGTCAACACGGTACGGGCCGTCCTCGCTGTCGTCAATTCAACAACCAGCGCCACCTGGTCAGCCATAACTGCATAACTAATGAGGTGTAAGGGGAACATTGAGGACTCAGACATTGTACACGATATGCTGTATGTACTCTGTGAGATGTAGGTGTACAATGTATGCTAACTAAATTACTCCACTCATAGGCCTATATATGCCTTCATGTGAAAATTAATATTTCTATGGGCATTCATACACACAATATATAACTGTACATATTTACAACTGTTACCATCCAAATGAATGGGGCCTTGGAGACAATTATGGAACACTGTATTTCGAAAGTCACTGATTCGTCTCCTGCTCTAGAAAGTCAATTTTTCTTTGTTCAATTTTCAATGACTTAAAATTAATCAGTTTCCCTTATTGTTATTTGTTAATTATAATTCCGTTTTATTTTCACAATTTATTTTTACCAAGATAAAATTTTGTGTCTAGTTTGACATGGGACATTGTACATGTATACCAAAGCCAAGATTTGAAATTGAGGTATTTGTGCTGTAATTTAATTTTCTTCAGGTGGTCCTAAAACCTTGAAGTTTAGGTTGAGTGTCAATATACAAATTTCAAAAATTGTTGCAATGCTCATAAATACAACCCAAGCTAGCTCGGTGGCCTAGCGCTAGTGGTATGGCATCTACACTGATAAGCAGGAGGTCGTGGGTTTGAATCCCACCTGAGCCAGCATGTGATCTGTTCACGTGCTCTCACTAGCATTGAATATGCAGTGCTCATCCACGGTGGTGAAGGGCAAGCCTAATTTGCATACAACTTAATATTGTCCTAATATTGTGTTTTGTTCCTTCCTACAACAGGTGATGGTACATGGTATTTGGACGAATCTGGATCATGGATCACAACACACAGTACATCAAAGTGGCTAATTGCTGGATCATATTTATCCTCAGAAAGATTCCTCTGATCTTGACCATACTCCAAAATATAGAAAAGTAGCATGGTCATAAAGCAATACAACCCACTCATCTTGCAAAAGATCCATTGTAAATACATTTTACAAAACATTGCCTAATTATACAATTATACAACATAGCAAAGTAACTATTTACAATTCAATGTCAACTTTTGTTCTCTCCAAGTTTCTTTTACAATATGGCCTATAAAAGATCACTCCTAAATAATCCTCATCACTGCAATAATTGCACATTTGCAAAATGGCAATTTATCCTATAATGGACCACATGTCGATGGTCAATCCTACAACTAAACCTACAGAAAGGCAATATTTAAATGCATAATGGACGGCACTGTGATTTTCAGTTTATTCAAAAAGTTAGCATTAAACTATACTAAGTATCTGAATGCCTTTTCACTGTATGGGAATGGCATAGGGTTGGAACGGGTTGTGTATTTTGTATTGTAAAGCAGCCTGGTACACAAATATATATATGCCTATGCATACACAGGGGAAAACGGGTCAAAAACGGGCACATCATGTGGAAATAAAAACCCACTGAAACCATGTAATAAATCAGTGGACCAGTATGGAACAATGAATCAATGGACTCCACTCTTTGCTCAGGGGATATAATAATAACCCAAGTACGACACAAGCAAAATTCACTAACGTCAACCCACGCACCCCTTGAAAGAAGTTACTAGTCTAGGCAGGGGCATCTGTATGCAATTGCCCCTTGGTCTCTCTGCCTCGGTGCATGCCTCAAATGCACAGGTTTTTAATTTTCGAATGGAAGTGCCCTTTACGACATGTTCCAAGGTAAAATTGAATATTATGTACGACTGTACACGTATGGTACTTTGCCCATTCTCAACATGAATTCAAATGCATGCAATCTGCAGCTTGAGGTTGCTGTACAAAGCCAATGGAAAGTCTGGTTGTTTTGGGGTTTTTTGTTTTGCACAGACGGAGATTAAGTTTTTCATTTAATAAAAAATTCAAGGACATTTCTAGTCTACATATATAAACCTGCATATATCTGTCTTTATAGCTAAAGGAGGTAGTGGGTTTTGTTGTTCTTTTTTGTCATTTTTGGATAAAAAAAACATGCAACATGTATGACAGCATAATTCTTAAAGTAATAATTGGTTTAAGTACCAACTTTATGAATAAGCTTTTAGAAGCTTATGGACCAAAAATGAATGTAATGTTCATGTTAAATTTGATCCTTGCTAATATGTAATGTTAAAACTGTGTTAAGACAGTCCCCATAGACTTTGAATGCACACTACAGTAACAGATCACCAAATTATTTCAATGTGAATACTTTCTGTTGTTTCTGCTTGTGAGAGGAATACTCCCAATATAGGCACTAGGCAAGCAATATGATGACATATGAACAGTTTAATCAGCAATTTTGACAGTAGACCTACAGTCAGTACTGTAAACAAACCATCAAACAGAAATTCTGCCACTGCCGATTCTGTCAATATATTTACTTATAATTATTATTCACACAGCGTGACGGGCTGGACAGTCCATGAATGACATTAAAAATGAAATTACCTTGATAATTTGATAATTATTGTCCCACCATGTTCAAGGACATAATAGATAGCCTAGATATTAAATTACGGCACTGCAGAATGTTTTTTGACAAAAGTGGACAACACAATTGTTCATGAATAATGTCTAAGCCACTAAACATGCTGAAGTGGCATAAGCTGTGTACAAAAGGCAAACTGTATTTTACAATTTAACCCTCTTTTTTCACCTGTTAACACAAAGGATTTTCGACTATGTTAAATAACGATTACGGATTAGGCTTCTTAATTTAACTGAGTGCCAAAAAAGGGGGCGAATAATGAAATTATAAATACTGGATGGAAAAAACGGCGACTGTATGTAACAGCCTTGAGTGAGCCATACAACACATTTTGCCATAATCATGCACAGTATTAATGGATATTCCAATTAAATACAAATCCAGGTGCGATCACACGTGCCACAGTTGTCGAGTATTGTGATGGTTTTGAATAGGAGCCTAATTCCCCCAGATAAATATAAACAAACTGATCCTTTTAATACAACGCACACCACAATTTTCACACGAGCGATGACAAGCCGAGCTGAACATGAAAAGAAGAACGAAGGAAACATACTTACAGAAGACTGCTCACTTGCTTCACGAGCCAGTACTTTAGGGAGTCCAGCCTCGGCGAAGAATTCCTCCTCAATTCGGGCAAATTTCAGGAGATTTCCTTCGTAAAGCCTTCGTGCCAAATCAAAAAAGTAAGGGGAGACCCTGACAAATTGCGTACGAACGTACGTGTACTATAATGCATACACGTCTACTGCATGCACATTACATTGAACGGATCGATCCTTCAATGCACGGTCTATGCATGGCAGGCCATGTGGACTATACCATTTACTCAATGGGGGTTGAACTTGACTTTGAACGTCGAACCTCAAGTCCAATTATTGATGATTATAACATTTTTTAGATAAAATGCCGCAAATTTTGGACATAAATTTACAGATTTGCTATAAGTGTCATCATCGATCACAATGGCAGTCTATATAGATGCACGATTACTAGTGTTCTCGGAAGAGAAAGTTTTTTTTTTCTTCGTCCATAATTCCCATCATAGCCAAAGCAATTAAATTATAATGTTAAAAATCTCCCAATTAGTCAATTTATCAAACATACTTTATTTTTTCAAACAATTCTACTCAATATGCAGTGTTCATCTCTTCCTTCGTGTCGATTTCCTGCTTGTTGGCCCCTTGATTTGAAGTTAATTAATATCCCTCCGTCTAAGGGACCATTTAGCACACCCCATGTCAAATTGAATGAGTCTTCTCGTCTGTGTCGTGCGCACACTGCAGCCAGCCACCTTGGTATTAAATGTAGGTCACCTGCAGTCAGATTCACACGGGGGGTTATTTTCCACCTTTTTCGTCCACGCTGCTGCCTAGGCCTCAATGCAATAAAATAGGTCTACCTGTGGTTACGTCTGAAAAAGCAGGCCGGGGCTTACGAAATCTGCAAGTTTCAGTGTTATTGTGCTGTTGTCGCAAATAGGTTTTAAAATATTCGATCAACTTTCCAATCCAATACGGCAGACATATTTACCGGGTTTTTTTATAATGATACAAAAGGAGAGAGACGTATACGCCGACTTGAATGAATGATTTCAGATCGCCAGTCTTTTCCGTTCATTCTTATACTCAGTCATCCGAAAATGAGCTAGTGATCAAGTCCATTCTTAATCCCGATCTCACATTAAATAGGTCACGATCTAGACAAGTGACTCAATTTTTAGTTGCATTGTTTCATTCAATTTTGATAGTAATAATAATACTATCTTATATCAGTGGAAGTATAATAATTATTGTTATAATAAGTACCCAAATGGAAATATACATGTAGGCCCTACCTTTAACATTGGCTTTCTGGTATATCCCAGGTTATAATAAAAAAAACTTCCTGTTTTTTTTTTGGTCGTTTGTAATATTGATGTATATAACTAGGCCTATGTATGCATGTTATTGATTGATTGATTTTATCTGAATAAAAATAGGCCCTAAGTTATGATAATACCATAGCAACTAATTATGAAATTAATCATTTTAGTCATCAGTAGGCCTACGGAGACAACGACGGCCAGGATACAAATTCAGACATGTTTTGTTTTCTTTCTAACACCCCCATTTTTCTTAGTCAGAAAGTCCGACGAAAACTTTTTACCCGCGTAGAAAATAAAGAATTCTCACCAACAGACTACAATGGCTGTTATTTTCAGCGCGTAAAACGCGCCCATTGTTATAAGGTAAACCGCTCCATTGGGATGGGCGTAACCATGGTGGCGTAACTGTGTGGCTTCCAGGCCAAACGCCCAGGGATATTTACAATAAAAAGGAAGGGCGCAACTTGGATAAAACACAATGGATGTGTGGTCACTACAGTTTAAAGGTATAATACATGATTGGTAAAGGTCACAGAACAGCACTTGCACTTTGTCTGATCCAACATTCAGTATGTATATTATATGAAAATAACGATTAATCTAAACGTTTAGCTCAATCGGACATTCTGAGTCACGAGAAAATTGCGAAAACCCATTTTATAAAACATAGAGAATGGTTTTGATCTTACCCCGAGATCAACTTTTACTGTTTTCGGTCGTCGTTTTACTAATTTCTGGAAATACACGTACACCAGTTTATGACTATGTTCCGGTTGACTGCACAAAATTCAACTGATAAGCATGGAAATGTTTTGTGAAATGACCAGAGTGGGTTACCAAACTCAATTCAATTTGTACGCCAAGTACCAGTAAAACAAAACCCACATCATTAATTGGTTTACCTTTGGCTCTAAATGAGATAAATGCACTAAAACGGTGCACTATGTTGGATTCGGCAAATGAGCGGCAAATTTCATTTTCACGCATTCGTGTTGACGTGATTTTGCCTCCTCGTTTGAAACCATCACTCGATTTCACTTTAATGCATCCGTATTTATATAGCATTGCATTCAATTGAATTCAACAGTCGTTCAGTTTTAGCCATGCAAAATCGGCATTCAATTTAGCACGCTGTCAAAAGTCGTTCAAATGCTGAATTTTAGATTGAAAGGCGATTTTTTTTTCGCATGACACTATCTTGTTTACATTTGCTTGCACATGAAGTGAAATCGAATGACTATTTTGAGGTGCCTTGCAATTTCACGCGAAACGTTTAAATTGTCCGCTCATTTGCCGATAATGACCGGGAAAACCTACATTTAGGCTACTATTTAGTATCAAACTAAGTGATGTGAATTTGTTTATGGGTTTTGGCCATTGAGTTTCTTCGAAGATGTCTGGCAGAACAACAATGATCAGGAATGTTAAAAAAAAAATATGCCT
This sequence comes from Astropecten irregularis, assembly GCA_963971285.1. Lineage (NCBI taxonomy): Eukaryota > Metazoa > Echinodermata > Asteroidea > Paxillosida > Astropectinidae > Astropecten > Astropecten irregularis. The sequence goes on along the minus strand of OZ020250.1, from coordinate 13,361,007 downwards.
TACAGCGATGTGATTCGGTTGCTCGCATTAGCCGTATAATTATAGCATTCTTTAAAAGTGTACACCTTTCTGTTGTCGGGTGGGTCCAGCACGCATGATTTCAGTAGCGGCGCCAGTCCCGGAAGTCTTTAAGGGTGAAGGGGACGTAGTGGGTAAGGAGGGGTGTAAGGGGAAACCTGAGGCGGTAAAGGTGTCGGGGGAAGGTGTATAACAAGGGTGTGGTGAGGTCATTGTATGTGGCAGAGGGTGGGGTTTGGGGTGGTGTTTCGTGTGTTTGTGACCTATGCTGTATTTGGTTTAGGGCAAATTTGCGACACTATAATAGACAATGCAGTTTGTTTGTTGCAGTCTGGTGTAAATTTCATATATATCATACATGCATTGGCATACCGAAACAGAAATCTTCACAGATTTACCTTTAACTTACAGTGTATAAAGATGGTGATGGTATAAACATACCGTTTAAATTGCTGAAATGCTGTACAGAAAAGAGTAAAACAAATGACCAAAAACAATTTTGATCTTTAAAAGATAAAACTTTATACGGTGAAAAGATTTTACCTAAAAATACCGTGGGCGTTTCTCAAAAAGTGAGCACCGCATGGGACTTCAATTTTCACAGATGGCTGTTACTGTATCTTCCTTGATAGTTCTGCCCATGAATCTGTTTCTTTGATAAAAAAACATGCAAGAAGGATATTTGGTTTTTATTAAAGAAATACAGATTCATGGGCAAAAATATCAAGGAAGATGCAGTAACAGTCATCTGTGAAAATTTCAGTCCCATACGGTGCCCACTTTTTGAGAAAACAGTGAAAAACAGCCACAGTATTTCTTAAGTCTTTTCTCTTTTATTTTGGATCTTTTAAAAATATCAAAAAGATTTTCGTATTTCAAGCTGAAAATTGTTAACGGTATGTTTCTACCACCACCATCTTCATACCTTGTAAGTTATACGTACATCTATGAACATTTCTGTTTGGGTTTCTTACGATATGATAGTACCTTTAATATAGGGTGTGGTGCTGGCAGATTGTGGGGTTTGCGATGGAGATGTTTGAAATTTTGTAGGTGCAATGGTTCATGCAAAATGTATACACTGCACTGCAGTTAATTTGAGGGAAAAAAATGCTATATCTGGTCTACAGGTGATTTGAAAAGCCATATTGGTAAAGGCGACAGGAATATGACAATTGAAGGCTATGCACCAATCATTTTAGCATAGGGCCTAATCTAGAAATTCACTAAATCCGGTGCAGACCCTCACAGGCTAGACGCGTCGCTATTATGGCCTCGATGTAATGATTCTGAAGGTTAATTGTAATTCTGAAATTAATGGGTATACAACTAAATCTGAAATGTCGCAGACATGATCAACAATGATGTACATCCATGACGGTACAGGCTGGAAGTGGCTGCATGCCTACCGCCCTCTATTGGGGGAAAATTGCACAATAATAATTGAGGATTAGACATTGCATAGGCTAAATTTGGGTTTAGGGTCTATGCCTATATCGGTATGTTTTATTCAGTAACGGATATCGTAAAGATAATGTCTTTGCATGCTTCGATAATCGTAGGAAAATGATGAGTAACATTTCGATGTATTTCTGTCAATTTCTCAACGAGTTGGGCCGCATTGAGATCATGATATCAGCCTGGGCGATCGTGAACCACCGTCAGGTATCTGTTGAGATGCTGGGTTAATTTTCCAAAGGGGGAAGGGGACGTTGCCCCTCTTCCTGTATGCATGTCACATGTAGCCTCCCGGGCTGTTATTGCCGGACAGTAACCCCTACTGCCCCCGTCTAAGGTTGCAAAATGTCGACCCCAGAGAAGAAGGGAGCGAGTGAAGAGATCATGCCCGTATCGGGAGACCCACGCCATCTGAAACCCAAGCCGAATGGTCAACAGCTCGAGCATTCTTTGCCAGTTTCCTCCGTCCTTCAATGGACGCACGGAGAGAGAACTAGGGAATAAAAGGAGAGACGCAATGCGAACCTCCTCTTACATTACACGTGACGCCATTCGACTCAGCTGGGCCGGCCCTGCCCACGCCGCCGGTGAAATCTTATCCTGATCCCGCTCGATTGGCCGACTGGCCTCGGAACGAAATCCAACGCTTGTTTTTCTGTTGTTGACGACGAAGTCCTCCCTCTCAAACCCGTTTGCCTCTTCTTTTAATACAGTTTCTAGGAGATGAGCATCGAAGAAGAAGAAGGAGGAGGAGATGCAAGTCCGTGTTTGCCACCGGAATAGAAAGTATGAGGGGAGGAAAGTAGGTCGATACAGGCTGCTCTCTCGTACACCTTGTCCGTGCGCTCGTAACCCGTGATAGTGCATACTCGAACCAACTTTCTTTCCCCCGCGGGGGCTCCGTGACTGTCATTCGAATTCGGCCGGGGCACTAACAATTATCTTCAGCCAGCGCACACGCATTTTCACGATGGAAGTGCGAATTCCCGAAACTAGTGAATAAAGGGGCCTTATATAGGAGATTTGCATTCAAAAACTTTCATTTTAATATTGCCTGTTTTTCCCAGGGGCCCCATACTAGAAAGGAATGGAGTGGTGGGTTCATTCAGTCACAGATTCTACCATAGCCTTTGCTCTATGGCTCTACCCGGAGCCCATGCTCATTGAACACAAGTTAAAATCACAACTCCGACAAGAAACTCACAAAGCGCCACTGAAGTATAATTTTTGCATACAGGAATCAAAAACCCATTTTTGGTCTACAAAATTAATTAAGAAAAAACAACAATACTGATTCACTGACAGAGATATGAAATGGTTGAGCCAAGCAAAACCACAGTGATACAAAAAGTGTGAAGCAGTACAAACATAATTGATACTGCATAGTGCATGCCGCAATTTCGAGAAAGATGAACCATGAACGCATATACATTGCTGGTATAAAAAAAAATGAGGCAGGGGATAAGATATTTAGGGTAGGAACACGGCTAGAATAATGCATGCGACAGAACCGATGCTTAAAAACACACGTTTTCAAAAGAATAAATCGCTAAATTTCATGATTTTACGATCCATGATTTTAAAATGCAATCAAATATCGCGGGAAAGTAATATTACCACTGATATTCCGTGTTGTCGACTTGGCCGGCAGAATCCATAACCTTGGTCAGATGTTAAAGGTTCAGTACAACATTGGTGAAATAGCCAAACAGAAATGTTCACAGATTTACCTATAGCTTTCAATGTATGAAGATGGTGCTGGTAGAAACATACCGTTAAAATATTCCACCTGAAATGGTGTATTTATCCAGAAAAAATTACAAAGATGGGAAAGAGTTTTGATCTCGGGGTAAGATCAAAACCTTTTTTTTTTTTTTTTTTTTTTAGAAAAATAGAGTCGGGTTTTTGCTATTTTCTCGTGACTCAGAAGTCCGATCGAGCTCAAATTTCCGCAGGTTTTTTATTTTATGTATATTACGTACATGTACATGCTTGATCAGACAAAATGCTGTTCTGTGACCTTTACCAATCATGCGTTATACCTTAAAGCAGTAGTGTAGACACGTCCTCAGACCTGGGGGGGGGGGGGGGGGGTGATCGTGTAGCTGGGTCGTTCTTCCATATACGTTTGTGCACAAAATAATTTTTTATATATATAAAAAGTGAAAAAGAGGGGGGGGGGGGTTGCAACCCCCCAGCACCCCCCCCCCCCGGGATCTACGCCCATGCCTTAAAGGGATTGCATACGTTTGGTAAATTGAGCCTATTGTTTGTTTCAAACCAATATAATTGTATATATGTATACCATAAAACTAACCTGTGAAAGTTTCAATTCAAAAGGTGGTAGCGTTTGTGAGATTTTGGCGACAAACTAGAGCGGTTATTTCACGCCAGATAACAGTAAGTCAATAGCTGAGAAGCGTTACGGCCATAACGCTTCTCAGATTCATAATTTTTGGAGATAAAAAGTGACATATTTGTCCATAACCGCGGTACTTCGAATTGAACGTTTCTCAATATGCATTATACTATCCAAAGCAGCTGTACTTCTCACCAAGTAAGTTTTTATTGCCATAAATTTTCAGAGTCATTACCAAACGTATGCAATGCCTTTAAAGGTAGTATCATACTTAGGTAAGAAACCAAAACATAAATGTTCACAGATTTACGTATAACTTTCAGGGTATGAGACGGTGCTGGTAGAAACCTACCGTTGTTTCCGCCTGAAATGATGTATTTATCCAGAAATTAGTAAAACAACGACCGAAAATCTTTTTGATCTTTTAAAAGATCAAAAATAAAAGAGAAAAGACTTAAGAAATACTGTGGCCGTTTTTCACGATTTTCTCAAAAAGTGGGCACCGTACGGGACTGAAATTTTCACAGATGACTATCACTGTATCTGTCTTTGTATTTTTGCCCATGAATCTGTACTTCTTTGACAAAGACCAAAGTATGATACTACCTTTAAACGCTGTACATTTTACTAGCCCGAACTGAGGCCCCCAAACTTGAAAAATCAAGAAAACTTATAAACGAATCCAGCAGATTTAAAGAGGTTCTACAAATTTGACTGTCGGTTTCTGTTTTGTAAAATTTAATCAGTCGTATATAAGCAAACCAAAAATCACTTATGACGTCTTATTTTATTCACAAATATTTAATTGCCCCGCCCCAATCCATACGAACCCTTACAGGTCAAACCACGCCCCCTCCCAACCATTTTGAACCCGAGGACAAAAATGCAAGTAAATGTCAACCAGCCAGTTTAAATAATTGTGATATTCGGGTTCGCGGCACGTTAATAGACGGTGCTACGTGCTTTCCTCGAACCCAGGGGTGGCAAAATCGATATATGGTATAAATTATTATTGATCACATTGCCTAGCACTCCCGAAGTTGTGAACTTTCGAACCACAGATCGCCGGAAAGAAATTAATAATTGGACATTTACAGACCATTACAGAACTGGCAAAAAGAAACTGCCGTGGTTTGTAGCGGCTCTGTAATTCAGTCAACAACATGATTGAACAAGCAGAATGCAGGAACAAGAATTCCCGACCCCAAAGGGGATGAAGTATCAATGTGGACAGTAGATGTCTTAAAGGTATAATACATGATTGGTAAAAGTCCCAGAACAGCACTCACACTTTGTCTGATCCAGCATGTACATGAAATAATAAACCTGTGAATATTTGAGCTCAATCGGACATGTGAGTCACGAGAAAATGGTTTTGATCTTACCCCGAGATCAAAACTGTTTTCTGTCTTTATTTTACTAATTTCTGGTTAAATACACATTTTCAGGCGGGAATATTTTAACGGTATATGTTTCTACCATCACCATCGTCATAATCTGTGAAAATGTCTGTTTAGGCATGTTACTAATCCTGTTGTACTGTATATTAACTCTCCAAAAGTACACGATTAAAAATAGATGGTGGTCGTGGCTTGGAGAAGTTGTGGGGTCATTTAATGATAGTAAGAATAATATACTCCTAATATAAAATGGTCAGTGAGTAAAGAAAGCAATTTTTACAATACATAAAGAAGTCCTCAATACCGCGCTAAATTCGTCCTCCTCATGTGCCCAAGTGTCTCTTGGTATTAAGAAAAGAGAACAAGGGCCAATTTAACTGCTTAGCACAAAAAGTTGCTAAGCCTGAAATTTCTGTCTTAATAATAAAAACAATTAGGCCTACATGTATTAACAAATTTCCATGTGTTGTGTATCGCCAAGTAGTGATTGATCTTTGGCTGTTGTTCACTGACCATGAATAACAAATGGAATTTTTAATGTTGGTTTGTTTTATTGGGCAAGATATTTGTTTTGCTATAAGCATTTATTTTGTGCTTAGCAGCTCCATGAAATTGGTCCCCATGTGTCTTACTTCCAATTCCGTGTGAGCTAAACTGAAGATGATGTACAATCACGTATCCAAGATCAGGCGCGGTTCTACGGGGGGGCTAGGGGGGGCTGTAGCCCCCCAAAAATTTTGTCTAGCCCCCCCCCCCCAAAAAATGCAAGTGAAAAAAAAAAAATCTTGAAAATACTGGATTTTTTCAATTATTAAGCGCCAATTACATAAAAACGCGTTGTGTGGGCTATAATGTGCATGTTTTTCGGCCCCTAATAAGACATAGCAGAAGCGACTGTTTGAAGAACCCAAAATATTGGGTCTTAGTCTAGCCCCCCAAAACAATAATGGCTGTTCTAGCCCCCCACAAATTTTGACTCTAGAACCGCGCCTGTCCAGGCCAAGATAGCATACCGAAACAGAAATCTTCACAGATTTACATATAACTTACAAGGTATAAAGATGGTGGTGGTAGAAACATGTACCGTTAACATATTTCTACCTTAAATGCTGTATTTATCCAGAAAACAGTAAAACCAGTGACCAACATTTTAAAGAAAAAAAATAAAAGAGAAAAGATTTAAGAAATACTGTGGCTGTCTTTCACTGTTTTCTCAAAATGTGGGCACCGTATGGGACTGAAATTTTCACAGATGACTGTTACTGTATATCTGTCTTGATATTTTTGCCCATGAATATGAATTTCAAAGGTAGTATCATACTTTGGTAACATACCGAAACAGATATGTTCACAGATTTACGTATAACTTACAGGGTATGAAGATGGTGGTGGTAGAAACATACCGTGAAAAATATTCCGCCTGAAATGGTGTACTTATCTTGAAATTAGCACACAAAAAACGACCGAAAATCTTTTTGATCTTTTAAAAGATCAAAATTAAAAGAGAAAAGACTTAAGAAATACTGTGGCCGTTTTTCACGATTTTCTCAAAAAGTGGGCACCGTATGGGACTGAAATTTTCACAGATGACTCGACTCGGTTACTGTATCTGTCTTGATATTTTTGCACATGAATCTGTATTTGACACCAAAGTATGATAGTGATACTACCTTTAAGTCTTTTCTCTTTTATTTGATCAATACACCATTTCAGGCGGAGAAATTTTAACGGTGTGTTTCTGTTTTGGTTTCTCACCAAAGTATGATACTACCTTTAAAGCCACAGTACCAAGGAATCTAAAGAATTCAAATAATTGTTCATTCACCCTAAACAGACAAGTACTGGCAGTGGGCGTTAAAATGTGCATAATTAATGTCAGCCGAAACGTCAACCGATACTAGAGAGTGTGTATACCCTCTCATGGTCTGCATATCATGGTATAATGCGTCTAGCTCCGCCTGTCTGTCACGCTAAGATATAAGAGGAACTATAAGAAGGAACGGTGTAAGCAACATCAATTTGATTACCACCACTCTTGAATTTTCTTCCCTTCTCCTGTTCTATCTGTCACCCTTTTGCCTGTAACATAATATGATGTCGTCGAGGTATAAGAGAGTGTATGGTATGCACATACTGTACTAGTCCTGCTAGCTAGTGTCATAACCCGCGCCATGGGACCTCTCGTAATGCATCCCTCTATAGTCTCCATCGGAGTAGCTAGAGCTATCCGTATCTTCACAAGTTCCTTTCACGCAGAGGTGTGATTAATGAATCTAACGATACCCAACTTGGGCACCATGAATGCTGATGGGAGAGCTGAAAGAGACAAGGGAAGCTAAACGTCTTCTCTGATGTTGTTTTTCTTTTTGGCTGTTGGATATTTCTTTTTGCTGTTCCCCTCCCAATCCCTCGCCTTGTAGGCTATAGGCCAGAGTGCATGCTCTTCTATCGAACCGAGTCTTGGCTAGACTGGCTGGGACATAGGCCTAAGTGAGGGTGATAACCCAACCTGCCAGACGGTTGCTTGCAATCTTGCCAGCCCCTCGCTAGCTGCAAAAGGTTACGCTCATTATAATTCATACAAAAATATCCATTTTCTACTGAGGTGGCATCCCGTTTCTTGAATAATAATTGAGGAGTGTAGTGTAACCTGCGTGCTGGGGGTACCGTCGTAGGCTAGGACTGCGACGCCGGGGACAGACGGTACGGTCGGAATATAATTTAGGTCAGTAGGTCGAATTTTGCTGGGGTTCGACACGGGGCACTGCCGTTGAACTTGCAAAGTAATTGACACATAAGGTGAAGTAAGTGGAATGTAATGCGGATCGGCAGATGCCTGTTCGGAGACCAAGTACCCAATTTGTCATGTTCAATCATATCCTAGATCACTCCAGATGTCAACTAGCTAGTGTTACTGGATAAAGACATGACACATGCGATCAAAGTAAGTGCCAATTAGCCGAATGAACAAGGCTGAGAATTAATACAAAAGAAGTGACAAAAACTAAGACAAAACATATGAAACAAAAATAAACTCAGTTGGGGGAAATTCCAAACAAACAACAGCCCCCAAAATGAAGAATTGTTGAAGGCAAGCAAAGCCAACCATAGAAACTGTGAATTAGGCCTACTTGCAACTTACTGGTTCTCATAGGTCTAATGGTCAATCTATAGATTGTGGATTCGAGTCCAGCCACAGGTTATTCTTGTGTCCTTGGGCAAGACTCTTTGTAATATATTTACAATATTCATGAAGTTCATCCAGTAATAAATTGTACATGAGTGTAAAAAATGGCTTTGTGCTAATTGATGAGCTTTACAGTAGCCAGGCCTGTATACTCCCCAGAGAGTCAAGATGGTTTCAGGAATGGAAATGTAGTCCTGTGACCAGGGATAAAAGTACCTGTAAAGAGTGATATTGATTGATTTGATAGTGATATGCGCTAAGTGGTTTACTTATATAAGTGGTTTAAGTGGTTCGAATCCCACCTGAGCCAGCATGTGATTTTTTCACATGCTCTCACAAGCACAGTATACAGTGCTCATCCACGTCGGTGAAGGGCAAGCCTAATTTGCATATTATCTATTTCCCGACCAAAAATAATTAATATTCATGGTTTACTTTAATTATTTTATAGCATACTAGTCAAAACCCCATTTGCTAACAAAACATAGGCTTACAATTCTGGCTGGCCATAAAAACAGGTCAGGGACTGACTTGCTGTGCATTTTTCATATGTATTTTGGAAATGTTATTTGTATCGAATGTGATGTTAAAATCTCACTTTTGTATACCTATGTCTTCTATGTGTTTTACTGACTGGGAAGAAAATGTTCATATTAGGCCTATCAAGATGAATAAATGGAATTGAATTGAATTGCCCTGATATTAAAGTGTAGCTGAGACTTCTATGATACTAGTTCACATATTATGTACACATAACATGGTTTAAAATGTATAAGGAATGCGCCAACACCTGGATGTAATCAAGAGTGAGTGCAACAGAATCAAGTAGTCTCCTACGAGCTCAGACATCTCCCCAGCAGGTGTCAGCTACAAGATCAAGGCTACTACAACCCCACACCCGCCCAGTCCCAGATGGAAGCCCCAACAAAAATAATAACAACACGAAACGACTGCGAGACCGCCATATCATTCATACTTGACATTTTAATTTTAACGGTAAATCAACGGACAAGTGTTATGTGATGTAAACACGTATATACACGGTATATATATAAAAAACACACCCTCCCCGGCGCTACATAGTTTCTCCCGTTAAACATTACCAAGTTTAGGTACAGATGTTAAAAGCATTGAGATTTGATACGCATGTTGGTATGTTGTACTGTCTGTGCTAGACATGTTTCTTTCTGCTATCACAGCTGTGTAAATGATCCAGTACCAGCACGTGGTAAAATCGCACTGGGGATCGCGAATGGCGGTGACATTATTCCTAAGCACGAGACGAGAAAAAAACTGCCGTCGTTTTCATATTTAATGTCTGGTCTCGAGAGAGTGTCATAATATGGTAGTTTAATAGTGGTTTTGTGCCACGTTTTGCTTTCTTTTCATTTGTCAGCTTTTAAAACATGGCACTGCAGTTCCTCGTTGTGTGCGACTGCATTTAATGAGAGTCTAGCTTGATATGACATTCTCAAATCAGGATTTACAAGCATTAAAATCTCTCCATCTTACTGTACAATGACTGTTATGGAACCATAAGGGCCTCCCCCTTCTTCGTAGATAAGGAGCGAATAAGCATATGTACAACACACTAGGCGACTGTACCATGTTATGCAAGATTATTATCTTCCCAGTTCATCTTAAAGGTACAGCACATACTCAAACAGAAATGTTCACAGATTTATCTGTAACTTTGAAGATGGTGATGGTAGAAACATACCGTTAAAATATTTCCGCCTGAAGTGCTGTATTTATCCAGAAATTAGTCGACTAAAAACAGTTTTGATCTCGTGACTCATATGTCTGATGAGCTCAAATTTTCACAGGGTTATTATTTTATGTACATGCTGGATCATACAAAGTGTGAGTGCTGTTCTGTCACCTTTACCAATCATGTATTATACCTTTAAAGGTATACTACAGGATTGGTAAATGTTCAGTTCATACCATCATCGGAAACTGCAGAAATAAGTGAAAAAAGCTCACGGTATTTTCAAATCTATTCACAGGAGTTTTGATCTCACCCCGAGAAACAAAATCTGTTTTCGCTCTTTATTTGACTAATTTCTGGATAATACAGCATTTCAGCAAGAAATATTTAAACGGCATATTTCTACTAGCATCTTCATATCCTGAAAGTTATACTTAAATCTGTGAACATTTCTATTTGGGTACGTTACCAATCCTGTACTGTACCTTTAACTTCTGACCAAGTTTATGGATTCTGCCGTCAAGTCGGCAACACGGAATAACCCGTGTCAGTTAGGAACTACCCAACTCAAGGGAGCATTAGGCCTATGTCAAACAAGGCAATTTGGAGGCAACCAACTACACCATACACAAAAGAAAATGTCGGTAGCACAGACCACATTTTCCTGACAGTTTCTCACCATCCCCAAGAACATTGCATGCAGATTTCAAGAAGAAATGTTATTTCTTCTTGGAGATTGCCTGGAACTGGTTGCCTGTAAATTGCCTCGTGTGTGACATGGACATTAGAGAATCTGTCCCAAACATTACCATGATGCATGCTAAAATCATCTCTGTCAAAGTACAAAAGATTTTCAATCATAATGTTAATAATAATGAATTCCTCTTTTGTCTCATCACAGTGGTGACATGGTTTATCAATCTGTATTTCATTTAACAAATGTCCATGTCTCAAAATATAATTCAAGTTAATTATTTACTGTTTTATACAATTAAATGGTTTCCCTGCTCAGTCAAACGGATGTCCACATCTCGAAATCGAATACTTTTCTTTTCTATACAAACACATGATTTCTTTGAGCGGTAATCTTTATTTTACGCGCGTACATATTAAGTGTTATTTCCAATGAGTTTGTACGCGATTTATGATGACAGCCTCAATAGGCTGGTAAATGATCCGATATTATGACTACTAATAAATCAATATGGCTGTCACTTCTTATTATTAACATGAGTTGGCAGGGGCGGCTGGGTCAAGCCATAAAGTCAGGGACACGATTTTTGATGGCGTCCCTCATACACCATCCTTTGCCATGACATCTAAATAAGAATGTGCGTTTGTATCTCCCTGTTCAAGGAGCAGATTGACTTCATTCCCATTTGAAGAACAGCGAATGTGCACCATCAAGTATTAAAAGGGATAATGAATGGTGCAAGTTCACTGATGTATGAACATTGTCACAAATCCTGCCCCGACCTAATGGGATGAACCAAGACATTAATGGCAGGAGTTACAATTTTGTTACTGACTACTGAATGAATAAACAAAAAAAGATGACACGATGCAAAAATAATGAAGAACTATCGTCATTTCAGTAAGGTTAATGAGGAATCAGCTTCTTATCTCTCTGAACCAGAGCAGAAGATCGAGAGGAGTTTTGACAACTTCAACATTTGGAACCAAAATAGCTAATAATACTGTTGTCTGATCAAGGTTGGCAGTTCCAGCAGATGAAACCTTGCTGCCAGCAACACGACATAGTGTGACATTGATCACCTTTTTTCCTGTTTGAATGGGATCAGCCATTTACTTCCAACCTTCTTGTCGCAACTCTACATCTATCCATGGCTCTGGTGTAATCAGTTTTGGTGGATTGGGGTGAAGTAGTATTCCAGATGATGGATTTGGACACACCATGGGTGGCGTACTATTAGTCCACGATGACTTTGGCATCAACTGCTGGGAATTTCTCGTAGAAGCCCTGTAGACAAAGTAAAAAATGGCAGTTTAAAAGACAGGTCTGAGAGGTTTGTATGGACAATAGCTGTAAGATAGCTGCAGAGTTGCTTGATGTTGTATGTGTGGAAGCTGCATGATCGCTGCATGATAGCAGTGTGATAGCTGTGTGATAGCTGCGTGATAGCTGCGTGATAAGTGCATAGCTGCCAACCTATCTTAAAGGAAATTCGGAATACTTCTACTAAAAAAGAGGAATCACAGAGCAAACTACATAGGAATACATGTGTATTTCCAAGCCAAAATTCGGAATCTGTGGTCAAGAGCTTGTAAAAAGTGATACATTCTTACCCAAAAAGAGGAATGATTCCTCCAAAAGAGGAATGGTTGGCAGGTATGTTTAAAGTGCATGATATCAGCATAATAGCTGCGTGATAGCTGCATGATAGTCAGAGAAAAACTGCAGAAAAGCTTGATGGTGTGCGTGTGGTAACTGCATGATACTGTAGCTGTAATTCAGGGTTTCCCTTGGGTTGCTGGTATAGTAGGTGTGAAGCCTACATCACACACAGCATGCTGTGTGTTAGGCACCGAGCGATGAAGATATGTTAGCTGTTGTGTGAGCTCTGTCGCCCATGCACATGCTGTGCAAGTGTTTAACAGGCTAGTACGGTGTTTCAGAGCTTGAATGGAACAAGCGCATTCAACTTTTGCATTTCATAAAATTATTGTTTGTGTGTATTTAAACGTTCTTCAGAATTTCTGTGATTTTAAGCATATTGTGTAATACAAAAAAGTAAAATTTTTGTTCTTGTGAGCCTGAGGCAGCAGTTTGCATGAAGCAGTCTCTGAAAAACGAGAGGTGGGCTGCCTCACAATTGACAGGGGAAACACTGAGCTGTATGATAGCTGCAGAACAGCTTGATGGTAGCTACATGATCACTACAATATTGTTGTATGGGTGCTACACAGTAGCTGCATGATCACTGCATGATAATTGCATGTATGCTTCAAAGTAACTGCATGATCGGTGCATTGTGCTTGTCTAATCACTGCATGCTACCAGCATATTGGCTTTTGTCACCTTCCTTGTATACCCTTTGGAAAAGATAACTCCAATTCTAAAAAGAAAACGGGTACCAGACTACATTGAATCCAAGCCTCGATTTGAATGCACTGCTTCGAATGCAGGATGGATGCACCGTGAATATGGCCTATAAACCATGCATAATGCCATATAATAAACCACAAATAATGCAGCACTACATAAACACCACCGACTAATCCAACGACTGTGTCATATCCATAAACTGACCTGGAAGAGTTTACAGCTCTGTGAGACTCCGGATGTGCAGCACATCTCTCTAATGGAGTGCATGCTCAGCTGAGGGGAGCCGATGTCCAACGTCCTTAGGCCCAGCTTAGACGAGAGCATCGGGCCAATGGTGGACCCACAAGCACTGTCATTTCTGACGACCACATCCTTCAAATATAAAGAAGAAAAGGACCATGAAATGATCAAATAAACCACAAGGGAAAACTGACTGGATTAATTCAAGTCACTGAAAGGTGAACCAAGAAGACTGACTAGAGCGGGATTTTAACCTGCAACCTTCGGAATACGGTAACAGCACTCTACCAACTGGTGAACAAAGAAATTGACTGGAGTGGGATTCAAACCTGCAACCTTCAGAATACCGGACCAGCATTCTACCAAGAGAGGAACAAAGAAAACTGACAAGAGTGGGATTCGAACCTGCAACCTTCAGAATACTGTACCAGCATTCTACCAACTGGTAACCAAAGAAATTGACTGGAGTGGGATTCAAACCTGCAATCTTCAGAATACTGTACCAGCACTCCACCAAGCGGGGAACAAAGAAATTGACTGGAGTGGGATTCAAACCTGCAACCTTCAGAATACTGTACCAGCACTCTACCAACTGGTGAACAAAGAAAACTGACTGGAGTGGGATTCGAACCTGCAACCTTCAGAATACTGTACCAGCATTCTACCAAGTGGGGGACAAAGAAAATTGACTGGAGTGGGATTCAAACCTGCAACTTTCAGAATACTGTACCAGCACTCCACCAACTGGTGACCAAAGAAATTGACTGGAGTGGGATTCAAACCTGCAATCTTCAGAATACTGTACCAGCACTCCACCAATCAGGGAACAAAGAAATTGACTGGAGTGGGATTCAAACCTGCAACCTTCAGAATACCATACCAGCGCTCTACCAACTGGTGAACAAAGAAAACTGACTAGAGTGGGATTCAAACCTGCAACCTCAGGTATAATTTTCTGGCACCAACTACTTCACTCTTCAGTCAACTATATTATTGCAAGGGTGCTAATTCATTTAGTTGGCACTGTTTTCCCTGTTAAATAAATATAAATAAGCCTTGTCAAAACAGATGTATTCACAGCTTGGTACATAAACATGCTAACCTTCTCTTGAAGTATGTATTCAGTCGCCTGAAAACCAGCTGACAAAAAGGCTTCTTTAAAACCTTGGCACATTCCCCTCCAAACACACAAAAATATTACCAACTTTTCCCACATCTTTACCTGCAATTCCACACTAGCATCTTTGGCAATAAGTTTGACTATGGAAGCCGTCACTGCATTAGTGGCATAACGCTGATTGCTGTTGTACTTCAATACAGGTCCCTGGATACACAAAGTAAGTCAGACATAAAATAGTTGTTGAGTGTTTGCCATACCTTTGCTTCAGCTCTGGCTTTTTGACAGGAAAGTTGACAGAGTATCAAATCATGTATTAGAGAATTATGAATTCTAGAATTATGAATTCTAGAATGCATCTGACCAAAACATATCAAATTTAAAAAAAAAAACTTGCGAGAAACAAGTGAACAAAAATTGGAATCAGAGTCAATTTTGGTCAAATATTTTTTTTTTGATTTGATGATTTCTTGGGTTGAAGGATTGAGAATTATCCACATTCTAGTTGGGTGGGGTGTTAGGCCAAAGGTGAATGGGTCAGGGTTTACCTTGTGTAGCGCCACCTTGTGGTTGTCCTCGTGTTTCTCCCTGTGTGATATCAATACACAGATTATGCTTTAATCATTTTCCCAACTTAGAATTAATCTAGTCAGTTTCCCTTGAGGTTATTTGATGATTATATTGATTGAAAATCCGTATCCTCTTTCAGAATACACCACAAAGAAGTAGTGTGGTAATGCGAGGTGTATGACCCAGTCCCACTGTGATAATATGTGGTAAGCAGCTCTTGTCTTGTGTGGTAAGTGTAAAGGGTTAGGTTTAACGAATAATAAAGTTTGACGGGCTGCATTTCACAAAACTCTTAAGATGGGTCATCAAGATCACCACAGTTGACCTGTATTGTAAAATCACACTTTGCTTAGCAATAAAAATTGATTCATATTTTAACCCCTTCAGCCCGGTGAGCATCCATATAGCAGCCCCACATCATGGTCTCAGAATATTCATGATTGCTTTGTTATTTCCATTGAAATGCATTGAATGGGGACATTGTCTGGAACAAGAGGTTCTGGGAACCTTTATTGTCCGCAAAAGTCTGCTCATTGTGGTACATTAACCCCCATAATTTGCATTTGAAAAGATCTGCATTTTCGATTGGACAGCAATCTCTGAGTTCCGAACATCTGGCCGTGAACGAATTAGAGTGCGCCTTGAATATGATGCTTCGTGCGGGGCTATTCAACCAATGCATGCCTGCATTATTTACGCCGAGCACCCTGCACACAAAGCCGGGCCAGATGACCTCTATGTGACTGGTGGCTGATAATTAATGAGGGGCAACAAGCAGGGCTGAAAATAAATCCAGGCTAAAGGGGTTAAGATAGATCTTAGCGCTTTGTGAAATAGAGTCCCGATGTGTTAAACATAGACACTGCAACTGCGACCAAGATAACAATGTCTCTGTACTTACGGGTAGTTTGGGTGGATGGCGTGGGCTTGGTCGGCACTGATCATGAAGGATTTAGGGACAGCCTCCTCAAAGGCAGTAGGACTACCTCCAGCAGACAGTCGCCTCATGATCCACTCAGTCAGGGAGGAGTTGGCTCCATGGGCACTGCTCGACCCCACCTATTACAAAGTAGGAAAAAGACTTCTTACTTTCAATGGCACCTCTCAGGTAGGATTGTGCAGCAAATTATAATTGTGATTATTGCTTGAAGGATTTAAAGGTACAGTACAGGATTTGGTAACAAACCCAAACAGAAATGTTCATAAATTTACGTATAACTTTCAGGGTATGAAGATGGTGCTGGATGAAACATACCGTTAAAATATTGCAGCCTGAAATGCTGTATTTATCCAGAATCCAGTCAAACAAAGACCGAAAACATTTTTGATCTTGTGCCAAGATAAAAAACATTCTTTATGTTTTATAAGAAAAATTGTGTAGACCGGGGAATCTCCGAAGGAACTGTTACACATGTAACATCTATCCTAGTTTGCAGTG
The DNA here is from genome assembly GCA_963971285.1 of Astropecten irregularis. NCBI lineage: Eukaryota > Metazoa > Echinodermata > Asteroidea > Paxillosida > Astropectinidae > Astropecten > Astropecten irregularis. The sequence continues at coordinate 13,344,442 of OZ020250.1, read as the reverse complement.
CGCTTGCATGAACTTTGCCATACATGAAGTTCACAAAAAACGAACGTTTTGCTGCACTTCTCGACGAAATTGTGGACAATAAAAATATTTATGAGGTATAGTAAAACAAGTATCACATGGTTTATTTCGGGTGGACAGTCGATTCAAACTTCCCTCGGTTTTGGAAGTTTACAAACTTCGCCTCGGGAACTATTATAGTTTGTCAACTTCTAACAACTTGGGAGCTAGAATCGACTGTCCACTCTCAAACCATGTGATATTTGTATACTATCTATCATTATTATGGTAAGGGGACTGTGATAGTACAGTACTGCATGCCTGGGTGATGATGGATGAATCAGTAGGCTGAGTTGAGGTTCCCATTATGGAGTGACTGACAGCACCAATGTGCATGCATGGTATCCTCCATGATCCTAGACCTTACCTCTTCGTGATCGTAGAGGAGCATCATACGGATGTTGGTGTCATTCTCCAAGCTGTTTGGCGTCTCACAAGAACCAATCAGGCCCTGATGACAATACAAGACCACAAAACATGACACGGTGGACCTCACATGGGCCATTGAAAATTTGCATACTTACTGCTTACTGTCTTGAGTATTTTGCGAAAAACCATAATCGAGAACTTTCAACTATTTGCATAAAAAGTAGCCCAAGTAGTCTACCCAATCTACGACCCTCAATTTCTGTGCTCCATGCTTATGAATATTCAACTAGTGCTTGTGGAAAAAAAGTTGGCGGGTCAAAGTTCTACAATTGTCATGAAATTTATTTTGAGTAGGGCGTCTGCTGCCCTCTGTTGGCAATTTTGCAATTTATACAGAACATAAACAAAATGAACATCACCAATCAAAATAAAATGATACAATTTGATACATTTCCTGGATTCAGAATTTAGCTTCCAAGCTTTTGCATCCAATTCCTGAATGTCCAATCTATATAATTTCAAAGGACAATTAAATTATCATAAAATAACTAAAAGGGAATCTGACTGCAGTTTAAGTAATTGAAATGTGAACGAAGAAAAATTGACTGAAGCGGGATTCGAACCAGCGATCTTCAGAATACCATACCGGCGCTCTTACCAACTGAGCTATCCAGAAACCATATGGCTTCTGACTGCTAAACGAACAAAGATAATCGACTATTAGGGACACCACAAACGTAGGGCTGGGTAGCTCAGTTGGTGGGAGCGGGGGTATGGCATTCAAGAGGTCGCTGACAATAAACTGAATAAATGAGTGGATTGAGAGGATTTTTAAGATAAGGTATGCACCTTGAGCGAGGCAAAGCAATTCAACTGATTGTCCAGACGAGGGGCAAAGATGAACTCCTTCAGGGCTCCTCCAATTGTCTGCAAAGATGGCAGAAAAGAATCCATTGAGTGTCGCTTGATAAAGAAACGGACACAGTAAAAAGCCACCAGACTACAGACTAGTACAATAGGCAATGTATGGTTCATCGGGGCCAATTTCATAGAGCTGCTTAAGCACCAAAATTTGCTTATGCACAAAAAACCTTAGTAAATAAAATCAGTAAGCCAGCCAAAACTCAATGTGAATGTTATGCTCAGCAAACAATGGCCGAATACAAGTCAAAAGCAGTAAATTTTTGATCAATGAAGACTTTTCATGCTTAAGCAAATTTGGTGCTTAAGCAGCTCTATGAAACAGAATGTACTTTCTCTTTTTATATTAAGAAAATACGACTTAGAATCTTACCAACCCAGCTCAACCAGCTTTTATTAATGATTAGCTATTTGCAACAGAGTTTAAATTTAGCTTGCCTTTCGTCGCTGTATATCGGCACTGCATACTCAGTGCTTCAGAGGGCACATGAAACAAAATAATGTGCTGCCTCAAGTGGGATTCGAACCCAGGACCTCCTGCTTTAATACTAGCACAGATGTCATACCACTAGACCACCAAGCTAGCTGGGGTCAGCATGTTATTTCGAATCCGATATCGCAGCGGGAGCTGCAATTAATCATTGATATTAATGACTTGGTAGGTTGATCTGAATAAGCAAGGCTGTTTTGGCCAACTTTTGGCAGTCAAGCAGCTTCATGAAATCGAGGATCATGACACTACTCACAGCCGGCTGGGTGTCCGTAAGGCACAGCTCAAAGTCCAGTATCTGCTCCGGAGTGATGTCCAGCTCGTCGCAGAGAAGCTTGATCAGTATCGGGTGGTGCTTGGTCGTGGCCTGCAAGAGAAAATCCAAACAGTTGAATAAGAGACAGGCTGGAAAATACTAGATCTTTTCAATTGTTACACGCCAATTACTTGAAAAAACGTTCTGTGTAGGCTATACGTTGCTTTTCTACTCCTAATAACACATACATGTAGCAGAAGTGAATATTAGAAGATGAGGTGATTGAGGTCACATGCAAAGGGTCTAGCTCTTTTAGCCCCCGCCCAATAAAAAAATATTTGCTCTAGAACCGCGCCTGCAACCCAGTGCTGCCCTTGGTCACACCTCTATTCTACATGGACGCTAACTGTGGGTGTATCAAAAGGCTGTCCAGCCTTTGAAAGGGTTGGGTCATGTTAGTGAACTCAGGCTTCATACTAGAATAAGAAAGGCGTGGCATGTCATGTACAGAATAATTGCCAGCTATGGGTTCCGTAACAGTACAAACTACAAAGTGCAGGACAAAAAAAAAAATGGGCTTCGAGACTGAACATTTTCAGTGCACAGATTTCAGCAAATCATTTTTTCTTTCGGAGCAAATTTTCATGAGCCCTCATCCACTCACCTCACAACTTTCTGCTTCTGCCGTGACCGGAGCATCAATCTGCTGTTTGATAGACGTTGCCAATACAGGAACACTGGCAGAAACAAAAACCATGCAAAAACACTATAAATCAAATATTATTAACCCTAACCTTCTACACCAACCACAAGACAAGAGCTGCTTACCATACATTACCACAGTCTCCACAGGGGGACTGGATCATAAACCATGCATTAGCACACAAACCACACTGTGGTGTATTGGGGTATTAAGGATGTTACCACACTTAGCAAAGAGAAACCATGTGTGGTAAACTGTGGTAAGGAGGTGGGTTAGGGTTAAAGGTCATATTCATGTACACCTATAGCACACTTATCATTAAAATGTGTAAGGTTTGTGGTTTGTGTAAATAATGCGTTTTTGGAGGGGGGGTCCTAAAAAACTATAGAGAAGCCTTTAGAGAAGTGTAACATAGGATCGGTTGACTTCTTAGACTTTTTTCAAACTTAACTCGCAAACTGCTTAATACGACCAAGCCACTCACATTTCTGTTTCCTTGTTCGGTCCAAAGTTGTCGTTGACGGAACGGTTGAGATGGATGCAGAGATTAGGCACTCGCAGGATCGGCCTCTCGACAAAGACCAGGCGATGGGAAAAGCCTCCATCCTTCTGCAAGACGAAGAATTGAACACAAATCAAGAAAAAGGCGGGAAATGAACAGGAGAGGGAAAATTTAGAAAATGTATGTGAGAGTGATTGATCCGGATGAAAGCATATTCTGTAGGTTTGAGAAGAGTCCAGTGATTATGAACAAGAAATATGGACATCAAACTCACAACAAACTGACAACATCAGAGTGGCTGAGAAACATGATCCAAATCAATGTTTTTTGTCCAGGTTCCGATTTCATAGTTTTTCATGTTAACTAAGCGGCTGAATTTGGTTATTAAAGGTAGTATTAACTTTAGTAAAGTTGATAGAAAAGCCGCAGTCTGTTAATAATTTGATTTGCCATGGAATAAAAACAAATCTGTGAAATTTTCAGCTCAATTGATCATTGGAAACGGTAGACAACAGCAAAAAACCATTGCAATTGTTACGCAAAATTGTAAGGTAATTGTGAAGTTTTGATCTCGGAGATCAAAACTGTTTTCAGTCTTTTGTTTTACTCATTCCTAGATAAATACAGCATTTCATGCAGAAAAATTTTAGCGGTATGTTTCTACCATCACCATTTTTATATCCTGCAAGTTATACGTGAACATTTCTATTTTGGTTTCCTACCAAAGTATGATACCATGAAAGCATAATCATGTTTCACAAAAACAGTCTGAAATTTAGAATGAACGAAAGTCATCTATCATGGTGTCCATACACCATACAAATGCTTGAAAATCCCAGTTATGAAGTGAAATCAAATTTAGGTATTAGGAGGTATCAAAGCTAGCTAGTGGGACTTTTATCAGAATCAACTGCCTTGGACCACAGTTTCGACACAAACCTACCCTCCTCCTTACCTGGACTAGTACTCTACCAGCGACCGTCAGATCCCTGTCAAACCACGTGTTCCAGATCCCGCCCCCGTAGCACTCCACGCCGACACCGAGGTACCCACTCTTCACCTTCTTGGAACCTGGCTTCACCTTGAGACGAAAACAACAAAATCTTCATCGATTTGATGTGAAGTTTATAAGAGTGACTTTCTTCCTTCTTACCCCCATTAACTGCAAGCTGGAGCCTGACTGAGTTGCAGGCATTCATGGGCACCGTTGGCTGCCAGCTGCCTTTTTTTCTTTGCCACCACCAACTTATATATGACCACGGAGCACAGCCTGAGATTGAAAGTGTTTGATTTTTGTGGAGGGAGAGAAAACCAGAGAACACAGAGAAAGCTCCTTGTGGCACAGTAGAGGACCAACACATGACTCTCCTCATTTGTGACCCAAGCCAGGATCAAACCTGTGTCACACTCAGTAGCGTATCTAGGGAAAATGTGCCCGCTGCAAGTGCTAAAATTGCACCCCTAATTTCAACTTCTGATGCCAGTGAAAAAAACCAAAAAAAAACCAGACAATTTGAAATTGGAATCTTTCTTTCTTTGTTCAAACTTCACTGGCTTAGATTTTCAATAACTTCAAAAGTACAGCTATTTTTTTTCGCACCCTAAAAAGTGGCGCCCGGGGCACGTGCCCCTGTTGATTCACTTACCTTCAAGCAAGGACTGTCAGTATGAGCACCGATCATGGTGAATCCATTACCAGGCTTGTACTTGCCACCTACGGCAAAGGCTATGATGGTAGACTGGTTGCGGGTCACAAAACACTAGTAACAAGAGAAACAACAACACATGAAACTTATGTCATTCATGAAAGCAGTGACTGGGAAGCTCCAGCCAGTCTAACTAACAAATATTGTGAACGATGAGATTTGAAAGTTTACACAGTGGGTTCACAATTCAGGATGTTTACACTTTACAGTGATGTGTTAAACTCTTTAGAGACCGAGTGTGGCATTTCGGGCAGTGTGTGCTCTGGGCCCAATTTCATGGAATCCGTTACCGTTATCAAAAAATCTTCGCTTAAGTTAGCAGACTTTTTTGGTTACGGTTAGCGTATTTCAAAGGAGAGTTTTCTTTTTGGTAATGGTAAGCAAGGTTTTTCTGCAGAATGCATATGACAGCGCGTTAGCAAAAAATAATAATGGTTACCCAAGAAATACTTCGCTATTAAAAAGCGAAAGTCTTGCGTACGGATTCCATGAAATAGATTACACACGTAGCAGTGCCAGTAAGCACAAAAATAGACCGTAACGGATTCCATGACATTGGGCCCAGGAGAAACTTGTGAACGATTCAACTGGGAGCCTGTTTGTTTCGCTGTGGATTTTGGTCTCAATATTTGATCTTGCAAATCCACGTCGCAGGCAGGATATGCTAAAATGGTTCCAGAGCAGCTTTTGCAAGCCGGATCACTGATTACATTCCTGAAACAAACAGGCCCTGATTGTGTGTTGGAGACCAGCTGTTGGAACTATGGTGCTGGAGTTCCCAATCAAGATTCTTCAATTCACCCACATGATTAAACCGATACCTTTGAGGCTAGAGACTTGTTCCAATAGTCTTATTGCTCATGAAAACAAGCACTGTGTTCCTCACGGCACGACTCCAACCCACAATCTCCAGAATTATGAACAAGGTCTCAAAGTCTGATGCAATAGACATTCAGACCAAGTCACTCTTAATACATCAAGTAGCTTCTGGCTGCCAATCATAAAGAGATGCAAATGGCCTATGCTAAAACAAATCTTAAAATGACTGTAATAGATTATACTCATTTGTGTGCTGCATTAGACACACAGCATGATCCAAGGCGGTGCTGCAGACGATAAGTGAATATCATCAAAGGAAACTTGAAAACGAATTGTACAATTCAAAAACATTTGATGGGGGAAAACAAATCAGAATTGGGCTGAAAAATACAAAAAAGAATCTGATTTCAAATTAAAATCTAAAAAGTGAACAAAGAAAAATTGACTGGAGCGGGATTCGAACCGGCGACCTCCTGAATACCGTACAGGCGCTCTACCAACTGAGCCATCCAGCCCTACGTTGGTGGTGACCCCAATAGGTCGCCGGTTCGAATCCCGCTCCAGTCAATTTTTCTTTGTTCACTTTTCAATGACTTAAAACAACTCAGTCAGTTTCCCTTGTGGTTATTTCACGAATAAAATCTAAAAAAATACATTTCTGATTGGAGAATTGACAGTGAATTCAATGCGGAGGCCGTGTATTTCATATTTACCTTATCCAGTGGCTTGATATCCCATGGTTCCTTCTCCTTGAGCTCATTGAAGCCATCGGCACGCAGCCGCTTACGACACTCATCCACAACTAGGAGAGAGAAAATCAAGCAACCATGATACAACAAGGGACTTACCAATTCAACACAATCATTCTACCTAGTTGGGGCACAAATACCCTGCCATCTATGAAGCATCGGCTGAACCTGTAACCATTCTTAGGACACCATCCCAAAGTTGAATTGCCCACCACACAACGTATACACAGATCCGACGGCGCGACATACCATCCACCATTACTGCAGTGTCCCCGCCAGCCTTTTCTATGAGAACAAAAGAATTTACGCTCTGTTGCACTCTACACTGTGGGTGTACAGTATGTCCCCTCTTCATATAATATACACCAATAGCGCTCCGCACTAATGACGTCACACAAGTGATTTGGCCAGCGCGCATGTACAAAATCCCCGGATGTCAGACAAACATTGACTCACACACGTTGTGTACACCATGCATGCACACACCACACGTTTGCATGGTTGCAGAGCGCTATTACATGAATCGCAAGTTAGATTTGTGTATACATGTACACCCAAACTTGTCCAGTTCTTACCATGGAAGGGGGACGGAGCGCGATTGACAAACCCGATCAATTCCTCGGCCCTAGACTGGACGGACACGGGCTCCTTGTTTGTGGTCTGTGTACGACACGAAAATAGTAACAACAAAAACAAACATTAACAAAACAAAACCAAAACCAAAACCAAAACCGATTTCTATTATAAAAATGGCACTATTTTGGGTTCGCACAGGTCCAGTCTCCATCAATGATCAAACTACTGGTTCAACTTAGCTCCAAGGTTCGACATACAAAATAGGCTGTAAGAACCAAACACGTTGAAACTGTTGGAAACAAACAGAAAAAAAAAAAAAAAATTCCACCATCTTGGACAAAAGAATCCGAAAGAAATCCTGAGACAAAAAAAGAAGAAGTAAAGTTTAATGAAGACGCCATTCTAAAAGAGAAACAAAAAGAAAATCATGTCATTTCAGTGTCTCCTGATAATGTTCATCTCCATCAGATGACAAGCACAGCCAAACAGTCATAAGTTCATCCACAGTGATAACTCCATCCGCAGAATTCTCAATACTAAATGATTTCCAGAAATCAGAGTTTACAGTCCAAATTTTCAGACAACATTCAACAACAGCAACAACAATTAGATATCTGATTTAAGCATCAACAGGGACAAAAAAGGCATCCCAATTGGGATTGTAAAAGACAATGACAGGGTTTTGATCAGAGGACGTCAGTGCAGACAATAGAGTGCGCTGTTGGTCTAAGAGCATGATTCTGCTCGACGATTTACACCAATGTTGCTGAAGGAGAAGAGGATTCCTTGAATAGCATAATGTCTGGAAACCGGATGGCCGTCTACTGACAACTGTACCACAACATGCAAATGTTCCATTAAAACTAACCATTTCGGACGTCCCTAAATGTCTTCCACATACAGAGAACTGACAAAAGTCAATCTAATCCAGTCTAATGTGGGGTGCTGTGGCCTAGTGGTCTGGTGTGTTGAACTCAAAGTCTTGTGGTCAATCTACAGATTGTGGGTTTGAATCCAGCCATGATTTAATGGTGCATGCGTCCTTGGGCAAGACACTTTGTCACATATTGCTCCTCTTCACCCAGGTGTAAATGGGTACCTGTGAGGGTAGTGATCTTTGTGGTTTGATTAGCCTCTGTGCACTGAATACGGTAGCCGGGGCTGTATGCTCCCCAGGGAGTTGAGAAGGTTTCAGGAATGTTAATTATGGCCTGATGACCAGGGATAATAATAAAGTTGTAATGGGCAGTAGAGTATATTCATATAGTAGCTGCGCAATATAAATGTCCTATATTATTATTATTAATGGATTTTGGATTGTCCAGACCGATGCCGGCTCCATTCCAATATCACACTATAACAAACTAAATACATGTATAAACAAGCATGCACACATAGGTACCCCAGAACTTGCTATACCAATACACCGTTCCAGTAGGCCATGCCCACCATAGCAACGTCCAAGCAACAACGCACACGCACGCGTGTAACGTGTCACGATCGCCCACGCCTTCAACTTTATCACCGAAAGCACTTCTCTCCGGCTGGACTTTAGGTCACAAATGTACACATCCTCTCTCGCCAGGGCATCAAGAGTCAGAATTACAATGAAAATATAAACACCATCAACTTGTAGCAGAAAGATACTGTACTTGAAGTTGTGTTGCACTTGCAGAGGACGGAATTTATTGTTTTTCCAGTACGTAAGCATAAACACCGCAGTAATCAATACCGCGTATTGCTAACATGAGATCACCAAAATGGCTGCTGCAAATGGTGATCAGATTTTCGCGGCTCTGATTGGTCAATGCAAAATGGGGCGGGGCTTAATGGATCGGTCTATTGCAGACCGAGATGTTTCCTTGGTCAAAATCTGGTGGTTTTATATTATTTTATATGTTATCTGACTGACACGGCCACCCACCATTATATTCAGTATAACAAAAGTAGTAAATCATTCATATTTGATATGTAGCACCTTTTCCAAATGGTACAAGATCTTGTGGGGATCCAAATACACACACAGTCAAGTACACACAATGGACACTTCGAGCCTGTCATTCAAACTGTACGCATTGACCAATAGAGGTTATTCACGTGACATCATCAGCTTGGATTGGCCGTCAAGCAAAATAATTGCACACGTGTAAACAATACGCTTAAGTGCACACGCAGCGTGCAGTCATCATTGATCAAATAAATTTTTGTACAATGTCGTACGCGTAACCATGGAGGAACATAGACAAGCTTGGCGGCCAACCTGGGGGCCTGGTAACAAATCACATGATTTTATGACGTCAGTGAATAATCTCTTTTGGAGGATGTGAAAGCTTAACAATGGTAACAGTCGCTGTTGTCCATTACCTCAGTCAAACTCTGTCACATGCTGAATGTAAAACACATTGCGTTGCCAAGGTGGGCAGGGCTTAAGAGCAAAGCCGGCACAGTCCATTTACAGAGCTATGTTAAATAGATTTTCGAGAAACGAGAAACTGCAATGAACATTTAAGAGATTCAAGAATGTGAACATGGAATCGTAAGAGACTCACAGCCTGTTCCTGTTGGATTAAAAGAGTTGGTGGTGTTGATGTTGATAACGGAGTTGTCTCTGTTTGCAGTAGGGGAGTTGAAGGTTGCAAGAGCAACGGAGCATGAGCTGTGTCAGGAGCTACAACCATCGGCATGCTAGCATAGGTCACGGGACTGCCAAGATCCAATGACACTGCCGACGGAGGAACTATCGGAGTGTTGACCACCACCATGTTGACCGGAGGAAACACTGGCGTTGAAACTACCTGCAGTTGACTGCCAGTGCCACTGTCTGCTGGTGGCATGGTTTGCGTTGGCATGAAGGATCCCTGCAAAAAGAGCTGGGAGGCATTCATGGGTGGAGCAGCCATTTGACATCGGATGAGTGACTCAACTGGTGTCATATCCAACACATTAGTAGCGTCCAAGTCTGCAGAATTGACACCCATGATCTCATGGTCTCCGTCAAGAAGAGTTTTAGTGAAATTTCTGTAGGTACTCTGATGAGAGGGCTTCAACGACTTATCGGCAGAAGATGCTTGGCCTGATGGCAGCAGCAACCTTGGAATGATTCTCCTTGGCTTGGGATGTCCAGGAACTTCAACTCGAGCTGAGGAGTTCAAGGCTCCGGGAATGACTTGGCTGTCAGAGACAGCACCTTGACTGGAGGGGACGGTGGCTGCGGCTTGTGACTCTCTCTGCTGCCGTTCCATTTTCTTGAACTGCCGACTGGCCTTCATGATCATCAGGGTCTTCAGGTGCTTCTTGCTGGTACTGTGCGTCACCACGGTGTCCTTGCGGAACTTGCGGGTGCCCCTGACAAAGAGGTTCTTATCGGTACTAGCGTGGCAGACATCCCGGCAGTAGGCGCAGTACATGGTGCCCTGCTCATAGCGCAGCCAGGGAAACTCCTTCAGCCACTGGTGGCAAAATCGCCGGGGGAGGTAATGCTGCTTCGTGGCCTTGTGGATTGACAGCGGCACCAGGTCCTGCTGGGTCCGAACGGAAATGTGGCCTGCTGCATTCTCGAGACTTGAGAGGGAGCGAGACAATCTCTGCACACGATCAGAAGTGTCCATCGGCAAGGTAACATTTTGGTCAGATCCGCAGTCCAAGTAGTCGATTTCCGAAGCTTCCACTTTGACAGTCTGTTTGGTAAGTACAGAAACAAGACAAGTTTTGTTTACTTGGAGTTTATCAGGATGCAAAACTGACAATCACTGGAGAAATGTACATGTAGCTATTAAGCTATTAGCCTTGACATACTTACACTTTACCATCAGACAGTCAGACAAATCAACTAAACATTACAACATCCGGTGGGCACTTCATTTACACAATTTTTTCTTCACCACCTCGTTTCTTTCCTTCAACGAATCTTCGAATCATTCATTCAACAATCTATTTCTTCTGGGAGTTTGGGAGGATGTCAAATGATTCCGACGGTCAAACCCAAGCAGATTGGAGTGTCCTATGAAGCACTATTAAAGAAACTTTTGTTTACCAGCAGCCGATTTCACAAAACTTTACGCCATGGCGTAAGTCCACTTACACCACAAATGTTGCGTAAGTTGCGCCATAAATTTATGACCAATTTCACGAAAGTTACGCACTATCCGGATATGGCGTAAGTCGGCGACTTACGCCACAAAACGTGGCGCAGTACTTTGTTCAAGGGGCTTTGGAATGAGTTTGTTCACCATGGAACAAATTCAGCTTCAGAAACCTGGTGGCGATTTCACCAGACTCTTCGTGTTAAACTACTATCAATCTTAGGACTTTTGATGCATTGAAGCCCTATGTGGGATAGGCCCCCTACGATATATCCTACGTTATATCCTTTGTAACTCATGTTACGATCGATTGCAGGGCTTCATGAATTTGACCCCTGGTGTACTATCAAACCACATTTCCATGGAATGCACAAGGCTTACAACTGATTTGTGTCCAAGACAGTTTGCAATATGACAGCACCATGAAACATTGTGCCTTGTAATGGGGATGTACATGTATATATACATGTATGGTCTCAGTATGTGCAGGAATCTATACTTAACAGTATACAGTTTATGTGGCAAGGCTGCAAGGAGCATTGGAACTTCCATTCGACTTTCAAGTCCAAATGAAATTGAACAGCATTTTTCGCATCCTCATGGAAAAGATTAAGTATTTTTTATAAGACTGGGCCAAGAATCTGGTTTTCGAGTGGGATCGACAACTCCCCTTTTTCATAGTATGGGGAACTTCAATTCTCTTTGTAGGCAACTTTCTCTCAAACAAATCTAGAGGCCCGTCTAGATATTAAGGGCTACAAGAAAGAAATATTGAAGATGGAAATTGACTCAGGGAAGGAAAAGGTAAGAATAGATGCTCCTGTCAAAATTGGCTGGATTATAAGATGAAGAGAGACATGCACCAGACAACGAATTTTGCAGAAAGAAAACTGTTGGCACATGCATACCTCCTTATTGTATATGTACTTCATAGCAAAAATATAAAGTTTGGTTTTAAGCTCAACCACCATGATGCGAGGAACCAGTCCTGTGTTTGATTTCACCAAACTCATCATATTGTTGAGGATGCATTGCAGCCCTACGTATGATATGATGGGTTATCCAGCCTTCGTATATCATGTTACGATTGATCGTAGGGCTTCGTGAAATCGACCCCAGGTCAGACAAACCTGAGGCAGAATGGATTCTGGCTACAGAACTGTTTGGAAAATCAAACCTTGTCAACTGTTTGAAGTGAGTTGTGCCAAGACCACAACCAGTATAAAAGGCAACGAAAGCTACGGCAGGCGTCCTAAGCCTCTGTAAGAATTGTAAACCTACTTCCTGCTTGAAAATCCCGAACACTGGGATCATGATTTGACTGCAGATTCCTCACCAAACCGGAAAAAGCTGTAATCATATGACAAGGACCTGTCCACAATTTGTCAAGACAACGACAAAATGAGTTCCTGACAGAAAGCCACCAACTCCGGACAGTGTTTAAAGTCCCAAATCTTTTGTGAATTCACAAGTTTGAAAGACAGGTGACGAAAGTTAAGATCTTGAATACCGGGGGTATGTCCTAATCATAGCAGAGGCTGATGTCACATAACTTTGTCATAGTAACTTCTACTGTGACATCACAGGTTGTTTAGCAATTAAGAATGATACATGCACATTTGCATTTTATGATCATTCTTAGACTCTAGTGAAATCAAGCCCTGGTCCAAATAGCGCTCTGCAATAATGCCGTCACAAAATCCCCGGATGTCAGACAAACATTGTCTCACACACGTAGTGTACATGCACGTGCACACACACACACAAGTTTGCATGGTTGCAATGTTCGTCTGAGATCCGGTGCTATTTTAAGCGCAAGTGCGGAGCGCTATTACGACTAAATCATAAGTACAGCTTTTTAACAACAGATACAGAGTTGGAAACCTACAGACGACAAAGAACCAAATGTCCAACACTATTCAAACGGCTCAGGACAAAAAAAAACGGCACCTGCCGACTTGATATTTTCAGGACAACATCAATGTTAGAAGAACACGACAAATTTTGCAAGATTCTTTCTGGTGATACAGTCCAGCTACATGTACAGCTGCCTGTTGAAACAGAAGAGGCACAAATACCAACTAGACAAGAAATGCTATTTGAACATTCATGTTAAGAGTTCAAAGCTATGCAGGCGCTAAAACCAATGTAAAGGTACACAAATGTGTCAGACATAAAACAAAATCCTGTCAAAGTCAATTTGCTTTGTTCATCTTTCAATGACTGTGAAGAAAATACACTCATGGCATGTACATTTCTACCTGAAGATGCAAATAGCATGCACACCTATGACAGCCACAAGGCATTGACTACATCAATGTACCATAAACATGGACACCGCCACCAAAATTGTATTGAAACATTCCAATGATGCACGATGTAGGAATCTGATTTCCGGCATAATGTCGCACGTAGCCACTATATGTTGGTGTACTCTTTGTAAACCTTCCATCAAGAACATCAGGCCTTGCGCGAACTTTTTTTCCTGGCTAGCCAACCGGGCCAGCTTACTCCAGATTTTACTAGCCCATTTAGATTTTTACTAGCCCGTACATATGTTGATCCATACCTCAACATGTAGGTTCTTAATTTATTTACTAGCCCACCGAGCAACCCAGGAAGTGAATCTAGGTAGCCCAGAGTGATTTTTGCTAGACATTGTATGCCGGGCTAGTACTATTTTGAGCCCTGAACATGTATGGCTAAGTGGTTCACAAGAGCTCCCCCTGGTGCTGAGTCAACCTGGACTGAGTGGAAATGCCTCAACAGACTGAGAACTGGAACTGCCCGATGCAAGGTGTTTCTCCTGGGGCTACCAACAACCTGATATGTTGTGACCTGTATATGTGGCACTGAGACACAAACTATGGAGCACCTCTTGAAGTGTCCTTTATTAGAGCATATGCAAAGCCGAGGACCTTGCAGAGTACAATGATGTTGCTAGGAGCTGTGTCCAGCTTTGGCTGAAATACAACATCTGATGTGTGTAGACACTACAAGAAGAACTCTTTGACTTTTTATCACCGACCCATGTTGTTGGGTCATGGGATTGAGAACAGAGTCCTGGGGTCGATTTCACCAAACTCTTCGTAACTTACTATCAATCGTAGGACTTTTGATGCATTGAAGCCCTACGTTGGATAGGCCCCCATACGATGAGTTATCCTTCGTAAGATCGATCACAGGGCTTCGTGAAATCGACCCCTGAGCCATGGACCACAAACTACATACACTCATCACACACAAAGATAGCCATGGTCTGATAACGGAGAGTGGTCATTCATGAGTCATTAACTTCCGACCTGAAAAAAACTTTCGAGGTTGGAGCATCGTTGGAGATGGTGACGTCAGATGACAAAGTTACCAGATGATGGTGAGCATTTTTATGTACCTAGAAATCACATCTACTTGTGACGGTGTGAAAAATGAAGAAAAGATGCACTGTGCAATGGTTAGGAATTAAAGACTTTGGCAAAGTTACCATGTTGGTAGACAAACAATAGAAACATGATCATGATCAAGTCTGCAAGCAAATACAATGAAATATCAGGATACAAGGCAGCCACACCATCAGTGGCTTCACTACTCTTCCCACTTGAGATATCAAGTACCTGGACTCTTCTTCTCAATTCCTGCACATTGGAGTGGATGCTGGGATATGATCCATACAGAGGAGTGCTTCTGGAGGGTGCCAGATCAGGAGGTGGTCCTTGGGTGTTCGACGGTGGTGGGTTGGGTTGGGGTGGGAAGACAGGCTGTGAGATGTGAACACCGCCGGGCATGTGGATAGCTTGTTGGTAGCCAGGATCCCGAGTTGGAAGGCTTGCTGGAGCAATGTGGTGGAAGTCTTGTGCTTGAAGCGCCGAGGGGCCAGCGCTCGAGTTGTTTTCGTCCGACAGGAGAGACCAGTCTTGCTGGTCGTGGACGGATATGTCCAGACCGGCGTTGAGCATCAACTTCCGGCAGTAGTTGTGCTTCTTGCTCTTGTTGTGTGTCACCAGGGTCTCCTTCTTGAAGCGGGAGATGCCTGTGATGAAGCCTGTCTTCCCGGCCTTCTCGATGCCAAGGAGCCTGCAGACGGCACAGTACATGACCTGCTTGGCGGCATCGTAGCGCAGCCACTTGAACTCCAGAGCCCACCTCTTCTTGAAGAACCTGCGGACCTCTTTCCTCTTGGTCAGCCGGACCGGGAAGGGGTTTGGCCTCAACTGGGGCCCCGGCTTGAGGAGGTGCATGAGCATCCCCCTCTCCTGGTCTCCCGGCTCGGATGAGTACTCTGGCCCTTGCAGGTCGGCCATCTCGTAACTATAATCAGCACCCTCACCGAAGGAACAAGGGTGTGCAGACAACCCTTCGCCTGCATCCAACAGGGGCTGTGACAAGTCCTCTTCGTTACAAGGCGGGGTACTTTCCAGCTTCACAGCGGTGCTCTACAGAATGTGAGGAAACAGATGGAAACAGAACTGAGTTTTGAGATCAAGAGTTCGACGAGAAACAAAGTTTTCCTTACCGCAAGAAAATCTTTGTAGCCCTGTGAAAAGGAACTCTCCTGAAACCATGAACATTCTCAGAGACCGAAAGGAAGAAATTAATATCTGATGACAGAGTTCACATTCACACATCAGAGTGTTTTGACTATTGACTACCATTATCACATCATCTGCCGCAATATCCTAAACATCCCCAATTCAGTCAAGATTCGGAAACATATTCATTTGTCCCTTTGCCCGGGACAGTTCACCAGTGTCCTGCAGAACAACATGCACATGATACTCTATTGGTTTATGCATCACACCTGCAATATGGAGAACAAAGTTGAACATGCACACAAAATAACTTGGAGCATGCCACCCAGAAAGAGAAGTATTACAAACCTGGTTAATGCATGGACAAAAACAACTCACCAACCAAACTCTTAGCAAGAAATCAAAAGCAAATCTAACTTATTTACTGACAAAATTATTAAGTCTTACAAAAACCCAAGGCAGAAACTTTCAGCAATGCAACAATAGCACCTATGAAGCAAATCTTGACATACAAACCCAAAACCTGCAGAAACCATGTGCAACATACATGTTTGAGAAACACAACAAATTGTCTAATTAATGCCATTTTGAGAAAGTACTGTATAAAATTTCATGGAGGCCACGGAGCTCAAACTGCCCTATTTCAATCATACCGTTGCATATTACATCTTTAAGTGTTTTTCGCTGTTTTTAGAACAACTGTAAATGTGTGCTCTCATCAAGGTTAAACCATCATCATCAAGGACCATGCCTGTCCCAGGCTTTGGTCACCACGATACACAGATTTCTCCAAATTTACCAGTTCAGTACAGGATTGGTAACATACCCAAATATAAACTTTGTTCACAGATTTACATATAACGTTTAGGATATGAAGATGGTGCTGGTAGAAACGTCCTACCATTAAAATATTTCCAGCTGAAATGCTGTATTTATCCAGAAATTGGTCAAACAAAGACCGAAAACAGTTTTGATCTCAGGGTACTTAAGATCAAAACCATTCTTTATATTTTATATTATATTTTATATATTATATATTTATTATGTTTCATATATTTATGGGGACGTTTGCTAGAGATTTCAACCCAGGAAAGTGACTCTGAGTCAAATGGGAGCGATTTCAATTCAGTTCTTCGTAGAGTTTAAATTAGTTCATGAGAACAAAGCCATGTCTTCACAAGGATACACACTCCAGTATGTATTACATGGTGTGTGGTCTGCCACAAGCAGGCTGTAGGTGGTTTTAAGAAGGCGACTTACAAAATATATCTGTACATTAAAATAAGTGGTGAAAAAGCACTGGTGGGTTATTAACAATATATCTGTGGGATATTCAAAAGCAGGTTAGTGTAACTTGTGAAATAATGGTGTGTGTTGACTCACAAGTTGCACCCTTTGCCTCCTAGCGGGAGGGTTATTGAGTACTGGTCTACTGAGAGCTAATCGGCTCATGACAGGCCTAGCTCCACCAGATTTGCTGAAGACAGGTCGGGGCCGGATTGATCTACCAATTCCCGGCAAGCTTGAGGAGGACAGGCCGGAGCTGTGTGTCCTCTGCCTCTTGGCCAGATTCACTGCAGGTCTGGATTGCCCACGTAGTGCATTGCCGGGAAAGACGGGTCTGCCAGCAGGTAGCCTACAAGGAGAGGAAGGTCCCGAGGGCTCCTCCAGGCTGCCTGCCATTGACCTCCTCGCGAGGTTGTGCCTCTTGCTAGAGTTGTGAAGGATGAGGGTCTGTTTCTTCATGCGTTTCGTGCCTTCCCCGAGGAGGCCCTTGAGATAATGTGAGTTGGAGGATGACCTGCAGAACACACAGAACATCAACTGCTGCTCCGAGTCAAAGCGCAGCCAGGGAAACTCGCTCAGCCAGTGGAACTGGAAGTGGCGAGTCTCCTTCTTGGGCTCCTTCCTCACTTTTATCAGGGCAGTTGGCACCGGCATGTCTTGGAATCCGGACAGACGGTGGATGAGACTGAGAGGATCATCTTCTGGGGCCGAGGCATCCCAGCCGGTGCTCTGCGTGACAAAATCTTGAGAGCAGTTGCCATTGCCTTGTGGATAGCTACTCAAATAGGCATCATGAATGGAGTCTTCCGTCTTCAGGGGAAAGGGCGTGTCTGGCTGCAAAGTCCCGCCTATCGGCGCACCAGCAAGTGTGCTCACAGCCACACCCAAATCCTGACAAGGAAGCGAGACAGATGAACACAAGAAATCAGGAAAACTTGGTCATACATGTATAATTACATCCATGACCAGGGTCAAGACTTGGCAAGGGTATAAACATTTCACCTCCAGGACCACCACTTGAATGTTACCTATTTATCTATGGGCATCCATGGGAATTTGAAAGATAGTCTGTCCAGGTAATGTTCACATTCTGTTTTCGCAGGTGGCCATTTTGTGAAGCATTACAAACCTGATTACGTTAATTCATTGACATTAAGCACTCACCAACCAAACTCTTATAAAGCGAAAAATGGAAGTATGTATAAGAACTCCGGAAAATACCACACATGACTGATACATGACTGGTGTAAAGGCACTTCCAGCAACTTAACAATAGGCAAAGATGCTTGCAACTTGCATACTGCATACATGTACAACCTACATGCAAATTTCTGCACGTACGTGTATAACATTATTCTAATTATGCACCTTTGGAAAGACAATAAACTGTATGCACACCATACACTAAACTTTATTATGGGGCATAGCACCTCAAGACTGGCCTAAAATTTCACGAAGGCTGTAGAGCACAACCACATACTGTCCTTGAACTTACACCATTGCATTTTTAATTTTTAAGTGTTAGGCCTAACCCCTGATCTTTTTTTAGAACAACTGTAAATGTGCACTCACACGTACAAGTACATATATCATGAACTGATGCATGTATGACATTTAAAGTGTGAAGTTGGGCACTATACAAATCATGCATGCTCAAACTTTGTGGAGCACCTACCGGGACATTACACATTTAGTGTACTGTACATGGACAGTACAGTGTGCATACATTACATACATATGTACAAAACAATAAGAAGGTAGAGATCAATGATGTTAAAGGTGTGTGAGTAAAGATATCACTTGGTTTCCATGGCTGAACTGGTGAGAGATTGTCACAATCTCCCCGCCTGGTAATATTATGCCGAGTAGGCTCACACAAGCAAAGTTCAACGCAATAATTTATGTGTTCTTTAAAAATCAAAGTTGAATGACACACTTCCTGGTCGCTACCTTTAGATGAGATTGGTCGAACATGAAAATGAACACCGTAGAAGACTGTCTCTAACCATTTTAAAATAAGAAGGCTGTTTTTCTTGATGGTCTGGCATTTCCATTCAGCTCCAATGGCTGTTTTCCTTGTTGGTTTGGAGTTTCTACCAAGCTTGGAAGGTGCTTTTACCGATGGGTTGATGTCGTCTTCCCCGATGGGATGGAGCTTTCTATAAAAGAGCTTGAAAGAAGGTGCTCCTTGATGATACATGTACTGGTATTAGGTTTCTATGAAGCTTGGCAAGCTGCTTTTTCCTTGATGTTTTGGGGTAAGGGACCATGACATCCAGGATGATGTCTCCTGCTTCCAAGGCCTGGGCCCGTGCTCTAAGGAAGCTCCTCAAAGTTTAGACACAACAATAACAACCAGGTAAGTCTGTCAGCCTGCTACAAAGGAAAACTATGGAGGGAAATTTACTATCAGAAACAATTGTACACATACAACACAGTTTTTTTCAGTACTTTTCCAAACAATTTTTGGGGGAATTTTTACCAAAATGGTATGAGAAATATTGTGGGTGCCAAGATGCACAAAGTCTGCATTCATTCAATCATGAAAATGGGCCTGTAAAAAGAGCAAGTGGTTATAAGAAAGTGACTTGCAACATAAATCTGTAAATGAAATAAGCAATGAACAGGGCAGCGGTAGGTTATTGACGACATATCTGTGGGATATTGAAAAGCAGGTTATTGTAACTTGCGAAATAATGGCGTGTGTTGACTCACAAGTTCCACCCTTTGCCTCTTAGGGGGAGGGTTATTGAGTACGGGTCTACTGAGAACTGGTCGGCTCACAACAGGCCTAATTCCACCAAATTTGCTGATGACAGGTTGGGCCCGGACTGATCTTCTGATTCCTGGCAAGCTTGAGGAGGAGGACAGGGCAGAGCTTTTCCTCTGCCTCTTGGCCAGATTCACTGCAAGTCTGGATTGCCCACGTTGTGCATTGACGGATCTGCCAGCAGGTGGCCTACGTTGAGAGGAAGGTCCCGGGTGCTCCTCTACGCTGCCTGTGACTGACCTTTTAGCGAGGTTGTGCTTCATGCTCAAGCTGTGAAGCAAGAGCATATGTTTCTTCATGTGTGACGTGCCTTTCCCGAGGCCCTTGTGGTAGTGGGAGTTGGAGGATCTGCAGTACACACAGTACATCAGCTGCTGCTCCGTGTCAAAGCGCAGCCAGGGAAACTCACTCAGCCAGTGGAGCTGGAAGTGGCGAGTCTCCTTCTTGCCCTTCTTGGGCTCCTTCCTCACTTTTATCAGGGCAGTCGGCACCGGCATGTCTTGGTATTCCGACAGAGGCTGGACGACAGGATAATTCTCCAGGGCTGAGGTATCCTGGCTGGTGCTCTGCATGAGGAAATCTTGAGAGTAGTCGCCGTTGTTTCTTGAAGAGCCACTCAAACAGGCATCATGAATGAAGTCTTCCGTCTTCAGTGGAAAGGGCGTGTCTGGCTGCAAAGTCCTGCCTATCGGCGCACCAGCAAGTGTGCTCACGGCCACACCAAAATCCTGACAAGGAAGCGAGACAGATGAACACAAGAAATCAGGAAAACTTGGTCATATAATTACATCCGTGACCAGGATCAAGACTTGGCAAGGGTATAAACATTCCACCACCGACCACCAATAGAACATTATCTATGGGCATCCATGGGATTTTGATAGATTCAAGTCTGTCCTCCAGGTAATTTTCACATTCTGTTTAAGCTGGTGGTCATTTTGTGAAGCATTACAAACCTGATTACATTAATGCATTAACATTAACCACTCACCAACCAAATTCTTATAAAGCGAAACACGGAAATACAAGAACTGTGGAAAAGGCATGTCTGATGTAAAAGCAGACACTTCCAGCAATTTAACAAAAGTAGCTCATAATAGGCAAAGATACTTGCAACAGTAAATGTGCACTCATAGAGGTACATACTGTGTGTATAGTGCACATGCGCTGCACATGTGCATGTATGTATGCATGCATCATGATTCATGAACTGTTGCATGTTTATGGGAAGTTGGGAAGTGGGAAGTTGGACATTATGCAAATCCTGCCTAAACTTTTTGGAGCATTTAGACGTTTCATGTGCATGCCGACACATGTGCAGTGTATGTACATGTATGTACAAAACAATAAGTAAGGATCAATGTGTGTGAGTAAAGATATCACTTGGCTGGCATGGCTGAACTGATATGGGATCTGCCACAACCTCCAAACATGGTACGATTATGCCGGGTAGGCTCATACTCTCAAAAGTGTTTGTATAAACGTTCAACGCAACATGTGTTCTTAATTAAATGAAATCAAAGTTGTATGACACAGTTCCTGGTCACTAGGCCTATCTTCTGCCAAAATAGTTTATTTTACGAATGTTTGACAAGTATACTTGTTTAAGATCTGACACCAACTCAGCTTTTAACATGAAAATAGTTCAGGTAGGCCTACATGTAACTGTTTTCCTGTGGTGTTGCGCTGCTGGCATACATGTACATACATGTACACTTCAGTGGAAAGGCTGGAAGTGTGCAACACTTGAAAGTACATGTATTATGACAAATACATTGTGTGACAGTTGGTGCTTCAATTTTGTACACAAAATGCCACCAACGACTGGAAATCCACAGAATCAGACCAATCCCTTTCTCATCTTTCTTCAAACAGACTCTGTCCAAGGAGGGCTCTCCACTGACTATGATTGTGACTTTTGACATGGAAAAAAGATGTATTTCGTGTAGTATTGTCTTTGAAGGATCCTTTTCTTGATGATATTATATCTTTAAAAACTTAGACAGTAGTTTTCCTTGATGGATATCGGGATTACAAGCACAGACAACTTTTCTAACCATTTTTGAAGGCTGATGGTCTGGGGTTGCTACCAAGCTTGGAGGATGCTTTTCCCCGATGGGTTGGTGACTTCGTCCCTGATGGGATCGGGCTTCTAAAGAGCCTGAAAGGAGCTTGATGATATTACGTTTCTATCAAGCTTATCAAGCTCCTTTTCCCTGAAGCTTTGGGTTGGGGGCCATGACATCTAGGATGATGCAACTGTTTCCTGTCTCATGCTTCCAAGGCCAGAAGTCTAGGCTCATGCTCTAAGGAAGCTCCTCAAGTCAGACAAACAATAACAACCACCTAAGTCTGTCAGACTGCTACAAAGGAAAACTGGAGGGAAGTTTTACCACAAACAAACAATTCGCATGTTCACATAACACTTCTACAAATAATTTTTGAAGGAATTTACCAAAATGGTATGAGAAATATTGTAGATGCCAAGAAGAACACTTGCATTCATTCAATCATGAAAATGGGCCTGTAAAAAGAGCAAGTGGTTATAAGAAACCGACTAGCAACATACGTCTGTACATGAAAAAAGCACTGAACATGAACCGGTAGATTACTAAAAATTGAATCTTCTAAAGCAATAGTGTAACTGTTGTGAAATAATGGTTTGTGTTGACTAACAAGTTGTACCCTTTGCCTCTTAGCGGGAGGTTTACTGGGAATGGGCCTCCTGAGAGCTAATCGGCTCATGGCAGGCCTAGCTCCACCAGATTTGTTGAAGACAGGTCGGGCCCGGATTGATCTACCAATTCCCGGCGAGCTTGAGGAGGACAGGTCAGAGCCGTGTTTCTTCTGCCTCTTGGCCAGATTCACTGCGGGTCTGGATTGCCCACGTTGTGCATTGACGGGTCTGCCAGAAGGTGGCTTACTTGAAGTGGAAGGTCTAGAGGGCTCCTCCAGGCTGCTTGCCATCGACTTCCTAGCGAGGTTGTGCTTCTTGCTCACACTGTGAACGATGACAGTCTGTTTCTTTATGCGTGTCATGCCCCTCCCGAGGAAGCCCTTGAGGCAGCCAGAGCTGGTGGAGGACCTGCAGAACACACAGTACATCAGCTGCTGCTCAGAGTCAAAGCGCAGCCAGGGAAACTCATCCAGCCAGTCGAGCTGGAATTGCCGATTATCCTTTGCTTTTTTCGGGCCAGTCTGCACCGGCATCTCTTGGAATCTGGACAGACGGTGGAAGGCAGGCTCATCTTCCTGATCTGAGGCATCCGGGTTGTTGCTCTGCGAGTCAAAATCTTGAGAGCAGTCGCTCCTTGGAGAGCTACTCAAATAAGCCTCGGGAATGGGGTCTTCCATCTTCAGGGGAAAGGGCTTGTCTGGCTGCAAAGTCCCGCCTATCGGCGCACCAGCACCCAAATCCTGACAAGGAAGCGAGACAGATGAACACAAGAAATCAGGAAAAGTTGGTCATATAATTACACCAGTGACCAGGGTCAAGACTTGGCAAGGGTCAGAACATTTCACCACCAGACCACCACTTACAGTATACCTGTTTATCACATGCGGGATTTTAGCTGATGCTTGTTTGTCTGCCTGGTAAAATTTGCATTTGGTCTGAGCAGGTGAGCATTTTGTAAAGATCAAATTACACCAAGTATGAAACCTCAGTCCCCCTACCATACAACCTGCTAGTACATCACAATTACGCCCGCATTGGGCTTGCCTACAGACAAAATATCCAACTCCACCACATTTCAAGGCTTGTCTGCTGAATCCAACACGATCTTATTCTTGAAACAAACAATTTCATCATACTAGGGCTGGAGAGCAACTTATGTATGTTGGTTCTACTAATGCCAGTATGGTATTCCTAAGAACACAGGTTCAAATCCCACTCTACTCAAAATTCTTTCGTCAACTTTCAACAAAAATCTATAAACTCTTCCACATTCAGCTTGCCTACAGAAATCCAAAAAGATCCAACTATGCCACATCTGACTCGCTTGGTTTCATGGATTCATTTGTATTATGCCAAATTTAACTTGCTCACTAAAAAAGCCAACATAATCCGAAGACAACCTCAACAAATGTATGCCATTAAGATTTGGCCTACTGAATGTACGACACAGTCCAACCGTGACTCACCCACTCACAAAGCAATGAAATGGCCTGTTGCTATTTAAGCATTTCATTAAGCAAATTTGAAAAAAAGGAAGAAGTACACCCTTTTAACAAATATACAATCTAGACGGACTCTCTTCCACAAATTAAAAAAAAATCTACTGGTAAAGCTTCAACATAACTTGATCAAAGTAACAGTATACATGTACACACAATGTACATGTATACGTGTATAAATTACCAACACTGAATACAGGGTTTGAGAGAGCAGAGATGTTTTGAGAATGAGCTTTGCACAGACTATCCCAAGCAATTCTGTATTGGCATGGCATGCATGGGGCGGCCATAACTGGGAACCACCGCATTCCGTCCATCTGTCAGCCTATTGATATCCAGTCACCATAATTAAGTTCCTAATTTACACTGTACAAACTACAAAGTCAAGTTAACACAAACAAACGTCAGAACTCAGAATTGTCCTACTTCACAGTTTGTCAACTCCTCGCTCTCTCTATCCAAATATGAGACTGATCCATGGAGTACATCATTGAGTCTCCTGCCTGAAACAATGTACAAACTGCGAACGCATTCATTCCACAGTGGGTCAAGCACTGACCAAGATGTAGGCTCAGTCCGTACCGGGACATGTTTCTCAACAAAGCAGCCACTGCAGATAAAACCGAGTCAACCCATACCACTGAAGGCTGCCATACTTCCCATCTACGGTATATGTTGCTGATGCCATCACATACGGCCTGTTGTTCAATTATCCTATTCTGTAAAATCTGGAATATGGGCAAACAATTTACCGTAGGTTTGCGGCACTAACAGTACAAAGGTCCTGGTAGTGCTGTGCAAAATAGGGTAATTTGGTATTCGTTTACGGAAAAAAAAAAAATAAGGTTCGTGTTATACGATTTTAAATGACAGCGAATGAAAGCGGTGTTGACAGATGGTATTGACATTATATTTAAGCTTGTTTGATGACGATATTTATCGATATCGCGATTTTTTTTTCATACTCCAAAATCGTATCGGGCCCCGGAAAGATATCAAAATATTGGGAATATCGGGAATATCATGATATATATATTTATGCTGGCGCAACTTTATACCAAAAAAATCAGAGTAGCTCATGAGCTACTTTTTTGCACTTTTCGCGACGATCAAAACAAACAGATAACTGCAAACTCTGTAGCTGGTTGTGACATTAAAAGCAGATTTCTAACCGCAAAATCTGCACCGAAGCCGACAGTTGTCCATGCCATGCCAACCAGAGCGCTACTTGACAGCACATGTACGCCACATGTACATTGTATGCTGCATTTCCGGCCTTCATGACTGAAGCCTACACGTGCGCTGGCCGTGCTGACTTCACTGTGCTGTGTGTACTTGCACATTGTGCCATGTATGCTTAGTGCTTCCGGTCAACATGACTGAAGCTAGCAGCGTATTGGTCTTATGGATTGGGCGCAATAAATTAATTCCAGACTACATGGAGTAAGATCTGATATATGTATTTCGCTAAGTGCACATTAATTATCGTGGCTATTACGCTGGGCTTGGGTAGTATAGTTATGGAAAATTCCAGACAGCGTGCTGAATGTTTACGTCTTCTTCAAAGTGATCGTCGCTTTCAGATGGTTTTTGCACGATATGTTTTCAGATTAAGTTTGTAAAAGTGTACCTGGCCCATATGGACAAAATAACAGACTGAAAATCAAGTAAGATTTAGTTGGTCAGGAAAATGCAACTAACGGTAGGCCTACTTTGGAGGTAGAACTAGGATGGTCCATGGAGGAAGGAAGAATGGTGAGAATATTTTCTTGGTATCTCAATCGCGATCAGAAGGCTTTTTAAGATATTTTTTATATCAAATATATATGAACAGTGTGTTTCTACTTGGCGGAATGGACAAAATAAACGACTGTTATGTTTTTTAGCATGAACCAAACGTGATTAACGGTGAGTCCATATTTTTGGGGTGTTGGTTTCGGTTAACCCTTTTTGAAAATTAGTAAACGGAAACGTTCAATCTGTGTGGGTTAATTTATAACCGAATAAAAAGCACAGCACTAGGTCCTGGACACAGTAGGGCTATGTAGTTTCTGGAGGTCAATACTTTGTACTTTTTGAATGCCTTCAGGAAAAGAATAAACCACAGGCATGGGCTGGTTGGGGAGGTGAGGGAACAGGTTTTAAAGTAACCGGTAACTTTCCCGTTTCCAATCCTTTAATACTCTAGTGCAAATGTCCTGAGACTACATGTTGCTAGACCAACCTAGACTTAAACACACTCATCAATGATCTGCTTGTCCACCAGCTGACATCGTAACCTTCAAAGATATTGTTCTTGAGAAGCTACAAGTAGGTTCAGCAGTAGGCCTATCTACAATGACCAAATTCTAAGCTGTGCCCCCCAAAAAACTCACAAAATCATAAACACCCTCCCCTTCCAACCCCCCCTTAAAAAACCCCAAAACAAACTAGCTGAGGTACATTATCAAACTTTTAAGTGAATAGCGCAACCTCATTCCCATCAGCAAATTGAGATGTATATTAAAAGCACATACCTATCATATCGTAAACTCCCACTACCCAAGTTGAAAACAAAGCATAAAGAACAAAGCAAGTGAAGATGTATCTTTGAATTCCTTGTTTTTAATGAGTGCTGTATTTTTGTGAGTGCTGAAAATGGTTCAATAGAATTTCAATTGAATGAAGGGAAACCTTGTGAAAAAGAATTCACAACATCTTGCAGGAACTGAGAAATATGATTGAGCTTGAGCAGAAGCCTACATTGTACATGGGTAGCTGAAGAATGTCAATGACTATGTACAGCAGAAAACCAGCTGAGTGAAGGGAATCAAGCTGGTGCAGAAATGCTATGTTAAACACCCTAACCCTCAGCACCTGCCACACAAGACAAAAGCTGCTTACCACCTATTACCACAGTCTCCATAGGGGGAACTGGATTATAAACCAAGCATTACCACAGAAACTACACTGGTGTATTGTGATATTAAGAATACAACACGTACATTATGTATGGCAGGAAAAACCATACATTTTGTGCAGGGAAACTGTGCTATGCAGGTGGGTTAGGGCTTGTAATAAGCATGTTACCGACATGATTGGAAAGTGAAAACAATCGAAAGTGAGAAATGGAACGAAAGTTATGTGTTCAGGTGTCACAGGATAGGCTGTCCGGGTATGCTCCGTAGTCTGACTGTGTCTGGAGGTCCAAATTATGCAAATAAGACCAAAATATGTCACATGACACATGCGCACAGCAAAATACGTCACACCAGGCACGCACACAGCAAATTTAATTGGTCCAATCTCCAATGTGGTGCGACATACATGTACGTGCTCAGATCATCCGGACAGCCAGGCACGCAGGCAAGTTGAGCTCATTACACCGAGCTTCCAAGCAAGATTCAAAATGGACATGGAAGGAAGCATGGAAAGATCAGAAAATACAACCTGAGGATGGTATTCCACACATCACAGTCAGTAATCAACACACTGTGCACAAAGTAATGCTTAAAATCTTCTGCCAGGTTGGTTAGAAATGGTCTGTTGAGAGAACTTAATGGAAAAACCAGGGCGGAGGCCAGAGCAAGGTCCGTAGATCAAAGAAAAGACATTCTCGTCATTCATGTCATTATATCTCCCAGTCTGATGTCATCAATAAATCTGCACATGTGTGCAGGAGGTCATTGTGAATGTAACAGTATCACAGGGCTGTTGGTGTAGGTTACAGTACTGAGTAGATACATGTGTTGCACATTCATACTTGAATACTGTCAGCAAACTAAGTTCTTGGAAAATGTGTAGGGTTTTGAGAATAGAGAAATTACGAGTGAAGTTGGGCACACAAAAAACAACACTTAGCATTTACATTGTACACAATGGGGAGCTAAGTTGTGTACACCTTCTGAACTAAAGTTGTCGCAAAAGTGAGTAAGATGATAGACTTTATTTTTTCACTGAAAACAGAGTTCAAATTTCCACAAACTTAAAAATTCTCATAAAAGAAGGATTGCTAATTATTGTAAAAAGGTTGCACGATAATGTTTCACAATAACTCCTCAACTATTCAAAGTTCTAAATGTTTGTTTTTTGTAGTGTGCCAAAATGACTTTCTAAAAATAAAAACCCATCTTTTACTAGAATTTCATATTTTCTGGAATTATAAACACAGTTTTCACTGAGGAAGTGTCACATTTGTATGCACTTTCCATTGTGTGATTTTCTTCTCTTGTACAAAGTTATAGGAACAGGGTGTTATTATTGTTACAATCAAATAATGAAATACTAAGGAGGTGTACATTTTGCCGACACCAGCATTCTTCCAATTCAATTCTCAATGTCATCATGGCCGTCTTTTTCTACATTATATTTTGACGGAGGTACGTTTCTGTCGGCATGACAGACTGAAAATTGGCCAATAAGGGAAAGGCAAAATAGCATTCGCAGGAAGAATGAAGGTGCTGGCAAAATATACACTGCCAAATATTAACATGTAACGTTAGTGCTAATTTGATTTAATGTCGGAATTGCAGCGATTGTAAAGTTCGGTACCACCTTCCTAAATGGAAACAAACTTACAAACACAATCCTTTATCAATTTATATGTCTCCACGCTAAATAATTAATTAATTTGGGAAAGAGGGCAGGGTTTTTCTTCATGAAAGGAATTATGGGGTAAAAATAACCACAACCCATGTAGCTTTGTAAGCTTGCAGCTGTAGCTGGCCAGCATGCGCAATGGAATGCACTCACGATCCGCTGCAATGGACGTTCCAATGTGTTAACTTGAACACTCTAAAAATCCCCTTTTTTAACATTTGGACATGATCTGGGGCCAATTTCATAGAGCTGCTTAAGCACCAAAAATTGCTTAAGCACCAACAACCTTGGTCAATAAAATCAGTATGCCAGCCACAACTCCTTGTGAATGTTATGCTCAGCAAACAATTGCTGAATGCAAGTCAAAAGCAGTAAACATCACATGAACATTTGGTTGGTCATCCTGTTTGATCAGAAAGACTTTTCATGCTTAAGCAATTTTAGTGCTTAAGTAGCTCTATGAAATTGGCCCCTGGCGATAGATCTGGCCAGATCATGTCCAAATGTTGGCACAATTGCAGAATACCCCACGGATCCGCGGATACGGAGTCACGCTTCAGTGAATGTGCTTTGTACACAGTGTGTGCAGTTCACTTTGTATCTGACATGGCCGAGTATCCACTTCCCAGGACCCACATTGGGCTTAGAATTTTTCCAACCTTCCCCATTCACTTAGCGTGGTTCATAGGGATGCATCGTTCTCTAATAAGCTGTACACAACACATGGGCCTAGTCAGTTTGCACTGTAAGGTAGAATTCTTTCTCGCCATTCATGATTCGCTCGACCTCGTATCCATTAAATTTTAGGGGGTATTTTCGCGTGGCACTGGCAGGGTAGGGTAAGGGTGGGTTTACCCGATCAGGGGGAGAACCTGATCAGCCGCAATTTACACTGTATAAAAAACGCAAATTCTCTCGGTCGGACATCCTGGCTTTTTTGGTCACTGAACAATGCCTGACAATGTGGCTGGAGTGAAAACAAGCACGGGTAGTACAATGCACTGGAGTGAAGTTCCATTGTACTTTTAAACACAATATAAGTGACGTGTTGCCAACCGACAGAATAGCTACTTTTACTAAAATAAAAAATTGCATGGTAGCTTACCCTATCGGGTATACCCACTTATACCCTAGCTATGCGTTTTTTATACAGTGTAAATCGCGGCTGATCGGGTTCTCCCCCTGCTCGGGTATACCCACCCTTACCCTATTCTGCAATTGCTCCCAAGGCAAATGTTAAAAAAAGGCGATTTTTAGGGTCCAAGTCCTACTCGGACTACTGATGTGTCTGAAAGTTAGGTAGGAAAGATGCATTTTTCCTCTCATTAAATGATGTGCATTCACAAAAGTAGGGTCAGCATCATTAAGACTAAGAGAACATAACCTGAAGTTTTTCACTTTTGCAGATCGACCTCTTTTCACTTTTTTTGTGTAAAATGATAAAACAGTGCAAAACTGCCAAAAAACTGGAAGGAGTTCCGAACTTTACAATCCCCAAAATTACTCAAACCAAGTTAAAAGGCTCTTACTACCACTCTTTTCCATGATCTACAAGATGACAAGAACACTTCTAACAGATAAGAAAGGAAAACTCACCGATGTTGAAGCCATAATTCGACCAATATGCCCGATTTCTCTTATCACTGAACCAGCAATGCAAGGGGTGTTGTACATGACAATGAGTTCAATGTTCATTGTATATCAATGAAATAAACACAGTCAGGCTCTCTCGAAAATGTGTATGTATTCCGTAGGGGTGTCTGGGATTAAGACCAATCCCAGCTCAATTTGCGCCCAATTACAAATAACATCGCGTCGCATGATTATAACACATGCACTACAGGGTGCTCATCACATTATCCACTTTTATTAGAGCTGGGCCAAATTTCATGATTTTCTCTGCTTACTGGAAGTGTAGAATCAGCGCCTATGGAAGCAGTCAACTCTGAGCTTACGAAATCCTATTTTATGGATTAGCAAGGAATTTTTAGTTATAATTTTTAATTAGGCTTGCCCTTCCTAGCGGTATGGCATCTGCACTAGTTTGTGGGTTCGAATCCCACCTGATGAGCCAGCCCATGAATTTGTTCATGTGCACTCAACGAACACTGGGTATGCAGTGCTCATCCATGTCGGTGAAGGGCAAGCCTAATTTGCCAAGGAATTTTTAATTTTAGTTATGCATACAAAATTTCACAGATCTTTCTTTCTAATTTTGGCCATGATCTGCACTTGACAAAAACCAAGTATGAAATTCTTAATTAAGTCCTACAAAATTGACTCCAGTGCTAAATATGTTTTTGAAATATTGAAATGAATTTCTGAATAAAAAACAAACAAACAATGAAAACAAAACTTGACATAACTTTCAGTTTATAAAACTTTTATTCCAAGTTCTCAAAGTACAAAATAACTTGGAAAGGCATGGTGGCCAATGATGTTTTAAGACCATCTATAATATCTCAAATAAACTCCCTTGCAATGCACCACAAATTCAGTTTCTTAATGCACTTAGTCATAAAGCTAAAACTACATGTACATCTTAAGAAAGTAGTGTAACTTGTTTTTAGTTTTTGTCTAAGCTTTCATTATTTTCCATGTATTTTAGTCATTTTATGTTTAATGTTAAATGTAGGTTAAATCTATTTTCTGTCGGTCACATACAAGCAGTGACCATCTCAGATTTTGGTACAGTACAGGATTGGCAACATACCCGAACAGAAATGTTCACAGATTTATGCACAACTTTAAAGTTATGAAGATGGTGCTGGTAGAAACATACATACCCTTAAAATATTTCCCCCTGAAATGGTGTATTTAACCAGAAATTAGTCAAACAAAGACTGAAAACAGTTTTGATCTCGGGGTAAGATCAAAACCATTCTTTATGTTTTATAGGAAAAATTGAGTCTTGTTTTCGCTATTTTCTTGAGACTCGGATGTCCGATTGAGCTCAAATTTTCACAGGTTTATTATTTTATGTACATGTTTAATTGGACAAAGTGTTAGTGCTGTTCTGTGGCCTTTACCAATCATGTATAATACCTTTAAATAAGCCTAGGTATTTGCTGGTTTCACAACATTTTCAAAATTCAACTCAACTACAATTCAACTAAATACAATTCAGCATTTCAGTAGTTAGTTTGTACTGTGTAAATTCATAGCTTCAACTTTGTTTCAAAGTTTTAATTTGATTTTAGGAAGAATTAAAAATTAAATTTTAAAGATCAAAAATAAAGGAGAAAAGACTAAAGAAATACTGTGGCTGTTTTTCACTGTTTTCTCGAAAAGTGGGCACTATATGGGACTGAAATTTTAACAGATGACCGTTACTGTATCTCCCTTGATGTTTTTGCTCATGAATCTGCATTTCTTTGACAAAAGGTATGATATAACCTTTAATTTGTAATCTGTATTCTAATTTTGCTTCCTTTGTACCGGTACTTTACACTGTACATTCAGGCTAGCTTTTCAATCGTCTTTGTGTAATAATGTTCCTTGGCTAAGAAAATGTTTCAATTTCTTTCACAAACATACTGTCTGACCATAAAGGGGCTATGCAATGATTGAGTTCTTTTCCAATTGAATTATTAAAGTCTTTTCAGTTCTGTCGTAATATAAATTTATTTTTATCAAACCCCACACAAGTTTCCTACAGGTTTATTATAAGAACATAAAAATCAGCTTATTAATGAAGAGCTGACAGCGTTAGATGACATCCTAGACATTTGCCCCAATCGCCTTGGTTATGTCCTGGACAAGCTGTCCTGCTTGCTGAATCAGAAAACTACAGATAAAGAAAGAAAAAGGGAGAAACATTTGTTATTAAGATTTTTCGTTGGGGTGATAGATTTATTTAAATTAGGCTTGCCTTCCACCGACGCATATCAGCACTGTATGCCCAGTACGTTTGAATGCACATGAACAAATCTTGCTTTGTTCAGGAGGGATTCGAACCCATGACCTCCTGCTTACTAGTGCAGATGTAATGCCACTAGATCAAGCTAGCCAGGGTCAGTAAGAAAAAATAAATAAATACATAGGCAACCAGATTCAGTCGCTGCTTTTGACACAGTACACTGTATGTTCCTTCGAGTCTTAGATTACCGATTTGGGTGCCAAGAGAGATACACAGGTTAATGCTTGTGGGATTTGTTTTCTGAAAGCGGCGACATATAAAGTTATTTGACAAAGTCAAAAAAGGATTACAGAAATTCAAACCAACAAATTGCTTGCAATTATCTTTAAGATTAGCAAAACCTACCACCAGAATTATTTTTGTCTATTTACTTATCTTTTCATCAAATAACCACAAGGGAAACTCTGATTGAATTAATTATAAGTCGCGTTTTACCAACCTATTTGTCCAGCTCTATGTTGGCAGTGACAAAGTCAACTATCTTTGTTACTTTAAATAACAAGTAATGGTTATTAGAATCTGTTGCAAAAAGAACAGTCAGTACTCTGCCCTAAAAAAAACCAATACCCCTTTTGAGCTCACTGCCTACTGAACTGACTTGCAAGAAATATGCAGATAATCTTGTGGTTCATTCATTAATATATCAGTTACATCATTAGATAATTCTTCTGTTTCTGAAAAGGAAACTTTGAGGGGAAGCAGTGAAAGACACTAAAGCAGTCAGAACAAATATTAACTGAGAAAAAAATCCCTAGCCAAAAGTCAAGTAATAATTTAAGTTCAAAAAAGCTTAAAGGTAGTATCATACTTTGGTAAGAAACCAAAACAGAGATGTTCACAGATTTGCGTATAACTTACAGGGTATGAAAATGATGGTGGTAGAAACATACCGTTAAAATGTTTCCGCCTGAAATGGTGTTTTTATCCAGAAATTAGTAAAACAACGACCGGAAATCTGTTTGATCTTTTAAAAGATCAAAAATAAAAGAGAAAAGACTTAAGAAATACTGTGGCCTTTTTTCACTGTTTTCCCAAAAAGTAGGCACCGTGTGGGACTGAAATTTTCACAGATGACTGTTACTGTATCTGTCTTGATATTTTTGATATTAGGGACACCAACAACATAGGGCTGGATAGCTCAGTTGGTAAAAGCACCCGTATGGTATTCCGAAGGTTATTTTTTCTTTGTTCACTTTTCAAAGCCTAAAAAGTCATTGAATGTGTATGTGGTTCCTTCCTTGCTTTGTTGGAAGGCTTGATGTCTTGATCCTAGAAGGACCTTTCTCAGAGTCTTTGAGAAAGATCCCGCTCAGAGCGAAACATCAGGCCCTCCCAACTCTCAGCATGTTATACATTCCAGGTCATTTTGGTTGAAGAGCAGTTTCCAGCAGTTTATTACTTGCTGGTTCAACACTGTGGGTGACTCACCTATCAGTGTTAGGATCGGCAGCTTCTTGTTCAGCACCATCTCCAGTGAGCCTCTGCAGTTCCTCCAGCTTGTTACTGACGGCAGTCAAGCATGTCTTAATCCCTGTAGCTTTCTTGGGCCCTGAAGGAACCCACCCCGAAAAACAAACACCACAGTGAAAATGGTTTATTAACTTTGTAATTCTCTGGATGATAGTCACTTTCAGAAATGTAGACAGATTTTCAAGACTGGCAGATGTTATAGCTGCGTTTCATAGGCTGCATCCAAATCTGTTGTGTAGAGCTAGGTCTAGGTCTTCGCTCCATTGGAAATATGCAGAGACACCAAGACAATGGACGAAGCTCTGGGAGCCCTTTTCGGACATGGCCATAAAGTCATGAAAGCATTATAAAAGAACGTTCCAGTCAGTTGTCTCACTGTTATGTCAATAGACAGATTGCGTGATAAATGTGCTGACATGCCATCGCGTAACGTATAGTGGGTATTTTAATATCTTATTTTGACGAGAACAGTGGTGAAAACGTGCAAAGAAGAATGTGGACGATATAATAGTCTTCTTTCCTTGTTTTCACTGCTGTTCTGCAATAAATGAGATGAAAAGATACCCACTATAAGTCACAAGATGCCATGTAAACATTGGTCACGCAATTGTTCTATTGCTAAAATCTTGCAAAACTACTCTCAGCATTAGTCACAAACAGTACACAGTTTTAATCTTGATTAGAAGATCTCCTTTTTACGGGTCAAACTTTTTGTGCTAATTAAAAGCTTTTATTTTTTTTTATTTTCTGGTGGCTCCACTGGACGCAGATTTATAAACAAGTCTAGTACCTTGACTTATTGCATGAAGAACATGCAGGACAGCTGTCAGCCCCTGTACGTCTGCCACAACACCAGATGATGTGCACTCTTCCATCTGATCAAGAAATGATCTGCAGAAAAGAAAAACAAAAACCAATACTGTAAAATATGTAGAAATACATCAATATTTCCGAGTGGTGGTAATTCAAACCAGTGTTGCCATGTCAACTTATTCTTTTGATGGCTTGATTTGGGTCATTATTGGTAAACAGATGACTCAACCTGAGTCCTTAGAAGCAGAAGAATAAAAAAGACATGGTAACACACAATTATCTTTGTGACTACATGCCTCAGCCTGAAAGTTTTATTCTTTGAAGTGTGAACCGTCTGATGGCTGAGACAAAAGTGACCCATGCCATTCAAGTTGCCAAAAGGGGTTCATAAATCTCCATAAGGAAAGCACCCAATCCCTCTGATTGGTCAATTGTTTCCAAGCAGTGACCAGCCTCCCCACACACTGTCCCATGGGCACACAAACTGACTCTCCACAAGGATATCTATGTCCACTTTTAGACAGGCCAGGCTATGTAAGTCACATATACCCAAATTCTCAGCAAAATAATTTGATCATAGAAGTGATAAAATTGATTGTAAGAAAATGACTCATCTTGACTCGTGCCAGTGCTGTCGAGTTACTTAATCTGAGTAAATTAACACCGAATGGCTCAACATGAGTCAATGTACAAATTCACTCAACTCTTCTCTAGTCATTGCCTCAGATTGGCTTGACTCGAATGAAAGAATTAGTGAACTCGTCCCAAGTCTGGACAAAAACTCTTACCCCAGCATGGACTGTGTCCTGGCGACCAGACCGAGCAGGTAAGCAGACAGCTGGGGCAGGTCAGTGACGGCCGGGCACGGGTCCACCAGCCCGCCCCCTCGGACCTGACGTGTCACCTCGGCCACCACAGCCGACAGGACAGACGCCATGACATCCTGGCCGGAGGCTCCCGGTGGGAACTGACGCCGTTGCTGTTGGCAACGCTGGAGGACTTCGGAAACAGCTGGCCGGATTGCTGTCAGGGTCTGTTGCAAGGGAATCAGAAATGTGCATTAAACTGATTAAACTGAACATAACCTAAAATGTGAAATATGTGTTCCGATACTTTGGTATAAAATTTTACTTTTAGAGATGTTATTACCTACGTATTCAATTCAGAAACAAAAAAGCACATATTCCATTTGCGTGTATCTCTTTTGGCCAATCCATCTTGTAAAAATTCCCACTTTTAAAGTCTGCTTTTTCCAAACGAGTTTTGATCCAAAATTCAAGCCTTTATTTTTGTGGAAGATTAATACTGACTTTCTGAATCTCTGGAGCGTTGTCGGCTGCTGGAGTTCCCTGTGTCCTCTGGGCTAGGGCCTGGATGACATCGACCAGGAGACGACTGCTGGAGGCGGCCTCACCAGACCCCTCTCCGTCCCTGCCCAGGCTGTGGCTGCAGTCCTGCTGGCTCATCTGGTACAAAAGCCTGGATACTGTAGGCAGGAACTCCATCCCATGAGCTGGGAAAAACAAATAACAGCAACCAATTAATAAAGTACAGTAGTTTAGAAAATAAGAATATTTTAACTTCCTTAAATTATTAAAAAATTAAACAAAGAAACATTGCCTGGAGCAGGATTTGAACTAACAACCCCCGGAATACGGTACAAGCAACGCTCTTACCAACTGAGCTTTTCCGTCCTATGTTGTTGGTGTATCTAATAGTCAAATTGATTATCTTTGTTCATTTGGCAGTCAGAAGCCATGAAACCACTCACATACCGCTATATCCCAAGGATCATTTAAGATACATGCATAATTAGCAATGCTGCAACCTTAAAAACAGTACAACCTGAGAACAGTAAATCATGCTTAGTGCACGGAGGGCCTGACATTTCGATCCTAGCAGGATCTTTCTCAAAGGATAAATGACAAGAACATGAAAGTATAATATATTTCAGGTCTTTATTATTCGTATTGATTATATTCCTTGAATCATGTGTGTGAAAGTTCTGCAGGAGGCCAGGAGACAAAAAACAAACCTGTGAATTGCAGGATTTGATGTGTCAAATCATTCTGCATTTGTCATTTTCGATGATAATGTACCTTGGATCATGTGCGACACAGCAGATGATGTAAGAAAGATATGAATGGAAAACTGAGACTGCCACCAAGTTGGGACACAATTTGTGACGATATTTGTCTTATGTCTATGAACTTGCACACCCATTATCCTTTGATAAAACATGCACATCTGCAGCTGATCTTGAATTGAGAATGAAACCAACATGGCTTCTGACTGCCAAACGAACCAAGATAATTGACTATTAGGGACAACCAACATAGGGCTGGTAAGCTCAGTTGCTAGAGTGCCAGTACGGTATTCCAGAGATGGCTGGTTCGAATGCTGCTCCGGTCAATTTTTCTTTTTTCATCTTTCAATGGCTTAAAATTAATCCACTCAGTTTCCCTTGTGGTTTCTTGATGATCAGATTGAAATCAATCGCAAAATAAACAGAAGAATAAATCAATGCTAATTATAAACCACAGTAAAAGATAACACATGTAGACGTTTACAGATATAACATTTGACACCATCATAAATCGGGCTCCAACCTGATGGGAAAGACCCTATAGATCCATTTTACCTGTTTTGAGAAGCAGCTGGCAGAAGCTGACCAAGTTGGACTGGAATTCTTGGTCGGTGATACCCAGCATTATGGTCTCACTGCTCATGCTCAGAATAACCTGCAGTAAATTGACGGGAGGGCGAGATGAGCATGATGCAACTGTTGTTTTGTTTTTGTTGACCGTAGTACCGACTATAGCCAATGGTACAAAGTTTCAAGACAACCAAGAATATGATTTTAGCAATTTGCAGCTGCAGAAATCTATCTACAAAGAAACTGAAGATAAACTGTCATCCAATTTTGTGGTGTGCCATATAACAGTAGACAGTGAGAAACAACAGCACTAAACACCAGCATTAGCAGCAGCAGCAGCAGTAACATCAACAGCAGTCAGAATGGCAGCACTAGCACAGACAACTACAAGAGCAGCAGCAACTGCAACACAAGCTACAGCATCATCTACAGCACTGACAGTAGCAGCAGCAGCACTAACAACAGCAGTTGGTCAGAACAGCAGTACTAGCCCTATCAACAGCTCCAAGTGCAGTAGTAATAGGGACACAAGCTACAGCAGTGGCAGCAACATGTACAGCAGCAGCACCAACACCAGAACAAAAGCACCACCAATACTAACATAAACTGCAGATTCAAAATAGATTTAGTACCCATCCAGAAACAATCAGTGACACATAATCTAAAAATGATTATGTAAAAAGGTCAATGGTGCAAACAGCAAGTCACTGAACGAGGCCGCAACACATGTTCAAAATACCCTGTGTTTACAGTCTGCAGGGTTAATACACATTAGTAGGAACCTATGTAGGACTAAAGCACTGTGTAGTGCTAGTCTGATGGAGATACTTTTAGCACAAACTTGCAGGTAGTTCAATGAATGACCATTTAGATGCACACATCTAAGCATACCTCCAGTATTTCCTTCCCAAGACCCAACAGTTCTTTCTCTGACTGGCCAGTGGTAGTCTTCTTCGCTGCTGGACCACCGTCGGCCGTCTCGGTGTCCGTCACAGTGTCTTGGATCCTGCCTACCAAAGGCAGTACCTCCCTGTCAGCCCATGCCATCAGCTCGGTCAGGCTACTCCCTGGTCCACCTGTAGTGGTTTGATCCTGGCTCTAAAATGCAGGGAAGAAGGAGGTAAGGTTGTAGGTTTGCGGTAGCATCTTAAGAGTGCCTTTGCTTCTGAGAAGATCTGTAGGGACTAAACGTTTCTGTACACAGTACGCTCTCTCAACTGTCTGGTGACTGTGACAGATATTTAAAAAATGTTGGCCAAATCCCTTCCACCTACAGGAAGGTCACATCAATATAGGACTTTTTTCATAGGCCCACATGTTTGGTTTACAACTGAACTTGAGCTCTACAGAAACCATCTTGTTAGAAAAATATAAGGAATAAACTGCTGCAAACTGCTCATCAGGCAAAATAATGACCTGAAATTTATAAAATGCTTGGAGTAAGGAGGGCCTGATGCGTTTCAATCCTAGCAGGATCTTTATCGAAGGCTAAAGGCTTCATCTTAAAACCTTCGATAAAGATCCTGCTTTTAGGAATGAAATGCGTCAGTCCAAGCATTTTTTAGAAAAATGAATAAGTTGAGTTGGAACCAATTGCTATCTGGACCAAATCTCATGACCCTGCTAAGCGAGGAATCAGTCCTCAAAAGAAGCAGACAATTTCTGCATTTTACAATTTCATGGTTTAGGAAGGGATTCTAAAGTTGTGTGCATGAGTAGTTTGCATGACAGAGGATTGCTTGCTTACTCGGCAAGGGAAAAACTCGGCCCTAACTCTATAAGCAAAAAATGAGAATCATAAGCACAGATTTTTGCAGTAAACACAGCCATGAAATTATTCCCTGGAGCCACAAGGAAGGCCATATCAATTCAGAACCTCATCTCTATATCTCGTACTCACCATACGTCCTGACGTCAGATGAATGTTGAGCCGGCAGTGAATCTGCAGACACTTCACCATGACCTCATCGGTCAACAGGTCACTCAAGGGGTCAGGGGTCATCATACGCTGCTCCATGCAGGCCTGCAATTAGGTCAAATTGAACAAGATCAATAGCAAAAACAAAACAAAATCTTGCACATATCAAAATTACAGTGTTTTCCCAAAACAAGATGAGAACATTTGCTTTTTACAAAAACCCAAATGACAGCCTTCAACAAGATATTTCTCTGTAAAAACTGTAATACCACCCAAGCACATCGAAGCCACGCTGAGGACACGTCCCCCGACCACCCATGGAGTGAAGCGTACGCCGCCCGCCAGAGTGACCCGCTCGACGTCCGCAGTACACTGTACGGTGAGCACGAGGGACGGGGACCAACAGGATATAACGGACACCACAGCATCCAGTTCATCAGTTGCCTAATGAAGGCTAGCAGTCCAGCAGCTGAAACATCATCACCAGCAACACGACATCGCATGACATCGATCACCTTCTTCCTTAACTGTTTTTACCGCAATGAATATTCCTTTCCTTTCAAGCTTGAAAATTGCTTGGAATTTTGGCTGATGACTAATTTCTGTTTTAATAATACAGCCATTTTCATGAAACCATCGGTACAGTATTTTGCAGGTTGCAGGCTCAAAACCAACTCCATTCAAAGTTCACCTTTCAATGAATTAAGATATTTTTATGGTTAGTAAGCTCTGTTGAGATTAGCATTTTGTTTTTGTTTTTACCAGAGTGTTCTTGAGGACGGAGGTGAGATCTTGAAGTTTGTCCGAGCAGGAGGCCAGCAGGACCGACAGACAGGAGAAATGGGACAGAAGCCAGTCGAGGTAGGCCAGGGCAACGGTCGGCTGGGGCTGGGTCGGTTCGTTGAAGCTAACTTTGCGAGATTTCTGAGGGAACAAAAATAAATAAATAAAAATAAATAAATAATAATAATTAAGGTATTTTTATAGCGTTCTTA
Organism: Astropecten irregularis; assembly: GCA_963971285.1. Classification (NCBI taxonomy): domain Eukaryota; kingdom Metazoa; phylum Echinodermata; class Asteroidea; order Paxillosida; family Astropectinidae; genus Astropecten; species Astropecten irregularis. The sequence goes on along the minus strand of OZ020250.1, from coordinate 13,304,104 downwards.
AACAAGTGGTATCACATTGAATTACACCATTATTATATCAGGTCATCCGGCTCTATTAACATTCCTGAAACAATCTCAACTCCCTGGTGAGTATAGTCAGCCCCTGACTGCCAGCAAAGCATACAAGGGCTAATCGAGCACACAAAGCCATCACTACCCTCACAGGAACACATTTACACCTGGGTGAAGAGCAATATGTGTCAAAGCGTCTTGCCCAAGGACGCAAGCACTATTAACCCATGGCTGGATTTGAACCTACAATCTATACATTGACCACAAGATCTTGAGTACGACACACCAGACCACTAGCAACTCACATTAAGCAAAGAAACAGGTTTATAAAAGATATGGTTTAATTGTCCACCATCTTGGTACTCTGATACCCATTTGGGCGTTTAAAAACTACCCTTCCAGACTTAACACTGGTGCTGTAAGTTATTCCTATATATAGTTGAGGTTAAGCTTAAGGGCTTCTCAATTTTTGTTTTTGCTCCCCCGGAAAAATAGTTCACCTTCTTTGATTTTGGACTGGTCCTGAGTGTAGCCATCAACCAATCAGAGATGAGCTCCAGTACATCAGAGCCTCGCCCCCAGGCAACCAGACACTCCAGCAGGGGTCCATAATCAGAGGCGGAGGCAGAGGGGGACATGGACTTCAGCTTGGTCAGGCAGCCACGACTGTAAAGAAAACAACATCAGACAAGAAATTTCGCTCAGTCAATACGAACAATGCAATATGATGCATACCTAATGCAAATGAACAATACCAATTCCAAATGAACAATGTCTAATTCCCTGACTCGACTGCTTCAACACAATGTGTTAAATCATCATGAGGTTTGGAACCAGCTCATCTTACACAGCTTCCATCAGCTGTGGAACAGATTGCCGTCTTTTTGTATTTTTCATCCGTTGTGAGCAGGGTACTGGAGATAATTCCAGCTAAATTCCTAAAAAGAATGTAGACGTCGGTTGGTTTTTTTTTTTTTTTTTTGCTTTTTGTTTTTGAATAGTCAAGGAACAGAAAGAAATCTCACATAAAGAACTTCAAGGAAACAAAAACCCAGATTAACTTTTCACCTGAATGTTGGAATGGAAGATGAAGGAACGTATCCAGCGATGACCAGGACTGCGGATAAAGCACGACCCTCCTGAAGAAGAAATACAAAGATTCTGGCATGAAGCTTACTTTCAAGCAACCAACTTAATTGATAATTCTGTGTCACATTATCTTTGTAAAACCCTCCAGTATAAAACTAACCTGTGTGATGAAGCATATCCATAAATTAACATGAAAATGCATGAAACAAAAGCAAAGCTTTATTAGTTTTCATTATTCAAAAATCTGAATGCTTTCTCCACAAAAGGATTGTCCATGGTCCGAGAACTTTCTTTAAAATGCATTTCAGATCATTATCCATGGCTTTCCAGTAAACACCAAAACAGAACTGCAGAATGTTTTGTTACGAAGGCAGTTTATATGGCCATGGCCTCTTAACCCCTTGCCGAGGACAAATCTTAACTTCAACCTTAATATGTGCCTGAAAGTTGTCTCTAAGAATACCAAAAAATTGTGACGTCACAATATGTACTCTACTGCAGAACAGCTGTTTGTTGCTTTGCATTGAAATATAGTATTTGGGACATAAAGTGATGTCACAATTTTCCTGATTTCTTTCTGTCGGGATTTTGATCATTTGACCCTGACCTGGAAGACGTTCAAGAATTCAGGAAGAGCCTTGCTGAACCTTGACACCAACTGCTTCTTGGTAGTTTGATTCTCAGGCTGCAGAGTTAGAGAGGAAAAAATAACGAATAATGAATTTACATGGATGGGCTCTGCATCTCAATTCTAGTTGCTCACCCTTTGCCTTCCAAATGGCTCCCTACCAGCTCCCTACAACCTCACTCCTACATCCAAACTTTCAATCATACTTTCTGCATCCTGACTTCCTACAACTTCACTTTAATCTTTACTCTCTATATTCAGAGCCTCATCCACTTCAACTTCAGCCCCTGCATCCCTATTCCTTCAACCGCACTCCTACATCCAAACTCTCATCAACCATACTTTCTGCATCCTGACTTCCTACAACCTCACTTCACTTCAATCTTTATTCTCCATATTATGAGCCTCATCCACTTCAAACTCGACCCCTGCATCCCCACTCCAATCAGCTTCACTCTACTCATTCAAACTCTCCTCAGCTTCACTCTGGATCTCTTCTCACCTTAGCCAGCTGGTCATTAATCCCCGTCCAGAGTATAGCAATGATCTCCAGCATGCCCTCCATGATGTCAGTGTCCTGTACAGACAGGCTGTCCTCTTCGACCTCTCCCGCCTCCGTCCCATTCTCTTTCTCCTCCTCTCCGGCTCCGTCCTCATCATCATCCTCTTGTCCCTCTTCGGCCTGGCCAGAATTCCTGCCTGGACGCCCGTTGGCAGGCTGGGCACGACGGACACAGCCCAGGATGCACTGGCCAAGAAGCAGAAGGAACTTGCCTGTGTGTGGTATTAAAAAGAAACATCATATCTCAAGAAGATTTATAACGTATACATGTCTTGACCATAACGCTAACCCTGATCACGATGTCCAATGGGAAAAAAACCTGCTGCATTCTCAAGTAACAGGATTTTCGGTAACACAATGTGACATATTTATCTCTCTCTTGAGAGTATGGGGTGGCTCTGAAAAGAGCCGGTTACTGCTGAATTCTAGTCAAACCTATGCTTTACTTGCCCTGTGGGCTGGGAACATTTTGGGGGGGTAAACTTCTTGTACGGAAAAAGAAACTCTGGAATACAAACAAATCATGGACTGTTAGGTTGAAGAGTTGAGGGGGAGCTCTGGGAGGGGTTGAGAAGGCATTCTGATTTCTGAGAGGTTGGGCCACAAAAATGGGCCTGTTTGTAACAGGAACGCCATCAGTGATCCGGCGCTCAAAAGCTGCTCCGGATCGCATTTTAGTGTATCCAGCCTACGACATGGATTTGCAAGATTACATAATAGCGACCAAGATCCGCGACAAAACAAACCTATAACTTCATTTGTTCTTTATCCTTTCCTTCCAATTAAGTGCTTAGCAGTCAAAACCATAACCAGGGGCCAATTTCGCGGCCCTGCTTAGCACACAAATTTGCTAACCATGAAATGTTTGTCTTAACAAAAACAGGATTAACAACCAAATGTCCATGAGTTGTGCATCACTTGTGATTGTTCTTTGGCTGTTGTTCGCTGACCGTGAATATCGAATGGAATTTTCAATGGTGGTTTGTTTTATAGGGCAAGACATTTTTGAGCTAAGCATTTTGTTGTGCTTAGCAGCTCCATGAAATTGGCTCCAGTCCTCATCAGGAATCCTTGGATGCATGGAGGAAGTTTTTCATTACAAGGTGCTCTACTATACACCGTTTTGAATGGCGCCCTCTTTTGATTAGAACAAGAAAACTGGTGGTGTTTATCGCTCTAAATGCACTACAACTCCGGCTCGGTACGTGGTGCGCGATATATTCCTGAAAGAAACACGGAGTTAGAAGAATATTCGGCATGGACAACATGTCCCAGATTTCCCCACAGGTCTTTTGCTCATGATTAGCCTTCTGGCTTTCCAGATTTCAATAAAAGATGATTGGCGGTGTACAAAATAATATACTGACACCACCGCAGTTTTTCCTTTTTATCAAAAGAGGGCGCACTTCAAAAACTTGAAGCTCACCGTGTGGCCCTACGTCTCACTAACCTGCAGTGACTACAGACATATGTCTGTGGGCATACTGATAGAAGACCCTGGCAGCGTTAGGGTTGGTCTGTATGAGGGCAATGCACCTCTCTATCTGCACCTCGCCGGTCCGGTCCAGAGGCTGGAGGGAATTGAAGAGGAGAGCCACAAGGCGCCTGGCTACAGGGGTGGAATCCTGCACCAGCTGGGCCAGGAGATGCTCCACGGGGGTCACGTTCCAGTACTGTGTAAGATGGGGAAAGGAGGGGAGGAAATGTACGGTTGAACAATGAGGAATGTAGAGGGTGTGACCAGGCCTGGAATTTGGTTCTAAAAGGGGCAAGGCCACTTTTCCACTGCAAAGGGGCACTTCCCTTTGAAAATCATGATGTCTATGGAAACGTATGAAGGGGCACCAAGGCCGAGGACCAGGGCAATGAAGGCCATGGCCTCCGTAAAATTCAAGGTTTGGTGTGCCTAGGGCTAAATTTAAGACCGCCACTTGACCCTCAAAGAGATGTCTCTACGACTGGTGGTTTTTCTTGGGTTGTTTTTTTCATCAAACCTAATTGATGGTTGTAAACTTCTATAGAATATTAATGGACTGGAATTCCAATCCAAACACTGGCGGAATCCTGAACAGCTGTGGGATTTGAACTATTCTATAAAATGTGTAAGCATATCTGTATTTTCTCCGCTCCATACATTTTTCTGAGATGTTCATTGACAAAAAAAAAAACTGAAGAAAAACCCTGACCTTGATGGTTCGAAGTCCTTTGACCTTCAGCAGCAGATCGACAAAGGCCACCCGAACCTTCTCAGAGGAGTCGTGGACGAAGTCGCCCAGGACGGGCAGCAGGTTCTTCAGCAGTGGGTGACTGAGGTGGTTATCTAGGAGGTACGTCAGACCCTGTCAAGAAACAAAGAAAAATTCAGAGGCCAGTGTCAAAGTGAACCAATTCCACAACGAATTTCTCTGACTAAAGCCCGGTTTGTACTTCATGCAAACTTGCAAAGCAATTTTTCTTCCATCACAATGGGAATCCGTGTGCATTGTTTAATTGTGTCACCAACAATTTGCTCCTGAAGACGGCCAGAGCATACTGGCTGGAACGTTGAGTTAACCGGCTCTTTTCAGAGCCATCCAACTCATAAAGAGAATAATATATGTCTCATAGTGGTGTTACCGCAAAATTGATTGCCTTGAAATTTGCTTCACATTGCAGTTTGCAGTATTAGTGTGAACCAGGGGCCGATTTCACTAACGCTTTGCGATCATCGTAAAGCCTAAATCCATCGCTAAACAGAAAATCGGTCGCTACTTTGCGTAGCAATTTTCCGTTTAGCGATGGATTTGGCCTTTACGATGATCGCAAAGCGTTAGTGAAATCGGCTACAGGCTTAAGGCGAACCGATGGATTTACTTGGATGTTTGGTTACCCACTTTGCAAGCTGGGGCAAATTTCATGGAGGATGGAGCACAAAAAAATGCTTAGCAAAATTGTCTTGCTCAAAAACAAACCACCATTAACAATTCCACTTGATATTCACGGTCGGTGAACAACAGCGAAAGAACAATCGCAAGCGATACACAACACATGGAAATTTGGGTTTTAATACTGTTAAGACAGAGATTTCATGGTTAGCAAATTTGTGTGCTTAGCCCCATGTCCAAGCCAGTAAGCTTGGTTAACCTGTCTGTCTACATGTGCATATGGGAGCCCCTTGCCACAGCCAAAGCTTGAAAGCCGTTTATTTCAGGTCTAACCATTATCAATCCAGTTTCTTCATCCCATTCTCTTGGAAGCTGGCTTACCTTGAAGACTGCAGCCCTGATGTCGGCCGTGCTGACGTCAAATGCCATGTCACGGATCAGCTTGGTCATCAGAGCTTCCAGGGTGTGAGCGGGTATCAGCTCCCAAAACACACTGGCAATGCGACAGATACCATGGACGCCGGTTACGCGGACCACCGGGCATGGATCGTCTAACAGGTCCTGGGTTGAGGGGAACGAAGAGGGAAAATTTGATCAAGCACGGCCTGAAAGAAATAAACTTGTAATTATGAAAGAAAAGCTTGATATATTGCCATTAGACACCTAAAAGGAGGTGCAATGAGAGCAGCCAAGAAACACCTGAATGATAAAAATATCTGAAAAACAACTGACAGGGGGCATAACAAATCTGAACTCTGAAAATCTCCTATACTTTTGTACACAGCCTGTGAGAAAAAAAAAATCCTTGTTAAATCTGTGCCTATCACTCAACCAGTAGAGGATTCTATTTGGCATACCATCTCTGTGGGTCAAAGTCTACACTCCACAAGTTTGAATGAACTTTAGTTCTCACTGTGGGCTCCCATAGTGAGTGACTACATCCATGTGAAGTTTCCTCTTTTGCACAGAAATTTAAAATGACTACCTTGTGGTGATTTTGACTTGCCACTATGGCTTGCCATTCCATGGGGATTGCTGGGGCCGATTTCATAAAGCTCTGCGACGCGTCGCAACTCGATTTGCGATGCGTCCTAGCTGCGACGTGTTGCATCTATATTCGGTGAGTCCATAGAGAAAGGATGCGTCTTAACTCTGCGACGCGTCGTAAGTTTTATGAAATCGGCCCCTGGTGTCTTCATAACTAACTATTACTGGAAAGCTTCATGCATTCTCTGCACTTGCTGCCTGACTTGAGAAAAACTTCCAAATGGATCGGTCTTGAGCTGCCACTTCTGCTTCTTCAACTGACCACTCAGTGTCCACTGGTCGATTTCACAAAGATTTACGATTCATCTTTTAGATGAGTTGTTTATGTTTCCATAGCAGCTAGTATTGTGACATCACACTTTGCTTAGCAATTAAGATTGATATGCATGTTTACGATATGTCTTAGCCTTTCGTGAAATTGAGCACAGGAGTGAGAGGTCTCCTTGAATGACATCTCTCCATGTAGTTTTAGGCCGATCAGTGACGTCTGCGCTTCCCATGAGTTGGTTTCCATAGGTACAGCATTTTAAGTGTTCTCTCATTGGTGTCTTACTGTACAAAACAAACTTACACAGTGAGAGTCCCTTCAAAGTGAGAGTATGGCTTTACCTGGAGAATGTCAAATTGTTTCTGGGTGAGGGCGTCCGAGTCCTCCTTGTTAGAGTCCGGAGCTTGCAGAGGGAATGCGTCAATCAGCAGTGCTGCTGCATTGGCTCGCACACTGGCATTGGCAACCTGTGAAGTTATCAACATTTCACTGTTTAAGAGGGTGGGACAATTCATCGGTGCATAGATGATCTTAGATGATCTTAGATGATCTCAGATGACTAGATTAGATTATATGAGCTTAGATGATATTAGATTTAGATTAGATTATCTAGATGAAACAAGGTTTGGAAGCTTGGACCATGTGAGGATTTGTATCTGTGAGCACAGATACAAATCATATGGGCATACAGGCAAAGGTTAATGAAAATGTCAAAAAGCTTAACGCCAACCAAAGCTTGTTGCCACAGGAACGGACAGAAAATTCGGACAGCGCCTTCTGAAGGTCAGGGATTCTATGTATGTATATTTTTAGGGCTGGATAGCTCAGTTGGTAAAGCACCAGTACGGTATTCCTGGGAACAATTTCAGTAATGCTTTTCATTCATCGCTAAAGCCCAAATCCATCACTTAACAGAAAATTGCTATGAAAAGTAGGGATCAATTTCCGTTCCAGTAAATTTGTCTTTGTTAAATTTTCAAAGACTTATATTATTCCAGTCAGTTTTCCTTGTGGTTATTTCATGCTGTATATTTTTATATTCTTTTAAGGCAACGATCATCTAAATTTCAGTTTTATATTTAATAAAAAATAAGCATATCAATTAAAAAGGATAAATTGTTTTCTAAATTTTAGTATGATCCTTAACTCAAAATGAAGCTTTTTGGAGGGGGACAAATCCAGCAGTTTTAAAGTCAGTACACATCTTGGAGCATCTTTTTGATACTGCTTGAGCAATCAGAAGACCTGCAAACAATGACTATTTTGAAATTTCATAACTATCCTAAAATCGAAATGAGCGGCATTGACCTAGTTCTGGTTTCACACCAAAAACATATGTGTCTATTGGATTGAAAGTAACCAATATCTCCCACATCACAAGAAGTGATTCTGGCTCCAAAATCCTACTGCGTTGCAAAGCATCCAGAGCTGTGAGACCTTGTTGCATTCAGTGAAAGGAAGAAGAGGGGTTGGTGTGTGGAGAGTTGCCGGTTCAAATCTGAATGAAACGTGGGGTCGATTTCACTAACGCATACGATCATCGCTAAGAGCCCAAATCCATTGCTATATAATGAAAAATCGATCGCTAATTTGCGTAGCAATTTTCCATTTTTTAGCGATGATTTGCAAAGTGTTAGTGAAATCGGCTCGTGGGCGTGTTCACCTTGACAGCTCGCCATAGGATGGGCTCGTAGAGATCTAGAAGCATCTTGTCCACTCCTTGCTGCCGCTTCTGCTGGGTAAAATAGCTCAGCAGCTGAATCAGAAACGGGCACAAACAAAATACATTAGCTTTGCTACTTCCTGAACTATGTCAAATTCCTGAAATTGCCTACACAAAATACAGTTGTGCTGTGGAACGCTGCTATGATGAAAAAGACGAGAATAGTTATGTCTGCTGATGCTGCGCAGATACATTACAAATCATGTCCCAACTTGGTGGAAGAACCTTCTTTATGTCAAGATTATTTTGGTTTAGTGCGCATTGGGATGAAGATTAAAAGAAGACAGTTTATACTAAAGAAGGTCATGAGAAACACGATCAAAGGCCTTTGAGAAATCCGTGTAAACCACATCCAACTGCCACCCCTGGTCAACAGCATGGTATGCCTCCTGTAGAAGGGATGTGAGATTGGTGGAACAGTCTCTACCAGGGACATGAAAAACATGGCCAGTGTAAAGGACGAAGGTAACTTTCATTCCATCACCTGTCTGAGTATTGAAGCTAGCGATCGGGAGCCTGCACGTGAGGCATGCACAGCGTGGTACATCAAGTCCTGGATGCAATAATTCTCCAATTTCTACAGAAAGAGAACAAAACCAAAAACAGCATCAAATACCCAAATCATCGGATACAACTTGGTGTGTCATGAACAGTGGAATATTTTGTCTATCATTCCCGTCAAACCTGCAGACCACAATTACAGGTATAATACATGATTGGTAAAGGTCACAGAACAGCACTCACACTGTCTGATCCAGCATGTACATGAAATAACACACCTGTGAAAATTTGAGCTCAATAGGACATCAGAGTCACAGTTTTTTTTTATAAAACACAAAGAATGGTTTTGATCTTACCCTGAGATCAAAACTGTTTTTCAGTCTATGTTTTACTAATATCTGAATAAATATACCATTTCAGGCAAAACATTTTTAACGTTATGTTCCTACCAGCACCATCTTCATACGTAAATCTGTGAACATTTCTGTTTGGGTATGTTACCAATCCTGTACTGTACCTTTAAAAAGGAAAACAACTAAAACTCTGGAAACTGACTGGATGCGACTTCTACTGATCTGTTCTTACCTCTAGATTAGCTCCACTGGCAACCCTCCATGCCTTGAAGTATATTCCCCCGTATGAGTCAACCATGGACCTGTGGATCATCAAAGAACAGTATATCACAGCCAAATTAAAAAGAAGCCAGGGGTCAATTTCACCAAACTCATCGTAACTTACTATCAATCGTAGGACTTATGATGTATGGCAAGTCCTGCGTAGAAGTCAAAGGATACGTTGGTTTATCCTTCGTATCTCGACTTGCGATCGATTGTAGGGCTGCGTTAAATCGGCCCCTGGCTCTCAAAGCATCAAGATTCTATAGTAAAATGTTTCCCACTATTTTAGCGCACCATTCATTGCACTTTTCATCCTAGTCATTTAATCTGATGTCTGTCTCTGTCTATTGCATACATTTAATTTTTTTTGCATACATGTCATTCTTGTAAATGCACATTGTAGCTTCCACTGTGTTATTTCTAAAACATTAGCTAAAACAAGTCTGTGCTTTTTTAATAGCTTTATGCCCCTTCCTCTTCTGAGTATGATAAATAAAATAAATCTTTTTATTACATTCTGTTTGAACATATTTCTCAAAATAATGTATTCAATTGTAATTAGAAGAGTAAATAAATGTTTGACGTGTCTTATGAACTGGCCATAGGGACCGTTTGTTTCATGCGCACAAGATCATGAATCCTGTTGATCCGGATCCCGGATTCCATGTAAGCGTATCCTGCATGGGTGGGACATGGATCCGCAGATCTGGGATCCCATGTGTTAAACAAACAGGCCCTTTATAATAACAGATATGACAGATAGCTGTAGAGGGTTCTAATATTCAAAAAGAAAGAGAAAGTATCTCCACTAAATATGGGTCATCAAAGGAGCTTGATATGAAGGCATTACTTGGAACAGACTGGTAGCTGGGTCTTGATGGTCTTGTGAAGTCGTTCTAAGAAGGAGGGACTCAGTCCAAACAGGAAACTCAGGAAGCGGCAACCCTTCAAAGACAAGATGTTAATTGCTGTTAAACAGTCGTTTTCCTCTTTTTTGTTTCATATCGGACTACAAAACCAAGAAGGCTCACTTTTGAAATTAGCAATATAAACAATACAAGTAATGAACTGCTGCAAACTGCTCATCAACCAAAATAATGGCCTGAAATATATAAAATGCTTGGAGTTAGGAGGGCCTGACTTATCGATCCTCAGGATTGTCAGGCCCTCCTAACTAAACTCCAAGCAAGTCTGGCATTATGTGCATATTACTGAAGACAAACCCCTTTAATAGAGATGGTCATAGCTGTCGACCATTCAAAGCAACCCTTAGTCTACTCGCATCCATGTGAGTGAATACAATCACCTGGTATGCATCTATGTCTGAAGGCCCCCATTAAAGGTAGTATCATACTTTGGTTTTTGTCAAAGACGTACAGATTCATGAGCAAAAATATCAAGGAAGAAACAGTAACAGTCATCTGTGAAAATTTCAGTCCCATACGGTGCCCACTTTTTGAGAAAACAGTGAAAAACAGCCACAGTATTTCTTATGTCTTTTCTCTTTTATTTTTGATCTTTTAAAAGATCAAAAAGATTTTCGGTCGTTGTTTTACTAATTTCTGGATAAATACACTATTTCAGGCGGAAACATTTTAACAGTAGGATTCTACTAGCATCATCTTCATACCCTGAAAAATATACGTAAATCTGTGAACATTTCTGTTTCCTACCAAAGTATGATACTACCTTTAAGACCATGGTCAGACTTGTCCATAATTTTCATTGCCTGTGTGTGCATGGAACCTAATCAACATCAAACTTGGTTATGGGGGTTGGTCTTGGTTTCACACAGAGGCCTTTCAATTTGTAGATCAAAAGGTAAAAAGTTTAAAGCCACAAAGGAATAAATAAAGAATATGGTTGCAGCAGGAACTTCAGGAAGGATTGAAGGATCAATACCAAACTTGGTTACTGAGACAATCTCAGCCAGGCATTTCCATCAACAACACACACAAACATTTTTTAACCTTGCCTTCCCCGAACTTGACTTCAACCAGTGCAAACTTATTAAAGGAATCCCAAGCAATCCTTTTATGCAGATACTTGCTGCCATTAGAGAGACAGCTCATTGGGAATACTAATAGCAAACCTTGTCCTGTTTGAGATAGTTGGGCCTCGTGACACACTGCACCAGCAGGTCCTTGAGGGTGGCACTGCTGTCATCCTCCAGGTTGACGTGGTTCAGAGCCTGGCGCAGTCCGTCCACGCTCTTGACGTCAGCGACAGTAGCCTTAGGCTGGAGGCTCCTGACCAGGAAATACATGAGGGTGTTGGAGACAAGCTCCTCACGGCCCGGGTGCTCACTGGTCCACCTGGTGCAAGAAAAGAACAAAAAGAGGGATTGCCAATTGACTGAAAAATTTACTGAAATGGGATAGGAACCTGCAAACCCTGAGAGCAGTACTAGCAGTTTTTGTCTTTTTGCATACCATAAAGATTGCATGTAATATTTCTTGGTAATCAATTATTTTTAACAAAGCAAGACATCTTCATGATTGCCAAACTTTTAGTTCTAAGCAGTTCCATGAAATTGTAACAGGGACTGCTTCGGGATTGGTAGGCAGTCTGCAACAGCTGACATGGCTGGATGTAACTTCTAAAACTACATCAGGATTTAAACTTACCACTTCTCACACAGCTTGGCGATAGAGTGCTGTAACTTACTGGCTGAGTCGGGGAGGTCAAGTAAGACACCTACATGGACAAGAAATTGAAAACTATTAGAAGGATCTGATTCAAGATGGGAATCCTGTTTAACAACACTGGTGTCAATGCAACAAGGTCATATTTCCATTCCTGAAAATGTCTCTTCCGACTTCCAGTTTCACAGAGGACAATATCAACCACTTTGGATTTCAATGGTTTCGTTTGACTTTTCACAACTGCATCTACAATTTATTTCCCTGGGTTTTAATGGCCAACATTTTTTGGTTGAAATTTTCCCTGCGATTGATGAACCCATGTCAAGCATATCACTGGTGGGTATGGGGCACACTTATCCACTGATTGGCCCACTTGGGTTTGATCTCCCAGCCAAGCCAGACAGCAAGTTTGTGTATATAATTTAGCCATTGTACTGTTGGGTCCGATATCACAATGGGAATCTTACAGTCCCTAAAACAATACATTAACGAACCTTTCAGTTTCACAACAATGGGCCGGTCTGAATATTACCTCTGCAAATGTCTAACAAAGGCCAGACCTATTTTTGTAACCATGATCAAAGAAGCAACTTGCTGTTTAACTGTGCACCCTTACTGTGATCTGTTCTGTCAAAATGGGTAATATGTCATATTTTGACAAACCAAACTGAGATATTAGTTTGATCAGAAAGAGTACGTCCTGAACTTTCATATGGAATATGTTGTAGGTCTGTAGCATGCTGCATTGTGGAGGTATACTGGTTCCAATAACAATGTTAGTATTATTCTATGAACTCTCTCCGTCTTTAATTGGCCATATAAACTGGTTAACATCTGGTGAGAAATATGACTCATTTGCACAGAGCAGGTCATCCTGAAATATGGGACGTCACTTTCATCTCTTAACATGTAGGGTTTCAAAACATTTGTTACTAGATGCTGGTGTCTGTTTGCGTTCTTACCGTGCAGCACTATGGCAGTCTCCAACATGTTCTGCGTCTCGACTGGTTTTTCCATGGTGAGGCAAGCTGTTGCCACGGTGACAATCCCCTGGAGGCAGGCTGACGAGGCATCCTACAACGACAAAAGGTCACTTCTATCAAGTCTGATGACTTAAAAAAAAGTCATCACAAAACCACACAAATAAGGAAAGGTTTGCAGAGACACCATGTATAATCTCTTTATAGATGTGTGGTTCTGAAAAAAGAACCGGTGAAAAGTTGATCTCGATGTTCCGGCCAGTGTACTCTGGCCGTCCTCAGGAGAATGTGTTTTCTTTCAGAATCACACATCTATAAAGAGATAATACATGGTGTCTCCGCAAACCTTTCCTTATTACGTGACTTCCACCATGCAAAGCTTCAAATCCTACTTATAACCACACAAGCTTAAATCGAGTGTCTCAACTTATTTCTGCTCTTGATGCAGCTAGTCAGATGTATGTTGTATGACGTAGGGATGGTTTCCCGAAAAACTGAGATAGATCTAAGCGATTGATAGTCACTATTTATAGATGAGAATCAGTCTCAATTGCTATAAAGCAAAGTGTGACAATTCACTATTGTAATGATGAGCTGAATGGGAGACTTTTGGAGAGTCGGTCTTGAGTCAACAGCGCACGCACAAACCGTGCTTGCGCAATAATGAGCATGCACGCATTGTATTGCACGTGCGTGTATGTGCGCTGTTGACTCAAGACCGACTCTCCAAAAGTCTCCCATTATTCAACAACTATGGCGCTGCAACTCAAAATCAGCTGATAGCAATAAGTCATTTTGCTTAAATTGGCAACCACTGCTGGGCCTAATTTCATGGCTCTGCTTAATACCTTAAACATAGAATCAGTGCTTAAGGAAGCAGGAAATTCTGTGCCTACAAGATCCTATTTCATGGATTAGCAAGGAATTTCAGTTGTACGCGTGATTAGTTTGACTAACTAAGGATTTCTTACTTAAAATATCTGGCTAGCAAAGAAATTCAACACTAGCCCTGTATGTGTATGTGTTTTGCCAAATTCCACATCAAGCATAGCCATGAAATTGGGCCCTTGGCCGATTTCACCAGACTCTTTGTAATTTACTATCAATCATAGGACTCTAATGCATTGTAGCCCTATATAGGATATGGTGTGTTACCCTTCGTAACTCGAGTTACGATCGATAGAAGAGCTTCGTGAAATCGACCCCCGGTGGTCTTTGGGAACTCCCTGACTGACCTTGCTCCCTGCTTCCTCCTCCTCCTCCTCGCTGCTGTCCGCAGTTTCAAACGGTGAACTGAGGAGCGTCGATGAGCACATCTGATTGAGACCGGACCACATGCGATCGTGCTGCTTCCGGGAGAAGCTCTGCAGGGCTTCCTCCACTGTAAAGTCATCAGTTTTAGAATTCTAAAGGAGGGAACAAAACACACGACAATATACAAGATATTGCAAAGCACTATCCCAAACAAAAATGTGTGCTCAGCCAGGTAATCCATGATTGTTCTGGGCATCTCTTAGACAATCTGTTTGCTGTTTTTGGATACCTTGTTTTCCCAGTCTGGCAGTTTACTTGGAAAGGTAAAGACCCTATGCACCAACCTCTTGGTAAAACAACTTTAAAAAAGAAAGAAAATGCATGAAGTATGTATACACTTTGCATAGCTGTCATGATCGTAACCCTTGGACTGCCATGGAGACATTGACCTTACCCAACATTTTGCACTGGTGGAGACAAGTTACTTTCTTTTGACTTTAATGGAAGGTGCTCCACATGAGTGACAAACTTAATTGTGCATTGGGGTCTATATAGCCAATTAAAGATTTGGAGATTGGTGTAGGCCTAATACACACAAATTTACCTAGTCAGGTACTGAAATAATCACTTACATGACGCTGTAGGTATTGAACAAATTCCTCTCGATCTACGTCTTCGGCAGCTTGCAGAAAAGCTTCTCTGAAGGTACTGGGGGCCACCATCTTGAGCTATAACTATAATCAATTCAAAAAAGAAAAGGGAAATGCACCAATTTTAAGTTTCAAGTTTGACATGTATGATGACTATTCCATGATACGGATTAGGGTCAGTGACATATCTATGCCTGACCCCCCCCCCCCTACACCTCCACTGGGCGTTTGTGTCAACCTCCCCATTTGAAAGCTTGATTTTTAAAGATACATGTATTCCATACTGGTTCACTTTTTTATTGACCCCCTTGAAAATTGGTTTGGCTCTCCGCCAATTACATGTAGAAACAAGCATGAAGTCACATGTGTGTGGCAGAGAACCACACAAGATGGCAGATGATCCGAAAAAGTTGGAAACGATTGTCTGGATTTCCATCGGAAAACATCGGAAAAAATTGTGAGCACAAACAAATAAGCTGCATTTCATCCTTAGCATTAAGAGAAGAGATGGAGTATTTTTCAAACCAATCTATGATGTCTTTGATGTCATTTGGGGAAATTTGTTTGGCACAAGTACCGTGAAATACAGAAGTACAGGCCTAGAAGTAGAACAGTAGAAGGCTCAAGTCAAGGAATAGGCCCCTAAGCCTTCTAAATCTAGAATTAGAAAGTAGCCAATTATGACTGAGGCTATAATATATCCTTGTACTGTTGCAACGAATCTACGAATTCGTCGAAACTATATCATAAATGTACTCTATCAATCATCCGATTCCTACTTTCGGTACCGAATTTGCAAATCTGTTTTAAAAGTAGACTCGCTGCCAGTCCCCACATTGGCGATATCAAGTACACATAAAAAGCTATGGCCAACACCTTCAGCAAGATCGAGGCGAGGTCAGTCGAAGTATCAATGATTCGAGTGGGCATTGCTGAGTACCGGTATGTGCCCATGCGCATCAGTTTCATTCATGAAAACTTCCATTTTTGGTCAGTGCGATGACGTCACATAATGAGAAGATCGTGATGCCCTCTTGTGGCCGTTTCGTGCCAATTCGTGTAAGGGATTTTTCGCTGTGCCCAACAGCAGCGAGAAGTTTAGCCAATACTGCATGCATGCCTGGCATTGAACCAGTCTATTATTTATGGCACTAGCGGAATGAACATGAATGCGGGCGATTTATTTTTACTTTTACTAGCCTCACTGTCCACCTTCAAATTATAACATCCAAGTTGTTGTTTTTTGTCACAGATTTAACAAACAACCAAATAAACCGAAAGACTGGAAATATTGCCTTTTTAAATTTAACCAGACCGCAAATATCTCTGAATGCAACAATGGATTTGTAAATCCATCAACGAAACTGGGAACCGAATAGCGCTCCGCACTAATCTAATGACGTCACAAAATCCCCAGGTGTCAGACAAGCACTGTCTCACACAGGTAGACTAGTGTACACGGATGCGCACACCCACACATGCATGTTTGTCTAAGATCCAGTGCTATTTTTAGCGCAAGTGAGGAGCGCTATTGGGATTCTCCTACTCCTAGTTTCGTCGCACCGGATTTGTAAATCCGACGATTCCAAGATTTGTTGATGTTGTAACACTATAGGCCTAAACAGTACTGGTCCTACACCCACAGTTGTAAGGCATGGGAGTGAACACGGGAGTCTGCCTTACAAGTTACAACTTTAATTGGAACATGGACTCATGGAGGTAGAAATCTATTTCTACCTCCATGATTGGAAGTAGTACTGGCCTAACGTTAGGCCTCCAATGTGTTTTTACAAAACCTGAAACTGAAACTGTGAAAAAGCAAAATGACAAATGAGAAAGTTAAAAAAAAAATAAAAAAAAAAAAAGTAGCCTAGGCCTATTAAACACTAACAGGAAATGTTACCCCCAAAACCAAGTCGGCGATTGTGGGTTGACGGGATCCCAAAACACATTGATTTTGTTGGCTCTGAACTAACTTCTACTCCTCAAAAATGATACTTTTGACTTTCAGCAAATGTTCCTGGGTCCTTAAAAGCCTAGATTGAAGAAATTTGTTAAACATTTCAGGGTTAAAATTCAATTTTCTTACGCGCTTCTTGTAAACTTTAAAACAGGCCGTCTGATCGCGTGAGGCCATTTTGTCTGGTCTGGCTAGTCTAGTGCCCAGACCCAACATATCAAGAGTCCTCAAAATGTCAGAGTGGAAACCAGACTATTCTCGTGTGCGGCCGTCCGTGCAGCGGTGAAATGTTCCAATCTTGGTTACCGTTTTTACCCCATAATTTCCCTCAAAAATCAAAGCCCTGCCCTCTTTCCAAAAAATTAACCTTGGTAATATAGAGGAGAAGACCAACAAAGTATATGTAGGTAGGCCTAAGTTACTTTTCAAAGCTACAATCCCCACTAAGTCACTCGAATACGATTAATTGTTAAGAATAAAAAAAATACATTAGAGAAAAACGGAATTGCCCAAAATACGCAATTATAACTTACCAAAAAACCCTCACAACAAGAAGGTTTCCCAGCAGTTGATAATGTTTTCGTTTCAACTCGCCGCGCAAAATCTTTCGCTGGTTCACACTGCAGCAGGGCGTATATCCGTACATTTAATTCCAGAATAGCCAAGTACCAGGCGATTTTAACTGAACCCAAATGGGCTGCGTGTTCCAGTTGCGAATATACAGCAGACTAGAAACTCTACAATACATGCAGTACAGGATTTAGCGAGGCTGCTTCCAAACGGGCTTTCTGGGCTACGATTACGTCTATGTTCCAATGCATTTGCAACGGGCGAATAGCAAGACCTAGCCCTAGACAAGCGGTTTTATGCAGCTATGGCTACCACGCCATGTATATACACGTGTGTTAAATGCAAGCCGGCCGTAGCCAAACACTGTTGGCATAGACACAGCCGACGCCAAGATAGTTGGGCGCCGCGCGCCTTTGGTCTAACGACCTGACTGCAGCATTCATGAAAACCGATATTGTTTATTGTCAAACTCAAATACTTTCCCTGAACAGTTTTTGACTCTCCTGGAAATGGAATGGAATGATGAAATGATCTACGATTAACACGAGGAAGTATGATGTGCAATGTGTGAAGATTATTAGGCCTACTTCTTGTATTGTATGAAATTGTATAAATGGCCTAAATAATAATAGCCTGCAGTCATCGGTTTCCGATGGGATAACGGGAAAACTTCTATAAAACAGAAACGAAATAAAATTTCAGAAAATCACTTCACTAACTTTGATCTGGACACTTCCAAATTATACTCTGTAAAAATCCTCAAAGTTGAAGTCTTTTCTTTGGAAATATTGTCCGTCATTTACAGCGACATCGATTCCGCTATGTAAACAAAGCGTCACCAGTTTTCGATAACTTGGTTGTGCGGCAAAGTTCGTTGACATCGGAGTAGCTATGGCGTGCCAAGTCACTCAAAAATTGATGAAATATTGTGCTGACTCAATTTGATCGAACTGGGTCGATGGAGTTATTTATAAAAGGTCCTGAAACGGTTTTGATTCAAAGATCGTGAATGATAAATTTTTTTTTTATAAATAAATGGTTGAATCAACAAAATGAGAATTTGGTACAGATCATGGTAGGTAAAATTATTATCAAACATTTTTATAATATCTGGCATCATTATGAGAGGCCTAAACGTGGATAGCTTAAGTTCATCAGCTTAGCAAAGTTTCAAATTAAAAAGAGAAAAAGAAAATTATGGCACTTCGATTTGAGAAAGACTTAAACACTTTTGTTACATTGGCATGCCATAAAAACCCAGATCGCACTGGGATCACTTGACGGCAGGTCTGACATCGGAAGAATGAAAGTTGTTCGAGCAGACGACAGTTTAGTTTGAAATATTTGACCACAGATTGTGTCTTTTATAAACGTTTGAACATTAGCCTAAAAATGCATTAGTAATCTATACCCAAAATTACATAGTTTTTTACTTTTGAGTATCACTCACAACTGAAAACTTTATTGTCAACATCCTGATTGTCGGAGATAGCCCTGAGTGTAGTCATCACTTCAGGCATACTGATCACGTAGTATCACGCACGGTCTCGCGGTAAATGGGAATAAAATTTCGTCATCGAAAACATATGTCCATCGGAAACTCATGACCGGACGATAATATAATCATTCATGGTCAAGTAAGAATAACGACTAAAAATATGTTGCCGGGGGTGGAATTTCGCAGATCTCAAGACTATGAGTGAGAGTGAGATGATTTGCCTTGCCCTTGGCCCCTATCAAGTTCGATTATCATATAATATTGGAAAACTATGGACAATGGTGTTCTATACCTGTCATCTCGCATCTTTCGTTAGGATTAGGAATCTCACGTTAGGTTTTCAATCTCGCATAGGTAGGTCATCCCTCTCGCATCCCTCATTGCCGCATCCCGCATCTTGCATCTGGCATCTCGCATTTGAACTTGTAATTAGATGTGTGTGTTTACATTCATGGCCAGCGCGCTTGCACTGTTGCAGTAGGCCTATTGGAAGTTGCACTACTGGAATCAGGAATTGTCAGAGCGTGTTTTATCAGGTCATGATCTGTAGGCCTATTGCTCTTACTAGGCCTAGGGCCTAGTTACTTTTGACCAAGTGCCATATGTTACCAGTTACGCAATGTATTAAATTTAGGAATACATGTATCACCAAGATTTTTTTTTGTATAGATATTCACACTACAGACAGGTCATGGCCCAATAAAGCGCGCTTTGACGATATCACAGTTGTGCAACACCACTGCAAGTGCACCGGCCATGAATGTAAACACACGCATCAAATGCGAGAGGGGAGATGCCAGATGCGAGATTAAAAAATACCTAATGTGAGATTTGTAACGCGAGATTGAAAACCTAAAGCGAAATTGAAAACGCGAGATGCGAGATGGCAGGTTTAGAACACCATAGAGAACACCTAGGACTATGCTATTTGAGCGCAATTACCCAGCTTCTACAGTAAACTAACTCACCTATATGCAACTCTTCATCTGTCGGGTCAGGGTACCAGCTATTAACCAGAGTAGACTAATCTCCAGGTATGCCCAGTTTTCAACCCCCACGCAAGTTTTAAACTGGGCTGTGCAAGTTTCAAACTGGGTCGTGTGCAATTTTGTACCGCTAAATACCTTCGCCCCTTTTAAAGGTAGTAGGCCTATCATACTTTGGTATTACGTATAACTTACAGGGTATGAAGATGGTGATGGTAGAAACCTACCGTTAACATTTTTCCACCGGAAATGGTGTACTTATCCAGAAATTAATAAAACAACGACCAAAAATCTTTTTGATCTTTTAAAAGATCAAAAATAAAAGAGAAAAGACTTGAGAAATACTAAGGCTGTTTTTCACTGTTTTCTCAAAAAGTGGGCACCGTATGGGACTGAAATTTTCACAGATGATTGCTACTGTATCTGTCTTGGTATTTTTGCCCATGAATCTGTAATTCTTTGATAAAAACCAAAGTATGATACTACCTTTAAAACTGTGGGTTGTATTTGTTGAACTTGAAACCAGGATGTCTGTGCTTCACGAACTGCCTTTACTGACATGAACTACATGGTACAGATAATTTTTTCTCAAGTTAGAAATACTGGATCTAGTGTTAGGGTCTACTTTTAGATTTTGAAGGCTCACGTAAAACATAATTAATCCACGTTTTCTTATATATTTTCAGGTGATCAACAAATGAGTGCATCCTGTGAACCCTTTTAATAAACCGATCTTCTCCAAGCTTCCGACATCAGAAATGGAGAATTTCATCCTATATGACGAGATTTACCGAGATGAGAACGCCATCATGTATAAGGGACGGCGTAAAGGTTCCATCAACTTTGTCGCTATCTATTGCATGGACAAGGCCCGAAGGCCGGAGGTGACCAATCGGGTCCGTCTGACCCACGAACTTGACCATCCCAACATAGTGCATTTCTACGAGTGGTATGAGACCACCAACCACCTGTGGCTGGTCGTGGAGTTGTGCACAGGTTTGTGGCCTTAGTGTAGTTCTCATATTTACCTCTTGGCCAACAATTCATTAATGTTTTACTTGCGCACACTGGTAAAACTAAAATTGTTAGTTTAGGGCAGCCTAGCTCCGAGAAGGTGTGTAGAGAGATTCCACTCTTTTCCACCAGATTTGGGTATAGCTGTTTGACAATAGCTGTGTTATACCGACAAGGTTTTACTATTGTGTAGATATTAATCCATGGACTTTAAATAGGAAAATACAGTTCTAAGATAAATAATCAGCTAATAACCACAAGGGAAACCGACTGGAATAATTTGATGATTATATTGATTTAAATGCTGCATCCGCTTTGAGTAATCCCCCATGTACTGTTTCTCAGGTTGCAGCCTTGCTAATGCTGCACGTATTTCAAATGACTCTTATTGGGATTTGTGGTTTCATGACTTCTGACCGCCGAACAAAGATAATTGACTAAGGGCCTGTTTTTTTAATGCACAGGATCCCAGATCTGCGGATCCACGTCCTATGCAGGGTATGCTAAAATGGGATCCTGATCAGCAAGATCCGTGATCTTGTGTATTAAACAAACAGAACCTAATTAACACCACCAACATATGGCTGGATAGCTCAGTTGGTAATAGCGCTGGTGCGGTATTCCGTTGGTCGCTGGTTTGAATCCCGCTCCAGTCAATTTTTGTGACACTTTTCAATGACTTATATAAATCATAATTATTAGAATATTACAGGTTTGCAGATTCAACATTGACACTGTACAAATAGTGTCCCAACCTGCTGAAATGATATAGTTACTACTCCAGCTATGATGTTATAAATTTCTTTAAATGTTGACATCCATGATAATGCCCTTTGACCCTTATTAACAAGCATCTTTGACACTTCATGTTTGCTAGGAGGCTGTCTACGAGAGATTCTGACGCAGGACGAACACCTCCCGGAGAGCTCCATCAGGAGCTTTGGTCTCGACATGGTCAGAGCTCTGCATTACCTACACTCCTTGGGTATACTTTTTGGCGATCTCCAGCCATCTAAGGTAAAGCTTTTAAGATCAGGGCCAAAATTTAAAGATCTGTAATCTTCATTTACAAGGTTAGCATTGAATTTCTATGCTACTTTAGTAAGCATGACATCCTTAGTTTATATGTACTATGCACATGGCCCAAATTCATAGCTCTGCTTACCACAGAATTTGGTGCTTATAGAGGTCGTGCAATCACGTGATCAGCTTAATCAGGATGCCATTTTGGACGGCAACGCTGTACACATGTATAATGCACATACGTAAGTGTGGTAGATGTAACCCACATTCCTTCGTGGCGTAGCTTGCTAATTTACAAATCAACCGGATGCAGAAGTGCGTGCATATGATGCTGTCTGGTATGGTTCCACGTGTACGCGCTCGCGCGTGCGTGCATACGCGCGTACGCGTGCCTTTCAAAATGGCCGATAAGCTGTCAAGTGAAGTCACGTGCACCCTCTCTATAATCCTCAATCTTCATTTACAACGTTTGCGTCAAATTTCTATGCGTGAAATCCTTAGATACCCACAAAAAATGTGTAATTGCTTCTTAACCCCTGAAATAAGATCTCCTAAGCACAGGATTGTCTGCTTGTGTAAACACTAATTCTACGCTTACGATAAGCAGAGCCATGAAATTGGGCTTAGATCTTCAATCAATGATTATTTGCCGGCTACACAAGTGGCTCTAACAGGGGTACATTCTCCTCATTCAGTCTGCAGTAAGATCTGTCAAACCAGGAAACAACTCCATAGCCCCGACTTACGGTCGGTCAATTTTCTTATCAACTATTGCTGCAAAATTTGCTTATTAGCATAAGCATCTTTCACAAGTTGGGAAGAAACTCAGGCTCTGCGTTGGTTGCATATTCATTGTAGATTTGCATTTTTCATTTGGGTTTTTGCAAAGAAGATTCCCATATTCATCATTCTGCGTGTCTTTGGAGCTCCTTACCGGGTACATGTTTCCCTTCAACTTCAAAGAAGAATATCAATTCTTGTTTTGGTCTTCCTGAATCTTATTCTTCTTACCTAGAATGGCTTCCAATCTTGTTAGGGGCATACTTGCTTGAAAAAAAGTACAATGTTCTTTTGACTTGTTTCTCATGGTAATGTAGATTCTGTTGGACGGGCCCGGGATCATAAAGTTGGATGACTTTAGTCTGTCCAGGGTTGAGGGAGAGGACCTGGACGAGTTGTTTGAGAGCACGATGGGAGAGGATTCCGGGAGCAGTGAAGACAGCGGTGACCAAAGTGCTGGTCATAACTCCAGGCCCAGGAAGACTTTGGGTAAATCTGTGATAGGTGTATTGGACTTTAATACCTATGACATTGTTGAGTGTAGAAGTATGCACCAGCGGTTGTTACGGGTTGTTGCGTTTAGCGGTCGACTCAGATTCTCCAGGTGCCAATTTCATAGAGCTGCTTAAGCACCAGAAATTTACTTAAGCACCGAAAACCTTGGTAAATAAAATCAGTATGCTAGTCCAAACTCCTTGTGAATGTTATGTGTACCAAACAGTGGCCGAATACAATTCACAAGCAGTAAACATCACATGAACATTTGGTTGGCAGTCCTGTTTGTTCAAGGAAGACTTTTCATTTTTAACAAATTTTTGTGCTTAAGCAGCTCTATGAAAATGGCCCATGATCTGAAGGGATCTGCAGAATTTAGCAGTCTTGGCAGTTTGTAAGCCACTGGAATAGTTCTGCAGCAACTATGCTGCTGCGTAGTTTGTTACATGTTGCTGCATTCAGCAGTCAACACAGATTTTTTTATCCGATGCATTCTGTTGCATATAGCAGGCTTTGGTGTTGGTAAACCATTTGACTAGTTCAACAGGAACAACTACTTTACAACTACTACAGAGCTACTGTACAGTACTGGTTCATTGCAACAGACCCCAACCCCCTACATTCTGTAGCATTTGGCGGGGACCTTGAAGGAATACCCCTGCGCATAGGGCAATTTTAATACAGGCAACCAGTTCCAGGCAATTTCCAAGAAGAGATAGCATCCATCTTTCAATGTTCATATGATCTTCTTGGGGATAGTGAGAAACTACCAGAAAATTGACATTTCTACTTGCAAGATTTTCCTTTTGCATGGCAGTGTAGTTGGTTACCTACAAGTTGCCTGTAAATGCAAATTTTGGGGGACTTTGGAGAATCGAGCTTCAAGTCAACAGCGCACGCGCATGCACAACAGCACACGAGCAAAACAACGCGCACATGCTCACAATTGCGTGTGCATGCGCTGTTGACTTGACAACAGATTCTCCAAAGTCTCCCATTTATTACCCTTGACCGATGTAGATGAGCACTTCACTATTAAGTGCTTGTTGAGTGCACATGAAAAAGTCATGTGCTGGCTCAGGTGGGATTCGAACCCACAACCTCCTGCTTACTAGTGCAGACACTAGTGCAGATTGCCTGTAAAAGTTGCCTCATTTAACATGGGCCCGAAGATCACAATTTGTCATAATTTTTTTGGGCTCATTTTCCTAGGTTCCCCGTCCTACCTTTCACCAGAGCTGCTCCAGGGTCAAGCCCATTCAATGGCCAGTGACTTCTGGTCCTTAGGCTGTGTCCTGTACGAGCTGTACACTGGTAAAACGCCGTTTACAGCCAACACATTCCCTGAAATGGTTGAGAAAGTGCTCAACAAAAGCTTTGCACCGCCAAAAGTAAAAGGTAAGGATGAGTCACATTGTTACCGTGGTTATCTCCTAGGAGAAATAATAACATTTCATCACTGAAAATTGTAGGAACTTACCAGCTCCTGTTAGCTGTTAAAAAAACAATAACTTGTTTTACGTAAATAATTTTTCAGCAACATGTTTAAATCAAGGAATTTCTTTCTTTTTTTACTTCAAGGGCCGAGAATATTCTCCAAGCCATCTCCAGATTTCTGTAGTTTGATCGAAGGACTCTTGAAGAAAGATCCGCAGGAAAGGTTTGTGCAAAGTTCTATCAATCAATTAGTGGGATCATGCGCCGCGACAGCACGTTGCCGCATTTACCTTCGAGCGGTACTCTTTTGGTCTTCTGATGGCCATCCCTCAGGCTACTAAATGACCCATTCCCATCTCAGCAAAATAACGATCCATCTGACGCAACCACATGTCGTGTGGACGCCCTACTGTGGGAGTCCTACCAGTCGGTTCTCTCAAAGAGAGAATCCGTCTGGTAATATCACTCGTAGGGAATCTAGCCACATGACCGTACAGTCGCATCTGGTGCTCACATATCATGCAGGTAATAGGTCCAGTAATAAGTTCCTGTAAAAGTAATTATCTGTCAAATATAAAATTTCATTGAAAGTGAACAAAGACAAATTTACTGTGCGGGATTCGAACCGGCGACATCCTGAGCAATTTACAGGCGCTCTACCAACTGAGCTATCCGGCCCTACGTTGGTGGTGTCCCAACAAAAATTCATATCAGAATACTCTTATCCAACATGGTTGGTGTTTCCTTCCCAGAGGCAGGTGTCTTGGCCCTTGTTCATTGCCTTGGTTTCATGGGCTTGAACTTCATTCAGGTAATAGAGGTATTTGTCTCGATGCCCCGGGTCTTTGCCTTGAGAAGTTGTACATTCCAGGACCCAATTTCATGCAATCCGTTACTGTAACAAAACTTTCTCGATTACGGTAGCAGAGTTTTCTTTTTGGTAACAGTAAGCAAGGACTTTCTGCAGAATGCATATGACAGTGCGTTAGCAGAAAAAAAGTCAAAGGTTACCCTAGAAATTCCATGAAATAGATTTCATGTATAGCAGTACCCAGAAGCACAAAAATAGGCTGTAACAAATTCTTTGAAATTTTGCTCTGATGGTGATCATGGTGAATAATAATCAGTTATCCAGTCAGTGCATATAGACCTGCAGCCGATTTCACGAAACTTTACGCCATGGCGTAAGTCCACTTACGCCACAAATGTTGCGTAAGTTGCGCCACTTACGCAACATTTGTTGCGTAAGTTGGACTTACGCCATGGCGTAAAGTTTCGTGAAATCGGCTGCCGGGCCCAATTTCATGGCTCTGCTTGCTGCAGAGTTATGCACTTTATGCTCCCCATTTTTCACTGCGTGCAAAAGCTGCTTTAGATCGCATTTTAGAGTATCCTGCCTGGGACATGGATTTATAAGATGTCGACCAAGATCAGCGGCGAAACAAACATGGGCCAATTTCACAGAGTTGCTTAAGCGCCAACATTTGCTAATTAAAGCACCAAAGACCTTGGTAAATAAAATCAGTTTGCCAGCCAAAACTCCTTGTGAATGTTATGCACAGCAAACAATGTCTGAATACAAGTCAAAAGCAGTAAACATCACATGAAAATTTGGTTGGTAAATCCTGTTTGATCAAAGAAGACTTTTCATGCTTAAGCAAATTTTGTGCTTAAGCAGCTCTATGAAATTGGCCCCAGGCCCTTAAGCACAGAATTGTCTTCTTTCATAAGCACTGATTCTATGACATTTATGGATTCTATTCTTGATCCCTGCAAAGGCGTTTTCTTTTTTCAAGCTCAAATTTACGTTTTGTACATTAATGTTAACATACAGGTTAGACTGGCATCAACTTGTAGGCCATCCATTCTGGCAAGGCGAGCTGGCAACCAACACCAAGAAGGAAGACAGATGTGATCCTGAAGAAGATGCCTTGCATCCAGAGGGAGGAGAACATCTTGAAGGAATGACCAAATCAAGCGTGGACATGTTGACCGAGACCCCCAGTAATATTAAGGTAAAAAGGCTATGTCCAAATTAAACGGCTATGGCTTGCAATTACACAAAAGTCTTTGGCAGCCACTACCAT
The DNA here is from genome assembly GCA_963971285.1 of Astropecten irregularis. Classification (NCBI taxonomy): domain Eukaryota; kingdom Metazoa; phylum Echinodermata; class Asteroidea; order Paxillosida; family Astropectinidae; genus Astropecten; species Astropecten irregularis. Next base: position 13,277,414 of record OZ020250.1, on the reverse strand, counting down.
GGACTTATTTTAATTCTAAGCCGAAGCCACATAATTTTGATGCAGACTTATGTTCATCCACCCTCCAATGTTGGTACATGTAGGTGTTGACATTCGTGGTATACTTGTCATAGCTGGTTAGACATCTGCTCTTGAAAGCAGCAGTTCTGGGTTCAAATCCCTCCACAGTCATCTGTGATTTTTTTCCACACAGGCAATCAGTAGTAGTACCAAGTATGCAGTGCTTCAACACGACAAGGGGCCAATTTCATAAAACTGTTAAGCACAAAAAATTGCTTAGCACCCAAATGTATTGCCCAATAAAACAAACCAGCATTGAAAATTCCATTTGACATTCATGGTCAACGAACAACAGCCAAAGAACAATCACAAGTGATATACAACACATGGACATTTGGTTGTTAATCCTGTTTTTATTAAGACAGAGAATTCATGGTTAGCAAATTTTTTTGCTAAGCAGGGCCGTGAAATTGGCCCCAGAAGAGTAAACTTCAAATAATGATTCCTCATTTTTCTTGTTTTATGCAGCAATACAATCTGATCAGCATCTCACCGGACGGTCGGCCCGTGTCCCGGGCTGGGGCCTCCAGTCAGCATCATCTCCTCCGGACGTCGCTACAGTCCAGTGGCCTAGAGACATTCCGTCCCCAAGCCACCCCCGAGGTGACCGATACTACCGCCAAAGAGGCTCTCTTCACCCTCAGGTAGGACCTATAGACCTTTCTTTTATTTACAAACATTGGCTCGTGGTTGGCATGGACAGCAAAGTGTTGCAAATCATTTCGTCAGTCCGACAGAGGGCATGACCAAATTCAACATGTTTAAAACTGTCCACAGTTGTACAAAATACATACCAGCATTGCTTGTGTTGTTTCCATTACATTTAGCAATGTCTTTCAGTGTTTCTGAAACGTTGGGTACAAATGGGAGACTTTTGGAGAGGGCTGTCGATAGAGGGCAGCAAACTACCAGGCTCCTTAAAACTTTTTTACACGCTGTAAGTACGGCGGTTGTCCAAAATACTGTGAACATTAAATTCAGGCCAGTTACAATTAATTTTTATATTCACAACAGCCGCCCACCACGATTTCAATGCCCGAAAACACAAAGTTAGGTGAAATTCTGATGTCTGGCGAGGAATAATGTGATAGGCTTCGCTTGCAAAGTAAAAACTGTGCATAAAACTGAATGCTGTTTGCCGTGGGCCACCATTATCATTTGTAATTCGCCCTTTTAGTGGCCAATCTCCACAAATTCTGCATTTGTTTGTTCTTTGGGAACTTATGTCCTCCCCTGTCACCACAACCGGACACTGCACAGTATTTACCAGGCATTTTCATTGCGATTATTTACGCCTGTTGTGTTTACGATGAACATTCGTGCACAAAAGCAATGACATCAAAATCAAGACACTTTTCCCGAGCCTGGTGAAGCGCGCCCTCTTGTGATTAACAATGGTTAGTCAAAAGTCTCCCATTGTGGTTAGTTTTATGCCTGGCTTTGATGGCTTGCCATAGTTTCAGCCATGCTGGTTGGCAAAAACTTGGGCTGTGATGTTGCAAAAGAAAGGTCTAAGGGATTCATTCCAGAAAAAGTATTACTCCCATCTTCATTACTGTCAATGAGTGTTTCCAAATAGGTAAAACAAATTCTGTTGAATAATTTATTTGAATGAGTAAATATTAAAATAAGGTAGGTTTGCGGTGATCATGTAATCTCTTCTGTGAGAGTGTGTGGTTCTGAGAAGATTACCCTCCTGAATATGAACAGGGCACACTGTTCGGAACGTCGAGATAATACCACCGGTTCTTCTCAGAACCACACACTCTCACAGAAGAGATTACTTGGTGTCACCGCAAACCTACCTTATTTGAGAAAATATTGCAAACCAAATGTATAAGAGACAAGCGACAATATTTTTGAAGATTACTATTAGTCATGAATTGCATTGTAGATAAGAAGATCGCATACTGCCAAATAAACAAAGATAACTGACTATTAGGGACACCACCAACATAGGGGCTGGGTAGCTCAGTTGGTAAGAGTGCCGGTGCGGTGTTCCGGAAGTCGCTTGTTTGAATCCCGCTCCAGTCAATTTTCTTTGTTCACTTTTCAATGACTTATTACTTAATTATAAAAATAAGAATGCAAGTAGAACTGAACTTGCTCCTTGCAGTCTCGTTTTCATTTCCTGACTTGCTTATTCACTGTCATTTCTTGACGGACTCACACCTCAATATAGTTCCCGCCCACAAACATCTCCTCTGGTGCCGTACGACCCGCCCGAAACCGAAGAGAAACACGCCAAGCCCCACCCGCCCAGGAAGTCATCCGGCAGAAAGAAATCAATTTCCAAGGAGACCAAAGGAGGAGAAAAGGGAGGGGGCGACAGTCGACAGCGAGGAAAGTACCAGCGCTTGAGGCGGACATCGCTGGAGGAGGGTGGATCGAAAGCTGACCTTGTCTACACTCTGTGGGATCTCACCGTTTCTCCCATTATTGATAATGCTAAGGTAATGCAATTGGTGTACAAGATTTCAGGATGCCATTGAGACACAATACTGTTATTACAGGTTGCCATTGAGCACAGAGTAAATGTCTCTTCTCTATTAAAAGAGAGATAGAGTTCTGAAAGATTGGAAGGTACTACATCGACAAAGATAAAATGCAAGTAACACAGACAAAGGACCAATGGACCTTCCAGCCAGTGTCAATCAAACTGTGTACATTGACCAATAGCGTTCCGCACTAATGACGTCACACCATGCGCGACGCCCACACATACTTCCACTCACCACACGTTTGCGTGGCCACGTTGCAATGTTTGTCTGAGGTTCGGTGCTATTTTTAGCGCAAGTGCGCAGCGCTATTGTTGTCCATTACCTCAGTCAAACTCGGTTACACGCAGTATGTAAAACACGTGGCAACCATTGTTCATTGAAACACCATAATAACAAGGTCCATGCATGGGATTTGATAAATTACCTTGCTGTAATAGGTACCTTGTATTTTCAGTATTGGAAAATACTGACTTGGGTCCTGACATTTCTCTTGTAGAAGCAGGATGTTGCATTAACAATTCTTTTCTTATCAGCATTCGACTGTATGCATAGTTGTATACATGTACCATAAAGTACCATGTAAATGTATGTACATAATGCACCATGTCCACTCGCCCATCGTTGTGTGCACGTTGCGGTGCTCCAACCGTGTTTTCGCATGCTATTTTCGGTGTCTCTCTAATCCTAACCCTAAACGATTTTGCACTTAAGTTTTTATTGGCCTGTCGCACGAATGGAAAATATTAGATTTTTTAAATGGTATCTTTCATGAACCATTCGCTCAATTTTAAGTCGGACATTGTGCTAATAGCATTCCGCACTAATGACGTCACACCATGCATGCACGCGCACACATACCCCCACTCACCACACATGACTTTGCATGGCCTGTTGCAATGTTTGTCTGAGGTTCGGTGCTATTTTTAGCGCAAGTGCGCAGTGCTATTGGTTACAGTTGCTGCCGATATGGACAATAGTGCATCACAAGCTTTTACTAGGCGTGGCGCAATGATCACAACCCACACTCGTGGGACCGCCAGCAGGCTATACCCATGTATTCGGCGCACCCCCAACTTTTGATTTTTGCCGAGGTGAAAAAAAGTGCGCTGTATACAAGGAACTTTACGGTATATATTGGTACTGTTTGAAATATTCACAATCAAAACCTTTCTCATTTCTGCAGATTCAAAAGCCGGCGGCTTTGAAATACGATGCCAAAAGCTTGCCGGTTGCAGCGCCCTCTGTTGAGAAACTCTCAAAGCTCAGCAAAGCTGACCTGGCCCACCAGGTCGACACTCTGGCTGAAGCCCTCAACAAGATGACCGACAAGTCGGCCAGCGGTCAGCGGACCAAGGTCCAGTTCTTGAACTATTTGGCGACCATCTGCAGCAGCGGGAACGTTGGACCGGCGGTCATCAAATCCAAAATGGTGAGTTCATATGGCTCAAGGAATAAGATATTCATTTGACATTCTTTGATTAAGATTAACGCAACTTTATTCATCGTATGCGTCCTTTGTTGTCTAGATCAATGGGGAGACTTGCTTGAGCTCAGAAATTTGCTTAGCATGAAAAGTCATTCAACGCGCTTACCAGTCAAACATTCAAGTGATGCTTATGGCTTTTTAACCTGTATTTCAATATTGTTTGCTTACCGTAACATTAACGCCAAGTTTTAATTGGTTAATTGATTTTATTTAGCAAGGTTTTTGTACTTTTGTTACTCTTTGAAAAGGGTCCCAATGTGCTATTATTGATTTGCCATGAGTCTTTTAGTTAACATTCATCGTTGTTAATTTTGTTACATTCTTACATTTTTACATTCTCGTCTTTGTGTTTGTCTTTTCCATCTTTGTTCTCGTCTTCGTTTTCAACGTTGTCCTTGTTTTTTTTCAACATTGTTTCTTACATGTAGGTTTCCTCCTTACTCCAGTGTCTGAAAGCCAACCAAGCATTAGAAGTGTGAGTAAAAAGAGATTATAACTTTCTTTAACATTAAGTTCCCAGGCACGTTTGTTCAGCATGTGTCCTTAAAGGTAATTTCACACTTTGGTTTTTGTCAAAGAAATGCAGATTCATGAGCAAAAATATCAAGACAGATACAGTAATAGTCATCTGTGAAATTTTCAGTCCCAGACAGTGCCAACCTTTTGAGAAAACAGTGGAAAACACCCACAGTATTTTAAACATCTTTTCACAGTTATTTTTTATCTTAAAGATCAAAATTGTTTTTGGTCATTGGTTTTACTCTTTTCTGGATAAGCACAGCATTTCAGACAGAAACTTTTTAACGGTATGTTTCTACCATCACCATCTTTATACCCTGTAAGTTATAAGTAAATCTGTGAAGATGTCTGTTTCGGTATGCTACCAAAGTATGATAGTGCCTTTAACCTTTTCAAAGTCATTCATAGATCATCTGAGAAGCTGGATGCTTTGTCAATCCTTCCCGAAACCAACCAACTTTACTTATTTTTTGTTCACATGAAGGCCGGTACACAATACCTCAAACTGTCAACATTTGTATCATAATCTTCAAATGTTCTCAATCCTCAAAAATCAATCCTTGAAAATCCTTCAGAATCTCTAAGGAAGATCTTGAGGTTAATGGATATGGTATGAATTTTGTATGAAAATCTGCATTTCTCTTTTTTTCTCGAAATCTTGTAAATTTTCTTATACTGCAAGAATTTTATTACGTCATCTCTGTTAGTTTACATGGCAGCTTTATGTTTCCTCATTGCAGTCGTTGTAGAGCTGGTCGTGTAGTCGGACTTCTGGCTCTCAACATGGAGGATCTTGATGAAAATGTACAACTGACAGAGGTATGTTAGACAGACTGCAGCATGTTATTGCATTGACGACCTGTCTGTGTTGGCAATTTGGACTTCCAAGGATCTGTGCCAGTTAACCAAGTACTGAATACGTTTTTCAGTCACTTCAATGTATGTTCACTGAGGGAATGTTTTTAACCAAATATGATCAAGAAGTGTCTATAAAATCATCAATGGAAACAACAATACCTCTGTCAGCTACTTCAGTCGAGAAACTCTTGTGAAATTCTTAAAACTGACATACAACTCGCATAAAAACTGAAAAGCAGGAAGAAGAATGAAGAACTATGAAGTTTGTCATAGGTAAGGAAACTTAGTAACGTAAAATTATCGATCTGAAGAATTACTTAACGCTAAATATCTTTTCATCAACCCCGGTATGTACACTTCTGTGTTATGTTGAACTGGATTATATCTGATGGTAAGTCACCGAATGTTGGCTTATATGTGAGTGATGGTATAAAGTTCATTAGTCTACCATTTTGTTGGGAGAAAAGCAACAGTACATTGAAGGGAGCCCTCGAGTGGCAAGTTGTCACAATTGCAGACATGTGTTTTGAGTAACTGCGACAGCAGAAACAGTTTAGTAAGGGTGCATTTATTAAGCTTCCACAGTGCAGCCCTGACCTGGGAATGGTCAAGCACACTGCACAAAACAAGCTACAGGGTGGGGACGGGGTTGACTAGTGTCAGCTCATGGAAGCATAATGAATGCACCCTAAATGTAGTTGGTCATTCCACTCATCAGTATGTGAAGCAGTTCTCACGTAGCTGTCATCTTCATGTCAGTTTCGACAATTTGTTTGGTCGGCGTTTTCCGCTGTCTGTCACATCATTCCAAAAAGTTCAGCCTTTTGGGGTATTTCTCCCCTAAATTCTGAGACAGCTTTTCACGGCATTGACGGAGGTGATCCGAGACAACACCCGCAACGCCAAGCTCAAACAGGGCATCCTGCCGGCTCTAGGCGAGCTTCTCTTCCTAGTGGCTACTCAGGAGGAGCAGAAGGGATACAGCCCAGAGTCCTGGACTGTTCCTGCCATCAGCTATACCATGATCTCAAGATGCATCAGGGAAGGGGTAAGGTCTCATGTACTGTGCCATCCTCCACAGATTTCTTCATAGATTTTGCCAAAGAAATGCAGATTCATGGGCAAAAGTATCAAGAAAGATACAGTAACTGTCATCTGTGAAATATCCAGTCCCAAACAGTGCCCGCTTTTTGAGAAAACAGTGACAAACATTCGTAGTATTTTCAAATCTATTCACAGGAGTTTTGATCTCCGTTCAATCCAAAAAATTGTTGGTCTTTGGGTTTGCTCTTTTCTGGATGAATGACACTTCTGGCAAAACAATTTTAACAGTATGTTTCTACCATCACCATCTAAATACCCTGTATTGTTACAGGTACATTTGTGAAGATTTGTGTTTGGTCAACTAAAGTATGATAGTACATTTAAAAATGTTAATGCTAAAGAATATCATAGAAAGTGCGATATTAGATTCTTTGTATGTGTGTATGAATGTCAGTATATTCAAAATAATGTTGCAGTGATAAATAACCTTTTGGCATATGAGCTTGTTGCACTGGAATTGGGTATTTGGAAATTTGTCCTACATTGTTATTACAGTGAAACGCCGCTATAACGAGCACCGCTATACCGAACATTTGGCTATACCAAACGTATCCTTGGCTCCCAATTTTGGTGTACAATGTATATGCCTGCTGAACATTGTTCACTATAATGAACGACCATTATAACGAACAATCTCTGTGCATCCCTGCATGTTCGTTATAGTAGCGTTACACTGTTCTAGCTTTTTAATTGTTGAGTAGGAATTTGTATTGCATGTTAATTCTAGGTTGTCTGTACACAATGAAAGCAGGTGTGTACAGAACTCACAGATTGCAGTCTGCTTGAAAATGCTGATATATTCAAATGCAAATCAAGAGGGTAAACATACCACTATGAGCGGATTTTGGGGACAATAAAGGTTCATAGAACCTCTTGTTCCAGACAATGGAAATAGCAAAGCAATCATGAATATTCTCAGGCAATGACTTGGACTGCTTTAGATGTTCCCCAGGCAGAAGGGGTTTAAGTACATATTTTTTCATCAATTTGTTTAATAGGAGGATTCCATTGTGCAGCACTATGCCGCCAAGTGCATTGAGAATGTATGCTCTACCACCGGTACCCACAGCCAGAAGCTGGCTACCAGTGAAGTCGGTCACATCCTATGGCATCTGTTTAACCACTCCACGGCAGACGCACTCAAGATCACAGCCATCTCTGTAAGTTTTAAATCCAATATGCGACCAGGGGACCAGTTTCATGTACAAAAGAAAACAGCATAATAGAAACAGGTTACCATGGAACATCTCACTTCGCATCCTTGGCAAAGTTTGTAGTGCACGTGCTTGAACTTAAACTTACATGAAGTTCACAAACACGAACGTTTTGCTGCCCTTACTGATAGTTCTCAATGGAATTGTGGACAATAAAGAATTTTATTTCGGGGGGACAGTCGATTCTAGCTATAGAATAGCGTTCCGCACTAATGACGTCACACCATATGCATGCGTGCACACATACCCGCACTCACCACAGGTTTGCATGGCCACGTTGCAATTTTTGTCTGAGGTTCGGTGCTATTTTTAGCGCAAGTGCGCAGTGCTATTGTATACCTTTATTTGTATAATGGTATACTTGTTTTGGTTTGTTGCTTTGTTGGGGGTGTTTGATTGTTTGTATGTTTTTCTATCGTGACCTTTCTGCAGGCCCTATGCAGATTGACGAGGCAGTCAGTAGCCATCTTCCAGGGTGTGATTGACAAAGTAGGCCTTCCTAACGTCCTAGAGGCCCTGGCAGTTCACATCACCAAAGTACAGCAGGCTCTGGTCACCATGTTTGCTGCTCTCATGACGGAAGGCTCACATCTACAGAGACTCTTACAAGATAAGGTGAGAGTCTATACACACTCAGTAGGAGGGACTCTTTATAACCGTGCACATCCAACTTTGCATGTTTGACTCCATTAGGACGCGATAAGTGGCGATAAGTATACCATTGAAATTCCAAATTTACAAAATTCCATTTTGAGTTCCAAATATCAATTTTGTGAAAACCCTGTGGAGATCTATGTACATCTTCAGAATTTCCCTGTGGAGACAAATTAAACCTATTGTGCTAGGGCCCTTTTCCAAACCTCAGCTCCGGCTCAGACTCCGGCTCCGGCGCTGTCATCCATATGCTGAAAATATAGGTTGTGGCTTTTCATTGAAGCTGAATCTCTTTTTTCTTGTTCAAAATAGAGTATTTACTTCCAAACCGTAGCCAAAAGCCTCTATTTCGATACCCGTTATTTTATAATGAATTCACAAAATGGAGCCGGAGCCTGAGCCAGAGCCGAGGTTTGGAAAAGGGCCTAGGTATCTCCACAAGGCTCCAGATATACGCCCACAGTGTGGGATGTTTGCGGTGACACCATGTATTACTCTTTTGAGAATGAATTAAGATTCAGAGATACAGCTTACGTGTTGTTTGTGTAACCATTGTGAACTGAAGTATTAATATTGTTAATAAGAACAATTTGAAAAATGTATCCACTTGCAGAAATATCTTTCTTTGAACCTTTTATGTGAACACAGACAGTGCAATCTTAAATTAGGATGGCTTCTATACAGGGTGTCCCCAAAACAAAAAAATGCAACACTTTGCATTGGAACTTTTATATGAATATTATACTGTTTGTCACTTCAAGATTCAGATATGTGATGCAGCCATGTCTTGGCTATCACCATGTAGAATTTGAGCTAAATTGGACTGAAATTTAGTGAAAAAAATATGACTGAATTACCCAACCTCAAAACCCAGTTTTCATCTTTCTTTCATACACATTTTTATGTGTGTATTGACCACTACGCGTGTTATCCTTGCAAATTTGTTTTGAAGGAGTACTCTTTCAATTGGTCATATTTTCGCAAATTTTTCGCCATATTTTGGCTTAAATTCTACCTGGTGAAAGCCAAGACATGGCTGTACCATATACCTGAATCTTCAAGTGATAAACAGTTTAATTTTAACATAATGGTTTCTGACACAGTGTTGCATTTTTTCTGGAACACCCTGTATATACCGTATTTGAAAGTCTGTGTGTTGTGACAAAGTGTGTTTGTTTGCGTTCTCTTTTTGTGTTTGTTTTGCCTATTTATAGACAGATTAACATCAGCTTAACCTCACGTTTAGCTGAAAGAAAATGTTTTCGTTTTTTTTTTTGGCATGGTAAAACATTCAAATTTTGATCACTTAACAATGAAAAATGTGAGAACATTAATATTGATTTCTTTCTCTTCCAATTAATTCTTTCATTTGTTTTTCTACTTCATTTTTCACGTGTGGCTCTGTGTGACTGGCTTATGACACCACTTTGTTATCTTTGTCACCCACGCTGCCTGGATGAACTTTGACCTTTTGACCTTGGCATGGCCTTGACTAAACCCCCTTTGCACGCCTTAACACGACACCAGAAAGCTGAGGTAATATCACTTCAGCCTTCATTCATGCAGTTGCACATTGTGGTCTAGTTTGCATCTACAGATCACTTCATGCTTTGAGTTGGCCTGGGGTCTATTTCACGAAACATTTAGATTAATCTCAAATGTGAATCAATCTTAATTTCTAAGCAAAGTGTGATGTCAAAATGCAAATCACTATGGTCAGTGTTATAGCTAGTCCATTTTGAGTGCCGGCTAAATTTAATTTAATTTTGTGAAGCTTAGCAAGCAAAGCTCATGCACCTCACGGCCGTGGTCCAGGAGATAATACATGGTAGCTAAATGCAAGTCCGTGCGTGAGCGTGTCAGCAATATTCTGTTTTATTATTAGGGATCTGGTCAATTTATCTTTCCAAATTTGTCTCCAAATCAAAATCTTACTGTTCTTTCAGTGAAAAAAAACACAACATTTATGTTGTAACTTGTGCATTTTCTGTGATTTTCAATATTTTCTGTCCCGGTCGGCAACATGATTTTTAATCTTGAGTACCGGTCGGAAAGGCTGAGTGCCAGATGTCCTCGACCGGTGCCGACCGGCGTGACTAGAACACTGACTATGGTAATACTGACAAGTTAAGATTGATCTTAGTGTTTGGTGAAATCTGCCCCTGAATTTCATTATAAGCTAAAGCCAGTCAATAATTCCTCTGAATGGCAGTGCAAAGCAAAATTACATGTATGCAGATATTATTCAAAGAATGTTTGCAAATGATTGAGCACATTTAACTCATGTGTATGATATTTTGCTTTGCATTGCAATTTGCAGGAAGTATGAACTGAGCTATTGTGTGTTTCTGTACCTGTCATTGGTGGCTGGAACTGCCTGTGAAACATAGCCAATTAACTGAGTCGGGTTCGTCTGGTACATTGACTTCACGGATCTTGCAGGCATAACCAACGTTTGACTTCCCCTGACTAATGACAGTGCAATTAAGCCTCATTTCTCTGGCAAAAGTTGTTGGTTACATATTAAAGAAAGTTAGCACTAAATACAGTGATCTCAATGCTTGAGAATGACCTAAAGGCCCTAGATCATTTTGAAGCTGGGGCAGCTTGAAGCTTGCCCAAGTACAGTGGATTTAGTCGCAGAGTTTTCCATTTTGAATTTGCACATAGTGAAGTGAATCAGTGTACTTAACACTAAAATTTAACTTCCAAAGCTTCTTATATAAATACTTTGAACATGCTTTACTTATTCTTTATAGAAGGTATTGTTTTTCTTCTCATAACATCTTATATTCAATTATCCATCCTGAAGTTAAAGTTCAAGTGTTTGGTTGTAATCAGTTTATAGCTTTGAAAAATGGAGTTGGGACGGCTTAACCTGACATTTCAATCTTTTTCAAAGGCTAAAAAATAAACATTTTTGTAATCTCTTGTTTTCTTTCTGTAGCAAACAATTTTTATGCATATTAACTCTTTCAAAGCTTAATTTCTTTGATAGTAAAATGTCTTTGTTAGTTTGTTTGATTAGTTTTGTGGGTGTACGCTTTTAAACTGACTGGATATGCATCTTGGTAACCTGCCTAATGTATGTTACTGTCCGCTTTTATTTGGACAGGATTTTGTGCTTCGTATCATGAGACTCTTAGACAGTCCGTCCATGCTCATCAGAGCCAAGGCCTTCTTGGTCATTCTGGAAGTAACCAACTCCAACATGGACACGATACATTTAGCATGTCAAGCAAGGTAGGTCTGGCATAGTGGACGGTCAAGCGAGATATGAGGGGGTATTAGGCTTTTCCAAACTGGTCAGCAGTAGTCAAGATGAATATGGCTGTAACTGGGTACCACGACTGTGTACCATGAATGGGTACCATAACAGGGGCCGATTTCACTAATGCTTTGCGATCATCGCTAAAACCCAAATCCATCACTAAACGGAAAATCGATCGCGTAACAATTATCCGTTTAGCGATGGATTTGGGCTTTTGCGATGATCGCAAAGCGTAATAGTGAAATCGGCCCCTGGGTACCATTATTGGGTACAATGTTAGGGTACAGTGACTGGGTACCACAACTTAGTGCCACAGCTTGGTGCCACAACTGGGTACCAAAACTAGGTACCAGAAGCGGGCACCATAACTGGGTACCATAACAGTTCAAGTTGGACTTAGTGCCACAGCTTGGTGCCACAACTGGGTACCAAAACTAGGTACCAGAAGCGGGCACCATAACTGGGTACCATAACAGTTCAAGTTGGAAAGATGCATAGTTGTCTTTATTACATGTGACTTATTTTCAGAATGAAGTGAAGCCATGATCGTATTCTTTGTAGAAATAGACATGTGACCTGTAGTGACAGGACAGCTCGTTTTTATCTTACGATTCATTTGAAATTTTCAAACAGTACTATCATTATCATACCATTTGTTAGCATACCAAAACAGAAATCTTCACAGATTTACCTGTAACTTACAGGGTATAAAGATGATGATTGTAGAAGCAAACCGTTAACATTTTATGCCTGATAAAATAAATTTCCAGAAAAGAGTATTAAAAACCAATTGACCTAAAACAATTTTGATCTGTTTAAGATAGAAAAATAATGGTGAAAAGACTTGAAAATACAGTGGTTGTTTTACACTGTTTCCTCAAAAAAATGGGCACCGTATGGGACTGAGAATTTCACAGATGACTGTTACTGTATCTGTCTTGATATTTTTGCCCATGAATCTGTATTTCGTTGATAAAAACCAAATATGATATTACCTATAAACCTCTCTGTTGTTGCTTGTTTACAGGCTTGTGATGTACATCGAGCGTGACAGTCGGCGCCAACAGACAGGAGCTAGGGCAGACAACCAGGCTCAGGCCAACTACCTTGCCAAATGCTTGGAACTCATCACCAACTACCTGGTGGATGTCATTCCACAGATTCTAGGTAAGAACTCTTTGTTTTTAATGTTTGACTGTATCAAACATTTGATTGTATGTGTGGATTGATGGATAGGCCTATGTTTGCAGTTTGCTTCTTTTTTGCATATATTTGTATTGAGTTCGGCTCATGACTAGAGTGACGTCTAAAGGCCTTTTCACATGACGCTAAAAAAACTCTCAGCCATTAGAAATTCTCTCATGGGTCTGGACCTCGGTCAAAATCTCTCAAGGATTCACCAGGGACGTCGGTCACTCTCAAGCATTGGTGTCCTTTCACATGATGACACTTTTTGTAAGATTTTGCAATCATGAGAGAATTTCTCAATGGTGAGAGTTTTTTCAGGGTCGTGTGAAAAGGCCTTTATAAACGATGTCGCTCTAGGCGATGTCGACCCAGACCGTTGATCTTTCGGCATCATACACGCCTGTGGTGCGTTACGCTTGGATTTTGAAGTGGAACGCACACGCAACAAATGGCGAACATGTGTTGTTTATTTTCCATCTTTCATTCAATGTAATTAGCCAACTTCAGCAAACACCTCCTCTACACCGTTAGCTATGTTATTCCAATGTTTTGTTCATGTTTGGCGAGCAGTTCGTTCTGGTTTAAAAACTGTGCGCGTAGTTAGCTGGAGTGGAACGCACTCCTGGTCACTCCTAATTGTTTCAGACGTCGAACTTTTTATGTACTTAATTCAAATCTTTCCTTTCAATTGGTTCGGTGTGTTGCTGGCATGCCTGTCTGAAATGGGGATAAGCTAATTAGCAGCGTGGACCACATGAAGGTGATCTTCCCTGGACTTGGGCCTCTAGAGTATTACACATAGTTTCCATGCATTTCGTACAATAGAAGATGGAGAACCTCCTTCACTGAGCAATGTTTTTTGCAAAGTTCAAATTCCTCACACTCTTATTCACACAGAATGGGAAAAATGAACTTTGCAGTCAAATACATGTATAAACTGAGTTCTAAATGCTGAAAAATTAGAAATACCATTTTATGAACAGTTACCGGTAAATTGGACTTTATTTGGAACTTATTCAAATTTCAAGATGCATTAAAAAAAAAAAGGGTTTATAGGGGGCCTACATGTCAAGTCTCCGCAAATCTTACTTTCTTAATGTTACTTCCACCATGCAAAGCTTCAAATCCTTCTTAAGATGCATTGAGTACCATTGCCAACTAATAAAAAACCACAAAAAGCAAAAACAAAAACAAACAAACAAATAAACAAGTAAACAAACAAAAAATCCCGGAAGCCAATGCGTTCAATGACCAAAATAAGTGAAACACAATATCACAGTATCTACATTCAAGTGTTATGGTTTTTTATTTTACAAGGTTAAAGATAAATATAGCGATGCTCGAGGGAAAGGATTTTAAAAGTAAAATATAATTTCTTTGGGGGAACGAATTTAGAAAGATCATGTTCGGGCGAGTCACGATAGTGCGCCACCATGAGTTTGCTGCACGTTGGCCAATCACAATTCAGGAAATATATTTTGTCGACAAACTGTGCATCTTTCCGCATGCGTAGTTTGTCGACAAAATTAATTCCGCGCATTGTGATTTGCCAACATGTTGCAAACTTATGGTGGCACATTATTGTGAATTGCCTGAATAGGGCAATGCATGTTAAACTAAAATTATACCTTTCACAAATGACAAATTGTGCACAGCTCATAGAATTTTCAAGTTGAATATTACTCTCGATAATGTCATGTTTTGATTTTCCCCCCGCTTTGATCATTTTTTTTTGGTTTCCTTTTTAATTTGCGTCAATATTTTCCTACGCTTTAATCAAAATAACGTACAAAATGCTGTTTCTCTTTTGTCTCTTTCTTTTGTTATATTGTTATATTGGTCACAGGTTGGTAGTTTGGTTAAGTTGGTTGTTGTTCACAAAAAATAATGTCTGCAAATACGTGAACTAAACTTATCTACAACAAGCATCATAAATGCTCAATATTCAAAGTTCCACTGAAAATTGTTTTGTCGAACCACGAGTTCCAACACAATCACAACCAGTCGACCATGATTGACAGTCGTTGTTTTTTTTCTTAGTGATAAGACTTTGATAAAAGGACTTAATATTGTCCTTGGGTGCTTACATCTCCATTAATTTCAAAACGTCTAAGTGCAAAGTTTACTACGAATACAACAAGGCAAAATATTTTATGAAATTATTTTCTGATATTGTCGATACGACATAATTTATTGTTCAAGAACTGGAGATGGCTGTAGGTCTGAAACCTACTCTTCGTCGTTTGAATGTGAGCCATACATGTGATGTGATGCAGGGACAAGGCTGTGTGTAGCAGGGTACCAGGGAACATGAAATAGTCACCCTTGTCCATTGGTTTGGTTTGTCAATATTCATCTATGTTTACAATGTTCGGCTTAAAGCCTGTCCAGTTCTTGTCAGCTGTTTCACCGATGACTAATCCTGAAAGCAGGACTCGTCCAGCCTGCCCTCGGCGTTGGTAGTGAAGCAATACATGAGAGGTTGCTCAGCGGCCCGGCTGCAAATAGCAGCATACTTATATGTACAATCGTCATCAAACCACTGCCCATTTTCACTTAGGTAACTGAAAGCACAATCATAGTCTCCGTTATTATGATTAGGCTGCCCATCAGACCAATGCCTGAAGGTGGAATTTTCTTGTCCGTTGTTGCACATCCACTGGCCCTCAACATCCAGGTCATTGCAGGCTATCCATATGAACCACATGTATCTGCCATCCGGTTCGTGACTTAATGAGTATACATCCATGCCAAAGCTCACGAGGAAATCACTCTCCTCCACTGACCGGGGCGCGGCCATTTTTCCTCCCATCGCCTGGCAGGATGCATTGGCATTACTCCAAGACAATGGCAGAGTAAAAATATAGCAAGAGTCTTGCCACAGTCGCCATCCAGACGGACATTTCATCATACACTTTTGGGCGCAGCGATTGTTCTTAAACTTTGTGAGGCTGGAGCTGACCGGCATAATAAGCCAAGTGAACACGATGAAGAGGTACATTGACAGCATCTTGGCAGCTTACGTTATGCAGTTCCTCGTCCCTGTTTTGGTAGGTCCCACGTCTGTAGCAAAACAGTGAAATGCTCTTGGTTTGACAAGTTAATGTCAAGAAATGTTTACAGTTATGAAATATTGCAGAATGTTCCACAGGTTTGTTCTTAATCGACCCAGTTGAAAGTCATTCACTGCGATATGCTCCAAACGAGTGTCTGTAGAATCAAGTGCAAGCGAAGCTGGCATGTAGTTGTATGAGGGTCTGCTTATCAAATTGCGTTAAGCCTAGTACCACTCTTAAGGAAACCATGGTAACAAAACAATAAACAATCCAAAATAACCAATGGATGGACGTATTTGGTACTTGCATTCGGTAAAAGCATGAACAGCGACAGGCATGGCCAAAACAATTTAGCAGAAAATCAATGCAGTTTGTATTGTATACCGGTACCCATCTTTTGAATTTCTTTATTTTTGGCTTAATGAAATCGACCATGTTGGCGTCCACGTTATTTTGATGCATAGCAGAAATCGAACCCTATTTCTATATACCTATCTTTCTAAGGTAGACTTGTTGGCGGCCTATGTCCCAGAAGGGACGATAGGCGTAAGTAAGTAAGTAAGTATCTTTTTATATAAGCTTAATGAAAACGACCATGTTGTCGTCCACGCTATTTTGGTGCATAGCAGAAATCGAACCCTATTTCTATATACCTTTCTTTCTAAGGTAGACTTGTTTTAATATAAGCTTAATGAAAACGACCATGTTGTTGTCCATATTATTGCTGTGTCCTAGAAATCTGAATGGCAGGGAAAAAGGAAAATCAAAAGAAGGCAATACAGAACAAAATATTGCTCACAAAATGCTGATGCACCGTGACGCCAAGCAGCAATCATGCAGCTATCACACAGTCATCATGCTGCCATGGCGTGATATTGCATCTCCTTATTTTTTCTCTTTTTTTTTTCTAATCAACGTTAAATTTTGTTTCTCTCAGTAGCGCTCCGCACTTACGCTAAAAATAGCACCGGATCTCTGACAAACATTGCAACCATGCACGTGTGTGGGTGTGCGCGTCCATGTACACTACGCGTGTTAGACAATGTTTGTCTGACAGCCGGGGATTTTGTGACGTCACTAGTGCGGAGCACTATTGAAGATGGAGAATAGGGCTCCAGATTTGTGAGTCTAAAAAGTACAGTACAGGATTGGTAACATACACAAACAGAAATATTTACAGATTTACATATAACTTTCAGGGTATAAAGATGGTGCTGGTAGAAACTTGCTGTTAAACTATTTCCACCTGAAATGTTGCATTTATCCAGAAATTAGTAAAACTAAAAACCCACTAACAGTTTTGATCTTGGGGTAAGATCAAAACTATTCTTTATGTTTTACAAGAAAAATTGAGTCAGGCTTTTCGCTGTTTTCTCGTGACTCAGATGTCCGATTGAGCTCAAAGTTTCACAGGCTTATTATTTCATGCACATATTGGATTAGGCAAAGTATGAGGGCTGTTCTTTGACCTTTACCAATCATGTATATATTTTAAAGACATTTTTATATCAAATATCTTATATTCCTAGACAATATGTTCCACAACTTGAGTTTGCTCTTTATCGGCTCTTTCACCAATCATTCATTGCAGTAAATTATAATCCAACCAGTGTCTGTCAAATGAAGTGAAACTGAAGCTGGGCTCTGTTCTATGATTATGGGTATACTCATATGCGATATTCATATACTCATATGTAATATATGCTCATATGTGATATATGCTCATATGTGATATATGCTCATATGTGATATATGCTCATATGTGATATATGCTCATATGTGATATATGCTCATATGTGATATATGCTCATATGTGATATATGCTCATATGTGATATATGCTCATATGTGATATATGCTCATATGTGATATATGCTCATATGTGATATATGCTCATATGTGATATATGCTCATATGTGATATATGCTCATATGTGATATATGCTCATATGTGATATATGCTCATATGTGATATATGCTCATATGTGATATATGCTCATATGTGATATATGCTCATATGTGATATATGCTCATATGTGATATATGCTCATATGTGATATATGCTCATATGTGATATATGCTCATATGTGATGTACTCATGCTCATATGTGATGTACTCATGCTCATATGTGATATATGCTCATATGTGATATATGCTCATATGTGATATATGCTCATATGTGATATATGCTCATATGTGATATATGCTCATATGTGATATATGCTCATATGTGATATATGCTCATATGTGATATATGCTCATATGTGATATATGCTCATATGTGATATATGCTCATATGTGATATATGCTCATATGTGATATATGCTCATATGTGATATATGCTCATATGTGATGTACTCATGCTCATATGTGATGTACTCATGCTCATATGTGATATATGCTCATATGTGATATATGCTCATATGTGATATATGCTCATATGTGATATATGCTCATATGTGATATATGCTCATATGTGATATATGCTCATATGTGATATATGCTCATATGTGATATATGCTCATATGTGATATATGCTCATATGTGATATATGCTCATATGTGATATATGCTCATATGTGATATATGCTCATATGTGATATATGCTCATATGTGATAAATGCTCATGTGATAAATGCTCATATGTGATGTACCGGTACTCATGTGATATATGCTCATAATTATGTGATATATGCTCATATGTGATACATGTTGCACATAGGCAAAAATATACAAACCTTATGCCTCCCTCCAGGAAACCATGGTAACAAAACAATAAACAATATAAGATAATCAACACATAGGCAAAAATATACAAACCTTATGCCTCCCTCCAGGAAACCATGGTAACAAAACAATAAACAATCTAAGATAATCAACTGAAGGACGTATTCAGTACTTGCTCTAGCAAGGTACTTACACCAGAAAAGGCGATATGCACAAGCCATGCAATGACAAGGTTAAAACAATTGAGCACAAAATCAAAGTGTATTTTTGTACCCATCCTTTGTATTACATATTTATTTACCTTAATAATGAAATCGACCATGTTGTCATCCACATTATTGCTGTGTTCTGGAAATCAGGATGCCGCTACAAAAAGCTGCTCACGCGGTGCCGACGTGTGCCTAGCAGCGATCACGCAGCCTTGACGTGATTTTGCATCTGCTTATTTTTGTTTCATTTTCCAACCAACTTTCAACCTCTTTCCAGTTAAAGATAGATATTGGATGAAAAGGGCTGTAGCTTTGTGAGCGATATTTTTTTCTAAATCCTGTTTTACAGGGTGTCCCAGAAAATAGAAATAATTTAACTGACTTTTATCAATGATTTATCAATCATACTTTATTATCACTTTTTAATATTAAATGACACATATCTGAAATGCTTAATTCCTGATGTTTCATTTGATACCATTCATATGATACATACTTCATTCATGAGTAAAGACAAAAAGTCGTTTGCACAACCATAGTTGAATTTCGAAGAAATTCCCCTATAAATGATGCCTCAGTCGGGAAAAAATTTATGAGCAAGGGATGACAGATATATCTGCCTTTAAATGTGGATTGAATTTTCATGTTTTTTAAATCCTTTGTTTTTCACACCTCACCGATTTTTTACATTTTGTATGATTAATCACTCTTAAAGCTTAATATTGAATACCGGTAATAAAAGATAATGGAAATAATAAATGCCACATCTGGAAGGTTCGTTCCCCCTCTTCCATTATACAGGGTGTCCCAGATTGAGAAAAAACGCAACACTGTGCCAGAAACTATTATGTTGAAATTAAACTGTTTATCACTTCAAGATTGTCATGTCTTGGCTATATCGCCATGTAGAATCTAAGCATATTGGGGCTGAAATTGGCAAAAATATGACCAATTGAAAGAGTACTCCTTAAAAACAAATTTGCAAGGATAATGCGCATAGTGGTCAATACACACATAATGTGTATGAAAGAAAAATGAAAATCAAGTTTTGAGGTTGGGTAATTCAGTTTTAGTTTTTCCCTCAATTTCAGTCCAATTTTGCTCAAATTTTACATGGTGATTTGCAAAGACATGGCTGTATGACATATCTGAATCTTGAATTGATAAACAGTTAAATTTTGATACAATGGTTCTCCAAACAAAGCGTTTTTTGGGGGACACGCTGTATATCACTCATGAGAATCATACTTCATGCATGTGTTACCAAAAAAGAACCTTTCACAATTATATCTGAATTTCAAGTTGATAGAAAGCATTTTGGGCAATGTGATGGGAAAATCCTACTTCCCAAAAAATAATTTTCTGCTTTTGCGTATACTGTAAATCTCAATCTGACAAAGCTATATTGATGCAAAATTATGCTTACCGGTACCTTTCCATGACTTAGTGAATAAATCCGTTTGGGCTGCTTACTTCTTAGTAATCAACAAAGAAGACAAAAGACTGGCAGATGTTCTAGATCTGCTCGTCGTACAAAATGCTAAATGATAGTTTGAGAGCGAGGTGCATTTCATTAATCTGATTCAGTTATTTGACCATGCAGCTAACAACAGAGCAGTGAGTTTTTCTTGTAACATCATTTGAAAGCACAGGAAATGTACTTTCTAAAAATGCGATTATTTATTTGAAATTCAGCTAATGTTGTGCAAACGACTTGTTGATAGCCTTGCTTCATATTATCTTTATACATTCATACGTGAAGTGTGTATCATATGAATGGTATCATATGAAAGATGAGGAACTAAGCTTTAAGTATGATTAAACATTGATAAATCTCAGTTTCGGTTTTTTTCTTGGACACCGTGTATATGCCAACATTTTGAATGAAGAATTTCCAAATCAACAGGAAAAGCTAACCACAGACAAACAAACAAACACCCCAATAAACAACAACATATTATTTCTGATATGATTAGTGACACAGGATTGACATATCATCTGCTTATTTTTCAAACCTTACATGCAATACCCATAGTTATAACTCAAAGGACAATTCTTTTTCAATTGTAGGCGATGCTATATCAGCACTCAACGCTGTAGCAGGACGCAAACACCCATCCAGCGTCCAAGCCAAACAACTGAAGACGACCCTACCCCTAGTCCCAGTTGCCCTCCATTTGGCCACCAGCCAGGTAGGAATCTTCCTCACCAATCACGAAAAAGCTTCCTTGCAATTTGCTGTAACTAAATATTAACCACAATTACCTTTTTTAATATGCTCACCCAGGAATTTCTTTTTTATTTTTTTTTAGAAATGAAGGTAACTTCATTCTTTAGTTTTTGTCAACAAAATGCAGGTTCATTGGAAAAAATATCAAGAAAGATAAATAAACAGTCATCTGTGAAATGTCCAGTCCCATACGGTGCCCACATTTTGAGAAAACAGGGGAAAATATTCATGGTATTTTCAAATCTATTCACAGAAGTTTTGATCTCACCCCAAAATCAAAATATTGTTTTTGGTATTCGGTTGTACTCTTTTTCTGGAAAAATACAGCATTTCAGCTACCAAAGTATGAAATTACATTTAAGACCTCTCCCTTTGTTGACTGTTTTCCAAACAATCTGCAAACCCAGCTTTTTAAGGAAACACATCCAGGCATTGTCTAAGCATCGGACTTCTTCTTTCTCTGCTAAGTGCTTAGTGGCTTCATTTAACATTCTAAATGTTATTACAGTGGAACGCCACTATAACAAACACACCAGGATGCACAGAAATTGATTTTTTTTTTATAGAAATCGTTTGTTATAGGGAGGCAAGGATGATGTTCGGTATAGCGGCGTTCCACTGTAGTATTATTTTGGTGGGCTTTAGGACAGATTTCTTGACCGCATTTCAAGAGAGTCGTGTTAATCTTGCGATCGATGTCTTCTCGTAGGTATTCCGCACCAGGATGATCAACGAGAAGTTTCTTGAGGATGTTGGTGAACTCCTGACCCACGTCCAGTCCTTGGACAGTGGCGAGACCAGCATCGAACCAGCAGTTGGTAAGGCACTCTTATTTTACGATCGAGAATACGGGCGCTTCCCAATAGTGTGTCTCCAAGAGTTTGCAAAGCATTTGCCATCTGTCACAATACATGAAATTGGTCGACCATTTCCAGATGTGCATTGGGTTGTGATTGGGCGCACTATTCAGTATTCAGTGCAGGAACTTTCTTTGGGCTTTTTCCTTGATGAAGGTCATTTCTGTGAGAGAAATTGAAATTTCTAGTGGAACGTCTGAAGGGGCGCCATGGCAAAAGGCCAAGGGCATCAAGGCAGTGACTGGATAAGCGAGAAATGTTTCAGTTGTGCGCATAACTAAGTATATCTCACATTAGGTAGCATGGACGTTCAGGTCTAACCCTAAAGCAAAGAAGAATAAAAGCAGAAGGGTAGAATTCTGTAGGATACAGAGCCACGAAATAGAAACTCCACCAATCTCTCTGGTGAAATTCATCTACCGGTACTTGCGCATTGGAACCAAATCATGGTAAAAAAACGCCTTGAAAAATGCCTAAGGACATCATGGCGAGAGATATCCAGAGAGACATCAACAAAATGAATCTCAGGTGGTCTGTAGAAGAGGCAGAGGTTGCAGCACGAGACCGTGTTATTTAGAGGAATCTGTCGCGTCAGGCAGTATGTGCAGTTATACACGATGCTATCCAGTAGTAGTAGTAGTATTTGCCTAGTTTTCATTTAATCTTGACATCATGTATTTCTTTTCTTTCCTTTTATTGCTGATAGGTGTTTCTGGTACCACGGATTTTATCAACACCGTCCTGTCCATCTTAGAGGCTGTGGCACAGCATCCTGCTATACTGATGGAACATCACAGCGTTATCATTGAGATTACATTGCCTGCTCTTGCCCTGCTGGTGTCCAGTGATAACGGTATGAAGTCCAGTTCCTACAACACAGACGCAACTGGACTATGCCAACAAAGATCTGAAAATGACTGTCTATAAACTAATATGTTATAGGTAGTCATGTGTGCACTGTGTGTAGTCAAACAGCATAATCCAAGACAGTGCCCCAGAAGATATTTTAATAGTGAATACAGTGGAACGGCACGAACACCACTATACCAAACATTTTGCTATATCGAACATCATCCTTGGCTCCCAGTTTTCATGTACAATGTATCGGCATGCTGAACATTTTGTACTATTATGAATGACCACTATAACTAACAATTTCTGCACATCCCAGCATGTTCGTTATAGCGGCGTTCCACTGTATCATCAAAGGAGACTTGAAAAAATTGTACACTAGGGTTCTGTGTTCTACCTATTTATAAAATACGCCCTTAATACCGACAGCTGTTATTACCTGGATGTTCGGACAAATATCACAACATTTACATGTAAGTTAATGGGGCCACGTGCGACTTGTTTGTCCGAACTTCTGAATGTGACGTCACAAGCTTGGAGCCCTGTTCAAAACATTTAAAGAGGGAACAAAAATCAGAATTTAAGCAAAACAAATCCGATTTCAGGTTAAAATCTGGAAAGTTGCATCTCTGCTACAAATAAATCTCTGCTTTTTGCAAGAACCTTCTTGTTATAACAGATAAATTACTGCGCCCGCCGTTAAGGGATGCGATTAACTCTGATGACCCCAGCTAGCTCGGTGGCCTAGTGGTATGGCATCTGCACGAGTAAGCAGGAGGTTGTAGGTTCGAATCCCACCTGAGCCAGCGCATGATTTTTTCATGTGCACTCAAAGGCACTTAGTTCTTATCTACATTTTTGAAGGGCAATAAACTGTTCGCATTAACCTTCTTGTTGCTGCTCTGTTGGGTAGATGCTAATTTTGTTGACCAATTCATGTTTTCATCAGGAGATACCCGCATTTTCTGCCTTCGTCTCTTCGCCGAGATCACCTCATTGTATTTGACCCATGATGAGCTGACCGAAGAGCGCCCTCTAGCCAACCCCAAGCTCCTAGAGGAGATCATCGGGGACCGGTTCCTGCCTCATTGCGAGCAGATATTCCTGGATTCTGACCCAGTACCGGTCTACGGCCTGAAGCTGTTACTGGCTTTGATTGAGAAGAGTCCCAGTTACATCAGGTAAAATCTTGGGTCAAAACTGCTAAGCAGAAGATGAGTGGCATTATTATTCAAAACCTAAATTGAATGGGAGACTTTTGACCAAAGATTACATAGTGCTACGCGCAAGATGGATAACTAACCATAGGGCGCGTGGTAATCGGTATGGAGGTCGCCATTCTCCATACAAATTATACACGATCCGCCATTTTGGTGTGTAACTGGCGAGTAGTTTGTACACGGGACATATGGAGGCTGGACTCTTTATCAAAGAAAAGGGGAGTGTAAGGCAAAATTTTGGCCCGGATTGGATTAAAACCTATTGTTTATTATAAATAGAAATATTTGACATTGATGTGAAAGCAACTGAATATGAAAATGGCAATTTTTTTGTGGTTTTCTGGACCTACTTTTGCACGGGACCGCACACATCGCTCATATCATCTCCGTACGTGGAGCGCGTGCCCATGGCGCTTACACGTTTCAGGGAGAGTTCCCCATCTTGCGCGTAGCGCTATATAATCTTTGCTTTTGACTAACCATTGTTAATCTCAAGAGGGCGCGCTTCACCATCTCGGGAAAAGTGTGTTGATTTTGTTGACATTGCTTTTGTGTACGAATATTCGTCATAAACATAACCGACTTAAATTATTGCATGAAATGCCTGGTACATACTGTGCAGTGTCATGTTGTGGTGGGCTGGGAGGACATGAGTTCCCCAGAACAAACAAATGCAGAATTTGTGGAGATTGGTTATCAAAAGGAAAAGTTACAAATGATCATGGTGGCAAACAGCATTGTGTTGTGTGCACAAAGTTTTTACTTTGGCAAGCGAGGCCTACCACATTATTCCTCACCAAAATAACAATTTCAAATCACTTTGTGTTTTTGGGCATTAAAATCGGGATGAGTTGCAATGTGAATCTAAAAATTATTTGTAAATGGGCAGAACTTAATAGTCACAGTATTTTCCTACGTCTTTTGGAGAGTTTTTGGACAACCGCCGTACTTAAAGCGTGTACAATGGTTTTCAGGAGACTGGTAGTTTGCTGCCCTCTATCAACAGCATTCTCCAAAAGTCTCCCATTGAAATGTGGTTTTTTTTTTTTTTGTGAAGGCGGGTGGAAGAGCTAGACTTGTATCCAGTCCTCTTTCAAGTTCTTTTGGATCATCAGAATGCACCAATTGGAAGTACAGTGAGGAACCTTGTTGGAATCTTACACTGTTTGGTGAGCCATAAGGAGACTGATATGAAGGCGCTGCACGATCAGGGTAAGTCTCTCTGAGTAGCGGCTATTCCTTCAAGTCTAAGCACGATTTGTGCAAGGTCCGTGTAGCTTCAGTAAACTTGTACCATTTCATCAAATAACCACAACGGAAACTGACTGGATTAATTTTAAATCATTAAAAATTGTACAAAGAAATAGCCGTATCCTCTTTGAGTGATCCCCCATGTATTGTTCTCAGGTTGCAGCATTGCTGTTCGTATTGATGAAATGATCCTTGGGATATGGCGGTGTGTGCGTGGTTTCATGGCTTCTGACTGCCAAACGATAATTGACTATTGGGGACACCACCAACGTAAGGCGGGATAGCTTAGATGGTAGTGCGCCCATACGGTATTCAGGAGGTCGCCGTTTCGAATCCCGCTCCAGTCAATTTTTCTTTATTCACTTGTCAAATATTTACTGGAGCGGGATTAAAACCTGGGACCACTGGAATAATCCAGTCAGTTTACCTATTAAGCTTTGTAAAACAAGTATCCTTGAGAGCCTCCTGGGGCCAATTTCAAAGAGATGCTTAGCACAAAAAATTGCTTAGCACACAAATGGCTGGCCCAATAAAACAAACCACCATTGAAAATTTGATTTGATATTCATTGGTCAGCCAAAGAACAATTGCAAGTGATACACAACACATGGAAATTTGGTTGTTAATCCTGTTTTTATTAAGACAGAAATGTATGTCATGCTTAGCGGTTTTTGTTTTTGCTAAGCAGCTCTATCAAATTGGTCCCAGTTTGCTCTGTTGTCAGGTAAAGCATTTCAATGAGTGTTCATTTTTTGTCACCGTTTATACTTTTTCTTCAATCATAATGAAATTTCTGCTCCTTACAAGTTCATGTCAGACTTCATCAGTCAATTCACGTCAGTCAGTTTTTGCTTTCCCGTCCAGGTATCGTTGATCACCTGTGCAACCTTCTGCAGCAAGGGGTGAACATCTATGTGGACTCGGACGAGAACACAGACACCAAGAGTGTCCAGCTGCTGCTTACCAGCTTGCAGGGTACCATCCTTATTCTTCTGAAATACGTGGCTGCCACTGTCAGACAAGTCTTGCAGGTAATGACTCCATTGAAGCAACTCGGGTGGGGTTCGAACCCATGACATCTGGATTTATATTAGTCTCACGATTTACTTGAATTTGACATTGCCGCATTCAACAAATTATTTTTTTCAATAATTGTTGTAGGCCAAGAAGTCTGGCGTGAACGCCGACACCCACGGAGCAGAAGCCTTACTTCTGACCAACAAGCCATTAGTGGAGGTCACCGATTGCTTCATGCAGCTGGTAAAGATTATTTCATCTCTGTTCCGATTTTTTTGTTTAAATTTTTATGCAAAATTTCATCTTTTTTGTATACCTGCTCTGTACAAAAGTATAACAACTTTTAAATTTCAGCTTTTTCCTTGGTGTTTTCAGATTTGTTTGTGTGTGGCCACTCACATCTCTGCATATAATGTCAAGACTTCCAAACTCTAAGTATTATGTATTGTAGGTCATCAAATAGTTTGTTACTTGTATCTGAAAAAGGTTATGGTATTAAGATTCCTCATCAGTTAACAATTTTATCCAAACTCTTGATTCAGGTGTGCAGCAAGGACAGAGACATCAAGCATGCAGCCTGTGAGTGCCTGTCACTGATTGCTCAGCTGTTTGGCGGTGAATATAAGGACACGATGTCCGGTGACAACATGGACTGCCTGGCCAGAGCGCTGCCCAAGTCAGATGCCAAAAGACAAAAACTGCTGCTGAGATTCATCAAGAGAGTGGTAGGTGCTGTCAAAGTCTTCTAATCTATTAAGTGGCTAATCTTACAACCCTTGTCAACATTTGACCAGTCCAGGGTCCCCTTTCAGTTGCACATTATGTCCTGGGCCTAAATTCATGGCTCTGCTTAAAGATACTATCATACTTTGGTCAAGTTGATAGAACAGCTGCGGTCTGTTCATAATTTGATTTGTCATGAAATAAAAACAAACCTGTGAAATTTTCAGCTCAATTGATCATTGGAAACAATAGAAAACAGCAAAGGTATTTGTAATCGTGAGGTTTTGATCTCGGAGCGGAGATCAAAACTGTTTTCGGTCTTTTGTTTTACTACCTGTACTCATTTTTGGATAAATACAGCATTTCAGGCGGGAAAAGTTTAACTGTATGTTTGTACGAGGTCCATCTTTATACCCTGTAATTTATACATAAATCTGTGAACATTTCTGTTTTGGTTTCCTACTAAAGTAGAACCATGAAATTGGGCCCTGGGTGACAAATAGCATCGCAAGCTATGTCAGTTTCACTTGTCATTCTACAATAAATGTGCTGATGTTTTCTGCATTGTATTTGACAAGTTTTACAAAAGGTGTGTGGATATCATACGCAAAAATTGTTAACTTTTTTAAATATAGCATCGCAAGCTATGTCAGTTTCACTTGTCAGTCTACAATAAATTTGCTGATGTTTTCTGCATTGTTTTCTGCATTGTATTTTACAAAACATGTGTGGATATCATACGCAAATTTTTTTAATTTTTTTTTAAAATATACATGTAGTGCAGTAAGGGGCCGTCCATAAAGTACGTACGCACGAAGGGGGGGAGGGGGGGTTGTTACCGATGCGTACGCCATGCGTACAGGGGGGGAGGTGGGTTTAAGGCCAATGCGTACCGTACGCAAACGAAAAATTTGCATAGCATTATCGCGCGAAAAAAGAGGTTAAAAACGTGAAAAAAGCACCAGGATTGTTTTGTTTTTTCCTTTTTTTTCTTAAATCCATCTGTAAATGTACAAACACCTGTTAAACTTTAGTCGTTCATTTCAGAATTTTTAAGTGACGTCCCAATAACGGTACCGGCCCGGATTACGGTGACATTTGAATGATGCTAAAGCAAGGGACCACGAGAAGTGAAAAACCTAATGTGGAATGCGTATGCGTACAGGGGGGGAGGGGGGGTTGGGACCACTGCGTACGCCATGCGTACAGAGGGGGAGGGGGGGTCAAAAAAGTCGGCATTTCGTGCGTACGTACTTTATGGACGGCCCCTAAGATTGATCGCACAACCGACTACAATGTGTATCAATGTTAATTGCCATTGCCAAAGTTGTAAAACATTGTGTGGAATTATCTTTGCTTTTTTGCCTCGTTTCAGATATCGACAGACAAGCAGCATGCGGACATGCTGCGAGAGAAAGGTCAGAGGTTATGCGCGGCTCTGCAAGACATGGTGCAGACAGCAAGCTCACACGCAGACGTGGCCGTGTCGTCGCTAGCAGCAGACGTGCTGAAAACTGCCGGTGTGAAAGCAAGTTGAAACCACAACCACCTAGCAACATTTTGTGTCAAATTACCATATTTATCACTGTATGTACAGTATATTTATATCACCACTTGCTACAACCACTAGACATTGTTGGTCTTGTGAGGGCGCTGTTTCAGAAGACCCCCATTTTTTTGGAGTTCTAGTCAGAACAAAAATGCTTTGCATCTAAATTGACAAATGAAGTCATTGAAAATCAGTTGATTCATTTTCATTTATGCAAGAATGTAATGGATGATTGTAAATTTGTAGACATTGGGCATACCATTAATTAAAAGGTAATATCATACTTTGGTTTTTGTCAAAGAAGTACAGATTCATGGGCAAATATATCAAGGAAGATACAATCACAGTCATCTGTTAAAATTTCAGTCCCATACGGTGCCCACTTTTTGAGAAAATCGTGAAAAACAGCCACAGTATTTCTTAAGTCTTTTTTCTTTATTTTTTATCTTTTAAAAGATCAAAAAGATTTCCGGTCGTCGTTATACTAATTTCTGGATAAATACACCATTTCAGGCAGAAACAATTTTAATGGTATCTTTCTACCACCACCATCTTCATACCCTGTAAGTTATACGTAAATCTGTGAACATTTCTGTTTTGGTTTCTTACCAAAGTATGATACTACCTTTAATTTTGTCCGAGACATGGCGCTGATAGAGCGCCCTCATTGGCCATAACTGAATGTCGTCATATGTAACCACAGATACGGCACTGAGCAAAAATATGTTGAGTTTTATTTTAAAAGCACTGTCATTGCCTGTTATAAACAAATCTGTCCAAAATGTTTGATTTTAAGTGTCTTAATTGAAAATTTCATAAAATTTGTTTTAGCAAGCTGAATGTTGATGCATGTAATGGTGAAAATGTTGTGGAACAAACAATAGTTTTTGTGAAATTGTTACAGTATATATGTGTAGTTATAAATATTCATTAAGCCGAATGCCTTTCTTGAACGTATTCAAATACAACACTAGTTATTTTTATTCAAATAACACTATTCCTAATCTTAATATAAAAAAGAAATATAAGAAAGCTTGTTCTGTATATACTGCTGTTTGAGTACAATGAATTTCTTTTGTAATATCCAAATTGATTTTTCCTTTTGTATTTATCTGATGTGACAAATAAAGTGCACAGACTTAATATTATCTGAAAACAAAATCGTTTAAAGATGTTTCATTATGTAAAAAGTGATATGTGCATAAAAAATGGTACAAATGATTTCAGATTTATTGACTGAAGTTGTACCAGTAAGATGTACAAAAGATAATATGTGATAAGGGGAGTGATGAATGATTGGGCTAAAGTCTCAATTTCATTTTCAATCTTCCCCCTTGATTAGTTTAAAATGTGATAATGGTTAGCTGCCATTTTTCAATGCTGCTTTAAAAACTATTTTACAGTACTGAGACAATTAAAATCAACGAGAGTGGGACTGATGTAGGCCTAATACTCAGAATTTAAGTTTTTTTGGAAAATTGGATTCTATCCATGTCATCAAAATTATGTGCTTATGCCTGTACAAAGCAACACATACATTGGACTGTCAACATTACATCATATGCTAAAAATAAACTCTGATCACAAAGTTAACTATCTGACCACAATCCTACCTCTTTTCCCAAAGCATGGCTAACTTTTAAAGAGCTGCTTAAGCATGAACATTTCGCTTAGCATAAAAAGCCCTCCACAGGCATTATTAAACAGCATTACCAACCAAATCTTTGTGATAGGTTTTGAGCTTTTGAAATGTATGCGCTGTCTTGTGCTAACAGGATAGAATTTCATACACAGTGTTCACGGGCAAACTGGTTTTATTGTGCAGGGTATATTGTGCTTAATCACCATGCAGTTTTTTAGTGCTTAATTATAAAGTTAAAGGTACTATCATACTTAAGTATTACCAAAACAAAAATCTTCACACAATTACCCATAACTTACAGGGGCCTATAAAGATTTTCTGCCCTGAACGATTATTTATCCAGAAAAGAGTAAAAACAATTACCAAAAACAATGTTGATCTTTTAAAGATAACAATTAAGATTTTAAAAATACTGTGGGCGTTTTCCATTGTTTTGTCAAAAAGTAGGCACCGTATGGGACTGAAAATTTCACAGATCGATGTTATTGTATCTTCTTTGACATTTGTGCCCATGAATCTGCATTTCTATGGCAAAAACCAAAGTATGATATAACCTTTAAAGCAACTTGTGAGATTAAGATTAATGTTTTTCAAACAAATAAACCGAAATCAATTGAATTGAATTCAAAATCATTGTCTGATCACAATTCTGGTCAAACTACATGACAAGAACACCGTTCTTGCAAAGCAGTCACACAATTAATCTCATTGGAAGTTTTTTTTTTATAGACGATTGTGGACACTAAATTAAAACACAACCTGTCAACAATACACTTAAATTATTATCTATACTGTTTAACCGGGAAGTGTTACATAGATAACAAGCAACAGTTAGCCAGCCACCCACAATTTATACCCTGAAACTTGCAGACGAGTAGTCTCTGTATTTGCTATAAAATCAAAAGAGGAATTTCTAGGATTATTAGTCTTTTGGGCAAACTAAACAACTGAAACTATTTGGGTGTGTCATCAGGATACGTGCAGAGGAGGAAGGCCAAAAAGAAAACACAACCCACACATCAAACAAGACAATTTTGATCAACTGTTTGACTGTCGACAGTGAACCAAGTTAGCATGCAAGCATACAGACTTTGAACCCTACAAAGTTTATCTTTGACCAAAGAATTCGTGACTTTTGTAGATAAAGCTCTTGTGAAAGATTCGGTCTATATACCTGACTGCGTGGGTTGTTAACCAACAAGTAGTAAGTGGATGTTTTTTTCTGCTGAATTTATTTTTTGACGAAATCGGAAGCAGATATTATTATATAGGCCTACCCATGATCGCTTTTTAAGTCGTGGTTTCTTTCCGATATTGTTCCACTTCCTGCAATCATGAAATCTGTACGGGAATTCGGCATTTTTGTGCTGTTCTGTGCTGTTTTGACCATAGTTTCCTCTGCACCAGTCAAAGGTACGTTCGTTATTTTGACAGCTTGCGAAAGATTGTTGGCAAAGTTATTAAACCAATTGTATAATTGTATGTACCATTTGATATCATCAGCATAATACTGCATATTTAGTTCAGAACTGAGTGCCTCTTTTCGGTAATTGTGGACAAGTGGTTCCCAAACTACATGTATAAAGGACAGGACAAATGGTTCTATTTAAAAAAGGAAAACAACTTTTTATAGCTTCTAGATGCTCCCAAACGATATTTTTGACTTTCAGCAAATATTCCAAAACCCTAGATTAAAGAAGTGTCTGCAATATTTCTGTTAAAAAGTACAGTTTTCTTACTGCTTGTAGCTATAGTTTTTAGGAACCACCTGTTCACATTTACCCTATCTTCAGAATCATATTAGATAATTTAATTACAGTTTAATTAATGTGTTCTTTCATTGAACTCTCGGATTTGTATTATCAAATTCTTGATCACCAAAAATGTTTCCAAATCAACATTTTGGGGGTTAGAATCAAATTTCTGAAGTCAATCACAAAATATATGATGGGCATTTATTTCATTTAACATGCTGCAGTTGAAATAGTGTAATTTTTGGTAATTTTGACAATTTGTTATCATGAATTATGTTTCTATTTTCAGACCCGGAAGACAAGCAAACGAAGCGACATGACTTAAATAATGACAAGGTATGTATTATATTTTGATAATTCATTCATATTTTAAACATAATTTCACATTGGAATATCCAAACACATGAATCATTTGTGACTCTTTGTGAGTATTATGTCAGTGAAAAACAAATCAAATACTTGTCAATTTTCATTTTCCTTTGTTTGCAAATTCCTAATTGTACAAATATCTTTTTTTTTGTCTGCAGGAACTACTTCTGAGGA
Organism: Astropecten irregularis; assembly: GCA_963971285.1. Classification (NCBI taxonomy): domain Eukaryota; kingdom Metazoa; phylum Echinodermata; class Asteroidea; order Paxillosida; family Astropectinidae; genus Astropecten; species Astropecten irregularis. The sequence continues at coordinate 13,244,931 of OZ020250.1, read as the reverse complement.
GGGTAAGTCGATTTTATTATATTTTCCACTTATTAGTAGTTGTTGATATTCAAATGTTATTGAAGATGATTTCACTAAAACAATGCTAGCATGGTGTTTGTTTTGTGGTATTGGTAATGATATTTTTTCCATTCTTTTGACTGATTCTATTCGACATCGACGGATTTCCCCAGATTTTTATTTTACATTTAATTAAATATCGACTGAGGTCTGAATGACTAGGCCTACTGTTTATATCTACAAGCATAACAAGCTTGCAGCGCATTTCATTGAAATAACACATTTATTACATTTTTACGACAAAATATAATACATGAAATACCCCTATAACCAAAGATTATAAAGCACAAATTAAGGAGACAATTAAGTCCAACAATTAAAGCATATATAAACCATGCTTCACAAACAATGGAAATGGCTTAATTATTATTCATTAATTACTTTCATAAGGATGACTTGACAAAAGGTAAATAGAATATTATACAGATGATATCATTATGACTATGATTTCCATAGCACTTATGAAAGTGTGGAATCATATCATTGTTTTGAATTGGAATATTTGTGTCCTGTAACTCTGTCTTGAACTCTGTAATATTTGTCAAAACATTTTTCAGAATTGGTTTGGGATAATCGTTACGAAGTTGTGATTTTCTTTGGTAGTATAAATGCTACAAATGAGAAAAGGACATTATTCATTATTTATGTGTCGTTTATTTTTCATTTGCAGCTCAAGGAATTTGAGAATGAAGTAAGTACATTTCCAAATCAACATGAAAGAAAAATTGACTGGAGCGGTGTTGGTGGTGTCCCAAATAGACAATTATCTTTGTTCTTTGACAGTCAGAAGCCATGAAAGTGTGAAACCACACACTTAGTTTGTTGAAGTCATGAAAAACTTACTCAATTCCTAAGAGATGCCTGTGGTAAAACCTGACTGTTTTTTTTTTTTTTTTTTTAATCACCATTCAATGACTTAATGCAGTCAGTTTCCCTTTTGGTGTCACTTGATGACGACTTTGTTCTTTGTACCAAACATTTTATAAATTTCAGGTCATTATTTTGGTTGATGAACAGTTTGCAGCAGTTTATTACTTGTATTATTTTGTACTTTTTATTTACGTGTAGTTTCATTCATCCTATCCACTACAGCTCCAAGGTCGAAGATCAAGTGAAGTACTCGATAAGAGCAATCCCGATTCTGTCCCAAGGAAGGAAGAGGAGGAAGTTAAAGGAGAATCAGTCAGAGACAAGAACGTCTTATCAGTGAGTTGCCATTGTGGAATGAAAAGTTGATATACATTAACATGGGTTAATTATAGGGGTGCTATTCAGAATGTGCTGGCAGTGTGGTTTAGTTAGTGATGGTGCTGATAGTTGAAAGCTGTCATTTTGTTTAAAGGTAGTATCATACTTTGCTAAGACACCAAAACAGAAATGTTCACAGATTTACATATAACTTACATGGTATGAAGACGGTGGTGGTAGAAACAACGACCAAAAATCTTTTTGATCTTTTAAAAGATCAAAAATAAAAGAGAAAAGACTTTCTGTTACTGTATCTGTCTTGATATTTTTGCCCATAAATCTGTATTTCTTTGATAAAAAAACAAAGTATGATACTACCTTTAAAGGTATAATACATGATTGGTAAAGGTATAAGAACAGCACTATCACACCAATTGTCTGATCCAACATGTGCATGAAATAATAAACCTGTGCAAATTTAAGCTCAATCAGACATCTGAGTCACGAGAAAATAGCGAATCCCGACTCAATTTTTCATATAAAACACAGAAAATGGTTTTGATCTTACCCCAAGATCAAAACTGTTTTCGGTCGTTGTTTTACGAATGTTTGGATAAATACAGCATTTCAGCAGAAAAAAACATAGGCCCCTATATGTTTCTACCAGCACCATCTATATATATAAATCTGTGAACATATCTGTTTGTGGATGTTACCAATTCTGTACATCTAATAATTATATTCATATTTTGCAGTCTTTGTTAAGGACGAGGGGCTCAAATCGCAAGGCTGCTCAGGATACAGACGGTAAGTGGAATTTGAAAAACATGTCATCTGCCAGTATATTGCCCCTTCCTTGGACATTCCCAATGGAACCTGATTTTAAAGTTCTTTTCAATAAATGTATCAGCCATATTCCATCATTTGAAAATTTAAAAAAAAGAAGACAAAATTGATATTTAATCTGTGTATTTTCTTCCAGTGTATTCTTTGCCCTAAATACAACCTTTCTTCCTTTTTGGTGGGCTGGGGTGGAAAAAGAATATGGCCATCACAATTCACAATGCTTGAATTTTTCCCATTGTATAAATTTTCTCAGAATGCCAACATTACGTAGATCTATTAGCATTTTTTGCTTTGAAGAAACTTTTGAAAGGGGTGTCAGGTTGTTGTAGCGGTTCTTTCCTCGCCTTTCACCTCTATGGACTGGGTTCAAGTCCGGCTCGGTCCACAAGTGGATTGGGTTTTAAGTCCCTACCTGATTCTGTGGGGTTTACCCAGAATATAACTCTGGGATTTTCCTCCCACCTCTAAAACTGTATCTTCTTCTCATCATCTTTCCATAAAAGGTTTCATCAGGCTTTCAAGCTACAGTGCCTATAGGAGGAATCCTTGGTGTCATTACCAGAAATAAATAATAATAATAATAATAAGAGTTCTCTTCTCAATTCTGATTGGATTCTCTTTGGCTTTACCCATCATCAGATCTTTACAAGCAGACGCTGAAACGTCTCTTAGACCAAGAATTTGAAAGTGGCAGGTTTGAGGATCAGCCGTTTACTGATAATGAACTTGGCCAGATACCAGGTGAGATACAGTTATAATTGACTGCATTTAAAGACAATTACATGGCTGTTTTTCCACTTTTTTCCACGTTTATCCTAACACTTTGCCACCAGCACAATTTAAGACATGTTTAAGAAATTCATTTTTTTAAATATAGATCATGAAGAGAGAGGCCGTGTTATTAAATCTGATGGTTAATTACAAATATTACAAATGACACAATTTTATTTAGTATCTTTTTAGTTGATGCTATGACAAAATGTTGAAGTTTGATTCAGAAGTTTGCATTTGTTGTATTTCAATGAGTATGGCATTATTGCAAAAAAAAATCACATTAATGCATTTTATTTTGGAAAATATAGATCATGAAGAAAGAGGCCGAGTTATTAAATCAGATGGTAAGCTATAATAATACAAATAATACAGATTACATATTTATTATTTTTTAGTTGTTGCCATGACAAAATGTTGATGGTTGATATTGAAGTCTGCACTTTTTATGTTGTGTTGTCATTAAAGGTAGTATCAGACTTTGGTTTTTGTCAAAGAAATACAAATGAATGGGCAAAAATTTCAAGAAAGATACAGTAACAGTCATCTGTGAAAAGTTCAGTCCAATACGGTTCCCAGTTTTTGAGAAAACAGTGAAAAATGGTCACAGTAAGTCTTTTCTCTTTTATTTTTGATCTTTAAAAGATCAAAAGACCAAATTTTGGTCACTGGTTTTACTTTTTTCTGGATACACACAGCATTTCAGGCAGAACAATTGTAATGGTATGTTTCTACCATCACCATCTTTATACCCTGTAAATTATAGGTAAACCTGTATGATATTACCTTTAACACATCGATGAGGCCAGTTTGTGAAACAGAGATATTGTTTTCATATCTTAGTTGTGGTACATAGTCATGTACATGTATCTAGTAATTTTTCATATTTTATGAAGATTACATAACATGAAACAATGAATGACCAGGAGCCAATTCCATGGCGCTGCTAAGCACAAAAATTTGCTTAGCACAAAAATGTCTTGCCCAATAAAACAGAAAACCGTTAGAAATTTCATTTGATGTTCATGGTCAGTGAACAACAGCAAAAGAACAATCACAAGTGATACACAACACATGGAAATTTGGTTGTTAACCCTGTTTTTATTAAGACAGAAATGTCATGCCAAATTTTTTGTGCTAAGCAGTGCCGTGAAATTGGCCCCTGTAGGCTTATTATTTGCATACCTCATACATTTCATACATGTTGAACCCAGGCAAGCAATCCATATTTCTTTTAAATCACTATTTGGTTCAAACATTGTTTAATTACCTTTCGGATTATATGAATTACGGCTGTTTTTCCAATTTGTCAATGTAATGACACATATCCCAATTCTTTTTATGTCGATGAGTATATTAATGCATAAAAAATAATTTTTTTTAATATAGAGCATGAAGAGAGAGGCCGTGTTATTAAATCTGATGGTAAGTTATAAATAATACAAATTACATATTTAGTATTTTTTACTTGATGCCATGACAAAATCTTGATGTTAGATTCTGAAGAAGAACTCAATGAGGCCAGTTTGTGAGATTTCCAGTTCAGTGATCTCAGGGAGATCAAAACTCCTGTGAATAGATTTGGAATTTACCACAAGCGTTTTCCCAAACTGCATGGCACTGGAAATTTCACAGATGACTGTTTGTAGTGTAGGCCTATCTTCACTGATATTTTTGCCTATGAATCTGTATTTCTTTGGCATAAACCAAAGTATAAAGTTGCCTTTAAAGGTAATATCATACTTTAGGTTTTTGTCAAAGAAATTCAGATTCATGAGTAAAAATATCAAGGAAGATACACTAAAAGTCACCAGTGAAATTTTCAGGCCCATACTGCCCACCTTTAAAAAAAAAGAAGTGAAAAACGCCCTCAGTATTTCTTAAGTCTTTTCACCATTATTTTTTATCTTGATAAATACAACATTTCAGGCGAAAACATTTCAATGGTATATATCTACCATCACCATCTTTATACCCTGTAAATCTGTGAAGATTTCTGTTTCGGTATGCAACCAAAGTATGATAGTACCTTTAAGACACATCAGGAGCATTTTTTGTGTAGCCAAAGGATGACACATTCTCTTTCCTGTTTCTCTTTTTATTTGAAGTGGAACGCAATGACAAGAAAGCTGCATCAGATACCATCAGTGTCTCTGATCTGAAACTGTTACTGAGCATCCTCAGGCAAGATAAGCAAGGTATAGTAAGAGTAGCGGGATAATATCTGATGAAAACTTTGAAATACTCTAAATTTGCCAAAAGTAACAGACTCTTCCAGCTTAGTTGGCCCAAATGGGTCACCAGCCAATGTTCCATGTGATTTTCATGATAAATGAAAACACATCACTGCTCATGATAGGGACTTTTCAATGGAAGTTCATGTTAATTTTTTTTATTGGCAACTACAAATTGGGGCTAAGCAATTTTTTTGTATTCTTAGCAGCTCATTGAAATTGGCCCAATAAAAGGTCACATTTAATTTAATTTCACTACTAAGCAAATGGACTGTGGTTGCACTTTAAAAAGAGTTTAAGTGTTATATATTTATATTTTAAACAAGCTCAAAGGCCATTCAAAACCTGGGGCCAATTTTATGGAGCTGCTTAAGCACCAAAAACCTTGGTAAATAAAATCAATAGGCCCTATGCCAGCCAAAACACCTTGTGAATGGTATACGCTCAGCAAACAATGGCCAAGCTACAAAGAAAAAACTTTACATAATAACTTGAATTAAAGGGGTATGTAAATAACTAGTTGTGGTAGGTTTCTGACATAATATTGGCAGTTATTGCTGGTTTAGGCCAAGTAAAACAAACATAGGCCTATTTAGCGTCCTGCCTTTTTTGGAAAAATGGAAGCAGGAGTCCCTTTTGTCTGTTTTTTCCAAAATGGCCGACCAACCCATTTATCCAAAACAACTGGCCGGGCCCACAGGCCAGGAAATGACTAAAATTGCAAGTATTTAGACTTGTAGGCTTTGGAGTTCATCAGAAAACCTATAAAAAAACCTTTTCCTGGTTTTATTTTAATTTAAAAAAAAAAAGACTAAAAAAGCAGACGGCCTCCAAAAAGGAAGCAGGCAGGGATGCTTAAACATGTTTTTTTTTTTACTTGGCCTTACTTGACACAGAAGCCACTGATGACAATGCCGATGAAGACCGTGATGTTGGTGATGAAGACGGTGACATTGCTGAAGAAGAAGAAGATGACAAAGTTGAAGATGGTGATGAAAAGGATGAGAGTGAGGAAGATGAATCTGATGATTTCCTGCAAGGTATCTCCGTAGATGACTTGAAGAAACTCATCAATGAGATCAATCAGAAGAAGCAAGGTAATTCACACAATACATCAGATTCAGCGACATTGTGGCTGCGTTCGAGCGGTTACTCCCGATTACACGAGTGTGATGCGCGCGCAATACTCTCCGGTGCAGGAGTATACTCCCCAACGCTGGAGAGTATACTCTCGCTGACCCGAGTGTCGTACTCCGGCCGTTCGAGCGTTCAGGAGTATACTCGTGTTAATGCTAGTAGCTCGCTCGAACGCAGCCCATAAGTACAGAAATTTGCATACAGAGAAATGGCAAATAAACAGGTGGTGACAGATCCCTGCATGTTTGTGCAATAAGCAATCATTCTTTTCTAGCTTAGCTGATCTGTAAGCTTAGAAGTTTCAATCATCCAAATTGTATAAAATCAGCCCCTATCTAGGAAAAATGGCGCCTGGGGCACTAAGCACTAAATTTCCAACTTCTGATTGCCAATGAAAAACAATATGGCAATTTGAATTTGGAATGTCTTTGTTTGTTCATTGGATGAATTTCCAATAATTTGAAAAAGAACAGCTACCATTTTTTATTTTATATTATTTTATTTTATTTTTCATTTTTTTTTTTTTTCGGGGGGGGGCTTTTGCCTTCATTGCACCACATGAAAGTGCTTCCCTGGAATGTGCCCCTTGCCCCCCTCCCCGATACGGCACTGTATAAAGTGCCCAAACCAAGAGTTGGCTCAAAGGCATTGATGCACAGAGGAATAACTTGATAATAGGCCTCCAGAAACATGTGGGAAAATCCTCCTATGGTGGCTCAGATTTGTTTTGGAAAAAAATTCAGCAAATGCCTAACATCTATGTGTCCCACATTTTTAATACATTTTGGGAAAAATGAGAAACTATTTGAGAAACTCTCCATGGTTACAAGAGTGCTACTAACCAAGAAACCTGAGATGGATGAAGAAATTTGTGATTGTTATTTTGCTATCAGATGGGCAAGCACTCACACAGGAGAACATGGGCAAAGTGGTAGAGTATTTAGTCAGTCATCTCAGCATCAACGACCTACAGATCATGCTGACTGCACTTAGAGATGGGGATGAAGGTAGGTAACATTCAATATTGACTGGTTCATTGCTGAGGTGGGAGAAGTATAGTCTCATTATCCATGGTTGCGTGTCTTGTGCATAATAGCCATGAAAGATCCGTCACTTCACGGTTCAGTAACTATCTACAATACAGGGTGAACTTGACAGGGATTGGTGATATTTTTCAAAAAAACAAACAAATGACACTCAAAAGTTCAGTAAAGTGTATATTCAACGAGCACTCTCTCCTGCTTATTAGAAAAAAATAAAACAAATTGGTCATTCCTAAAAGGGGTTATGTCTACTTTAGTAAAGGTACTCATTTTGCAAACTGTCCATATAATACTATTACAAAACGAATGTAAATTTGAGCATTTTAGCTGTGTACATACCCTTTGCTACTTACATTCAGTCAAGTATTAACATTCCACGGACAGCTTGCTAAATGATTACCTTTATTAAAATAGACAAAAGTCCTTTTAGGAATGATCAATGTGTTTCATATGTGTGAAATAAATTATGTGTGAAATAATATGCTTAACTGAACTTTACTGAAAAGCATCACCTAATCCTGGTCAACTTCTTTGACCAACCCTGTATTATGTCACTTCCCTGTGCAACCATTGAATTTATGATTGTGCCTACACATATAGTGTGTCTCACTGTGCAAATTTGAACACCATTGACAAAAAGAACCTAAAGATATTTGGTAAAATCATACCATACAGGGGAAATGCTTTGACCAATGAAATTGCTTGATTATTGTTCAAAAACCTTTGGCAGAGAACTAACCAATCGTGTAAGCCTATATGTGGCTGGTTTAGTGATCAGTATTAGCTATAATAGTAATACTCTAACAGTTTATGGGAGAAAAACTGTTTTTAAACCGGCGGTATTTTCAACTCTGGATGTCAATTCTTTCAGACCCTTACAAATTAAACTAACATGAATGGGATGAGACAAAATAATGTGAAACCTCTCCTCTTCATTTCAGATGATGAAGAAGAAATGACAGATGAGGAACTGGAGGTAGCAATTGAGGGTCTGGTTAGTGGAACCAGCATCGATGACCTGCAGAAAATCCTGGCTGCCATACGCCTCCGAAAACAAGGTATGTCACATGATCTTCTTCTTGGGGGCATAGGTGGCAAGTGTGTTAGGCACTTGCCTCTCACCAAAGTGGCCCAGGGGTCGATTTCACTAACGCTTTGCGATCATCCTAAAGCCCAAATCCATCGCTAAACGGAAAATTGCTATGCAAAGTAGCGATCGATTTTCTGTTAAGCGATGGATTTGGGCTTTACGATGATCGCAAAGCGTTAGTGAAATCGGCCCCAGGTTCGATCCGGGCTTGGGTCATATGTGAGTAGAGTTGTGCGAAACAGTGCGATGGTTCTCTCCTATGCTATGAGGGTTTTTCTCTGGGTTCTCCGGTTTTCCTCCCTCCACAAAAATCAAACACTTTCAATCTCAGGCTGTACTTCGTGGTCATATATGGGTTGATGTGGCTGGCAGCCAAGGGCGCCCATGAAAGCCTGCTACTCGATCACGTTGAAGTCGCATCCTTCGCAATTCAGCAACCCAGCTGCGAGTAAGGATGATTAGCCTGCCAAATTATTATTATTATTATCAAATATGAAATGGGCGGACCAGTGTACTAAGAGCTAAACTGGGAAATTGTGGAGAATGCAGAAGCTAAACTGACATCACTACAAAAGCTGCACAAGCACTTCTTTACGACATGTCCAGTATACATATATACAAATACCTTGTATTAAAAAAATTTATCTATATTTATTTTAAAATTCTGCTTATCCTAATACCCTGAGGTTATTTTGCAATTTTGGTACAAAGCCTCTAATGACCAATCATTATAACTGATAATGAGTCCAAATAACCTGAAATGAAATCTTTTCCACACTGTGCACAAACATAGCCAATAGCATTAAATATACTGTTGTATCGAAGAGGAAGAAAGATGTCTTTGAATTGGAACTGATTTTCAGTAGGAGTCTCTAATTTAAACACTGAAAAAATCATGCAAAGAGAGAGTTCATGTTCCTAACTATGACCATGCAAGAGAGCAAAGAGGTATACTGTATAAGTAGAATTCAAATATTAGCAGGAGTTTGAATAAAAGTACTTTTTTTCTTCTACAGACTCTAGTAGTGAAGAAAGCAATGAAGCTTCAACCACTGAACAACCAGCGGTCAATGACAGAGGTATGTGGATCTCTGCATACATTTTTGTTGAATTTGTATTGAAGTATATGCCTAAGACAATTGGGTGTAATGACTAGTAAAAGGTCTTCAGAAGACCTGGGACCTGTGGCAAAGACTGACAAGTGAGGTCCCAAACTGAAATCCAAGTACAGAAATTGAAACAAGACTGCATGAGGCATCTCTGTCTGAATTCCAGGAGGCAACTTAGACCTAAATCAGGCTAAGACTGAAACTGAGAGAAGAACTTTCTCAGTCTGGTCAATATTGTATGAATGACTGGATAAAAAATTTACATTCTTCATGTTAAGCTCGGTACTGTATAGATATATTGAAGTGCCCAATAAAACTATAATGATAATAAAGCCATAAAAAAACTCTATAATCAATTGAAGTGGATGGCCCACCAAACTTGTTATCAAGCGGGACACACTTTTACCAAAATATAGGAATATAATTTTAGGAGTTTTTCAGACAAGCTGGCCTCTCATCTAGAAGTGGTACCTTCTTCTTTCTTTGCCTCTACCTTTTTGAAGACCTAGCTCCTCATCAAACAGAAGAAGAGGTCATGGAAGGTCTGATGGATTTCCTGTCTGCACTGAGCGTGGAGGATTTGGAGAAAACCATACTGGCTGTCAGGAGGAAGAAACTGGGTAGGCTGTTTGGCATTGGTTTCTTCTAGATAGTGCTCATACATTGCTGCCTGGGTTTTAATTAACTTGCTTGTAACATGAAGTCCTAAGCTTAAGGGGCCATCACACTTTGGTAGCATACCGAAACAGAAATCTTCACAGATTTACCTATAACTTACAGGGTATAAAGATGGTGATGGTAGAAACATACCGTTAAACATTTTTTCTACCTAAGATGCTGTATTTATCCAGAAAAGAGTAAAACCAATGACCAAAAACAATTTTGATCTTTTAAAGATAAAAAATAACGGTGAAAGATTTTGAAAATACTGTGGCCATTTTTCACTGTTTTCTCAAAACGTGGGCACCGTATGGGACGGAAAATTTCACAGATGACTGTTACTGTATCTGTTTTGATATTTTTGCTCATGAATCTGCATTTCTTTGACAAAAACCAAAGTATGATATTACCTTTTAAGGATGTCCCTTGGGCCTCATGGGTTATCTTGTGATTGCATGAAGGATTATAACCAATGTGTGCTGATGAGTGCTGAAGTTTTTTGTTAAAGTTTCAGAATCATCTCCTCTTTAAAGGGTCTGAGCAATAGGAATAATGGATTGAATGTGTGTGCAGCTGTTTTATAGGGCCTGTGATTTTACCTACTTCCACAACTGTTTCAGGGTTAACAACAAGATTTCGATCATCTAGGTAACTGAGAGCAGAACCAATTGATTTGTGCACAAAGAGTTCTTTTATAAGTTTTTTTACAGACCTGCTCTGCCTCAATAGGTTTTTGTGCTGAATATGTTCAGCGGGTGGTGTTACTCTTTTGACCAACCATTTCTGTGGGTCAAGTTTGCCTTCACAAGTTTTATGTTTTTTCATTATATTTTTTGCTGTTGGTTCCCTACATGAGTATGCATGAAAATCCCCCATTTTTCAAATCCATTCAAAGGAAAACCAAATGCTAGTTTGAAACCAAAATAAGACTTGCCATTCATTATCTGTTAGTATATTCTCTGTATGATCAATGCAATAAAATAACCTGACTGAAAAAAAGCACTGTAGGAACCCTTTATACATACTACATATGACCATTTGCAGACATTCTTTTTTATGTAATTAGTAACCACAACGGAAACTGATTGAATTTAAAGTCATTGAAAAGTTAAAAAAAATAAAAATTTACTGGAGGGTTATTCGAACCGGCGACCTCCTGAATACAATACAGGTGCTCTACCAACTGATGAGCTATCCAGCCCTACGTTGGCGGTGTCCCTAATAGTCAATTGTCTTTGTTCGTTAATTATCTTTCTTTGTAGGGCTGGATAGCTCAGTTGGTAGAGCGCCCGTGTACGGTATTCCGGAGGTCGCCGGTTTGAATCCCGCTCTAGTCAATTTTTCTTTTTACACTTTTCAATTATTTTTTTTTTATGTCAAAGAAATGAAACAAGCAGCAGAGAAAATAGCAGGAGAATACACAGAGGATGATGATGCGGATGGTGAGAATAAGGATGCAGAGGATCAGACAGAGGAAGTAAAGGAAGAGACTGATAATGACATGGGTGATGGATTAGGACCATGTGCTCAAGAAAAAGAAGACTTCTTAGACTTAATAGAAGCAGCTAGACTTGCTGGTAAGCAACACGTGGGCGGTCAGATGCCAAACTGTGATGAGGATGGCTACTACGCACCAAAACAATGCTCAGGATCCATGTAAGTCTAATTTGTCTGACACAACAGCTAACAGCAGTTACAAACACAACGTAACAGCAGTAATGATTACAATAGCAGTAGCAGCAGCAGTACGTGGCAGCCCAGCAGCATGCAGCAACAGTAACAGCAAAATTTCCAAACAGCAGCAATATAACAGCAAGAGCAGTAACACTGATCATTACAGTAAAAATAGCAATAATGCTGACAGCAGCAGCAGCAGCAGCAGCAGCAGCAGCAGCAGCAGCAGTGACGGCTGAGGAGCATTGCAGCACCTCAATACTAATAGCAGCAACAGCAACAACAGCAACACCAGCAGCAGCCAGTCAAAACCCAAACATTTCAATTCATATGAAGATGTATAGACCAGATTCAACAGAAAAGAGGCTGCATCTTTTCCAAGTTACAACTTCCTTATTCTTATCAGACGACACCCCAAAGAAATAATCCAAACAGTTCAGTATTGACTTTTGGCGCAGCTTTCGCCATTTTTATTACCAGTACCAACAAGATCTGGTCACTTACCAGTTTGGCAAATCAGAAATATGTGACAAATACAATATCTTACCAATACAAGGGCAAATGCCCTAGGGCAGCTTGCCCAACAAAATTTACTTGGCAGCTTGCCATGGTGAGGGGGCAGATTGCCCAACCTGAAAACACAATAGAGGGGGCAGCTTGCCCAGCAGCCTCAATCAAAATACTTTGCTTTGAATTGTTTGTCAGAACACAGAACTTTAGGCCAATAATTATAGTTCTGTGGTAAAAGTGTGGTTAGAAATGGACTGTATTTGAGATTTTCTTTCTTGTAACACTAGGTGTTACTGTGTTGACATCCATGGAACAGCTACTGAGGGTGAAGCTATGATCTGGGAAGCAGCCACATTGAAATGCACTCAGGAAGAAGGTATTTCAACAAAACATATAGGGCGACAGGCTGTAGCCAGCACCAATAATTTATGCAGTGCTGTGTCTGTACATGGTGGCACCCTCTTTCTTTGTCAGTTGATAACAGACTAGAGTTAGCCTGTGTGCCCGACAAAAATATTTCAGGGGGCTTTCTCAAAGCTTGGCTCCGGCTCCGGCTCTGGCTCCGGCTTCATCTCTGCAGTCCATATGCTAAAAATATAGGTTGTGGTTTTTCAATGAAGCTGAAGCTCTGTGTCCTTTTTCATACCAGGGAAACTATACTTCCAAACCGCAGCCAAAAGCCACTATTTTGATACCCGTTATTTTATAACGGTTTCACTAAATAGAGCGTGAGCCTGAGCCCGAGCTGAGGTTTGAGAAAGTCCCAGGACTGAGTTTCATGTGTGTGAACGCCCTTTATTTGTGGATAGATATTGAACACACTTTACAATAAAGTACATCTTAAATTGATCTCCGGTTTGACTATACCCCTCACCATGCTTGTGCAAAGCTGCATACTGACTTTCCTTTAACTTCCTTACTAGTCCCCCACCACTGGCCTGTCACATAAAATAATTCACATCCATTTAAGCAAAAGGAAGACCCCATGAAAAGAACTTTCCAAGACAGATTAGGCCCTCCTAACTCCAAGAATTTGATATATTCCAGGTCATTTTGGCTGATGAGCAGTTTGCAGCAGTTTATTACTTGTACAAAGCAGATAGGCCTACACCAAATTTTAACAACATCTAAAACCTTGGAGTTAATAGGGCCTGATGCGGCTTTCGATCCTAGCAAGATCTTTCTCAAAGGCTGAAGATTAAGATCTTTAAGAAAGATCTTGCTAGGATCGAAACACGTCAGGCCCTCTTAACTCCAAGCATTTGATATATTTCAGGTCATTTTGGTTGATGAGCAGTTTGCAGCAGTTTATTACTTGTACTACCCTCTACAAACAACAATACTGTAGTAAATTTGTTAAATCCATACGAGCGATCATAAAAATTATAGATTGAGAAAACTACAACTATGTGAGTTCCATTTCATCCTTTGATCATTCAGCTGATGAGCCGACAGATGGTAATGGCGATGATGAAGATGCAAATGAGGAGGCAAAACTGGAGCAGGCAGAAAGAGAACTTCTAGAGTTGCTCAAAGACCAGAAGCGCCACCAACAGGCCAAGAGCAGAGAGCTTAACATGTAAGATGATCTCCATCAAGAAACTTGTAGATTGACTCCATCAAAAATGGCATGAATTGCTCTGAAAGGGGTACATGTGTTTTTAGTACAATTATTAGAATGGTTTCGCAAGCGAACAGATACAGTTAGCGCGCCATGACAGTTGTTCCGCTATCCGCTATACGTCTTTGAGGCACTGATATCTTGCTCACGTCAGTATTTTCATAATTCTCTGTTCATTTTTTGTCATGTGCATGATTAGATTAAAAAGAAAGGATATGCTGAATATGAATGTCATTTCTATGTATTTCAAAACTTAAGAATAAGACAAAATTAGCCTCAAAGTCATGTACAAAAGTGGTTCTCCGTTGTCAGAACTAGACTTGACTATTGCAAAACACCAGATCATCTATTGACGTTTACAGATAGCTAAATGTACGCGGCGCGTATGTGTATTCGTTTGCATGTGGAACCTCCCTAATTTCCAAAGACTGCAATCTATTCTGTGCTTTTTTGTTTAGAAACTGCTCGAAGATATTTGTATTGTATTTCATAGCTTTGAATAAGGAAAGAAAGTACCATTTTCATTATTTTCTTAATCTCGTCATTTGGAAGTTTTTAATAGACATGGCAGAGAATCGTTGTTGTTTTTAGGGGAAGTGGTATTAGGCCTAAAAAAAAAACTGTTGTGTTGCCCTCAGCGACCGACCGTAAAATGCCAATTTTGTTTTTCTTTTTTCTTCTCCAAGTCCTAAAGTATAAAAACTCACAGTTTTTGACAGAAAATGTAAGATTTAGCAGTAAAAAAGCGTGTCTCCTCAAAACGACCCAAGACCGTTGATTTATAAGCCCTGGTGACCATACATCCTGTATTTATTCTTAAATGTTTGAAAGTCTGCCCCCCCCAAAAAAAAAAAAAATTGACCGACCGACCCAAAATTTTAATTTTTCCACTTGAGGGCAACACAACAATTTTATTTTTAGGCCTTACGGTAAATTAGAAAAATAATCTGGTATGCTTTTGTAGTCTGTATATATTTGGGTCATTTTGTATGTGTACATAGTATTATGAGAATAGAAAGAAAACCTTCTCAGTCGTGTAAAAGTGAGGAAACTTGTGATCATCTTCTCATCAATTTACATTAATTATGTACTGAATATAATGGTGGGTAGCCGTGTCAGTCAGATAACAATATATTAAAAATAAAGAAATACAAGTAGCACTTTATATGATTATATACACGATTTCTCACCAAGTTTGGAAGTATTAAAGACATAATACATGATTGTAAAGGTGACAGAACAGCTTCATAATTTGATTTGTCATGGAATGAAGACAAACCTGTGAAATTTTCAGCTCATATCAACATAGGAAATGGTAGAAAACACTGTAAATGCTCACGGTATTTCCGAATCTATTCACAGGAGTTTTGATCTCACCCCGAGGTCAAAACTGTTTTCGGTCGTTGTTTAACAAATTGCTGGATAAATACAGCATTTCAGCTGGAAATTTTTTAATGGTATGTTTCTGCCAGCACCATCTTCATTATCCTGAAAGTTATACGTCAATCTGTGAACATTTCTGTTTGGATCTTATCAATCCTGTACTGTACTGTACCCAAGAGTAAGATTATGTAAACACAAGCGTTCAGAAGTAATTGCAGTGGTTATTTTATGTATATCTTGCGAATTGCCCTCCTTGTTGCCATGGTAGATAACTAACCTCAATATGCAAAATTTGGCATTGATCGATTATGTATGAATTGATTTTATAGACATCTCTGTTTTATATAAATCTGTTATATATAATATAATAATTTTGTTAGTTTAATTGTTGACTTATTTGTTTCTTGGTGTTGGCTATTCTAATCTAATAAAAACTCAAAACTACATGTGAATTAGACACTGTCACTGTTATTTACAAACTTGCAACTTGTTTAACTTTTTCACTTTTTAAAGGTAAAATACATGATTGGTAAAGGTCACAGGACAGCACTCACAATTTGTCTGATCAAACATGTACATGAAATATTATATAAAATGTACACTCAATTCTTCTTATAAAACGGAGAGAAAGGTTTTGTTCTTACCCCGAGATCAAAACTGTTTTCGGTCTTTGTTATACTAATTTCTGGATAAATACACCATTTCAGGCTGAAATATTTTAACAGTATGTTTCTACCAACACCAGTTATAGGTAAATCTGTGAACATTTCTGTTTGGGTTTGTTACCAATCCTGTACTACCTTTAAAAAGCAAAAAAAAAAAGATCTGTTCCCAGTGAAGTATGCGAGGAAACTTGTCTGACTCCACATATTCACTCTCATGTTTGACGAGGATAAACTGACAACAGAAACATTTTTTTTGTCATGTTACATCCAGCACTTTATTTCTTTTTAAACTCAAAAATTAAACAAAAATGTGAACAAATTCTTATGCACAGTACAATTATTATCAAGAACCCCTCACAAAAATATAACAAATCGAGTGTTTTTTTGTTTTCGTTAAATAGCCACAAAAATAGACCTGAAAAATCTATAATTGTGTGATAGACAAGACAGGTACACTCGAAGTAACCATTTCGAGATGATAGTCGGTTTCTACAATCGTAATGCCTCTGATAAAACAAGCAATGGGGACCAAGTTCTGACAAAGTTTCAACAAAAAAAATACAATTAACAAAACAAAAAGCAACGGTATCTATTAGAGACGCAGGATTATCAATAACTGCAATGAAAAGACCATTACAGAGTACGGATATGAGCAATGGGAAAAAAATCAACCTGGGAAAATATTACAAGCCTAAATATGCGCTTTAAATCTGTATAAAAACCATTTGCATAATAGTTTGGTATCATGAAGACATTTAGCACTTTTCAAAGTACAAATGCCGAGTGGTAATTTGGCCTTCATAAGTTCATTGATTGGAGTTTCTGTTTTAGTGGCAGGAATATAATTGCCTACATTTGGTTACTCTGTATAGTGTACGGTAATTTCCCTACAAATGGCAATTTAATTTTTGTGTATGATTTTAAGTTTTTAACGTCTTACTTTAACTGGAAGAAAACAGTCTTTACGTCCAAAAATAACAAAAAAGGCCTATCTCCATATTTACTCATTTATTCATTTATTTAATATTTATTTATTTTTTTCAAATTAATATGGGGGAAAATAATCTTACCACATACCACACTAAACTACACGAAATACAATTTTTGTGACACGTTAAAAACTCCAAAACAAGTACCCATTTTATACAGACTCTTTGCGTTCACGCCAGTTGATTTCCTTGCAAGATAGATATTTTAACGCCCCGACCCCCCAAAAAAAGGCCTCAGTAATCATTTTAGGAAAGCATCACGGGAAAATGATTCGACCACAACTGTTCCGTTCTCCTCTTTGAAAAAAAAAAAAGAACGTCTAATGTTATGGATGAATCCACTGGGAATGTCAACACCACAAAGTCTCTATCTCTCTCTCGCTAAGCTGGGCAATTCCCAACGAGTTGGTGACACAAATTTTGAAAAGAAATCAACCACAAATGTCTGTTTAGAAAGGGTCAGAGGGGTCTTCCGAAACTCAATCTGAGAAGGTAACATTTACTGCTAGTCAAATACAGACGAACAAATATTGCATAATTATTCCAAGTCAGGACTACGACTAATTGACCATTTTTACCTATCACCCAAAACCTTCCATTTATGTTACCAGGTTTTTGTTTTTTATTCTCCTTTAAGAGGTTTGTCTGTCACTTCCAGAGGCAGGAACTGAACTTTGAACTTTGACCTTAGTCCTCATCGTCAGATTCTGTAATTGAAAGTGAGAAACGAATTGTCAAAGAGTGAGTTACAATGGAGATTATAGGGGTGCTCACAAATAACCTACTGGTCTCATCAGCGGTTCCCGACTAGAGTGCTACACTTTTCTCAATTAGCCTTTTCGGAATATAACGGACACAATAGGAGGGCGCTGTTTGAAGTGGGTATTTTGAGTCAAACACAAAGGATTTCACCCAAACCAAACTGCGCCCTCCTATTGTGTCCACCATACTTGTAAAAGGCTAATGAGACTGATGACAGTATAAGCATGTACAGATTGTCTAATAGATCGAGTTGGGATTTCTTTTGCATAGAGGAATTTGACTGAGGGGAAGTGAAGATACTCATGTTGTTTTCAAACATTGGCTCTGGTTCAGGCTCCATTTTGTGATTTCATTCCAAAATAACAGGTTTCAAAAAAGATGCTTCTGGCTGCGGTTCGTAAGTAGATTCTCTGGTTTGAGAAGCAAAACAGAGCTTCAGCTTCAATGAAGAACCACAACCCATATCTTCAGCATATGGATGACAGAGACGAAGCCGGGGCCTGAGCCGGAGCCGAGGTTTGGAAAAGGCCCAATTGTGAGCATTGTGGAGATGATTTTATTAAATATAAGAGTTATAGTAGGGCCATATTCATGAAGCTGTTCAGCTAAAAACTACCTACACACCACGCATGGTTAAACCAAATCAAGGTTACTATCCTATTAGGATAGTCTTTGTGTAGGAATCCATAGAGTTTAAAACTCTATGGATTCCTACACAAAGACAAAAACAACTAGACATTGTGATTGTAGTAACAACCACTAGGTGTTCGGGGTCTCATTTCGTACTGGAACTGTTATATATGAACGTATGTTGGAATATATGAGATCAATCATCTCTCACATGATGGCATACTGAAACTTATGTACACATAAACTGCGTGACTGCACAAATACTTTGATCATGTTGATTGCTTATTTGTACTGTACATTGACTGACTGATTATAGGAAATGGCGTCACCTTTAAATATATATAATATTGTCTGGACAATAATATGATGTAAATATGTTGCAGTTTTATTTTGTTTGATTAACACATATGGTTTAAAAGTGACCATATCTCAACGTAAAAAAAACCCTTGATTTTAGCCCTTAGATTTAGTTGCAGTGTTTATGGAACACATTGTCATTTGACAAAATGATGTTCAATACTCCGCAACCTACATCGATAGCATTTCGATTAAGATTTGGTGCTGGTATTTAATGATATATAATAAGATTTACGTGCAAAATCTATGGCAAGATGTAAACAACTATAAAACAAGTTTTGAGTCACGCAAATGGACATTACATGTACATGTATGTTCTACACAGTGAATTATGTACATATATAGTGTTTGTGAAAAAGAGTCAATCGATCATAATATTTTTTTGTAAAATACCATATTTTCACGTAACACATGTACACGTATGTGTACAAAGTTAACAGGCTAATGTGAGAAATATTTAAAAATTCATATAAAATCAAGAGATGCCGTAAATGTTCACTTTACATCTACGATGTGGGAACTTTGTCTGGGCCTTTGTATGGTTAAAAGTGACTGTTTAAAAGTGTATGAGGTGAATCAAACTTCTGTGTTGAGGCTATCATGTGTTTCCACTGAGACAACATAAATGAAGCACATTCCAATCACCTTGCAGTGACTGCCATCTGGTACTAATCAGAGTCTCTTGTAATCACATCAACACTGAAGCAGGCAATTAGTTAATGATACCTTAAATGGTTGAGTAAACAAATTGATTTAAAGATCTGATAAGAAGTTATATACCATGGAGGTATATATACATGGCATCACCTTTAAATATATATAACATTGTCTGGACAATAACTTCCAATTAATTCATCACAAGTAACTGAACATTTACAGACGTCATTGAATGCATGCAATGTAAATACTTTGCAGTTTTCACTGATGTACGTCATGTAATTACTGAGTAAACAGTATTTGAATAATTAAGTCAATTTCCCTTTAAAAGCGCATAACTTCCGGTTGAATGACGTCACAAATTTCAAACTTCACATACAGTCGACTCCCGTTACTACGAGCTCGGAAATAACGACAACCCGGATTTAGCGAGCATATTTCCCCAGTCCCGATCAATTTGTGCACATTACTATGGGGAAATATTTGGTTATTACGAGCACGGGCATTACGAGATTCCGGGTATAACGACGACTTTGGCTGACCAAATGCGAGCAAAAACATTGTTCTCAATCCATTTACAACGACATCTTTTCAAACCTTTTGTCGGCGATCTTTCAACTTGAGTTCCAATTCTGGCGACATAGCTTCACGAGTTTGCCGATCTTAAATCTATTCAATGGATGGCGTGAATTAGCGAACGCAAAGCCATGCATGTCAAGTCTCTAATCCCCCGTTGCGGTTTCCTTAGCCGGACTAGGTTCATGACTGCGGTACCATGCCGCTGAGTAGGCATTGTAAACGGACAATGGGGGCGCAAAGAAGATAATCAGCGTAACTTAGCTTTGTAAGAAGAGATTTAAAAAGCATTGCCGCTGGAACATCAGCTGAGGTGGGGTGTAATTCCTCCAAATTGTCGTCCGTTGTGGTTATTAAAAATATATTTTAAAAATCGCCCCCTGTCTTTTGAAAAAGGGTGATCGATACAATGTTCAATGTTCGGACGTGCTACGGTAGGCCTACGGATCATCTGCGATTGGCTGGGGGATCGCGGACATCTTTAACGCCGATGAAACTGATCTGTTTTATCGCCTGACCCCCGATAAAACCATGGCTTGTAAGGGAGAGCAGTGCCATGGTGGTAAAAAAAACCGCTTTAATAAATAATTGAACTATCCTACAGAAATCATGTGACGCCAAAAATAATAATAAAATAATCAGAAGCGTAAAAAATAATATTCCTCTTTTTAATATAATATTATAGCGCCCTCTCTTGACTATGAACAAATTAAAACCGGAAGCGAAGTCGCTCGGCACGATTTGTGCGAGTGACATACTTACGTACGTCCGTGATTCTTCACAGCGATTCTTTACAGCAGTTGATGCCGTCTACTTCCGATTCAGGTCGTCAATTATTATACTCTTCAAGCAGTATTATTTATTTCATTTATTCATCATCATATACATGTACATTAATGACATATACAAACATAAAATCATGCATTTTGTTCGTGTTTTCATGAGTTCCCACGTGCGTTACACAATTACAAGACGCACGTGTACATATAGCACGTAACTTGGGCGCAACAAATGGCGGAAAACTGCGCTCCGGTTGTAACGAGGTTCCGGTTACAACGACAAAATTGTGAAAGTCCGACGGACCTCGTAATAACGGGAGTCGACTGTACATGTCAAGGTGCATTTGTGCTTCACACTCACGAAATTTGAAAGAAATCCATTGTTTACTTTCGGATTACGTAATCACTGTATATCTTTAACCAACCGTAGAGGGCGCTATATAACTCGCATGACGTCATCGTTTATATTTTCTGAAAGCCCAAGACCTTCTCTATCTTTTAACCAAATACTTTTTATGTGCCCAAATCCTTCCGTTTTAGAGTTATTTTGAGTCAAACTTAAACTTCCGGTAACACCGGAAGTGGAGGTCATTTGTACACAACATTGAATATATTAATTGTTCAGATTTACGTGTTGAGTAACATATGTCAATAACAAAATCATAGGTCATGTGGTTCTCAAGTTATAAAGCACCAAATTTTTTCCTAAAAACGCGTGTAATTTGATACCCGATGATGTCATCATGACGTCAATCTTCTAAATACAACTTGACATCATGACCAAAGTTCCCACCAAGTTTCATGTCAATATCTTGTACCTGTGACCAAGAAGTCCTGCTGACAAGTTTGGGGAAAGAAAAATAAAAAGTAAAAAAAAAAAAAAAAAAAAAAAAAAAAAAAATCTAACTAGACATTGTGGTTGTGGGAACAACCACTAGGTGTTCGGGGTCTCATTTTGTACTGGAACTGTTATGGGAATGTCTGTTGGAACGCATGTGTGGCATTATGAAATACACTTAAACTGTGTGACTGAGCAAATACTGATCATGCTGAGTGCAGTGTATTCGTATTATATGTACACTGACTGATAGCGTATAGAAAATGGTGTCACCTTTAAATAATGTAAAATTGCCCGGACGATAACTTCCGGTTAGTTAATCACAAACAACTGAAAATTTACAAAAATCATTCAATGCATAGGATGTAAACAATTTGCAACTTTCACTGATGTACGTCATGTACTTAACGAGTAAACAGTATTTGAATAATGACATCATTTTCCCTTTAAAAACGCATAACTTCCGGTTGAATAACGTCATTGATTTTAAACTTTGCAAACATGTCAAGGTGCACTAGTGCTTTACACTCACCAAATTTGGCGGAAATCCGTTGTTTACTTTCGGATTACGTAATCACTGTATATCTTTAAGCCACCGTAGAGGGCGCTATACAGCCCGTATGACGTCATTGTTGATATTTTCTGAAAGCCCAAGACCTACTCTATCTTTTAGCCCTCTCGGTTTTTTGTGCCCAAATCCTTCCGTTTTCGAGTTATTTTGAGTCAAACTTCAACTTCCGGTAACACCGGAAGTGAAGGTCATTTGTACACAACATTGAATATATTAATTGTTGACATTCACGTGTTGGGTAACATATGTCAATATCAAAATCATAGGTCATGTGGTTCTCAAGTTATAAAGCACCAAAGTTTTTCCTAAAAACGCGTGTAATTTGATACCCGATGACGTCATCGTGACGTCAATCTTCTAGGTACAACTTGGCATTACTACCGAAGTTCCCACCAAGTTTCAGGTCAATATCTTGTAACAGTCCTATAGAAGTCCTGCTGACAAGTTTGGGAAGAAGAAAAATAATAATAAAAAAAAAAAAAAAAAAAAAAAACTCGAACAATAACAATAGGTGTTCGGCTTGAACCCGAACACCTAAAAATCTCAGAACAAACGATCAGCAACACATCCTGAGGAATTGGAACCAGACAACTTTTCTTTCTGAAGCAAGTCCGATCCTCCTGTGCTATTAAGAAATTTAGCTCCACTAAACTGGACCCGCTACCAACCTCTAGCCTGTTTAAGCCTACATACCTTCCTCTGCATTCTCCAGCCATTCAACAAACTGCTTCATGTGATTCAAGAAGACACTCTTTCCTTTGCCCACGTGGATCTCCTTATTCCACTGCAGGATCTGCTCCTCAGACATCACATCATCTACACGCCAATCATAAAAAACAAAGAAAGACCATTAGTGTTTGTGTATAGTTTATTCACGTATGGCTTCAAAATATCACTTAGTTCATGTAAAGTTATCAAATGAACCACAAAGAATACTTGTCTAGATTGATTCAAACTTGGAAGGTAACTACCAAAGGATGCAGGTTCGAACCCTACTCAAATCAACTTTCTTTGTTCACCTTTGAATGGCTTATCAATTCCATGAGTATAGTGGCACATCTGATTCATGTCAGAAATCATGATCCCGTCCATCTTGAATAACCATTATCACTCATTTTATGTTTTGTTTTAAGCTGAACAAGAATGATAAATATGCATTATTCATATTACCGTAATTTTCGGAATATAGCCCGCGGCTAATGTGTTGATTCTCACGCTGAAAAATGTCTCTGCGGCTTATATTAAGGGCGGCTAATGTGACAACATCTGAAGAATAAAATCAACTACACTATAATGTACGTACACGTGCATGATTGTGTATGAAATGTTGAAAGCTTGAGCGGTCAGCCAGCGGACTGTACACGCAAGTAAGTATTGTTAACGCCGCACAAATCGTGTGGTGCGTCTGTTCGTTTTTGTGTTTCTGTTCTCGTTGTGTTATCCATGCATATTCGTTCGTTTTTGTGTTATCCATGTACGTTACGCTCATGCGATGCTGAGCAACCTGCACGCACGCACGCACGCACGTGACTGGGACTTGACTACACGGGTCCACAGTTGCCTACAATATTACACGCACTACCCGTGGATACCGGTAATCTCTGTCGAGGCTGGCTCATGTGCGTTACGTGCAGACAAGTTTACGTTTTCTTCTATGGGATCGTCGATTTTTGTAAGGATTTTCAAGATGTTTCATAAAAACAGAATTTACTGGCTGATTAGCAATAACAGTTGTTGACATAGATGAGCTTCAACCTAAGAGTCTGAATTAATGCATTCACGCACACATATCACAAGTCGGCACATCAAAATAAAGCGATCAATCCGCAGGTGGGTACTTCACTACATACGCCGATGAAACTGATCTGGTTTTTTTGTTTTGGCTGAACCCCGATAAAACCATGGCTTGTAAGGGAGAGCAGTGCCATGGTGGTAAAAAAAACCGGTTTAATAAATAATTGAACTATCCCACAGAAATCATGTGACGCCAAAAATAATAATATTAATAATCGGAAGCGTAAAGAATAATATTCCCCTTTTTTTAAATATAATATTATAGCGCCCTCTCTTGACTTATTATAACAAATTAAAACCGGAAGCGAAGTCGCTCGGCACGATTTGTGCGAGTGACATACTTACGGACGTCCGTGATTCTTCACAACAGTTGATGCCGTCTACTTCCGATTCAGGTCGTCAATTAACTCTTGAAGCAGTATCATTTATTTATTCATTCATCATCATATACATGTACATTATTTAATGACATATACCAACATAAAATCATGCATGTTCGCTTTGCTTGAGATTTTATAATTGAAGAGAAACAAACAGTCCTTTTCAGGACTACCAAAAACACAAAAGAGAAAATATTGTATGTCTGCTGGCCCCGTAAAATTATTAATCATATTATCGCTTCTGTGCAAATTAATAAATACCGCTGGTTAAAGTTTATCTCAGTGTCGCTGGTTCGCGCGTTAATCACGCTTTGTAAATAGCATGTGTAGGCCCTACTGGAACCATAAATTTTACCGTACGTCCACAATGAAAACATACACGTGCATGCCTGACATTGTCGGCAAAAAAAAAATGCGGCAGGCAATACGCACCAATTAATAGTGGTCCCCGTTTTTGCCCGTAAGTAAAAACTGATTTCCCCATAATAAACATCAAAATAATGTGTTGTCATTAAGAATTCGTGAACACTTTACCGGCGTCTTTGCTGACTGATTATGCACTTGTATGTGCCACAACCAGCACTAGGCACAATAATACTGGCTATAATGTGATTACTGTACATCGTCCGTGTCCACGCGGGTGCGGCTTATAAACCATTGCGGCTTATACAGTAACTTTAAATCTTAATTTCCTGATTTTTGGGTGCTGCGGCTTATAACCCACGCGGCCTATATTCCGAAAATTACGGTATGTCGTTATTCACCAATCTTTTACCTTGATAATGGTGTCTAAAGCCAACCGCAGCCCTATATCTAGGGCCTGTTTGTTTAATGCACAAGATCACAAATCCTGCTGATCCGGATCCCATATAAGTGTACTCTGCATAGGACGTGGATCCCCAAAACTGGGATCCCGTGCGTTAAACAAACAAGCCTCTAGTTAATGGTATTATCTGTTTGACAACTACAGTAAAACCTCGATGAGTCAAAACTCAAGGGAATGAATGTTAACTTCGACTCATCGGCCAAACATGAATGCGGTACATGTACGCGTGCATTATCACGGTAATGTGTGCGTTCAGTGCGGTTGTATTTAGGCTACGTGCGCTAACCCCGAGTCAGTCTTTGTTCCAGACGTCAAGTTGGCCGAACATGAATGGGGCACATGTACGCGTGCATTGTCATGGGTTCAGTGCGGTTGCATTTAGGCTACATGGATTGCGGAAGTGTTGTGTGTCAAAGCATTGTTGTGTACCGCATGGGTTCAACATAGCATAACGTGCATCGCATGCAGTCAATCTCCACGCAATAGGTGACTCATTTGTTCACAATGGGAACGTGGAAGCCGAGTAACCACATTAAAATAGACAACGCGGAGTTTATAGAAAAGTTTTCAAGTCATTTAAACACCTAATTAAGACAGACTCGGCCGCGATTTTTTCATTGTTCGGAAGGAAATCTTCGTCTCAAGCGGGCTTTTGACAGCAGGTAATTCGACATACGAAATTATTTTTGTACACAGAAGCCTATTCTTTCTGCGGGAATAAAGCATCACGTCGACTTAAGCGAGCTTTCGGGTCATACGAGGTTAGCTTATCGAGGTTTTACTGTATATCAAAATGCAACACTGCTTCTGAATATGACTTACTCTTATACAGGAGCACCACCAACTTCTGGAAGGTCTTCATGAAGCTGATGTTGGTGTAGCAGTAGTCCTGCAGACAGAGGCAAGACACAAAAACACTATATTATACAAACTGTGTCAAATAATGGACACAGATATCCCTAATGCTGTTAGAGCCACAAAAGCCCTTTGTCTATGACCCTCTCCCAAGTGTATCAAGGCACATTTCAAATTTGTTAAGTGGCTTTTAAAATGGAGAAGGGGCCTCTACCATGGAATAGTGGCCTTCCAATGGAAGTTGCGTTTACAAGGAAAATAGGCTTCGCAAGGAAAATGGCCGTTACAATCAAAGCACTTGGCCTTTAAAACAATGGAATTGTGGCCTTTACTACGGAATAGTGGCCTTTACAAATGATGTGGCCTTTACAGGGAAAATGGCTTTTTAAAAGGAAAATGGCCTTCATAATCCAAGCCTTTGGCCTTTTACCATGGAATAGTGGCCTTTACAAATGATGTTGACTTAACAAGGAAAATGGCCTTTACAATCCCAGCACTTGGCCTTTACAATAAAATAATAATTACAATCATATTTTGCACCGTATCTTGGGTAAGTGCCAGGAACGTGGGGAAGGAAAAATGTGAATGTTGAGGCTTGGTACTGACCTGTATTTCATAGAGGAGACTCAATTCGGTACTAGCTTGAGTAGTGAAGGCAGCCAGCAGAGGTGTATAGGGCTGTATCAATAAGACCAGTCAAGGGAACAATGTCAGGGCAATGCAAGAGGTGGGTTAGGGTAAGATTATTATGTAGTTAGCACCACCTCATGGTGCACCATCTATTTATCCATTAAGGACATGTAATAGATATTGGCTGAACTTCCTATTAAGGGACAAAGATTGATGTTTTCAGTCAGATTTTGAAAAAAAAAAGGCAATATTCACTCATATTAAAGATAAAATGTCTACCTGGGCAACTCCATAGTTTGGTTTCTATTTTGTAGTATGTTACCTCCTTTTTTGCATAATTTCATGCATTTCAAGGAAATGTAAGTAGCATATTTGCTGATTCCAATAAAACATTTCTGAATTGGAGTCCTTGAAGAATGTTTGATCAAGGAATAAGTCAAAGTCACTAAACATATAATGTAAGTTACCGTGTAATTGCCCACCTATTGTTAACCGCAACATGTACTAACAAATCTGGTGGAATGACCAAAACGTGCATGTATAAGAAAGGATAATTGGTGGTAAATCTTCCTAACATTACAGGGGGATACATGTATTAAACAAATCTTGGCCAAATCTGGTGAAATGGCCGTCAACAATCATTCCATGGAAACGTCTTGGAGACTAGTAATCTGCTGCAATTTGTCAGAATCTAATTTTGACATCAGCATTGGTACTTAAGCTAATATACGTGGTGTATCGTGTTGGTAGGTTAAACATCATCCATGGGACAGCTTTATATCATTGAATTTATGAAAATGTAAGTTACAGTAATTAGGATGGGAAAGGTTAAGACTTCAAAGCTTACCCTGATATGTCGCAGTGCCTGGTCAGTGATCAGTTCTTCCTTCTTGTTCCATTCCACTATGTCCATGATGCAGTTCCATATCTACAACAGAGGCATTCAAATGAAACAAACACAGTTGATCCAAGGGCATGTTTGTTTCGCGCTCAGGATCCATGATCTGCAGATCCACGTCCCAAGCAGGATACGCTAATATGGGATTCAGATCAGTAGGATCTGTGATCTTGTGTGTGAAACAACCAGGCCCTGAGACATCATATAGGCTCTTGCACAGCTCTTACAATGTGCTAAAAACCCACATATTCATCTTGCCTTGATCTGAATTCCCATAAGTGGGGTGCTTAGGTTTCAAATGCACAAGTTGAGTTTGTTTGTTTAATTACTTTTAATCAATGATACAAACTAACTTCACACTGACGTATGCTTTCACATGCGCTAATTAATTTTAGTTAATTTGTTTACTTCATTAGTTTTAATTGATAACATCAACAGACTTTGGACAGAGGCATGCCTTTGAGTCCAAACTACTTGTCAGATATTGTAGTTTGTTGCCGTCTTATGTCAGTAAACCTAAGTGACTTCATCGTTGGTGTCTTAAGCCAACCTCGGTAGTCTAGCGGGTTTAATCACATCATCCATAAGACGGCAGGTTTGTCAAAATCATCCTCCTCCAAACCCCGACCAACATCCGAAAGGAAATGCCAGGACATCATGGATGGACTGAGGTGATTTGGACCCAGGCAATGGAACTTTGTTTGAAGGGACCGTCGGCCATATGTTGGCCCTAGTCCAAAGAATGAATCATAGGGATAATAGACTGTGTTGGATTTTGGCAGATTTGGGAAGGTTTCAAGCGGAAATGCCCCTGGGAGGAGGGAGGGATGATGTTAGTGTTACAGAATGTGCCTATTCCTATTGGAATACCACTCCTCCAAGCATTTGAGTTCAGCAGACAGTTTTGTAGCACCATGGTAAGAATAATGAAGATACCTAACATGGGAAATCACTGGCTTAACTCTTCTTGGGAAGAGTGGTAGTTCAGAGGGAACTACCAGCAACACAACATCGCATTACTTTACCTTTTTTCCTTATCTGTATCCCACCACGATGAATAACAATTTCCTTTCAAATGCACAAAGTTGATATTATAGCCAACGACGCTCAGCCGATTGAACAAAAAATTAAAAATATTTAGCAAACCAAACACAATTCGTTTTGCTCCTTACCAGTTTAGCCACTTCTGGTTCACTAAGTGTAATCTTTGTCATCATGTCTTTGCAAACAAGTTCCAACTAACAGCGGAAAAAGCAAAACAAAAACCAACAAATGATTAACTATTTGGTCAGCAACAACTGGGGCCAATGTCATGGAACTGCGGTTGACAAAAATTTTGCTAGGAATGGAAATGTCTCACATTGGCGAAAACAGATATAAGCCAAACTTTCATGTTTAAAGGGAGCATATAGGATATACAAGGCCTCCAAAAAAAATTATTGAGTTTGAGACAGAAAATGGACTCAACAGTTCGTAAACAGTGCAAACAGTCAGCATGGGAAATCTTGGTTCATCAGATGCTGGGTTTTTCAAGCAGATGAAGATTTAGTAACTTTTCCAAAGATCGTTCGTCCGAATGATTTTTGGAACAAACATAAAGTAAACTATTCTTCATGTTTTATAAGAAAAATCAAGTCGGGTTTTCGCTATTTTCTCGTGACTCAGATGTCCAATTGAGCTCAAATTTTCACAGGTTTATTATTTCATGTACATGCTTGATCAGACAAAGTATAAGTGCAGTCCTATGACCTTTACCAATCATGTATTGTACCTTTAAGGCAAAAAACAACCAACAACACTACATTTCAACACCAGTTTCTAGTAATGAACATTGTGTGGACGCCGGTCTGGTACCCAATTCGATTTTGGCCAGATCTGAATTGTGTACTCAGACCATAGAAGTGAACATGGATCATTCCAGAAAGTTGGATCAGTGTCCTTGTTACATCAGTGAACTTGTACGGTCTATTGTCCTCAACTATGTCTTCTAAAAAAGCATGTGTGTATCTCCCTATTCAGGGAGTAGATTGACTTCATTATCATTTGAAGAACAGTGAGTGAGCACCGTAAATTAAGGGAAAATGAATGGTGCAAGTTTACTAATGTACGAAGGGCAATGTTGCAAATCCTGCCCCAACTTGGTGGAATGACCAAATGCACAATCGATTAGGAAGGCCCAAAGTCCATGTATTATGAGGACAGAATGTTCAAAAGTTGCAAATGAACCAACAAACAAGATCAAAGCTCACTTCTTTTGCAGATGGTGGATTATCTTTCTGCATCAGTTCCTTGAGCTCCGTTTTGAAGAAATTCTTGTTGTCATCGTGTTGCAAGTTTTTCTGGAGGAAGAGAAATATTTCAAAATGAAATAATCAAACTCATTAGAAGCAACTGACACCATGCATGATTCTGATGAGACAAAAATGACCAAGCAAGATTGACAAATATTCAAACCTGTTCACTCATGTAAAAAGTCAGTACAGTACTCAAAACAAAAAACAGTACATCTAACTTTCTAACAGGGGATACATGTAACAAATTATTGTCCCTAAATATTTGACCCAAATGTACACTCAAAATAAAAGCATCAAAAGGTAAACTGAATGTCACAGATAGGCACTTAATCAGAAATGTCACCCAACCTGATGAAATTACAAAAGATGCTGGTTTGATGTTATCTAGATGCGAAATGGCACATAAGAAAGTTTAGAGGTTGACAATTTGGCCATGAAAAATGTCAGCTAAGTCAAGCTACCATAAACAGATAAATTTATTGGATTGCCAAAATGGAGAGATATGCAAAGATATTGAGCTTCAGGTCAGCAGCTTGTACTGTACAGAGATTACTTGGGGATTCATAGAATATGTCTCACTGGAGACCAACCTGGAAGGTGACGAGCTGATCCAGTCCTGCCTCAGCGAAGTAGTTCTCAAAGTAAGCTTCGGTCCTCTTAGTACTGGGTATGAATTCCTGAGGAGCAAGATACCATATAAGCAATGTTAATAGTTACCTCAAGATTCCAAGTAAAAGACTTCAATGCACTACAAAGTTTCATCGTGTACAAAAATGGCAGGTACAGATAGTTCCACTATTGTGCTATATCAAATTAAGCAAAGTTTTTGCAATTCATAGCTTCACAATCAAAAGCCAGTCTCTTCCTTTATCTATCAGACCATGGGTGAAGATTGAGCTTCATATACACAAGAACAGTGGCCAATTTCATGGAGCTGTTATGCACTCAAAAATTGCTTAGCACAAAATGTCTTGCTCAATAAAACAAACCACCATGGTCAGCGAACAACAGCCAAAGAACAAACACAAGTGATACATAACACATTGGAAATTTGACTGTTAATCATGTTGTTATAATTTAGACAGAAATTACATGGTTAGCAAATTTTTGTGCTAAGCAGGGCCGTGAAATTGGCCCCCTGGTCCTAAGTACAGATTTGCTTCACAAATTCTGGCCAAAATTGAGTCATAACAATCTCCAAATAGCTCACCCCACCAAGTCAAACATTTTCACGATTCCTGTAACATTTTTTACCATATTTTTTGTGGAACAGACTGAAGATGTCCTTGTTGAGTGTGTACTTACCAAGAGTCTGCGATCCATTGAGGCTTTGCGCAGGGAGTTACCAATGCTATTCATTTCCTTCTCATCCAGCCAAACCCTGAACATCATTTTACAGAACTCAAGGGATATCCCTGCCACACAAAATAGCCAAGGAGTCAAAAACTTTAATAATCATTCATAATCATCAAATAATCACAAGTGAAACCGACTGGATCCTCATTGAGTGTAGTGTTTCTCAGGTTGTTGCATTGCTAATGCTGCGCATATCTTAAATGATCCTTGGGATAAAGCGGTATTCGAGTGGTTTCATGGCAAACAAATTTAAAGGTGTGTGGACTTCGGGCATGGCCGTCTTATGTCAGTAAACCTAAGTGACTTCATCGTTGGTGTCTTAAGCCAACCTCGGTAGTCTAGCGGGTTTAATCACATCATCCATAAGACGGCAGGTTTGTCAATATTCCAAGTCAAATCGTCTTCCTCCAAACACAATTCAACACTTATCTGATGGGAATGTGGGTTACAAGGGCAAACGTGTGTTGACTTTGGACCTGGCCTGATGGAAACAGGGGGATGTTAATGCAAGTTACTTTGAGGTACTTTGGGCTCTGACCTAAAAACAAGAAACAGCTTCCATAGGGACACAATCAGAAATCATGCAGTAGCTTTGTGAAGCCCGTCACCACAAGGAGTCTCAAGTTTCATAAATCCCCTGAGGCTCTTAAAATAATCAAGAGAGGACAGTTACTGACCTTCTTTGACCAGTGTCTCATTGACTAGGCTCTCCAGACAGTTGGCCGGGATCTCACCGGTGCTGAGGAGAAAGCCCGTGAACATAGCCAACTTGCTGCGCTCTAACGGGGAGAAGGACTTCAGAAATGACAGGATCTACATCAAAGAGAGAACATTTTGGAAATCAACAAACTACAACTTCTCTTTGTAATATGAAAGGGCCTTTGACTCTGACCCTGTAACAGGATGCACCAGCGGTAAAGGTTGTTACACGTTGTTGCATTCAGCAGTCAACACAGATTTCCTGATATGATGCATTCTGTTGCATGTAACAGGCTTGGCGGTTGGTGAACTGCTGGACTAGTCCCACAACACCAACTAGGCTACTGTGCAGTACTCATTCACTATACAGTGCAACAGACTCCGCACCTGTATTTTGATGCAACAGTTACTTGGTACAAAGAATGGCATGTATTTGTTCACTCCACATTAAAGTTCATGAATGTTCATATCTCACTTTTTCATCTGTATTACCTTATTACGTCGACTTGCCAATCTTGAGAATCACAAATAAGTATTCAGGTATGCCAAATTGCATATTTTTCAAAGAAAACAAGAAAGATGAACTAACTTGGGTTTTTACGCAGCTATGAACTACTGGCGTACTTTTAATAAAATTTGATTCCAGCATTGTCATAAATACCTGAAAATTATAAATATATAAATATCTGATATGATGGTAATTATTGCGATGTTGGAATCAAAGGCGGCCTTTGCCCAAGCTTAGAAGCACAGTGTTGTGGCCTACTTTAATGTGTGGCAGTGTATAGCAAGTCAGCATAAGTGATTTCATAGGGGTTAGAATCATCAGATTCATAGCCCAATGCTTGTCATCATACTTGCGGTAATTGCTCACAAATTATAAAAGTCACAAAACAAGACGCAAAATACAATCAACTCAAGAGTACGAACTTGCACTGAAGACGATCACCTCAGTACTCTGGTTGTTGCCTCATTGAAATAGCTCTGAACAGTCCACAGATACACGGCCACAGTACAACTGACGTCACCCATGTATTAGATTAATGTGCTGTTAAGTTCATAATGATTATATCTACCTTTTTCATCTCGTCATCCTCAAATTTCTTTCCCAGGTACCTGTAACGCCACATCAACTTCTGAAACACCTATTAGAGAAAAACAAATTTGATCAAATAAATTCCAAAAAAAAGAAAGAAATGAAGGATTTTGTAAACTAATGGGCACGTGCTTTCTCAACGAAGATGGTACAGAGGGCTCTTAAGCACAAGACAGGGTCCAGTGCCTATTATCAGGTCAAGAACTTCACAGAGGCAACAAAGGCAGCAGTTCTCTTGGTACTACTGGGGCCGATTTCATAAAACTTACGACGCGTCGCAGAGTTACGACGCATCCTTACTCTATGGATTCATCGCATCTAAGCGACGCGTCGCAACCACGACGCGTTGCAAATCGAGTTGAGACGCGTCGCAGAGCTTTATGAAATGGGCCCCATGTCTTGTTGGCCATGGCCACTGCCTTAGTGCCAATCAAATGAGGCACAACACAGACAATGATGTTGATGCCCTGGTTATTGCCTCAGTTTCCATAGCCAGACACTGAAGGTGACCCTTGTCATTGCCTTGGTGCCCCCAACAACTTCAGAGAAGACTTCAGAACCAAAAGCAAACAACAGCATTCTGGCCTACTTCAATCTGTGACAGTGTATAGCAAGTCAGCATAAGTGATTTCATAGGGGTTGGAATCATCAGATTCATAGCCCAATGCTTGTCATCATACTTGCTGTAGTCATCACAAATTATGAATTACAAAAGACTCCTAAAACAACCAGCTCTAAGAGTACAAACTTCACCGAAGCACTGCAGGCGATCACCTCAGTGCTATTGCCTGTGTCCCTGGTTATTCCTCAGTGCCTCTTAAAATCCATTGCTTGTGCAATATCACAACACCATCTGTACGGATAATGTACAGTCCATACCAGTAGCAACAGTTTAGTGACAACTTTGATTGTAATTCATATCCTGAAACCCAACACTTTTAAAGTCATCATAAACAAATTTTAGTGAAAAGTGAACAAAGAAAAATTGACTGAAGCAGGATTCGAACCAGCAACCACCGAAATACCATGCCGGCGCACTTCCAACTGAGCTATCCAACCCTATGTTGATAGATCCCCTGATAGTCAATTTTCTTTGTTCGTTTGGCAGTCAGAAGCCATGAAACCATGTAAATACCGCTATATCCAAAGGATCATTTTAATATCAATATAATAATTTTGTTCACTAAATATGCATTTCATTCAATACTAAAAGAAAAAAAATCAATAAAAAAAAAATCTAAAAGGTATCACATTAGTATGAACAAAAACAACAGACAAACCACATGTCGTGAGGTTTCTTACCGTGGCCACACCCTTAATCGCTTCGATAGTCTCATCTGCCGAGAACAGACAGAACTCGCTGAGGGACACCTTGGTCTTATCGTCATTTTCAACGAGCGTGCCCCCAGGGGCTGTGGAGATAAGATCAAAATAGACAGGGACGGTCAACTTCAGGCTCCAAGGCGTAACCACCTGCTGGGTACATTCTTAGACAGGAATCTCAAATTAATTCCATTTCAAGCACATTGAGTTTAATAGTTTTGTAAGTTTTGAGTTTTGAGTTAAATTGGTTAAATAAATTGTTTGATGTACATGAAACATAAAACAGTCGGGGCTGTTTGCGAAAAAAAATTGTACAGCTGGCAGACAACACAAAGAAGGCCCAAATTTTTCATTTGAAATTCCACATGTGTATAGCTTGTGACTAGTACCACCACAGCTTTAGCTTTGAGCGATAAATACATGGAATTTTGACTAGCAACCTAAGTTTTTACCAATCAACGCGTTCCCATGCTTAGGAAAAGTTTGTGCTCGGCAGCTCCCAGAAATGGACCTTGGACTGAGTTTTCCGGATCACACCAAATATTAGGAAGGTCAGATTCATAAACGTAGTCATTGTCTTGCTGTCCCTGGTCACTGCCTCCCCGTGGTCACTGCCTTAGTGGCAAGAAAATTAGACAACACACAGACAATGATGAACATTGATGCCCTGGTTATTGCCTCAGTTTCTATAGCCAGACACTGAATGTGACCCTTGTCATTGCTTTGGTGCCCCTAACAAATGTTCCACGTTCTTCAGAGAACATTTCTGAACCAAAAGCAAACACCAGCATTCTGGCCTACTTCAATCTGTGGCAGTGTATAGCAAGTCAGCATAAGTGATTTCATAGGGGTTGGAATCATCAGATTCATAGCCCAATGCTTGTCATCATACTTGCGGTTATTGCTCACAAATTATTGTTTGACGTACACGAAACCGAAAATATAGTCTGGGCTGTTTTCGGAAAAAAAAATCTTACAACTGGCAGACAACACAAAAAGGCCTAAATTTTCATTCACATTTCCACATAATTTGTACACCATGACTAGCACTACACCAGCTTTGACTCGGAGCGAAAACTGCATAGAATGTAATGACTAATAGTCTACGTTTTTACCAATCAAGGCAATACCATAGGAAAACTTCTGTGCTTAACAGCTCAATAAAACAGACCTGACTGAATTTTCTGACTTTTTTTCACAAATCAGACAGGCAAGATTCATAACTCATTACTATGGTCACTTTGCTGGGCAGCATGTGTAAGTGTGCCTACATTCCTCGAAACGATCAGGTGCCTACCTAAGATTCCTCCAGCGATAAGAATATCAAAGAGCGTCTCCCAGTAGCGTTTGTAGTCTAGCTTACTACCGGTAGCATCGAGATATTTAGACACCTTCTCCAGATCAGTTCCAGCTTTATTCAGGCCTTTCACAATAAGATCGCGAAACCCATTGGGGTCGTATTTCTCTTTCTCATCTGCGGAGGAAAAAAAACAAAACAAATGAGGAGAAACTGAAATTATTCGTTCCTCTAAACTTTTCCATTCAGTGAGACAATCCGGTATTGCGATAAATACCATCATGTCAAGCTAGCTTATAGTAAATTGTTATGGCTTACTTTAATGTGTGGCAGTGTATAGCAAGTCAGCATAAGTGATTTCATAGGGGTTGGAATCATCAGATTCATAGCCCAATGCTTGTCATCATACTTGCTGTAGTCCTCATAAATTATGAATTTCAAAAGATTCATAAAACAATCAACTCAATGAGTACAAACTTCTCCAAAGCACTGAAGGCAATCACCTCAGTGTTTCTGGCATTTGCCTCATTGCCTCTTTAAAATCATGCTCTAAGTCCATAGGTACAAGGCTAGTTCTGTGCAGTGCTAGTTCACTATACAGATTCCAGTATGAAATTCCAAAGGCACTGTCTTGCATCTCTGGCTAGGGCCTCAAGTTAACACACAAGTCTATGGAAAAGGCTGCAGCCACTGGCTAGTGGTTTGCCACGGGTTTGTGTGTTATTTGCAGCCGTAGCCAGAGCTCTGTGACTCAACATAAGCCAAAAATTAACTGATGACTGAAGTTGAATAATCCTCATTTAGTAAAAAGTACACTCACCCCGTTTACGGGTCCTAATCCGCTGACCTGTGAGGACGGGTTTGGGCTGCTTGTTACTCATAAATAAAGTGTTTGCTGTCAAAACAAGAGAATACAGGGGTAGTTGTTAAGCCGAGAGAGAGAGAGAGAGAGAGACAATAATGCATTAGTGAAGTGACAAGGTGAAGCAGATGGCATAAGCTGACAGTGCAAGCCTGATGTTATCAGCTAGAAGCTATGAGGTAGAGGCTTGCAAGACACCTGACACTAATGGTAAGGCCAAAGGCCAAATTATTTGCAAATAACAGGATTTACACTTGCAGCCTTGGCCGAAAGAGATACTGATATGCATCAGTCCGCATTGTGAAGAACGAGTAATGACACCACTGTGTGTATAACCTTCTGTGTAACCGTGAAACAATATCCAGATATCAGTGTACACGTGTTTATGTGAGCTGTAGTGCTGGGAAGTGTCATGACAAAAATATGACAAGGATAGACTGAACATATTATTCAACTTTAACTGAAGGATTCAATATCATGATGGCCTTCAAATGAACAGGATGGAAATGTCAAGGTGGTTATATTACAAATCTCATTTAGTCATACTGACTTGTATGTCACGGATAGGTAGTAAATGGCAATATGCACTAATTTGATACATTATTCTCTACATATAAAACTATTAACATTGGAGCAGAAATACATACACTGTATTGCATTCTCAGAGTACACAACAAGGGTAAGAACAAGTTCAAATTGAGCCACGACTGTAAAATGGTAAAAGTTCATTGCGAAGTTTTTGCAGCTCACATGGCCAAATATGTAGCATGTAAAGTTGTACACATTATCAGTCAATAAAAAGGTGTGAGTTGTCCTCGGATAACTGTGCACCGTGTACAAGAAAGAACATACGTGTACAAGAAAGAACATACGTGTACAAGAATGAACATGTGAACAAGAATGAACATGTGAACAAGAATGAACATGACTGTACAAGAATGAACATGTGAACAAGAATGAACATGTGAACAAAAATGACCATGTGTACAAGAATGAACATGTGAACAAGAATGAACATGTGAACAAGAATGAACATGTGTACAAGAATGAACATGTGAACAAGAATGAACATGTGAACAAGAATGAACATGTGAACAAGAATGAACATGTGAACAAGAATGAACATGTGTACAAGAATGAACATGTGTACAAGAATGAACATGTGAACAAGAATGAACATGTGTACAAGAATGAACATGTGAACACGAATGAACATGTGAACAAGAATGAACATGTGAACAAGAATGAACATGTGAACAAGAATGAACATGTGAACAAGAATGAACATGTGTACAAGAATGAACATGTGAACAAGAATGAACATGTGAACAAGAATGAACATGTGAACAAGAATGAACATGTGAACAAGAATGAACATGTGTACAAGAATGAACATGTGTACAAGAATGAACATGTGTACAAGAATGAACATGTGAACAAGAATGAACATGTGTACAAGAATGAACATGTGAACAAGAATGAACATGTGAACAAGAATGAACATGTGAACAAGAATGAACATGTGAACAAGAATGAACATGTGAACAAGAATGAACATGTGTACAAGAATGAACATGTGAACAAGAATGAACATGTGAACAAGAATGAACATGTGTACAAGAATGAACATGTGAACAAGAATGGACATGTGAACAAGAATGAACATGTGTACAAGAATGAACATGTGAACAAGAATGAACATGTGAACAAGAATGAACATGTGAACAAGAATGAACATGTGTACAAGAATGAACATGTGAACAAGAATGGACATGTGAACAAGAATGAACATGTATGAAAATTGCAAAATATCTACACCATACGCGTTCCATGACTTCTGTACATTTTCAGTTGTTTGTGATGATCTGTTCGGAAGTTATCGTCCAGACAATATTACAAATTTAATGGTGATGCCATTTTGTACACGCTATTAGTCAGTGTACGAAGTGCAATCAGCATGATCAGTATTTGATCTGTCACGCAATTTAAATTTAGTGTGTATTTCAATATGCCGTTGTATGAGCGACAATTGACCACATACGTTCCAACATAATTTTTATGTTCACATAACCGTTCCACTATGAAATGAGACCCCGAACACCTAGAGGTTGTTAACACAACCACATGCCTAGTTATTTGGGTTTTTTTTTTTTAAATGCACAGAAATAATGCTCAGAGTAAAGAGATGTCTCAATCCTTGCTGTATACTTTTCAAAGGCTAAAGGGTCTTCTGTGCTTTAAAAAAGATCCTGCTAGGATTGAAATGTCTGGCCCTGTTAATATTTGAAGAAAGATTTATGTTAATACTGGTCGATGAGCAGCATATGCACAAGAATGAGTCTACAGCACTGGTACATGCACCGCTAGTGCAAACATGTAATATGTAAATTCCATGCACTGCCAGTCACATTACTGTGATGTGTCTATTTCAATGTACATGTATCATTGTACTGGAGGATGGAATTCCATGAAACAGTATGTGGCTTTCCTGTAAGATAATCCAAACACTGCTTTCTGCTTTGCCAACTACATGTATGAATGCAAAATATGCCTATAATATCACTTCTTTGTTTACATCAGGCAGTACGTGTGTCTATCTCATGGATCAATTAGATATCGGGAAATTAAAGTGTAGGCCAATATGACATGTGGCACATTATGTCACTCTCCTTCAACCGCACACAAAGTAATCACACACACTGACTCATTATCAATCAATATACTTTTATCTGTCGTCATTTTCCTAGAAGTGGGTCATTCCGTGTCAATTCAACGCGCTTTGGAACCCGACCGACACGGATTTCAATGAAATTTGGTATGCTTATTGGCCTCCATGAGAAACCCCCAGAACCGAAATTTTTTGTAATTTGGTCCATTTCTTTTTGAGATACGGGTTAACGAACTTTTGACTAATTAGCACAATCTGTCGCATTCAAACAGCCATATCTCCAGAAGTAAAGAACCTACAGAAATAATTTTTACATCATTCTAAAGCTCTTATAATGGCCTTCATTTTGTAAAATAAAACCAAAATTTTTTCATGTATGACAAAAAAGTTACGTTAAAATTTGACCTTTGACCTCGATTAAAAAAAATGCGTATTTTTCAAAATGCGTAAATTTTTTTTTTATTTTAGATTGACATGTAAGTAACATCTCCAGAAAAATTTGGAGTGGGCGCTCATATACTTTTGGAGTTATGATAATTTAAACATCCGATTTCGAGTATAAAAGCTGTAAATATGCATTAACATATGCACTGTACATATACTTATGTACAGGTAATCCATGTATAGTAAAGCATGCGCAAAAATATGAAGTATTTTGTCCTTTCTTGCCATTTTCAAGTAAGCATAACTACAAAACTGTACAAAAGCCCATCCTTAATCTTTTACATGTTGCTGCATTCTAAACACTTGGCCCTATATCTTCCGGGAAGGGGGGGGGGGGGGGGGGGGGGGGCTAGTGTACCTGTCAGCCAAGCATGTTAACTAAGGGGACTGTTTGTTTAACGCACAGGATCCCAGATTTGGGGATCAAGGTCCTATGCAGGGTACGCTAAAATGAGATCTGGATCCGCTGGATTCGTGATCTTGTGCATTAAACAAACAGGACCTAACCTAGTCATCTCCATTCCATCATAGTTTTTGTTGCAAATTTCATTTCCTTTGCAGGCATCTTTTATGTATTTAGTCTCTGTTATACTAAAGTTTCCACAATTGTTACTATTCTGAGAGTGCATCATGTAATGTGTAACCGTGTATTTAAGTAAACTAGCGATTGTTCCTTCCAGCTAACAATGGTAAACTGTAAGCTGTGAATTCCTTCAGTTTACACAGATACTCTCAGGATATAGTAATAATTGTGGAAACTGTTAAAGAAACCAGATCTGTTTACTTGATGTCTGCAAAAGAAATGAAATCTGCAACAAAAAAATTCTGATGGAATGGAGATGACTAGGTTAGTTAACATGCTTGGCTGACAGTTCCAGTACCCCCCCCCCCCCCCCCCCCCCGAATATATAGGGCCCAGAGCAACATCTAAAAGATTAAGGATGGGCTTTTGTACAGTTTTGCAGTTATGCTTACTTGAAAAGGGCTAGATAGGCCAAAATACCTCATATTTGTGCACATGCATTACTATACATGGATTACATGCACATAAGTATATGTACAATGCACATGTTAATGCATATTTACAGGTTTTATCCTCGAAATCCGATGTTAAAATTATCATAACTCCAAAAGTATATGAGCGCCCACTCCAAATTTTTCTGGAGATGTTTCTTACATGTCAAGCTAAAAAAAAAATTACGCATTTTGAAAAATACGCATTTTTTTAAATCGAGGTCAAAGGTCAAATTTTCACGTAATTTTTTTGTCGTACATGAAAAAATTTTGGTTTTATTTTACAAAATGAAGGCCATTATAAGAGCTTTAGAATGATGTAAAATTTATTTCTGTAGGTTCTTTACTTCTGGAGATATGGCTGTTTGAATGCGACAGATTGTGCTAATTAGTCAAAAGTTCGTTAACCCGTATCTCAAAAAGTAATGGACCAAATTACAAAAAATTTCGGTTCTGGGGGTTTCTCATGGAGGCCAACTAGCATACCAAATTTCATTGAAATCCGAGTCGGTCAGGTTCCAAAGCGCGTTGAATTGACACGGAATGACCCAAATGCACTTTGCCAAGCATTGATTATGTATCGGTCGTCATTTGACAAGCTGTGCTGGTCTCATACATACATGTACACATTTGTACGAGCAAGAAGTCGCTGAAAGGCAGCATGAGGGATACAGCAATAAACACACAAACATTAACTCAAAGAATTCCCCAAAAAGATTTTAACCAGCCTATCAAAGAGTAAGGGACCTCCAAAGATTTCCCTGTGAAAATCTACCATAGATCCAGAAAATTGTACCCAGAATAGGATTAATCAGTGGAAGACTAACTAAATGAGAGGTTAGTGTTAATGAACATGTAATGGGTAGGTTATAAGGGGTCATGTTAATCAGTGAAAATGACCAACTCGTTTTGGAATTGTGAACTTGGACAAACATGAATAGCACACTCACTGGGATTCTAACAAGCCTTTTCTTGTTGCAGTCAATCAATTGCCTCAGAAACACTACTTTTACTCAATTCCCACTCAGTCTTGAACCTTGGTCGGGGGGGAAAAAAAAATCAAATAAACAAGAAAAACAAACACATAAAATAATCACAAATACACTGACCGTTTAAAAACTCAGACAACTGGGACTTATGGTTTAAAAATAAAAATTGAAATTTAACCAAAGTTTCCTGCAGGGAACTACATGTAGAGCAGGCTGGCTGGGACATTGAGTTAATGTTCAGTCTTTATCAGGAAAACCACAATGCAAAGACAGTAGGCCTATTGCTCACAGTCACACGGCGCTTCTAAAAACACCTGTCTGCTTGCTGTCATGATAGGCCCATTAGAAATGTTTTGTTTTCAATATCTGTTTTCTTTATTTTGGTTGTAAAACATAGATTTCATCACATGGAATAATCCTGAGTTCAAATGAATGTTCTGCATTTCATCCCTGACATTTTTGAGAAGGGAAGGGGTGATTTTCAACTGTGACGTCTTTGATTGAGTTCCACTGACGAAAAGCACTTTGATACACTGTGCACAGACCCTATGGGACTGAACTGGTGCCCAACAGAGTGCATTTTGCGATTAAAAAAACAAGGCTGCCGCTGCATTCGAAGTGTATCATTCTCGACACAGCAAAAATTTCCTTATACAAATTGGCATGAAACAGCCGCAAGAGGGCGTCGCAATCATCTCATTATGTGACTTCATCGCACTGACCAAAAATGGCAGTTTTCATGAATGAAACTGACGCACATGTGCACATACTCTGCAACGCTGACGGAATCATTGACACTTCAACAGACCTCGCCACAATCTTTCGACCATGGTGGTATTTGAACTTTGGTCAGCTATATTTTTGTTGCCATTTTACTGCGAAACCGCGCCACTGTCTGAGGATGATTGCTAGGTCGTTGAATATTCATTGCAAAGTTGGTTGAGTATACTGAGAGCGCCACATGAATATGCATAGAATGTCGGAAATGTCGTACAGCTGACCGTTGGTCATTGCGTAGTAGTACACTGTGTGTTGTTCCATAGGCACATCACTCGATGTGTGCTCCGTACATGCCTGCAACGGCCCTGCGTGAGTGCTTAACAAGTTGGGCCAGCACATGGTTTCCGTGACGTCACGAGCAATGCCTTGCACGTTGACCAATCAGCGCGGGGCTAGTCGCACACAGCAACGTTCCCATCCGTGTTACAGTACATATGGGGATTTTTCACTGTGCTAGACTATGCCAAAGACCCAGTAAAACTCAGTTTTCAAATAGGCTATATGTTAATCCCACTAGCTACCACTACCAGTCATATTTACAAAGCTGAGATTTAAATTATTGCGGGCCGAACACTTTTTCCGTAAAATGTCCATCAGTGGAATTCTTCCTGATCTCATTTGTGGACTCAACTTCTCCAATGAAATGTGGGATGCACGTGCATGTCCCATTTGAACTCCATCATTCCTCACAACCAAATTTCTTTACAAATACAAGGCAGGATTTGGTTTTAAAAAGAACATAATTGTATTCACCCCCATGAACAAAAATAATGTGAATGGGTTGGAAAAAAAACTGGTGTTCGCTCCTTCCAAACACGTGGTTTATCTGTGACAGGGTACCAACGAACAAGTTTACCAGCAATATACTGCATGCATTGGTACACCATACTGATTACTGTACAACAACTGACTTCATTATTTGTGCCCCTTAAAAACACAGTCATGACATGAAAATATGAATGTTAAAATTGAGAACTACTCTTCCTCAATGCTACATTATTTTTTAAGGTTACAAATTTCAAAAGAAACAAGTCAATTGCTTTTAAAATGAAATTAAATGATGGTAACTCACGGAAGTTTTCTTGTTCAAACCCTCCTGCTGCACGAACGGCCGTCTGTATAAAACATACGGACATACGTACGACGTGTGCTATGCAGTGCATGCATGCAGTAAAAACGTGTGCGGGGGTGTACTTTCTATAGAAATCGTGGGGTAAAAAATAGCACAGCCATGATGCAGCTGATGATTTTCAATGAGTCATTACGGTTTAGTAAGCCGTTCACCGAGCAACCAGGAACTGGCAAAATAATATTTTTAAAAGGGTTTATTAAATGAAATCAGACTTTTAACCTCACCCTACGATTCTCATGCATTTAAATTCACAGAGTACATTTGGGATACATTCA
The DNA here is from genome assembly GCA_963971285.1 of Astropecten irregularis. NCBI lineage: Eukaryota > Metazoa > Echinodermata > Asteroidea > Paxillosida > Astropectinidae > Astropecten > Astropecten irregularis. Next base: position 13,201,169 of record OZ020250.1, on the reverse strand, counting down.
AAAGGATTTATCCTTTCCTTTGGTATGGGTGGTTCAGGCTTACATTCAATGGTGGGAGTGGCTCCCCTGATACAATTACTTCATTGGTTAAAAAAGGCTATGGTACGGAGCTCTAGTAATGCCCTAATTCATGAATTATTATTTCTTGAAAACAAAATGTGAACGCGAGAGGGCGTGCTCACGTGTGTGATTAAGCACAATCATGGCCGACCTAAAGTCGAAACAAGAGAGGAAGGTTACGGACAAAAAAGTTGATCTTGGATTGCTTGAAGAAGATGATGAATTTGAAGAGTTCCCAGCTGAAGGTAAGTAGAAACAGGAATGTGAATCTTTAAGTAGGTTTTTGGAAAGAATCTGGAAGAACGCAGTATCCTAGTGTCACATTGGTTGCTTGTTGTTGTGTTCCAAATGAAAAATGAAATGAAGTGAGCACATGCACAAAAACCCATAGCCTAGGGACCTAGGCCTGTTGCAACGAATCTTCGAATCGTCGGATTTGTAAATCCGGTGCGACGAAACTAGGAATCCCAGTTTCGTTGACGGATTTTCAAATCCGTTGTTGTGTTCAGAGATTTTCGTGATCAGGTTAAAAAGGCATTATTTCCAGTATCCTGCAGTTAGGGGGCCTATCGGTTTTCTCTCCGATAACAGGAAAGTTTCTCAAAAATGGAAACGAAATGGAATATCAGAAAATCACTCCTCACACCTTTCAACTGGACACTTCCAGATTATTATCTGTAAAAATCCTTGAAGTTCAAGTCTTTTCTTTGAAAATATTGTCCGTCATTTACAGGGACACCAATTCCGCTATGACTATGTAAACGCGACGTCATGTGTTTTCACCCCCTTGGCTGAGTGGCAAAGTTCATTGACATTGGAGTAGCTATGGTGCACCAAGTTACTCAAAAACGGCTGGAATATTGTCCTTACTCGATTCTTCTTACTGGGTCAATTGAGTTTATTTGAAAAAGGTTCTAAAACAGTCTTGATTCCAAGATTGTGAATTATAGATAATTTATCAACAATATCAATTATCATGCATGACATATTTAAAGGCAAATAAAATTAAATCTAATTTTTTATCTTGATGCGAAATATTATCACAGCATTTTTCATGATATCTGGAATCATTATGAGAGGCCTAAACATGGATACATCAGCTTATCAAAGTTAAAATTTAAAGGAAAAAAACAAAACACTGTCACTCCGATTAGAGAAAGACTTTAACACTTTTGTCTCGTTGGCACGCCATAAAAACCCAGATCGCAACAGGGTCACATGACCTGCCGTCTGACATCTGAAGAATGAAAGTTGTTCGAGCAGACGACAGTTTAGTTTGAAATATTTGACCACAGATTGTGTCTTTTATAAACGTTTGAACATTAGCCTTAAAATGCATTAGTAATATACGGGCAGTCGAACCTCATTAATACGAGCTCTCTTAAGACGAGATCTCGGTTAAGACGAGCATATCACGCCGGTCCCGACCGAGTTGTGCACGTTTCTATGGGGAAATATTTGCTTAATACGAGCACTGATAATACGAAAAACCTTTTAATACGAGCGTTTTGGGCTGACCCAGTTGCATGAAAGTCATTGTAAACAACCCATTTAACACGAGGATTTTTTAATCTGGCTTCTTTTGGAATCGATTTTCGGATTTCTTTGTACAGATTAAGAAAAATCCCACCACCACCAAGTCGCCGTTGTTTCATGTTACCGAAAGCTAAATTCACCGCAGCGCTAATGCCCACTAATCTCCTTCTGCGGTTTTACCAGCGGCTTGCCCAGTGGAAAGTGTAAACAAAAAACAGACAATGTACAGCGTGTCGTTTTTTTTTTTCATTGTGCGTGATCCACCTGTTTTTTTTTGGTTGTCACGAAAGTCAAAACCCGCCGAGGAAAACGGCGAGATCTTCCATTTTGTCGATTCGTTTTCGTAAGGAGAAAAACTTCTTCATTTTTTTTTCAAAAATCAAACCAAAGTTCACGCTAATTTCCAGACAATTTTACCTTGCTGATGACGTGTAAAAAGGATTTTGGTCACAACAAATTCTTCAAATAATAATAATAAAGACATTTATAAGGCGCAACATATCCACCCAAGGGTGCTCAAGGCGCTAACAGTAACAAAAGAAAATACAATAAATGTAGAATGCAATTCTCATCAGGTGTGTTTTCAGTTTGTTCTTTAATTCGTTGAGGGTCGTTGATGTTTGGATATATTTGGGAAGTCCATTCCAGAGGCGGGGAGCTCCTGCTGCAAATGTTCTGTTGCCCCATGATCGTTTTGTTTTCGGGACAACCAGATTGAAGTCGCTTGATGATCGAAGACCTGATCGAGATGGTTTGTAGACTGGGATTAGGGAGTTGATGTAATGTGGGGAGGATGATAAAAGTGCCCGAAAGGTGATGAGAAGAATTTTGTAGGTTATACGATGTTCAACAGGCAGCCAATGAAGACGCTCCAGGATTGGGGTGATGTGAGAGAATTTCCGTGTGTTAGTTACCAGACGGGCAGCAGCATTTTGGACGCGTTGTATCTTTTGGAGCTGGCAATTGGGGAGACCATAAAGTAAGGCATTGGAACAGTCAATCCGTGATGTAACATATGCATGTATGAGCTGCTCTGCAGCCTTATGTGTGAGAAACTTCCGAATGGAGCGGAGATTACGAAGGCTGTGGTATGCACGCTTCACGCAGTTAGACACGTGGGATTCCAGCGTCATATTGGAATCGAAGATAACTCCAAGATCTCTGACCTTTTCGACTGGGGAGACAGATGAAGTGCCGATATTCACACGGTCGACTTTGACCTTTGCGAGTTGCTGCCTTGATCCCAACAGGAGAAACTCGGTTTTGTTGTCGTTCAATTTCAGGTAGCTCTCTTTCATCCACCTTCTGATGTCGTTGATGCAAGCTTCAGTTCGATCGATACACTTGTCGATTTCAGCTTGTACAGGAGGGCACGAGAAATACAACTGTGTATCATCTGCGTACATGTGGTACTCTAAATGGTGTTTCTTGATGATCTCATGAAGTGGAAGAGTGTAAATGTTGAACAACTGAGGGCCAAGGACTGACCCCTGGGGAACAGAAAAGTTCAAATTAACTGCTTTTGAGGTAGCATTGCGTAAACATACAGTCTGGGATCTGACAGAGAGGTACGATCTGAGCCACTGGAGAGCGTTTCCACCGATGCCAATGTGATGTAATCTGTTCAGCAGGGTGTTGTGGTCGACAGTATCAAACGCTCCGCTCAGATCCAGCATGATGAGACCGACGACCTTCCCGTTGTCCATTGCTTTGAGAATGTCACTTTGAACTCGTAGGAGGGCCGTTTCGACGCTGTGCATCTCTCTGTACGCCGATTGGAAGCACTCTTGGAGGCCATTTTCATTTAGATAGTTCTGCAGACGATTGGAGACCACACGTTCGATGACTTTCGAGAGGTAGCTCAAGTTAGCGATAGGGCGGTAACTCGCAAAGTCTTGCTTGTCTAGACGAGAGTTTTTCAGTAGAGGTTTCACGAGTGCATGTTGCATGGAAGCGGGAAAGGTAGCCTCTTGTAATGACTTGTTGATGATCTCCGCAATGTATGGGGCGAAATCATCCACACATTCCTTGAGAAGGCTCGTTGGAATTGGATCAAGTTCACATGATGATGTTGGTGAACTCATGATAATTTTACGCACTTCAGCAGCAGAAGTTGGGTCAAAGTTCATTAATGTTGAGCTAGATGATGGAGAATGGGTAGATGCTAATGAATTAGACTGTGCCGGAGTTGAGGGTATAGCATCTTGTGAGTTGATGTCTTGGCGGATTTTGATAACTTTGTTGTAGAAGAACCGGGAAAAATGTTCAGCTAACTGCTGATCACAAGAGGAATCAGGAAAATCTGGTTCTTTCCTGCGATGCATCAATGTGTCAGTGATGGTAAAAAGGCGTTTCTGGTTGCCGCCACATTCTTCGACAGACCGTGAGATGTATTCAGTTTTTGCAGATTCTATCATCCTGGAGATTACCCAACGTTGTGTAGTATATGCTGCTCGATCTACGTCAGACTTGGTCCTCCTCCACTTGCGTTTAAGGCGTCTCCTTAGACACTTAGCAGCATGGATATCTTCGGTCATCCAAGTGCTTGATGGTTTCACCACCACGGTTCTTGACTTTTTAGGTGCTAACCTATCTATCAAATTGGACAAGGAGTTGTTATAGTTCTCTACACAGAGAGAAATTCCAGTGTTTTTGAAGTCAGTAACTGAAAGGCACTGATGGACACAAGTGCGAAACTGTTCTTTGTCCATGGTTCGCAGGGGGCGGGTTGTGACTGACTTACGAAGAGGGGTTGGTTTCCCCAATGAGAGGCTGCAGTGGGTAGCACTGTGGTCAGATAGACCTGGGAGAACAGCTACATCATGCAGAATGTTGCTTGGATCCCAAGTGATGAGCAGGTCGAGTGTGTGGCCATGCACATGAGTCTGTTCAGTGATATGCTGCTTCATACCGTAGGTTGAAAGTAGATTTATAAACTGTCGTGCCCGTGGATCATTGACGTCATCAACCCAAATGTTAAAGTCTCCCGTCAAAACAACATCAGATGGGTGAATAACGAGTGAGTCAAGCAAGGATGCAAATTCTTCTAAGAAGACACTGAAAGGTATGCGCTGTCCACAATCTTCAACAATTTCAGGACGGTATATAACTATGAGCAAAATGGAACGAGGGTGACATGATATTTGCATTTGGAGTGCTTCAAAAGACTTGAACTATGCCACAGAGTTCGTTTTGGATGATAAGGTGGATTTGAATAGAAGTCCGACACCACCTCCAGATTTTCCATGTCGAGGTCGCTGAACAAATGAATATCCAGCAGGGGTACAATCACCAATTATGACATCATCATCCTCTTTCAACCAGGTCTCGGTCAAGGCTAGGATGTCCACGTCATTTTCTAGCACAAATTCAACGATGTCTGTTGTCTTGTTCCTCACTGAGCGTGCGTTCAGAGTGTACAGGTTTGTGCAAAGTGGAGCCAACATGTATCCGAACAAAATAATATTCCATGAACGGACCGATACGATCCGACTGCAGCCCGACCGATCGGTCGATGTTACAGCTACACGTGGTCACCATGCACGTGATCAGATATGTGGCTAAACTGCAGCATGGGTTTCGTTCATGCAATGCTTCCGCTGATTGGTCACCGTTACGAAGTGCCGACATAGCGCAAATTTTGTGATTGGCTACATGGAGGGGAGGGAAAAAAAGACAGATGTTGGGCTGCTAAAAAAAAATTGTGTCCATCAGTGCCTTTCAGTCACTGACTTCAAAAACACTGGAATTTCTCTCTGTGTAGAGAACTATAACAACTCCTTGTCCAATTTGAATACCATACCGGTTAACCGGTATGGTATTCCGGAGGTCGCTGGTTTGAATACTCCGGAATAGTCAATACCATACCGGATAACCGGTAAAGTATTCCAAGAAATTTTGAACTTTGTTCACTTTTCAATGTCATAATCTAAATCTTTATCTTACTGACACAATATTTGGACAGTTACAGTAATAGCAATTAACACCCATTTATTTGAAGAAAAAAAACCGACAGAGGAAAACAATTATGGTTTGTTTTTGTTTTTTTCTAGATTGGGCGAGTGAAGAGGAGGATCCTACAGACTCCAATGTCTGGGAGGACAACTGGGACGATGATAACGTGGAAGACGACTTCTCCAAACAGCTGAGGTTGGTGGAGACAAATTTCAATTTGTTTTTTCAGTTCCCCACTCCCTCCACACCCACGAGCCATAGTTGAGACAACTTCAGGGTTTGGAAACAAAGTGACGGTTTAACCCTGATCCGCCTCCTTACCGCAGCTACACAGGGTTTTCTTGTGATAAGTGTGGTATCCTTAACACCACAATATACCTCAATGTGGTTTGTGTGGTAAAGCATGGTTTATAATCCAGTTCCCCTGTACAGACTGTGTGGTTTATAAATGCTCTTGTCTTGTGTAGTAGGTACTGAGTGTGCAGTATTACCAGCCTATCGGTGAAAATCTCGCTAGTTTAAAAGGGGTATAAGTGAGATTGAATGGTGCAATAAAAAGGGTCTGTCTTCTGTTTGTCTTATTATTTCAGAGCGGAGCTAGAAAAACAAGGCCACAAAGACCAGCCCGAGCCAATGAAGACATAGCACTGTGCCATAGAAGTGATGGGGTGGGGTTGGGGTCAGAGGTCAGGGACTGCCCAGTGGGTCGGAGGTCACATCCGAGAGGTCAGCTTGCACCAGAGGACCGTTTATGATTCAGAAGGCAGATCCAAAACATCAACGTCAGACATTTTATTGGCTATTGTTGGACATTCCTAAATGAAAAAGCCTATTTTCCCTTTTTTGTGTTTTGTATTTTAAAAGTTTTACAGCAGAATCAAGGACAAGTTGCTCCGCTTATAAATTACTTCTGAATAGGGCTCTGCGCTCATGACGTCACGTACAGAGAAGTTCGGACAAACAAGTCGCACGTTGCCCCATTAACTTTAATACACGTAAACATTGTGATGTTTGTCCGAACATCTGGGTAACTATAGCTGTCCAATATACATGTAAAGGACGTATTCTATCAATAGCTTGAGCGCAGAGCCCTCTTGTAACAATTTGAATGTAATGAACACTTCCTTAACCCTAACCCAGATTCATACCATAGTTGACCACACGTCTTTTCCTATGGTGAGTGTGATATCCTGAATACCACAATAAACCATTGTGGTTCATGTGGAAATGTGTGGTTTATGATCCAGTCCGCTGTGGAGACTGTGGTAGTGTGTTGTGTGCAGCTTTTGTCTTTTGTAATTGGTGCTGAGGGTTAGGGTAAAGGGATAATTTGTGTTACATGTACTCTTAAAAACAAAACAATTTTCCTTGCTTCTCTGAGGGGGACATGGTCAGAAGTTCCGTCAAATGAACCTGGTTGGCAGTACTGTATGGTCCTTTGTTTTAAAGTGTGGAGTAGGCTCTTGACTGTAAACCATAGTCATTTGCACTAGGAACCCTCACGTATTTGCCAAATTCCAACACTGTGCAGTATCCTTGTGGCATTTTCTCAAAATTAAAGTTACAATGCCTGGGCTCAGCACTCCTTTTATCCTGCAATGTTTGGAATGCATTTTGGAAAATTCGGGATGGTCAGAATACTATTGACTTCTACCATAGAGCTAGGCTCATACATGTGGTTAATGGAGAATGTAATGCAAAATCTAGTGCGGGATTAAGACCATCTCATCTGATGTATTGAATACTGCATTCACTGTGTACATGCCTTTGCTACATGGTATGCATCTTCAAGCCTTTTTTACAGTGCAAGTAAATGAACAATTAGACCTTGATGTTATTGGCCACACCTCCTGGTTGTACGGAGAAGATCTCTGAATCTGGCAAAACCCTGCTCTGAACAGTCAGTATTCATAGCATATTGCATAGCTTATTCTTTGGAAGTGCTCCAAGTTGGGCCATATGTAGGTGCCCTGGGCCCTATTGAATACATGCACAGTAGAACACCACTATAACGAACACTACTATTGTACTAAGCCAAACTTTTGGCTGTACCAACGTACCAAACATCATCCTTGTGTACAAAATACACAGAACAATGTTGTTTAAATTGCTATAACTAATGACCACTGTAACAGACAATTTCCATACATCCCACTTTGTTCGTTATAGAGGTGTTCCACTGTACCTTCAAAATCACGCAATATGCTTGATAACAGATTTGGATAGATTCAATATGGTTATGGTTAAGAGTGTTACACTCTTCATATTATAGAGTATGCACATGTACTGGGTAGATTCATGTGCATGTATGCTCATTGTTCCCTATTAGTAAACTGTAACAAAACCCTTTCTCAGAAGACCACATGTATCGATTCACTGTAGATACTGGCTTAAAAGCACTAAGACCTTAATAACTGGAGGAGGTAGAAAGTCAAAGGTTCAATTCCCAATGTTTTCTTGCTCTCATTTCAATAAATATCACAAGCACTTAAAATACCAATACACAGGGCCCTGTATCTTTTCATTGTGAATTAACTGAATTTTGTATGGGTAGAAGTCAGCTTGTATAATATGGGTAGTTATTTTAAAAGCATTCATGTATTAAAATGCATGTATGCTTCGTTTTTGTTGTCGATTAAAAGTTCCACATGCATATGATTGAAGTAATGCTATACTTGTCGTCATGTGTACTGTTTTCATTATCATTGTTTAAATCTAAATTCTGCTCAAATAGTTGAGTGTTGTTGCCCATAGGTAATATTATCTAATGTCTATAATTTGTGCCAATTTTCAGACCAATTCCCAAACACAAGATATCTTTTTTAATTAAATCAATACACACGTGTCTGTGGGCATTTACAAAACAGCGGCTCAGGCTCGGGCTCCATTTTGTGAATCCATTCTAAAATAACAGGTTTCAAAATAGAGGCTTTTGGCTGCGGTTCGGAAGTAGATTCTCTGGTTTGAAAAGGAAAACAGAGCTTGAGCTAATGAAAAACCACAACCTACATTTTCAGTGTATGGATGACAGAGCCAGAGCCTCTGTTTTGTAAACCCCCTATAAACTTATGAACAGAACAAAAAATGAAACTGAAGCTGAAATTACCCATCTATCGATTTTATTTATCTACATTATATAGGTAGGGGGCATAGGTGGCAAGTGCGTTAGGCACTCGCCTCTCACCAATGTGGCCCGGGTTCGAATCCGGCCTGGGTCATATGTGAGTAGAGTTGTGCGTTGGTTCTCTCCTATGCTACGAGGGTTTTTCTCCAGGTGATCAGGTTTTCCTCCCTCCACAAAAATCAAACACTTTCGATCTCAGGCTGTACTCCGTGATCATATATGGGTTGATGTGGCTGGCAGCCAAAGGCGCCCATGAAAGCCTGCTACTCGATTACGTTGAAGTCGCATCCTTCGCAATTCAGCACCCCAGCTGCCAGTAAGGATGATTAGCCTCCCAAATTAATATATAAATTATTATATACATGTACATTCACCTCAATAATTAAAATTAATATGCACACCACTCAATGTGCAATACAATGGACATATTCATTCAACTCATTCGGTTCTGTTCAATCACAGCAGTGGTCTTTGCCCAACGTGCGTACCAAGTCCACCATTGTGCTGGACATGTACGAAGTGAGCGACTAGAACATACAGTGTAGTATTGAAGAGGAACACAATCATGTGCATTGTTCATATGTGTAGTGGTAGGGGCTTACTGGAAAAGTGTATATCGGTCAATAAGCCATTTCCGAGTATAAATCTGAATGGTATCTGGTACATAGACTTCTTTCATTGCACATAAACACCCCAATCTAGACCTGTTGCTAGGCCAAGTGATTTGGGGCAAGCTTTTGCATAGCGATACCATCTGTGGAATGGACTGCTTCCTTTGTGCCATACTTATCCATTATGAACAGTGCATTGGTGCAAGACGTCTGTCTGTTATGTAACTAAGCAAAAGCTTGCCCCGAATCATGTGATATAGCAACAGTGTCTTTAGTCTGGAGAATTCAGGTTTTGATATTTACATACAGTGAAAGAACTCAGTGTACCAGATAATGTACAATTTTAACTAGCAAGGGGCATATCCCAGCCCAATCCACATCCTACATACTATCACTCACAGTAACTATATCTTCTTACTCTAGTCCGGTTTGTTTGCCCACAGATCAAAGTCTTGATCGCCACTGCTGACACGTCACTCAATCCAGTCACTCACTGATGTCTGGAATAGGTACCAATACACGTATCGCTGATTTCATACCAAAACACATCCATACCAAACAAATAGGGCCCAATTTCATGCATTCTGTTACCTTAAGCAGAAATTATTCGCTAACGATAGCCCAGTTTCTTTGCTTACAATTAGCGTATTTGACGGGATCGTTTTCTTTCTCACTATGATTAGCAAGGACTTTCTGCAGAATGCACATGTATGACAGCGCGTTAGCAGAAAAAATTTAGCCAACAAATTCTTCGCTATCAGATTAAGCAGCGAAGTCTTGCTTACGGATTCCATGAAATAGAATTCATGTGTAGCATGCAGTGCCCATATTCCATTCAGTACAATAGGCTGTAACAGACTCCATGAAATTTGGCCCAGGCCAAATTGGTCATTCAAAATTTTCCACTTCAAAAAATTGCATAAAATTTTATTACAGAATCTCTCTTTATAATATCAAACAGAATTCAGCTTTGCAAGTAAACGAGATATACAAATTAATTAGTAATTAAGTAAAAGTAATTCGATTTGGTAGAGCGCCTGTACGGTATTCAGGGGGGGTCGGCGGTTCGAATCCCGCTCCAGTAAATTTTTCTTTGTTCACCATTCAATAGAATATAAATTCAAATTTTCCGTACCTTAAAATATACAGATATATTTCACCTTTGTTAATTAATATAGATTAACCCAAAACCAAATGTATTCATTAGTATTACACTTTGTTTCATTATCAAATTATTGCTTCAGTAAAAAAAAACCTGCCCAACAAAGTTCCCAAAATTATTTTGTACAATCACAAAATTTTCCTGCATAATTAAGGATTTCAAGTGCTGTGTTTAGATTCCATATATACATAACATTATTAACAAAGTTAGATAGAAGTGCATTATGTGAATGGCAGTATACATTTTATTATTAGAAGTAGTACTGTCATTCCTATGATAACTCAACACTCAACAAACCTCGCTTTATTTGTTAGAACTATTATCCTTCAATTACTTGAAATGAGAAAAAAATATTTATAAAATACAGAAAGAGTCTTTTTTTTAAAATGATTTTTCTCTTAGCCCGCAAGCTCCCCAAAATTCAGATTCTCTAAATTTCGTCAATGGGGGCAGCAGACAAATTTGTGTGATTTTGTGATGTCAGATAAGGGAGCCTTTTCTTTTGAACAAAAGACTCCCATATCTGACCACAAAATCACACAGATTTGTCTGCTGCCCCCAATTGCGAAATTCGGAGATTCTGAATTTTAGGGAGCTTGCGGGTTGAGTATGTTGAGAGACAAATCATCCAAAAAGACTCTCTGTGTTCAGTGTGAGATAAATATTTTTTTTCTCATGTCAAGAAATTTAAGGATTATAGTTCTAACAAATAAAGCAAGGTTTTTCCAACAGCTGCTGAAAGATTGGGGTCGTCACTACAAGCCCTAGCTATAAAGGATTCTTACTTGTGTTGCTTATTTTCTATAAACTAATTAATTACATGTTGTCTTATAATTTGACTACAAACCAAACTCAAACCCAAAATTAACAGTTATGGTGACATTATATTGTTTAAAGAAGGTTGGTTTTTGAGAAAATACTGCCAAAAAAAACCCACAAAAAAAACAAAAAAACAAGCCAACCGTCCAAAACAAAAACTCACTATACAGAATGATACTCTATGTCTATCTTTAGCATTAAAGGTAATATCATACTTTGTTTTTTGTCAAAGAAATACAGATTCAAGGGCAAAAATATCAGGAAAGACACAGTAACAGTCATCTGTGAAATTCCTAGTCCCATACGATGCCCACTTTTTGAGAAAACAGTGAAAACGCCCACAGAATTTTCCAATCCTTTCACAGAACTTTTGATCTTTCAATTGGTTTCATTCTTAGTTATAGGTAAATTTGTGAAGATTTCTGTTCCAGTATGCTAACAAAGTATGATACTACCTTTAATGCATTGATGCTTAAAGCTAAATCTTGCTATTTGGTTTGTTTGTATCTACTATTAGGCTTATTTTCTAGTAATTATGTACAAGGCTTTGTCTTCTTAATACATCCCAATAAGTGCACCTTATTGCATTCATGTAATTTCACCCACAATTCATTGGTTATTAATTCATGTGTTTGTGAAAGCTATTCTTTTGTTGTAACTTGTATTTGCCATCTATAGTATGCATTGTGCATGTTAAGAAAAGAAAAAAACCAAGATGAAATAAAAATGAACAATGAAGCTGCCTTTGGCTAACTGGGCTCCGAATCAGCTCAGGAGTCCATAGGGGTTGATTTTAAGAAGCACTAAGATTGATCTTAATTGTGAATTGATCCTAATTAATGCTAAGCAAAGTTTGATGTCATATTACAAATCACTATGGTGATACTGACAACTCATCTTAAGATTAATCTATAGTGCTTTGTGAAATCCAGCCCAGGGCCTCATAAAAATCGGCCCCAGGTTACCAAGTCTAATTACCCAGTATTAAATTTTAGTGTAAAGGTGCGGCAGATGCAAGCAACTTTTCTTCATGTACTGTACATACATGTATTTTGGTAAAGTATATTTAATAATTTATTCACAATCACTTTATTAACCAAATCTACACCATGTTATAGAGACTGAGATTGCATTTGCTAGGAAATTGCACAGCGGCAAAATGTACGACGTAATGAAATGAAAAACTGAAGTCTTCGGCCTGCTTCAATCGTCAAACTTCTGCCGTGTCTAATGCAATACATTGCCCGACATAAAAGCGGCAGAAAACGGCAGTTGCTTCAAACGCCAGTTTTCTGTTAACCTTAATGCAAATTCCAACATGGCGGACCAAGAGAAAGTGATATTGCGATATATTCTTACTGCAAGAAGGCGGCGCTCTCTCCTGCAATAGCTGTGCAGTTTAAAACGGTACTGACTTGGGATGTTTCAATTGAATTATACATGGCAGAAAATTGACATTTGAAGCCATGCTGCTCTTCTATCGTTAAAACCGGCAAGACCTGTCAAACTTTCGACAGAAAGCTGGCAGTTGCTTCAAACGTCAAATTTCTGCCGTGTCTAATTCAAATCTTGGGCCAATATTTGAATTAGACATGGCAGAAGTTTGACGTTTGAAGCGGGCTTTAGGCATTCTATCTAAGACTGAACATTGTAAGGCACTTCCACTATTCTCTTCTTGCCGAGGAAAATTATGATTCCCACGGCGACAAGAGCTCCAATCACCAGCATGGCAAATCCAAACCCAACGAACGCTCCTGAAAAACAAGAAGAAAAACAAATCTAAAATTGGGCAATAAAATCTCTTCGTTCTAATAACAAACAGTTTGAGCATCACATTGTTGTTTTCCTAAATCTAAAAAAAAATCCAAAATGGTTGGAAAAACCGGGAATCCGGGAGAAAATTATAGATTGTTTCGGGAGAGTGAAAGATTGAGGTCAGTAAAATCCGCAGAGGTCTTCCGCAGGATTCGAGCAGCTCTGCATTCAAATCATATGATGATGTGTATATCTTTATGTGCATGAATCCTGTATAGCCCTGTTCGCACTGGACTTTTTTGGGGCAAAGTTACCCAGATGTTAGGTACTTTACCCATTTTAAGTCCAGTGTGGACGTCTCAGGAAGTCTTCTTCTCAGTTACTTTTCCCAACCCGCGCGGGGCATTTCTACCGGCCAACTTCTGCCCAGAAGAATTCCCGAGATACTTTTCCCAAGACAATAAGTTCAGTGCGGACAGTGCAAGTCGGGTACCCTCATGAGCTTCTATTGTCAGCTCGGTAATTCTTCCGTATGTGCACGGTTAAGTTACCCGAGTCAAAAGTCCAAGTGCAGACACCGGTAACATTTGCCCATTTTTCATTTACCCATCCGCTCGGTGAAACCCCCGAAAAAAAAAGAAGTCCAGTGAAGACAGGGCTTAAGAGGCAGTTAATCGCTGCTGGTTTCAGGGAGAAAGAAAGAAAGAAATATTGCTTGAGTCTGTGCTTACCAGTGCTGAACTGTTGGGAATCAGTAGTTTCATCCACATAGGCAAAGTCATATCTCAGAGACAAACTCTTCGCTTCGAAACTCATTTCCTGCGTTGATTTAAAACAAAAAATGATGAAAATATTAATGTGGTTGAAGCCAGCAGATTTGGAAAGAAAATATGCCAATTCAATAGCGACAGATGCATTTTGGGGCGATCAAAGCTGGCTAATTTTGTCTCCCCGGCCCCCCTCCTCATTTTTCTTCCCTTTTTTGCTTCTTTTTCCCTCTCTATATATTTCTTTCCCCTTTGTTTCCTTTCTTTTTCTTTCTTTTTTTATTTTTTTTTTATGCTGGAAGACAAGATCCTTAAGATCCTTTTGTACATGTATAAGAAATTTCAGACAAAATAAGAATTCTTCTTGACAAGCTTTTTGTCTGTCATAACACAACTTGCATTTCTTACACAGACCCTCCTCACACCTTTTGATGACATCATGTTAAATCCACTCTGTCTTAATATATGTCTTACATCTTATGATAAAATATTTGTCACTTCTGCACTTGAAAAATCAGGAATTTTAACAAAAAAAAAAGCTTTCAAAAAGTGACAGAGTTTAAGAATTACCTTTCCATTGTGGTTGAACTTAAGGAAGAACTGGTTGGTCATCACGATAACCAGATTAGCCAGAGCATCTGCCAGTGGCAGCTGCTCAATCATGTCCACAGCATCACCTTTGACATCAGGAACACCCAAAATGGTGAAGAAAACCGTGGTGGTGCCGGTATTGTCCTCCGAGGCCTAAAGACACAGGTCAGATCAGAAATAAGTGAAATACGTGCAAAGTGGATGACTGCCCTTGCTTGAAGAGTATATACAGGGTAAGTCGAAAAAAAGTTGACCGGGATAGATGATACCCTTCAAAAGAAACAAATGATAATAAAAAGTTCAGCATTAAAGGCATATATTTAACAACCATTCTCTCCTGCTTATTTGACAAAACGAATGAAACAAATTGATCATTCCTAAGAGGACTTATGTCTATTTTCATGAAGGTACTCATTTTGAAAGCTGTCCATGGAATACTTGGCAAAACCAATGTTAAGTACGCATTTTAACTGTGCATGTAGCTAAAATGATTCTGTATAGATGTTCAGTATATTAACAATAGCATTAACATTTTATGGAGAGGTGGAAAATGAGTACTTTTATTAAAATGAACATATAAATCCTCTTAGAAATGAACAATTTTTAGAAATTGTTTCATTTTTTTCTAATACAATACGTAGGAGAGAATGCTTGTTAAATATATGCTTTACTGAACTGAGTGTCATTTGTTTCTTTTGAAAAACATCACCAATCCGGTCAAGTTCCTTTTTTACTCACCCTGTATTTATGCCATAATTGTTTGACATTTGCCACAATCCGACACTGTGCAGTATATCTCTATGGCACAGTCTGTAATTAAAGGTAGTATCATACTTTGGTTTTTGTCAAAGAAATACAGATTCATGGCCAAAAATATCAAGGAAGATACAGTCACAGTCATCTGTGAAAATTTCAGTCCCATACGGTGCCCACTTTTTGAGAAAATCGTGAAAAATGGCCACAGTATTTCTTAAGTCTTTTCTCTTTTATTTTTGATCTTTTAAAAGATCAAAAAGATTTGTGGTCGTTGTTTTAATAATTTCTGGATAAATACACCATGTCAGGCGGAAAAATTGTAACGGTAGGTTTCTACCAGCACCATCTTCATACCCTGAAAGTTATACATAAATCTGTGAACATTTCTGTTTTGCTTTCTTACCAAAGTATGATACTAACTTTAACTTGAATACCTGGGATTTTTAGGCTAGAGGGGAGCTTCCTGAAATCTACCAAAATCCATAAGTATGCAGTATCCCTATGGTACAGTCTATGACTCCAAAACCAAGCAGAACCAGGGACCCTGCTTAGCACAAAAATTTGCTAACCATGAAATTTCTGTCAAACAACCAAATGTCCTGTGCAGATAGACTCAGTGAAAATACTTGTTGTGTATTAAGGAATAGATTTTGGTGGATTTGATATTGTTATAAGGAAAATTCTTTCAATCAATTTTCTGAGCCTTTGGCTGCTGTGTTTGTACCATTTACCATATACTTCATGCGAACTTGCCAATTAGCAAAGCAAATTTTCTTGCATTACAATACAAAAAGAGCACGACCGATTACAAAATCCACTTTGGAATTGCAATTCTCAAGAAGAATGAACCTGATTTAAAATGAAATCCGAAATGAAACTTACATAGATATGTGAAATTCTGGTGGGTGTGACTTTTGCTGCCACAGCAATGCTGTAAGCAACGCCATGGTGGAACTCCACAGTATTATTGGCGATGTACTGATTGTAAACGCCTACGAGAAAACAACAATAACATCTTTGTCTTATAATATAAAAACCTCTATAAAGTGTCTGTCTCTATCACTTTATAGCAAAATGTAAATCAGGTATCGGGGGACCCTAACCCACCTCAATCCTCCAAAATCCTTCTGGTAGTTTTGGAGGATTTCGGAGGATTCAGGATATAATGTCATTTTCAAGTGAGGACCACTGGAGGAGTGGCAAGGATTCAGGATAAACGCATCTTTTGAGGCAGGCCACTGAAGGATTCTGAAGGATTCAGGATTCAGGTACCTCTCATTTTGAGTATAAGTGAGATCACTGGAGGATTGTGGAGGATTCAGGATGAACGCAGTTTTTAAAGTGTGACATTGGAGGATTGTGGAGGATTCAGGATGGTACACAGTAAAATGCCCCTAGGGGGTTAGGGTTAAGGGGCCATGTGCCCTGGGCGCCCCTTTTTAGGGCGTATAAATATGACAAATACGCAAAGGCAAAAAAGGTAGCTGTACTGTAGAAGTTATTGGAAATCAAATCCAATGAACAAAGAAAGAAAGATTCTAAATTTAAAATGTGTGAAGCCATGAAACCATTCACATACCACTGCTTTATTCTACAACGGATCATGGGGTCGATTCCATAAAACAGTATGATTGATCGGTACTTGAGTTACGAAGGATAACCCATGTAGGGCTGCATGATGCATCATACGTCCTACGATTTATAGAAAGTTGCGATGAGTTTGGTGAAATCAACCAATGGTATTGTTATGTTGGCAATTAAAAAACCAAATCATCAAATAACATCAAGGGAAACTGACTGACTGATTTGCTTCTGACTGCCCACTTCAGTCAATTTTTCTTTGTTCACTTTTCGAAAAAAACAAATGGTAAGACAAACGTAAACAAGATCGAGGTGGAATTACGGACACTGGGCCAATATTCGCAGCCAATGAAACTTACCCATTTCCACGAGATCAAAGGCCATTTCCTGTCTGTCCACACTGCCAAAGCATGGACTGAGGTCAAAGTGGGACACAGCCACATCCGTATCAAAATGGAAATAGTTGATGATGTAGCTTCCATTCTTTGCTATGCCGGCATCAGTCTTGAAAATGAAATGGACAAAAGAAGATTCTGTGTTACTAATTTTCCATTTTTGCCTAGGCGCTGAGATGAACTGTTTATTATAATTTAATAATTTATTCATATATTTGTGAAATAACCACAAGGGAAACTGACTGAGTTTTAAGTCATTGAAAAGTGAACAAAGAAAAATTGACTGGAGCAGGATTTGAACCGGCGACCTCCTGAATACCATACAGGCGCTCTACCAACTGAGCCATCCAGCCCTACGTTGGTGGTGACCCCAATAGTCAACTGTCTTTATTCGTTTGGCAGACAGACCCCATGAAACCACGCACACACCGCCACACCCCAGGGATCGTTTCAATGATACACGCAACAATGCTGCAACCTGGGAACGGTTCATGGGGGGATCACTCAAAGAGGATACGGCTTTTTAATTAATATATTCGTGAAATAACCACAAGGGCAACTGACTGAGTTTTAAGTCATTGAAAAGTGAACAAAGAAAAATTGACTGGAGCGGGATTCAAACTTTTCAATGACTTAAAACTCAGTGGCTCTGGCTTCATCTCTGTCACCCATATGCTGAAAAGATAGGTTGTGGTTTTTCATTGAAGCTGAGGCTCTGTTTCCTTTTTCAAACCGAAGAATCTATTTCAAAACCGCAGCCAAAAGCCTCTATTGGGTATATGATACCCGTTATTAACACATTTTAGAATGGATTCACGAAAATGGAGCCGGAGCCTGATGAGCCAAGGCTTGGAAAAGGCCCCTTGTCTAGGCCATCAAATGCCCAATAAAATTTGCTTGACTGATTTTAAGCAGCTCTACATATTGCAGCTCTGAGCTGATGAAAGGAGGATTTGAGGACTGAAGGCCAGAGCCTGGCCAGACTTTTTAAAGGCTTAAAAAGGTTTCTCTCCTTAAGGTAAATGGTGCTGGATTATCATACCATTGTTGTCCATTGGATCTTGGCCCTGACGGGCATGATGGACGACTTGCTCAGTCCACTTTCCGTGTTCCAGCTAGCCTACAGGAGAAACAAATACAAGAACCACGAGGAGACAATTGTAGAAAAGCAAACACCACAGAACTCATTCATCACTCAACAAAACAAATAATCATCTTCAGTCAGTTTTCTTGGACAGAGGCCGATTTCACTAACGCTTTGCGATCATCGCTTAAGGCCAAATCCATCGCCAAATGGAAAATCAATCGCTATACCTTCCTCAGCAAATTCCGTTTTACTGATTTGGTCTTTAGCGATGATCACAAAGCGTTAGTGAAATCGGCCCCAGGTTTTAATTTGGACACTGAGGAAAGAGTTACTAAAAGCACAGATGCACTCTTCTGCTTAGGATTTGATAAGTTTTGAAATAAAAACTGTGATCCACAGTTTTTGACATTATGAGGAAAATAAACCTGATCACTCATTGAAACTGACAACATACATCAAATAAATTGATGAAAAATTTTGAATGGTGTAATTTTATTACAAAAAAAAAAATGGCAGTGTTGGCAGCATTTGATTTCACCCTTCTAAATGCTACATTTGGTTCCATTCTCCAATTCTATAATCACACTAGCTGAAACAAAAAACAGTTTTGTAATATGGCAAATTATCTAGACTTACGGCGGTGAAGTAATATTCCCAGGTGCTGTTGACTTGGTCCTTGCTGTTGAACATAAACTCAGGTTTCCAGTCCGTCTTCACTGTAATCCATGATTCCACGTCCATGTCACGGAGCTGAGACTGCGTGTTTGAGGGAAAGAGAGCATGGTTCACAACCAAACATCTTATATAAGACCCTTAAACCGGGCAAAATGTGTTCCAGCTAGAGTAATAATAAATAATAATAAAAAGACAATTATATAGCGCCGAAATCCGCCAAAAAGACGCTCAAGGCGCTTTACAAAAGAAAACCAGGAAAACAATATAAATGAACTGGAATAAATACATTAGTAAAAAAAAAAAACAGTCTGATTAATTAAAAAGTATATCTTAAAGTTATAATGGTGATTGTGGTTAAGAAAAGAAAAAAGCAAAGAAAAATAAAACAACCAATTAAAAAAATGACAAAGATACCAAAGAAACCATAGAGTAGACATAGTAGACAACTGTTCTATGATACGTTTATTTTAACGGTACACCTTTACATTTTATAGTTCATCTTGTGAATACACTATCCAACACTTCAGGAGGCCTATAGGGCCTATACGTTATGACAGATCAAAAGCCTAGAAGCCGTGCCGGACACTGGTCTTTGGATTTGAGGTTGACAGAGAAAGGAAAGTCATTGTCTGTCATTGTATCGGTGCAATTTGACATATAAGTTCTCTAAAAATTTCGTCCTTTGGTTAAAAAAGTCACTCGTAAATCTACAAGTCATCTGCGAATTTGTCCTGGTCAGGCCATCTTTACCGACTTAAAATTCAAAATACATCAAATAAAGGGCAAAAAAAAAACCAAACAGCACCAATACTAAAACAGCCCACAAAAATGACAACTTGCCTCAAAGTTGCTCTTTTGATTTTAATTTTGATTTCACTTTTAATGTTTGTTTTCTCAATATAGTTTCCCTGATGAATGCATGCATGGAGACCACCCTATTCTGGGCAAAAGAACCAAACAGCACAGATATCAAAGCAGTTCTCAAAAATTACAACTGAGGGTCTAGACTTCCAATAATAAGCCGCATGGCGGAGCCTGAACTGCTCGTCGTATACCCGCCAACCGAAGCCTGGAAATTGGACTGAGGCTAAACGGATTGTCTCGGCATACTTGAGCAGCTCAGCTGCCCGAGTGGGATGCTTTTCGAGAAAGATGGACATAAAAACATGAAAGGCAAAAAAAAACTTCAAGGTTGTAGGAAATATAAATTGGTAATATTTTAAAATGTAAATAACATTCTCTTCATATATGCTTTATTTGGTAGTTTAACATGTTTGAAGGTGGAATAAATTCAGTTTCAAGCTGATGTGGCATGATTGCATGAATTCAACATCGGTTTCAGTCCCCACTTATTGTCTGAGTATAATTGCTATATATACTCACCAGTCCCTGGTACTGCCAATCTTGACTGCCAATTTCAAAGAAACTCGCTACGCTTCTCATTTGAACGTGCACTCTATCAGGCGAGATAGCATCCGGAGAGAACAGGGCTATTGGCATGATGCTGCAGGAGCCACTGGTCATGTTGATTCTGTACGTCAGACCTGAAGATGATCCAAGGATATGACTGCATATGTGTCTTCACATTAATACCCTAAGGTATAGGATTTGTAAATGAGCTGTGTGTAGAAAGAGCGGCTAGAGCATCTCATTTGATGAGGTCGGCATTTATAAATAGCCATTATTATCTCAGAAACGCACAGCACAAAGAAAGATCTCATTTTCAATTGCACGGGCATTTCCCCTCGGATCAAGCTACGTCCCGTAGCCTTAAATCTCAAGGGTTTCCTTAGCTATATCAAGAAGAGCTGGGGATTGTACCTGCGTTTTAAAGACTTTATTCCATCAATATTAAGCAAAAACACCCATTGTGGCCAACCCTTTAACATTTCATACCTTGTGAAGAAATATATTATAAATACAAGTAATGCTGCAAACTGCTCATCAACTAAAATAATGACCTGAAATATATCAAATGCTTGGAGTTAGGAGGGCCTGACTTTTCAATCCTACCTGGGATCTTTCTCAAAGCCTTATAAAACCTTTCAGAAAGATCCTGCTACGATTGAAACATCAGGACGATTATTATTGTTGAAATTCGAAGCAGCAAAAGAAGTTTAACAACCTTAATGAAGCCTTGTAAACCCTGGCAAAGATTTTTCATAATTAGCGGCAACCTTTAAGAACAGACTACAGAGCATACTCTTCAGGTATACAAAAGAAGCAAGCACAGCTTACCTGTGTTGAAATCATCCAGCAAGCGGTAGGGTGTGGCAGGGTGTGTACCATTTGCCGCCATTTTAAACAAGTATGCGACTATCTTGGCTTGGTAGTTATACATTTCCTGCAGAGATAAACACCAAACAATTCAACTATACATTTTCTTGCAATGGGAGACTTTTGGAGCGAGCTGTCAATAGAGGGCAGCAAACAATTCTCCTGAAAACTGTTGTACACACTTTAAGTACGGCGATTGTCAAAAAACTCTCCAAAAAACGCAGGAAAATGCTGCGAACATTTAAATTAGGGACATTTCCAATTAACCTTTAGCTTCACATTGCCGCCCACCCAAATTTCAATGCCCGAAAACACAAAGTGAGGTGAAATTCTTATGTTTGGTGAGGAATAATGTGCTAGGTTTCGCTTGCCAAAGTGAAAACTTTGTGCACAAAACAATATGATATTTAACGTCGGCCACCATGATCGTTTGTAACTCGCCCTTTTGATGCCCAATCTCTACAAATTCAGCATTATTTTGTTTGTTCTTGGGGAACTTATGTCCCCCTGCCACCACAACCGGACACTGCACAGTATGTAGCCGGCATTTCCAAGAGCTTTTACGCCGGTTTTGTTCACGACGAGTATTCGCGCACAAAAGCAACAGGACACACGTTTCTTGAGAACAGTGAAGCGTGCCCTCTTGAGGTTAACAATGGTTAGTCAAGAGTCTCCCATTACGTATGCCTACTGCCTGAGAGATTCAATGTTGAAAGACAAGGGGTTGATTTCATGAAGCTCTATGATCGATCGTAAGTTAATGAAGGATAACCCATCGTATCCTGCATAGGACTGCAATGCGTCTCAAGTCCTATGATTAGATGAGTTTGGTGAAATAAACCTCTGGTATATTCCATCATATGGTATATCATACATAATTATTGAAATGCATGCAAAATAACTTTGATTTATAAGTCTATGCATGGCAGAAGTACATAAAGTAATACATGCAAAATAATAGTCCATTCTACATAATTATACTGTCAAGTGATATTACCAAATTCTGCTGTTTGCTTGTTCATTTATTGGGGGTGTTTTCTTGGTTTTTTTCTGTAGTGTATTGATTTGCCAAAGTTGCTCTTTTGATTTAATTTCAAATTTAATTGTAATGCTTTGTTTTTTTAGTATCATACTTAGGTAGCATATAGAAACAGATTTACCTATAACTTACAGGGTTCAAAGATGGTGAAGATACCGTTAAAATTTTCTGCCTGAAATGCTGTTTTTATCCAGAAAAGAGTAAAACTAGTGACCAAAATTATTTTGGATTTTTTAAAGATCAAACATAAAAGAGCAAAGACTTAAGAAATACTATGACTTGTTTTTCACTGTTTTCTGAAATGTTCACAGATGACTGTTACTGTATCTTCCTTGATATTTTTGCCCATGAATCTGTATTTCTTTGTCAAAAACCATGCATGTCATTAAGACTACCCTATCTTTGACTATACATTTCAAAATCTTAAAAGGAGGTTGCCAATTTGCATTTTAATTGGCAAAATTGCCATAGAAATACATAGAAAGAATCGGATTGAAAAATGTCCCCTACAGGAAACCGACAGATTTTTAAGTATGTGGGTGATAAAAAAATGTAAAAAAAAGAAATCCAAGAACTGACTCGAGGCTTACCGAAACTTGATAAACTGACTTCATATCAGGTATCACAATCTCCTGCCCCATGCGAAAGCGATCAGGAAACGCTGGGAGTGGTTTCTGGCTCTTGCGGTTTGGGCACACGGTTCCCAATGGTGGCTGAATTGTTGAGAAAGGAAATTAAAGACACAAATTAAAGAAAGACAAAAATAAAACAAGATGATAAATATGAAATTTCAGCAATAAAAGCTTTCAAAGCATCCAAAGAACTCTTACATAGAAATGTTGGGGAAAAAATCGCAGTAAATATAAACTTTGGAGACAAGTCATTTGGAAACAGAAAGAGAATTTATAGCAAATGGATCCTTGAAACCCTATTAATGGGTCTAAAAGATCTTTTAAAAATCCATCGAAAATGTCATTTTCAAAACCCACCAAATCGTCAACGTTTTCCGAAAAGAGCGAATTGCCCACCTGGGCGTTGAAACATAGTTTTGAGAAAATCAGCTTTGAAGAATTTTAAATTTTTAAATTGTATTTTTCACCCATTTTTAGGGGATATGTTGATTATTTTTTATACAGGTTTTAAGCTGAAGACTTTCCCTTACACAACATACTAATTAAGAGTTGATAGAGCTTATGATTGGGGAGTAATTAACGTTCAAAGAAATTACCCCCTTTGTGACAAATGTCCTTTCTGGACAAATTGGGTGTGACCCAAAACTCTCTCCATACAAACATGCACAAATTTGTCCCTTGTGAAAGCTAAAAATAGCACACGCGCGTGCGCGCTGGAATTCACCTCTTCATGAAAACGTAAATTTGCGTACGTGCTGAAAATGCCCCCATAGAACAACGTGCATTTTTGATAATTCGCCCCTTCGTGAAAACTTGAAACAGCACTTTTGGTGAAATTCTCCCTTTACTGATTTTCATGATCTAATTGATTTAATTTGATTTGGCCAAAACAATTTCGCCAAGATGTCCGTTACAATACCCCTAATTGATTTTGGCCAAAAATTTCAAAAAAATCTTGATTTTTGCCAAAATCGCCCCTTCGTGAAAATGTCAACGAAATATGTACCAGTGGACAAGTGATTTGGCATGCATAAACCAATCTTTCATAAAACACACACATTGCAACCCTTTTTGCTTGACCAAATTCATTATTCTTAAATGTTTAATTTATCTAAATGTGTGTGTTTTATCTATTTGTTAATTTCATCAATTTCCTGAAAGCAACAGTGATTAAGCGCCACTTAAATACAGGATTCATTTAAAGATATGTCTAAGATTGTTCCCTGTTTGACAAAGAAAAGATTCTTTTGTTTATTGTATGCATTTATCAAATACATGCAATGTCTTAAGTTTAACTCTGGTCAGTACAGAATTGGTTAAATATCCAAACAAGAATGTATAACTTTCAGGGTATGAAGATGGAGCTGGTAGAAGCATATCCTTAAAATATTTCCACCGGAAATGATGTATTTTTCCAGAAATTAGTCAAGCAAAGAACAAAAACAGTTTTGATCTCGGGATAAGATCAAAACAATTCTTTATGTTTCGTAAGAAAAATTGAGTCAAGTTTATGCTATTATTATCTTGTGACTCAGATGTCCGATTGAGCTAATATTTTCACAGGTTTATTATTTAATGTACATGTTTGATCAGACAAATTGTGAGTGCTGTTCTGTGACCTTTACCAATCATGTATTACACCTTTATGTTTCCCATGCAATGACTCACCTCAAAGGTACGATCTGCAAATATGGGATGGAACTCCACATCAAAGAACTCATAGATGTGACTGTAGGTATGGCTACCATTCACATTCACTACTTTGCCGTTAATAAACCTTGCATTGGATGCTGGAAACATAAAACAAAATGCAGTTTTTATACTTATCTCAAGCTGGGACCAATTCTGTCAAGCAGCTAGCTTAGCAAGTTTGGCATATTTTCATGCCAAGCAAAAATCAGATGACAGCATAGCCAGTTGCAAGCAATATTATGTGGAAATTTGGTTGGTAACCTATTTCTGTGCCTACCAAATTTATTGGCCTTAGGAGCTCTACAGAATTGGCCTTGTGTTCTTCATTTGTAAATTTTTGTGCTTCCAGCAAGTTATTTTCTTCTAAAAATTTTATTGTTTGCAGATTTTAGAATGAGTGCTAGGAGTTGGGCAGTTACGTATAAATGAATACATGCTATAAATGACTACAATCAATGCTGAATATCCAAAACCAGAAATTACAAAATCATTAAAGGCTCATAATAATCACTTAAGACCAGAAATTTAAAAAAAAATGTTTTTGGATAATCATTTCTTTGCAGTAAAATTGTATCAACATAATAATTATGCAGCCAGCTACAATTGGTTACGAAAAAACTTTTCAAGTAAAACTTCTCAAAACAACTGCCAAGAATAGCTACTGACTGAGCCCCAAAATGAAAGCCACAAAGAAAGCTAAGAGGATTTTAGGGCTTTTTATTGTGATAACTGACTGTTGACGTCAATATCTGAATAGCCAAATATTTTCCCAAAGTTTAAAGCTAACATCATACTTTGGTAGCATACCGAAACAAAAATCTTCACAGATTTACCTATAACTTACAGGGTATAAGATAGTGATGTTAGAAACATACCATAGAATTTTTTTTCTGCCTGAAATGCTGTATTTGCCTAGAAAAGAGTAAAACCAATTGACCCAAAACAATTTTGATCTCCGGAAGATCAGAAATCCTGTGAAAAGATTGTAAAATCACCTGTGCCATTGAGAGCCAGTCGCAGTGGGATCTGGGCATCCCCGTATGAACTGCTGTAGCCGGGTATGGTGAAATAGTAATCCAAGATGGAGGTTGCGTTCCTATGCTCTTCGTACAGGCAGCTCTGCCAGTGATTGACTGGTATCCCGCGCACGTAGGTGGTGCCCATGTAGGTCTCGTTGAAGGTGGCGCCAAATCGTAGGATGTCGGTGACACTGCCGATGTGGGCTGTTCCATTCAACAGCTGGAAACCAAACGCATTGAATCCTCCAGCGGTGAGGTTATGTACGTTGCAACTTCCATCTGCAAAACACCAACAAATGTCCATTTAAGAAAAAAGTTGTTTGAATGTTGTCTCTTTTCATTTACAAGAAGCAAATAGTGTGTATTAATATGAGTGTTTGAAGTATCCTATATTTGTATTGGCCAGCTTAAAAATTTTTGGGTTGAAGGGAGAACTCTTGCATGTATTAAACCAGAATTGTTTTTTAGTAAGTGGGGCTTTGTTGGGCTTTCTGGGGATACCGATCACGTGTTTACAATGCCCCCTGACAATAGCTAGCCACACTGAACATTTCAGAGTAAGTTCCCAAAACTTAGCCAGGTAACAATTGTTCACAATGTCTCTTTTTCTATCACAAAATTCTTTGCCATATCATCTGGAAAAGAATATACAGATATCTCAGAAGAGTCAACAGGGCCTGACATTTCGTTTTGAGAAAGACTCTGCTAGGATCTAAAAAGTCATCATAGCCCTCCTAACTCTATGCATTCTATATATTTCAGATCATTATTTTGGTAAATGATCATCTTGCACCAGTTTATTACTTATAGAAATCTATCAACTATTAGTTTTTACATTGATTTTTTTTTCAAAGAGGAAAATATGTTGGGGGAGGGGTTTGGGAGGGGGAAGACCAAGAAGTCCTGTTCTGTTATAGTGATGAACATGCAATTGGTTTAATTAGTGAAACATGTAAAGGCTCCATGACAGAGGGAAGATTCCAGACTGACCTGAAAGGACTGAGACTATTTCCTCAGTATTGTAGTTGGTCGCCATCTGAGAAATCTTTCCGCCCCTGATGCTGTGCACCATCCCAAGATTGTTGATATTGTCATAGTACTCAACCACTTCTACTGTTCTGTTCCAACCTAGAATGTTGGCCTCCACCTGATGGATAATTGAAAATAATTTCAGCCACTTAATGTAACCATTTTAGATAGATTAAATGAACTAGGTGGCAGACCTTTGTGAAAATTACATTTTCAAAATTATTTGAGTGACTTTTTGTAGCAGCAACTACTTTTTCAGCATAGTGATGGGGACAATCTGATTTTTTGTACATTTAGTCATTAGGTGGTATCACCTACTACCAATTTGTATTCAACAATTGACAACAAGGGAAACTGACTGGATTACTTTTAAAAGAAAGTTTGAATATAGAAAATTGACTGGAGCGGAATTCGAACCTGAGACCCTCTGAGCTATCTAGCACTATGAGTGTCCTAAATTGTCACATATATTTGTTCGTTTTGCCAGTTCAGAAGCAATGAAACCACCTAAATACTGCTATATCCCAAGGATCATTTTAACATATGCAAAAATGGTATAAGGGGGATCACTCAAAAAGGATGAACAGCTTTTCAATTAATATAATCATCAAATAACCACAAGGGAAACTGACTGGAGTCATTCTAAATCTTTTTTTTTCAATTAAAAAGTGCATTTTACAAAGAGCACAGATACAGCTCTTTGCAGCAAATAAATTTTGAAATTCTAAGCTTCCTTTTCTCGTTTTTCTTTGTTATGTTGTCTTCTTAGAACAGTGAAACCTGTTAAAACAAAATAAGTTAATTGGTCCCAGTGACTACGATAATGTGTTAACGAATGTTAACTCTATTAGAATTTCTTGAAAAGCAGGTTGTTACTAAATAGTATTAATGTTAATGGCTTTTTATACTATCCCTCGTATAAAAGCAGACTGAATCAGTTAAACAATTGAGCAGAAATCTTTGCAGAATTTCAGAAATATGTTTGATCAGGGCCCAATTTCATAGAATTTGTTACCATAAGTAAAAATTCTTCTCTTAGGATAGCAGACATTTTTGCTAATATGTTAAGCGTATTTCACGGGAGAGTTTTCTTTCTCGCTATAAGCAAGGACTTTCTGCAGAATGCACATGAATCAGCACATTAGCAGAAACAAAAATCAAGATTAGCCTAGATATTTTTCGATAACCGATTAATTATGCACCGAAAAACTTGCTTACAAATATTCCATTAAATAGAATTCACTTATAGCAGTGCCCGTAAGCTAAAAATTAAGCTATATCGGATTCCATGATATCGGACCCAGACCAAGAGTAGTAAGCAAGTGGTGCTATCACTGCAGCCTTCATGAATGATGTTTCCATTCAAAGCATCAGTTTTGGCACGCTCACTGTGATCACCAGAACAAGGACAGGATAAAATTACGTACCCTCAGCCTGAACTGTTCAGGTAGAGCAGGTAGGGGCACACCCTTGGTATCTGGACCATGCAGTGTGCAGACGGCTGGGTCCGGCTGGGATTGTACCTCCACCATCCAGCATACAGCAATCACCAAAACAAGCAGGATTCTGACTTGAGCCATTGTTGTACCAGAGAGCTGCTTCAAGTCAATTAGTAGATGCACTCTGCTTCAAACGTCTGCCGTCTGTACCTGGGCGAAGATGAACAACAAAATTAACAGCCCAGGTAAAGACCCTCCTCTCGAAACCCATCAAAACTGCAGGACTGCTATCAGCTGATATTTTATATCCCCAATTTATCAGCTGCATGTTATGCAACAACATGACTTATCAGTATAACTGTAACTATACAATGTATACATGTCTGTAAAAATAAAATCACATATGTGTATTTAACAGTTCTTTTATAAGATTGGCAAATATCCGCAGTGCCATAAAACCAAACATAATCTTTAAACTGTTTTTCTCCAATATGTTTAGTACCAACTTGTGCCAACCAGGCAAGATCAGATATAGGCCTTAACTAAATACTGCAGTTGAAATACTAGCTTTAGTTGAAGGCCAAATGATTCTATTAAACAGGCCTCTTGTCTTTATGATAAAAATGACAA
Source organism: Astropecten irregularis (assembly GCA_963971285.1). NCBI lineage: Eukaryota > Metazoa > Echinodermata > Asteroidea > Paxillosida > Astropectinidae > Astropecten > Astropecten irregularis. Next base: position 13,172,539 of record OZ020250.1, on the reverse strand, counting down.
AATTAGATAACCCCCAGGAGGCAAATCCAGGGATGGGGTATAGGGGGGGAGTGGGGGTTAAAGGTGTCGTAAGATAACCGAATGAGAATACTATAGCACATTTGATGGCTGTGAAATGCATCACATCGCAATTAAATTGGTGCATTTTATTTCCACGCCCCCCCCCCCCCCCTGGAAAATCCTGGATCCACAGCTCCTGACCCCATCAAAAAATATAGCATGTATATTGTATAGTAAAAAGTAAAAAAAAATCAGGGCATTTAAAGGTACAGTATACAGGATTGGTAACGTACCCGAACAGAAATGTCCACAAATTAATGTATAACTTTCAGGGTATGAAGATGATGGTGCTCAGTGGTAGAAACATCCCGTTAAAATATTTCCACCTGAAATGGAATATTTATCCAGAAATGATAGTAAAACAAAGACCAAAAACAGTTTTGATCTCGGGGTAAGATCAAAACCATTTATTATGTAGGAAAATTCAAGTCTGTTTTTTGCTATTTTCTCGTGATTCAGATGTCTGATTGAGCTCAGATTTTCACATTTTTGTGTTATTTTATTAAAAAAACAAAATAAAACTTTACATCTAATGAAGTAGTTGTTACTACGAAAGTATGTAGTTTTTCTCCTACAGTCTTTAAGTGCTACCTTAATGTTCTTTGTGTTATTTAATGTATTTTTTTATTTTTATGTATTTTATGCTGGATCAGACAAAGTGAGAGTGCTGCATGCTCTGTAACCTTACCAATCATATATTATACCCTTAATATACATATAACATACTTCTACTGTTACAAAAACAAATATTTTTGACTTTCAGCAAATGTTGCCTGAGTCCTTAAAATCCTACATTGAAGACATTTGTGCGACATTTCACTGTTAAAATACATTTTTTTTAAGCTCAAAACCAAGAGTCCTCAATTAAAATGAGAGAGGAAACCAGACAATATTCTCGTCTGCAGCCGTCCGTAGGTCAAAAAATGTCGCATCTTCACCTTGCTAAATACTGAAGAGGAAATCACAAACCTATATTTAGGTAAGGAGCTTTTATTTCCTTTACAGTTATCATAACCCTCTACAATCGCACTCAAATAACACTTACCATCATTTAAATTGATGGCCACCGATCAATCATTTGTTTGTTTAGTTGTGTTTTGTTTGTTTAATTCTGTTATAATGACATTTGTAATCACACACCTCCCAAAATGTATGACAGCACAATAGGGCATGGCCTCCTCCATGCATAGACCATCATTAATTCACACATCTATGATTAAAATTAAACTTATTAAGTAAGACAAATAACAAGTGCCTGATTGTCTGAGCGTCTCTTCCTTCCTCCATGATCTGACCATCATACCTCCTCTTTCCTTCTTCCATGCATGGAGTAACATGGATCGGCAATCCTTCCTCCCTCCATAGCTCCATGCATGCATGAAGAAGGAACAGGAACACACATGATATTGACGATATTGACGGCCCATGCACAGAGCAAATGCGTGCACGGATGCAGAATATTGCTATCAACAATGACACAACAGCTTTCGATTCCTGTTTCACCATCACCGAATTCGGCTCCCAAACGCATCTCTACACACTCTACACAAATTATGTGATTGAACCCTTACGGGAATATAATGCTTAGACCTACCTAATGTTCCGAATTACAGGAAAATTGCGAGCTTTTCACCTCACAGCATATGAGGGGAAAATGACAAAATTTCTGTGATACGTTGATGATGTTCGTCCTTACTATGCGCCATGGAGGATGGTCGTACCAATGTAAACTGTGGCAGGTGCTGCGTTCGCTACGAATGCGTTCGTTTAGATTCCTTGAGTCGACACCAGTCAACCTCGTCCGCACCCTCCGCTTGTTTTGTGCAGCATACCGGTACACGCCCATTCAGGGCTGCCCCGTTTAAGCTAAACGAACGTACCTATTATGTAGCAACCTGGATGATGATCACGTGAAACCGTAATACATTACATGCATGATGCACCTGTTTTAAATAACAATGACATATCACAATAGGGACTCTCTTTGACACTATTGGGGATGCCGTTACATGTGGCCCTATAGTCTGTGGTTATAGATACTATAACTCCATCACCTTGGGAGGAAGAAAATGTTAAACCTCCATTTTTAACTCCAGATTTTTTTGTTAGGCCTTAGAAATGTACCGGTATTTAGATATTTGTAAGTTTTTGTTTCAGGCTTGTGCACTGGGCATTGATTTTGTGAAAACTATGCCCAAGGACCTATATGATACCATATTAAATATAAAACAAAACAAATAAACAAATACCGGTAGTCATTTAGTTTGAAAGACCACTCATTGTTGTTGTTCTCTTCCCCCTTTGAAATTCCAATTAATATTCGAATGAAGTTTATGGAAATGACCAGAGACGAGACATATAGAGCTGGACTGAGTGTATTTTCATGGGTGATTTATAAAAGGTATCAGGGTATATGCAGTGTTTCTTTTATTCATTTCAATGAATAAATACAAATAAAAAGTACCAGGGGCTATAATTTCATAGAGCTTCAGAGAATTTGCTTAAGCGTGAAAAGTCGTCCTTGATCAAACAGGATTGCCAACCAAATTTTCAGGTGATGTTTACTGCATTAGATTTGTATTCAGCCATTGTTTGCTGAGCATAACATTCACAAGGACCTTTTATTTTATACCGAGGTGTTTGGTGATGCGTATGCAAATTTTGCTGCTTTCAAGCAGCTCTATGAAATTGCGCCCACGTATGCAGTGCTAGTAGCACGGTTGAGTGGGCAAGATTGCTTGCTTTTGATTTTCACAACAAATGTTTCATTGAATGATGTAACAAGAAATAGTATTATCCCAGTGGACTTGGTTAACAGAGCTTGACATTTTTCCACTGCTTGAAATTTCACAATCTGCAGATTATTAATAACGCTATTAATGAGTGCAACTGAATTTCATTATACTTCCCAAATTATGTGGCAAATTTGCAGACTGTACACTGTACAGTCTTGCTATTTTATTTTGGCATGCCACTTTAAGTTCTTGGCCTTCAACAAATCTAAGTTGTTAATATAGTAAAACATGGAGCATTTCAATCATTTAGGGGATTGCCTGACATTGTGTATCCGCTGACAAAAAATGCTAATTCTATCTGAAGCTTCTGAGAGATTTTGTATGAAATAATTAAAAGTTATTTCTGAATTTCAATTCAATTTTGAAATATGATTAAACATTTCTTCTGGGCAAATTGAGTGCCCATAAAAAGCCTAAACATGACGTTATTTCTTCATTCTACCCAGTTATGCACAACATGTAATAAACCCAATATTTATAAACAAAGAAACATGTAAACACATACAGCTTTCAAACTTTTTGAGGTTCAACAATAATTTATTCAAAAAATGAAACCAGAAACTACATATTTTTTGTTTCAAGAAAGTGTCATTATAATAAAAACAAACTATGTACATTACTTAAAATCGTTTTTTGTAAATATGTACAGAAAAAATACCATAATGTTTTGTTTAATAGGAAAGCGATCTGCATTACACAGCACACAATAGCAGCAGTAACACAAAAGCTGAAGCTATGATCAATTGAAAGTTTGATTTTTCTTATTTATATGCTGCAAATAATCACATTAAATTCTTCAAGATTGGGAACTATAGAGGGCCAATACATTTCAACCAAGCAACAAGAAAAGCGGGGGGGGGGTATGTTTTTGTTAAATTTATGATCTTTTTAGTAACATTTACACTATCTATATCGTTATCCACAAACCTTAAATAAAATAACTGCCTTTTCAATGTGTGTCGTTTATATCTATGTGAGTTTAAATATTATATGTGATTTGTTTAGTCTATTACATGTATGTAATAAATATCTAAGTTACATTTATGCAATTATATTAATAAGCAAATATAACTTTGACAATCTCCTGTCTTTAACACCAGAACAAGTTCTTTTTTACTAATACAAAATTATGCATGGCTTATGCCAATGTTTTTTCCTGAAGATTCACTAAATATGCATTTTTCTTTAAATAAAGTGGGGTGGAGGGATGGGTATGTTCTCAATTATACAATAGTTTAGGTTTTTCGGATCCAAAGCAATGATGGCCACACCTCAGTTAATTACCTCTATTAAGGCATGTCGATGAAGATCAAAGATTCAGACTGGAACACATGAACAAAGATATTTGAATATTAGGATACTGTCACTGGTACATGAGAGCTTGAAAGGAAAGATGTTGTTTCATTAATTCAGAGGCACCAAGACAATGCCCAGGGGCCCCAAGGCAATGCTCAAGGGCACTAAGGGTGTTTATGAAACAGAGGCTCAGGCTCGGGCGTAGGCTCTAACTCCATTTCGTGAATGTATTATAAAATAACGGTATCAAAATAGAAGCATTTGGCTGCGGTTCGGAAGTAGATTCTCTGGTTTGAAAAGCAAAACAAAGCTTCAACTTCAATGAAAAAACACAACCTGTATTTTCAGCATATGGATGACAGAGCGGGAGCCTGAGCCGCCGTTTTGTAAACCTCCGAAGGCAATATCCAGAGGAACCAAGACAATGCCCAGGGGCACCAAGGCCAAGGGCACCAATGCAAAGACCAGGGGCAACAATGCAATAACCAGGGGCACCATTTCAAGTCAATGACCAGGGGCACCAAGGCAATGACCAGTGGCACCACGGTGAAAACAAGGGGCACCAAGGTTTAAACAAGGGGCACCAAGGCAATGACCAGGGGCACCAAGGCGTAAACAAGGGGTACCAAGGCAATGACCAGGAGCACTAAGGCAATGAACAGGGGCACCAAAGCAATAACCAGGAGAAACAAGGCAATGACCAGACGAGGCATCAAGGCAATGACCAGACGAGGCATCAAGGCAATGACCAGGAGCACCAAGGCAATAACCAGGAGCACCAAGGCAATAACCAGGGGCACCAAGGCAATAAGCAGGAGCACCAAGGCAATGACCAGGGGAATCAAGGCAATGACCGGGGGCACCAAGGCAATAGGCAGGAGCACCAAGGCAATGACCAGGGGCACCAAGGCAATGACCAGGGGAATCAAGGCAATGACCGGGGGCACCAAGGCAATAGGCAGGAGCACCAAGGCAATGACCAGGGGCATCAAGGCAATGACCAGGGGCACCAGGGCAATGAGCAGGAGCACCAAGGCAATGACCAGGGGCACCAAGGCAATAGGCAGGAGCACCAAGGCAATGACCATGGCCACTGAGGCAATTAACTGTTGTGTCTATGAATTGTTGGCCCGTTAGGTCTACATTTGTCAAACCCACACATAAAAAGAAAAGTTATAACAAAGACCAACCCTAAATCTATGATTCTTTTACATTGATTTCAAATACAGCTAGTTTGGACACAATGACATTTTGTCAATCAATGCTCAAGCAATAAAACTGCAGTATTTGCATTCTGATATTAACAAATACAATGGCATGAATTTATGTTACGAAAACATGAATGAACAATGTTTTTATTAATTTACAACACACTGTTAATCGTTCAAAGGGGAGAGGAATGAAACATATCTTACTAAATCCAATATTTCATGCCGCCTTTTAATTGCAGTGCAGGGAGTCTACTGCATTCTATGTTCAGTGTAGAAATTATACGCAATAATTGCTAAAGCGCAGTAGGTAAATTTAAAGCAGCTGGGAATAAATCTAAGTGAACGCATCATTGCACACAAACTGAATAAAGAAAAGGTTCTTTTCATTAATTATTACGCAAAATAACCAATATACAACATTGTGCAATGAGATAATCAAACGATTTAACTTCTGAATAATCTTTCCAAAAATTGATTTCATGAGCATGTAAAGCATTCGATTGAAAAGAACTGCCAAACTTTCTTTTACTTGATAAAACAGTGTAACTGGACATACCAATCTGTCTGTGGAGCAAGAGATGATTTTTCTCAAATTTTAACCCAAACTATTGCGTTAGAAACATGGGAAAACAGTAAAAAAAAAAATTGCTGGCACTTATTTCACCTTGCACAGGTCTTTACACAGATTACATTTTGTGGAGATACTAAGCGTAACAATTCCGCTGAGGACAAGAAATGGTGTGCTCAGCCAAAATGGCAAATAAGTCAAAATGTCCATGATATTTTCATACTTAGCCAAAAAAAAAAAAAAACCAAAAAACAATCTTAGTACTTCTAAGCAATACATACAAGGTGGAATTCTGATTTCCAGTTAATGGGTAAAGACCTTTTGGTTTCAAGCATATTTGTAGTGTGCTAAGCACCTCCACACTTGTGGACCCCAGGGATGTGAGTGGCCACACAAAACAAATCTGAAAATACCAACAAAAAAGTTGAAATTCTGGGATTTAAATCTGAAGTTCCACATCCCTGGGACCTATGAACCACTCCAAAACAATATGTGTACTTGCTTTTGTATTATGTACATGCCTCAAGTGTCCATGTGCTGAGGCTTGATCAGCTGCACGTCACTAAAGAAAGGATGGCTCATGGCAGACTTGGCTGATATTCTGTTATCCGGGTTGTAACAGAGCATTTTCTGTGGAGAAAATTGGAAAACGGCAGGTGATACTTGATGTTTTGGAAAAAAGAATGCGAACATTGTGTTTCAGCCGCATCCAGTAAACATTTAGATGCTGTTTGGAAGTAGGCTTTGGCGATTCCATGCTGGAATCAATGAAAATCAGTTCAAAATTTGGAATCGGAATCGCAATTCCACTTTTTTTTTAGGAATCAATTCTGTACTATGATCAATTTTGTGTTTTGAGTTTCGTTTCCAAAATGTGTCTACACGGTACATCTGATTTTCTCAAATAAGGTACATGCACATTGCACAACTACAGATTATATTTTCAAATTATGAAACAAGTTTAACTCAAGAAAGATTTGAGGCTTTGCATGGTGACAATTGGTATGTGGATCGGTTTGCGGAAACACCATGTAATAATCATTCGTACTTTCGCACTTCTATATTGTTCGCACTTCTCGCTGAACAGTGTACAGTAGGCCCCAATGCCTTTGTCTTCCTGAATTGTTATGAATTTTTTAACACCGCACGTCACCTCCCGAAGCTTGCCTTTGTTTCAATGTTATTTTTACCAGCGAAAATTGGAATTGATTCTGAATGGAATCGGAATCGATTCTGAAAATACTGGAATCGCTCAAGACTCTTTGGAAGGGAGTAAACAGGGAATGTGATTTAAAGCGTTGTACAATGAAGACAAAATGACAAGGTTTACGATAGAAAAGTTATTTTCAATGACTGAATGTTAACTTGGCAAGTTCTAATAATGATTATGACCCACCTGTAACAGATCTCTTCCTTCGCTGCTCAGACCTGGAACCACTTTGCTCAGGTCCTGTTTTCTCCACTTTGGGAAAGTGGACTTAAAGTCTGGAAGCCTAGAAACCCCAGGCCACACGGCGTCGTCCGGTGTGCCTAGTGTCCGGAAGATGCGGAAGAGTTGGTCGATCTCAGAGTCACCTGGAAACAAGGCCCTTCTCGTGATCTGTTTCCCCAAAACAAAATATCCCCCAAAACAATCCCATCATATTTTGCTCAAGGAAAACAGACAATATTTTCAATAGAAGTCTTTTAGGCCAATAGGATGAACAAAGAAAAATGACTGAAATGGGTTTCGAACCCTGGAAGCTCAAGAAGACTGGCTGCTTAGAGCCTCGGTGCAATCGTCCCAAGTGTTCTGTCTTCGTCCCAAGTGTTCAGCCAAGTTCAGAATCAACAAAATATACAACACTATTTTACACACATTGTTTTATCCAGAAGGGTAACTGAGCATCTTTTGGACCTCCTGTGTGATGTTTAGGACACACCCAATTTCATCTGAAATTTAGATGTAAAGGCAATTTAAATTTCTAGAAGTCCTGCTTTTCAACCAAAGCCTGATTTGGACAAGAGGATCAAAACGCCGGCTAAGATCTTGTTTATATTTCTATGCATTAGAATCGGGAATCATACCATTTCAACAAATATGCATCCTATGCTCCAGACATCGACGGCTGGGAGATAAAACCTACAACCCAACAGAATCTCTGCCGCTCTGTACCACAATGTGACAACCTATTAAAACAAAACCAAAAGTTATGCAGATGAAAAGCAACATCAGGTATAGGACCAACTGTATATGTGGAAATCTTAAATCTAAATAGCTAACCTAAAAACCTTTGCAAATTTGCAAATTTTCGACTATACTACAAACCATTGAAAAGTGAACAAAGAAAAATTGACTGAAGCAGGATTCGAACCGGTGACCTCCTGAATACCGTACAGGCGCTCTACCAACTGAACCATCCAGCCCTACAATTATCTTTGTTCGTTTGGCAGTCAGAAGCCATGAAACCACGCACACACCGCCATACCCCAAGGATCATTTCACCGATACGCGCAGCAATGCTGCAACCTGGGAACGGTGCATGGGGGATCACTCATAGAGGATACAGCTTTGTTCAATTTTCAATGACGTTTCCCTTGTGGTTATATAATACAAACTTTGCGAATAAAAACAACCAACCATTTCTCACACAATTTAGTACCTGGGAACCGGATTTGGAAACCATGCTGTGTCAATTCTTATTGATTTTAATTCAAGTCTCCATTTTTTACCATGGAAAAACAGCAGCAATTACAGCTGTGGCACATCAAGGTGGGTGAAGATTACAGACTAACAAGTAATGTGCAATTGTTTCTTCTTCGGATATGATTTCCTTTTCTGACCCCAACATCAACAGTATTCCGCCAATCATACTACCCACTGAGGAGGTAAAGATTTCCAATATTCCATTCTTACCTCGTGAGTGTACGTCCTCAGAGGTACCCCAAAGGCCCTCGCCAGGCCAAAATCTGCCAACTTGATGCTGCCATTTTTATCTATGAGCAGGTTTTGGGGTTTCAAATCCCTGTGGATCACTCTGTGTGAGTGACAGTAGGCTATGCCCTTCAGCAACTGATGCAGGTAACTCTGTTGAGGGAAAAAGAAGTACAAAATAATTTCAAATTTCATTTCAAATGTGCATTTTTCCCCAATCTTTATAAGCCTTGAATATTAAATGATTTGGTCGGGAAATAGATAATATGCAAATAAGGCTTGCCCTTCACCGACGTGGATGAGCACTGCATACTCAGTGCTTGTGAGAGCACGTGAGAAAAAAGTCACATGCTTGCTCAGGTGGGATTCGAACCCACGACCTCCTGCTTACTAGTGCAGATGCCTTACCTGCTAGGCCACCGAGCTAGCTGGGGTCTGCAGGGTGACTGAGCAAGCATGTGATTTTTTCTCACGTGCTCTCACAAGCACTGAGTATGCAGTGCTCATCCACGTCGGTGAAGGGCAAGCCTAATTTGCATATTATCTATTTCCCGACCAAATCATTTAATATTCATGATTTACTGCGGTACCTGCCGCCATATTCGATTCGATTCACCCTGCAGACCCCAGCTAGCTCAGTGGCCTAGCAGGTAAGGCATCTGCACTAGTAAGCAGGAGGCCGTGGGTTCGAATCCCACCTGAGCAAGCATGTGATTTTTTCTCACGTGCTCTCACAAGCTCTGAGTATGCAGTGCTCTTCCACGTCGGTGAAGGGCAAGCCTAATTTGCACATTATTTATAAGCCTTCAAAAGGTACATGATGCCTTTGAACAATTTGCTTTAATAATAGCAGAATTTTACATAGTGCCATTCCATCTAGATCTTGGCGCTTACAATTATTATCCCTGGTCATCGGGCCCCACTTACATTCCTGAAACCATCTCAAGTCCCTGGGGAGTATACAGCCCCGGCTGAGTATAAAGCAGCACAAAAGCTAATCAAGCACAAAGCCATCTCTAACCTCACAGGTTAGAGAAGAGGAAGAGGGTGAAGAGGAACAATATGAGACAAAGCGTCTTTTGCCCAAGGATGCAAGCACCACTAGCCCATGGCTGTATTCGAACCCACAATCTGTAGATAGACCACAAGACCTTGAGTATGACACACCGGTCAACTAGGCCACAGCACCCCACATTTGTCTTTGCAAGATGGTCCACAGCAAATGAAATTCTTAACTGAGAATTAAGGTTTTTAGGTAAGAGACACATATCGCAAAGAATATATACGTAGAGACGATATCAGGGCAAGGACTTTGTGTAGTAACAAAATTAATTACCTTGGTTACCCACTGGTGGCAAACCTGTTACGGTGTTACCACTTTTGGTGCCCTTTTCCCTACAACGCTTTAGTGAAACTAATATAGGCAACAGGGCAGATAGAAGCAATCCACATGGCCTAATCAAAATGGTTCATAGCAGCTTAGAAGCTACTAGAGTGAAAGGGTACATAAAGCATCAGGCTCATGAAATAAGATGCTATGCACTCTGCCATTGTCAGAGATGTCTCCAACTGTTTGTCATCTGGTAGGCTTTTCCACTGTCTTTTCCAAAACTGGACAACAGTGTGGATGATAGATGCCGATTGAGACTGTTCTGGAAATGGGAACTAACTGTGGGGGCATGGTCAGGCATAGAAAGGCTAGGGGAAATCACTTTGCAATTCTATAACAACAAAATCCTGTAAAGTATACCCTCCACTGAGTGGTGTCATAAAGAAACTGTACCTTGATGAGTGGCATGGGTAAGCCCAGTGGAGAATTGTCCATAAATTTCTTCAGGTCTTGATCGAGAAACTCAAATACGAGGTACAGCTTCTTATCGTTGTGAACTACATCCTGTAATCTGAAATAAGAGAAAAAGCAAAGAAATTCAGCATTTTACTACACATAAGATTTAAGACCATGACTGAGACTGGTGGACATATGGGGATGAATTTCATGGCGATGCAGAACGCAAAATTGAATGCGACAAATATGGAAAACAATGAAAATCTAGTTGACTAAACAATTACAAAATCATGAAAATTATATTTTTATGAATCTTTTGCTACTTACACATTTTGACCTAAATAATATATTTTTTCTTCTTAGCAAATTTCTGTGCTAAGCAGCTCTGTGAAATCAGCCTCACGCTGTCAAGCATGTACATTTACTAAGCTTGAAAGAGTTTGGCTTGCAGGGCCAATACAGAGTACCAATCCATAATCCACAATAATTGCTGGATTATTAAAAGACTGATCCTCTGACGATTTCTGATTAGCTTGAGAATTCAGGTTTTTTCTTCTGCATGGCAGCTGTATGAACCTGACTGCCTGGGACCAGTTTCATTGAGCTGCTCAACACAGGAAGCAATGCTTCTCTGCTTACTATAGCAGATAGTTCTATGACATGAAATTCAGCCGGTCATTATGAGTACATGATCAAGTGCTAAAGCAGCTCCAGAAACTGGTTAAGGTTTGCAATACAGCTATCCAGTAGGCCACATCCATCATAGCAATGGCCAAGCAACAGGGCATGCGCGCAAGCACACAGTGTGTCACAATTGCCCACACGCGACGCGTTGCACATCCTCAACCACCAAAAGTACTTGGTCAATTTGTCAAGGGGCGTGGCCAACTGGATTGGTGTATGCATTACTTTTAGCAGTAGAGCTGTGCAATAATTGAGAGCTCCACATCATTTGAATGATAAATGGGTATCAACTTGAGGCTCCGGCTAGCATTCCAGCACCATAATAAAATGATGTTTAATACAAAATTTACCTGACCACATTTGTATGATCTAGCTCTTTCAACAGTGCTATCTCCCTGATAGCTGTGCTTGGAACACCTTCGGATTCACTGCAATCAAACAGGAAATGAAAGAAAAAACCTTTTCATGACAATCATGATATTAATCGCAAATAGCAACTGCGGGGAGTTGTGGGATGCACAAGGGTTGAAATGGCACAACCACTTGCTTACTTTTGGTCAGTTCTACATAGTAACGCAAGGAAATTGGCCCCAAATACTGAGTGACTAGGCCTACATTACTATAGGCTAAAAGTTAAGTAAAACTAGGGGCCTTATAGGACATACACAATGAACCCCAGATACATTTAAAAGGCAGTGTATATTTTGCCAGCATTGACATGCATTCTGCCTGCAATAGGGCTCCACACTCGTGATGTCACATTCAGAAGTTCTATTCGGTAACAGGTCAACTCGCCTCCTAGTCGACTTACCTCTTACCGACTCGCCACTTACCAACTCGCCCCTTACCTTTTGCGATTCTTTGAGATGTAATAACAATTTTTTTGTTTTATTTTATGATGTTTTTTCTTTACTTATTTTGTTATCGTTTTGTTTTAAAATGTCTTAAGTTTTGTTGTTGACATTTTTTGCACTTCTTTTATCATTATGACGACTTTTGTTCTATGGTTTGTTTTAAGTGTTGTCGTTGACTTGTTTTTAAGCTGCTTTTTTTATAATGTTGATGTTTTTTGTTCTGCAAAGGAAATTATAAATTGCCTGAACTGCAATTGAACCAGGAGTTTGTGTGTGGACTTTTTTCATACTTTATTATAAAATGTTCGACATAAACACATAGGCTAGTACTAGTAAGTAGTAAGCCATTACAAAAGGGTTAGAAGCATTTTAGTATTAATTATGATGAATAATTATAGCCTTCATATTTTGCATCTCATTTCTTAATAAATTAGGGGGCGAGTTGGTCAGGAGGGCAAGACGGTCAGGGGGAGAGTCAGCCAGGGCCGGGGGGAGTCGCCTTGGAGGTGAGTTGGTGGGGAGCGAGTCGGTCAGGGGGCAAGTTGGCGAGGGGGTGAGTTGGTAAGGGGCGAGTCGGCCAGGGGACGAGTTGACTTGTAATCACGTATTCAATAAAAAGCTTGAGCGCGCAGCCCTAAATTGCAAACGTTATTTTGACATTGCCTTATTTATCTGATCAGCCAATTTTCATTAGGCCTAGGCCTATGTCATGACGGCAAGAACGTACCTCCAGCAACATGATGATGTAGGCCCTAGGCCCCCTATTGAGAATTGGCCAATCAATTCAGAAGCTGGTGCCGGCAAAATATACATTTCCTAAATAAAACAAAAGCAAACGCACAACAATTCCTACAAACAAGGTGAAGGCATGAGCTTAAAAAGCAGAACTTGAGTAGGCCCAGGCCTAACAATTAGTAACAGGCTAAACAATAATTGCAAAATGGGGCAGGGCCCAGGGGGCCTAACTGTTAAGTTAGGCATAGGGCCTGCCCTAGGCCTACAATACAATTGACAAAAAAATAACAAACTTCAAAGCTAAACAACTAACAGTTAGGCCTAACTTCAAAGCACAAGTTCAAAGACAAAGTGAAAGTCATTGAGCTTGACTTTACCAGTTTACTTCAATCATGTCAATGCCAAACAAACCATGCCAAAAACAAAGTAGGGCCTAGGCTAAGGATGAATCAGGAATATCGCCAAGTACAACGTGCTTAAGCTTGCACTGCACTTACGTGTCGAGTCTGATTTTTTTCAAGGCAACCATTTTGCCAGATTCTTTGTCCCTTGCTTTGTAGACGACCCCATAGGTGCCCTCGCCGATCTTCTCGATCTTCTGAAAATTTTCCATGATCATGAGACGAATAAGGGGTCTGCAGAATCTTTAATTAGGCCCTACAGCTCAACTTTCAGGCTACTTGGCCGCAGATACATTTTATTTTAGCAAGTTACATGACTCCTTTATGCCACTTTTTTTCCGGAATCAAACCATCATGAACTGAAACTGCATGGGACGGTCCACGGTCATGACGGTGCATGCCCAACTACTTAGTGCATGCAATATTGTTTACAATCTCTGGCCCCCATATACACGATCTACATGATGTGTATACACACATGCACAAAACGCACGGTAAATAATACGTGTTTACTGCGCTGTTGGTCAGCTGGGTTGACCAACTTTTCGCGGGATTTTATCACATGCCCTTTATCGACTTACGTGATTGGTGGTTTGGTTTTGCCGCCAGTGTTGTTTGCCGTCGTATAATTGGTCAATAGTTTTGAGCTCAGAAATTATGTTCATATAAACCTGTTTATAAGTAAATAGCTGAATATTCTGTCATAACAATCACAATATTTTTGAACAGAAAAATAACCTTGAGTTTATGGGTCTTCCAGTTTTTCATATTAGAGGTGTACTGAGAAAACGCAACAAAAAAAGACAATTTGTGAGCTTGGTTCCCCATATTTCCCATAATCCTCTGCAAATATCCAAGATGGCGAGCTCCGTGTCCATGCAAGAGCAAGCTTTGCGGCGAAAGGAACGTTTAAAAGCTTTAAGACAGAAGCAACAGGGAGATCCAGAGGTATCAGAGTAAATTTCTGTATTATGTTGACTAAATCTGTGAGGAAACTGTGAATGTATTTGATAAAAGGTGTAGGAATGCTGTGGTTTGTAAACTGTTCTTGTCGGCTTGTGTGTGTTTGTCATGATTGTTCACTGTTCAGTTGTTTGTGTATCGTGGCCGTAGGAGGTCCCGGTATCAAGGGGGTCCTGTTTCCGCGGGCTTACCTTCTGCGTTACGCGGCGCGATGTAAACAACTTATGACGTCAAAAAAGTTTGTGAGTGATGATCATAGAGCTATATTAAAATTACTAGAGCGCTAGCTCTGTATAAAAAGTGATGCCTGCTTGAGTGCTGGGCGCATATCCATGTTTGTGCACAAACCTATGGAAAACACACAATTTTGTACGTTTTTTGTACGTTCATTTGCATATCTGCGTTGTGTTCTATACAGGTGCGTTATCGAAGCCAAATACGCCCGAAATCCGACGCACCTTCGATAAATGCGGGTTTCATTTAGGGCCTTGCGTGCACACGCTCTGCACTTCACGCAATGATTGCAAGCGTCATCAAGACGTGGTACCGGTACCGTTCGCGCATACTTGCACGTTGCATATAGAGTACACTCTCCAAAAGGCATTCCAGTCAAAGTTTTCTTGTTCTACAGAAACGCATTCAAATTTAAAATGACTGTGCCCAGGACGGCTTCAAAGCGTCTACGCACGGAGAACGCGGAGCTAGCGCTGTAGTAATTTTAATATAGCTCTATGGGCCTAGTTTTTTGGTAGTTGTGTGGCAAAAAAAACATCTTTGGCTTAATCATTGAAGTTGGACAGTGAGGCTAAGAGTAAGAACACGTCGCTTCGTTCACCTTCATTCAGTTAGCACCATCTTTAAACTGGTTCCCAGTCAAACTGTAGGATTTGGGGCACCATATTACTGCAGCATTGGTCTAAACTTCTCACTGCCGCTGAGGGCGCTGGCCATAGCATAGTTTTTGTTTTTGATATCGACGATGTGAGGACTGGCAATGAGTCTATTTAACAGATTAGCAAATTAATTGGCACCAAAATTAGGAATCGGATGATAGAGGGCATTTATGATATAGTTTTGTCGAATTCGTAGACCATTGCAACAGACCGACAGAGGTAAAGCACTAAACTGCAGCTGCAGAATCACTAGTCAAATTACTGATTGTGACCCATTTTCTTAGTCAACACAGCATTCGAATTCCAGAGACTATGAAATTCTAATAGAAGGGCTGCTTAGTTGTTGAAAATAGATTTTGAATGGTAGAACATACCAATTTTATATCTTTTAATCTGATTGTCTTTGTAAACCATTACGGCCATCACTATGTGCATCCCGTTCAGCTGAGTTGGCAGGTTGTGGCAGCCATTTTTGTTGCACTGTATGTATTTGTTTACAAAACAGTTAGTGAAGTAAGAACCTAAAGTCAATGATACAAGAAACATTAGTTGCAATGATTGTTACCCTTGGTCTGTCAAGGTGACACAAACCTAGTAAGGGTTAAGAGCATCACATCTAAGTCAGTATTTGAGAAAGTGTCCTCAAACTCTTTGATTATTGTTCTTCTTTTCCAGAATGAAGAGAATACTGAGCCACCAGCAAAGAAACTCCAAACAGAGGAACAAGTGGAAGAAAGGTGAATTCATTCAACACCTGTTTATTAAAGTTGGTTTAACCCTAACCCACTTGCAAACCACTGCATACCACAATACAAGATGAGTTGTCAATATCACCATGATGATTTGCATTGTGACATCGAACTTTGCTTAGCAATTAAGATTGGTTCATGATTTAAGATTGATCTTTGTACTCGTTGAGATCCGCTACAGAGACTGTGGTAATGTGTGTATAGCAGCACTTGTCTTGTGTGGTATTAAGTGTAGAGGGTTAAGGTTAGGGTTTGGCTTGAAGGTAGTATCATACTTAGGAAGCATACTGAAACAGAAATCTCCACAGATTTACGTACAACTTACACTAGGGTATAAAGATGGTGATTGTAGAAACATACCGTTACAATTTTCTGCCTGAAATGGTATATTTATCCAGAAAAGAGGAAAACCAGTAAACAAAATTATTTTTGATCTTTTAAGATAAAAATAAAAGAGAAAAAACTTAAGAAATACTTTGGTTGTTTTTCACTGTTTTTCACATCGATGGGTCTGAAATTTTCACAGATGACAGTTACTGTATCTTCCCTGATATTTCTTCCCATGAATCTGCATTTCTTTGACAAAAACCAAAGTATGATTTTAGCTTTACTGTACCTCACGCGATACTCAGTGTTTCAAATTTCGAATCGTAACTTGTGTAGCTGCATGTGTTTATTCAGATTAGTCATTTAGATCATTTCAATGAACTTACCAAGTCTGGTACCTCTGCAAACCATTGTGACCGACGTTTTATTTTCAAATTCTCGATTTAGGAAAGCTGTTTTTAAGAATTACAATCCAGGGGATGAATCATTGAAGGAGCATCTACTTCCAAAGCCTGAGCTGCCATCAGGTGAGTCCGTGCCTATATCCCTTTCTTTTGTTTACCAATAAATTGCTGGTGGTTGTCATGGGCAGTAAATTTTTGCAAAACATTTAACGTTAGAAAAGAGATTGGTCATTGTGGACAGTGATAAGAAGTTATATTGTGGCTCATGAGGTCGGCTGTGGCTAATTTCATGGAGCTGCTTAGCACAAAAATGTCTTGCCCAATAAAACAAAGCACCGTTAAAACTTTCATTTGATATTCATGGTCAGCAAACAACAGCCAAAGAAAAATCACAAGCGATTCACAACGCATGGAAATTTGGTTGTTAACCCTGTTTTTATTAAGAGAATGTCATGCTTAGCAAATTTTTGTGCTAAGCAGCGCCGTGAAATTGGCCCCTGGAAAGAAGGGACATTTCGGCCTCAAACTGCTAGCCTTTGTCTAGGTGTTAAAAGACACTTGCACTGTCTCAATTTGTTACCTGTGTGAACAAATTCCAACTTTTTTGCAAACTTTCTAAAGCTATAAAACAAATCTCATCATTGATTGTTTTGCTTCCATTACATTCAACACCATCTTTAATTCTTCTGTATAAATTGTTGTTGTTTTGGTTTTTGCTTGGCATTGATGGCTTTCCATAGTTTCCACCATCTTGGTTGGCCTAAAATCAGGATATGACTTTGCAAGGAAAAGGTCCATCGCGAAATTGTGTTTCTATGACCATACTGTAGATGTACTCATACCAATTCCACAACCTACATGTGTAGTTTGTTCTTGAAAACATAACAATTTATCTTATTACTCTGAAAAATGTGAAAGACGTTATTTTAACACCCAGGTTTACCAGATGTTGTTTGCCTTTTATTTCTTCAGTGGAGAAACACATAAAAGACCAGCTTGAAGCAGCCGAGCCAGCCCCTGTAGTAGAGGAGGTTGAGCTGGTCAACCTTGCTCCCAGAAAACCTGATTGGTAAGCTGTCATGTTGACTTTCTTGTGCTGTCTGTGAATATAAAGCTATTAAGTTCCCAGTATAATGTATGGCAATGACTGGGATGGAACGAATCATTCATGGTACGACAAGCAAGGCTAGCAAGTTACAATGCCTGGGGTCGATTTCACAAAGCCCTGCGATAGATCGTAACTTGAGTTAGGAAGGATAACCCATCGCATCCTACGTAGGGCTGCAATGTATCGTACGACCTGCAATTGATAGGGAGTTAAGATGAGTTTGGTGAAATCGACCCCTGGTCCCTTTAAACCTGCACAATACTGGGAATGAATTCTGGCAGATTGTTTATGATAAGGGCTAATGGTAGACCATTTACAGTTAAATAGTCTTCAGATTCAAACAAACTTAGTCTGTAACCTCAATGTGAAGGCAAACATTGTTAATTGGGAGTCATATTAATCAAGAGTGAACCAGTTCGCTGTTGTCATGTGGACATCGTACAGATTATGCTCATCTGATGCAACGATGTTTATCTTTTTTAAATAATTATATCTCTTTCTTTTCTTTTCGTTTTGAAATAGGGATCTTAAAAGGGACATTGCTCCAAAGCTTGAGAAGCTTGAAAGACGGACACAAAGAGCGATAGCTGAACTCATCCGTAAGTATTGTAGGCTCAATGTTTAGACACAACTCTCAAAAGTATACAGTGTGTGTAGTTCTGTACGTGCACTGCATTCGGATCAAGGACATGAGGACGAAAGAATTACAGTGAAACCATTTTTGTCCTGAAATGGACTTATTTTGTTCAAAATCGTCCCCGGACATACAAATGTGTGCTTAGTCTATGGAGTTTATGAAAGAACAGGGACAATAAACACAATACCTCATACTTAGGCTTGCCCTTCACTGACGTAGATGAGCACTGCATACTCAGTGCTTGTTGAGTGCACATGAAAAATCATGTGCTGGCTCAGGTGGGATTTGAACCCACGACCTGCTGCTTACTAGTGCAGATGCTATACTGCTAGGCCACCGAGCTAGCTTTGGTCAGCGGGGTGAATGCCTTGTCTTTGGACAGTGTGTGAAACACGAATTTGTGTATTTTTGTACGGCTAACAGCAGTTTTTCCGCTTAGTTTTAGTAGGAGGTGTCTGGTAAATTGCTACAATTCATACCATCCAGTTATCTTCCTTTTGGAAATCTTACAAATTTCCTATTCAAACTGCAAAGACTACCTTCAATATATCTTCAAGAACATCTTTAACTCACTCATTTCAAGTAAAACAGAAAGGTTCATGCTTGCTGATGTTTCTGGACAAATATTTTTTGCGACCGTTTTTAATGTCCAACAGGAGAGAGAATACAATCTGGCCAGGGCGATGACCTCTTGACAGCAGTCAGTGCCCAGCAGCCAACCCAGGAACAACAAGGGGACTCATCGGATGACGACTAGGGAACCAGACAGCTCATTTGGCCCTGCAGAGTGTGCATTACTTGGATAGGAGACGATGGTTGTACAAGGGTAACTCCTTAGAATACTAGGGCTGCAGCAATTGATATGCCTTACTGTGGATTGTGTACTGTTTTGTTGCTGTTAAAGGAACCACCGGTCTTGTTCTGGTGTGAGACTGGTGTCTCAACACTGCATGGGTGGAGTCATTAATTGATGCATTGCTGTTGACTAGGGACCCCTCCCTGTCCTATTTCAACTGTATAGAGACGGTCAGTCTTATTTCATCTTGATGGACTGGTTCATCCACTCCATAGGATGGGAAGCATTCATTGATGCATTACTGTGGACTAGGTACAAGTCGCAGTGCTATTTCAACTGTATAGAGACCGTCAGTCCAAGTATTCCATCTTGAGGGAGACCGTAGGTGCTGAGGCATTTGGTGACACCTTGCTGAGTACTAGGTACGCCTTTCAGGCCTATTAAAACTGTAAAGAGACTGTCAATCTTATTCCATTGTAATGGACTGGTTTCCTTACCCTATTGGAAAAGAGGCATTTAAGTGTTACCTTGCCGTGGAGTAGGTACCCATTTTAGTCCTATTTAAACTGTATCTAGAGACCATCAGTCTTGATGTAAGGGACTAGTTTCTTCACCCTTTTGAAAGGAGGCATTTTCGTGGACTACGTACCCATTTCAGTCCTATTTAAACTGTATAGAGACCATCAGTCTTGATGTAAGGGACTGGTTTCTTCACCCTTTTGGAAAGAAGGCATTAAGAGCTACATTGCTAAGGACTAGGTACCCCTTCCAGTCCTATTTGAAGTGTCTAGAGACCACCAGACACATTCTAGCGTGAGGGACTGGTTTCTTCGTATCGTAGACACTGAGGCATCAGTTGCCTTGCTGTATTATTCTAGATGCCTCTTCTTGTCTTGTCCTTGTCTTGTTCTCTAATACCACATGTACTTCCCCTTGGATTGACCAAATGGACTTGTGCCGATCAACGTGCCTAAAAATGGCACAAACCTTAGTAGTAATTATCAATTGTAGTACGGTACATACAAAATAATAATTTTAGTCCAGGTTTGGAAATGTTCAGAAATAACCACAGAAATAATTTGAAGGACAAAGCGATCCACGGCATGAAGGTCAAATATATTTTCTCTGCATTCATATACATTATTACCATGTGTACATTTACAGTACAAATTATTCCAGTTTGTTTGTTTCAAACATAAACATGAGAATTTTTGATAATTTATTCTCCATATAAACTCTTAATAAATCTGTATATACACTGATGTACATAAATACAGGTTTTTCAAAGATTTTTGTTTTTTGATTGCTTTATAAATATGTTCTATGTTTGTGATACTCAGTTAAAGGATTCAAATAAGAACTATGTTCCATTCAGATCCTGCCCATTCTCAGGCTGTTCTTAGTCCTTGTCCCATGCCCAAATTGAGCATATTCTTAAACATGTCCTCTTCATTGTCTCCAACATCAAAACAAGATGTTAGTCTTACAATTTATAGATTTTGGAATCCTAGGATCCTTTTTCCTCTTGGTTTTGCTGTTAATTTTTAAAGAGCCCTAACAAAATGACAAAAATTATTTTTTTGAAATGAGGGTTGACTGTAGTACTGTACTCGTTTCAGCTACAAATTCCTATGACTTGGCTAGCGTACGCCAGCCACTGCTACCAGTATAAGTTGGCTTCAGGATTTTGTCCATCTCTGGGATTCTGTGGATCCTGGTGGCCGCAGGCGTCATTCGGGCTGTCGGTATCCTAGGCGTGTTGTTGGCCTGTGCAGTTGGGGCACGTACTGTGTACTGGTCAGCAATGAGAGCCGTCAGGCGTTCGCTGCGAGCGTTGTGTCTGGTGGAGGTCGCGGGACGACTTGGATGATGCTGGCAAGAATTGGGACGGCTGGAAGTATAACTGGACCTTGAACTCGCTCCATCTACAGACAGCAAGTGGAAACAAAGTTGTGCTAATAATGAGTTGAAATACGTTTCTGTGGCATCATTTGGTACCAATATTCCATAATCATAATATGAATATAAGGCTTTTGAAAAATTGATTCTCAGAAAGAAAAAGTCAACTTTTTTTTCTGTGGATCCTGCAAGTTGTGTTGTCTGCGCTTTTGCAAATGTTAGGGCAAAAAGAGGGTCTTTAAATGATCTGCCAGTGATGATTTTGCGAGGATTGGATATTGTAAACCTGTTGATGGCCAAAAAATGATTATCAGACAGTCTGAATTCATAGTCTTATTGAGTTTGACAATTCTGATGGTTGAAAATTCTCCTGAAGATGACCAGAGCATAGGAGCAGGAATGTCTGGTTCTTTCTAGAAACCCCACAACTCAGATGAGAGATAATTATAACAAGTTGCGACCAAAAGCCTTAACTACCCATCCTTCCACCATGCATAGCCCTGAAGTCTTACTCATCTGAGACTCCATCACTTACCTCTGCTCTTACTCCTTGAACTCTTATCATCGGTCCAAGCATGCGTTATGTTTGAAATACGAGGCATCATGTTGCTGTTGAAGCTGCTGCCAAGACTGACACGCCTCTGTCTGTTTTGGTTGTTTGACGAGCGCAAGTCCTTGGCAAACGTATTGGGCACGCTCTGTGCCTGGGCCTCGTCCATCACGTCCCGCACCACACCGTTCTTGAAGTTGGTCCAGCGGTTCTGCTTGAGAAAGCTGTTCCAGAGGAAGTGGTCACTGGGATAGGTCGGAATCAGAGTCTGGACCCGGTCCAGGGTCTTCTCACAGGCATACTCACGGAATTTTGAGAGGGAGACGCGGACGATCTCACAGCCGAGGCTCAGGAGGGAATACTGAGGCATCATCCCTGAGATCCCCTCAATACCCTGAGGAGGAAATAATTATACAAGAATGCCAACTCCAAGATTCATCTAACTAGTCTTCTTCTGTTCATTATGTCAAGAAACTTTAAAAGGTTTCCTCCAATTAAGTATTTTTCTAATAATTGCTATCAGTTCTATGACATAAAAATGAGATTTGAAAAACCCTAGATTGAAAATAAATATTGATACACTTAATGATATTAATGATAGGGTTTCTCTTTAAATACTACCTTCTTGTAAAGCCATTTTTGGGGGGACAATTTTAACTTCATCAAAATTGAAAACCTTTTTTTTGTTTAATGTAGAAAGTAATTTACTACAGGGGAAATGGCTTTAAAATAAGTTAATAAATACTTTTATGAGAAGTTGATTAAGTTGTCATATTTAGCTTCTTCTTTTGTTGCTTAGCATGAAAATCATATGGAATTTTTGCTGGTGAATGGAATGAAATTTCCATGCTTAGCCAGTTTATTTGTGTGCCTGTCACCTGCAAGAAATTGTTCCCTTTGAAGTCTGTAACATTATAACTCCAGAAAAGGGGTACTTACGAAGCACTGGCCCGGCCTGAGTGAGTCGACTTTAATGTACACGCCTGCCTCCACGCCATTACCTTTCATGGTGGCAATCCCCAGACTGATGTGATCAGGAAGCTTCAGAGGGGTGCCCGGATCAGATGACCTGAGGATGAAACAAGGAGAGAAGATTCCAGACTGGTTTCAGGCAGATTTCAGGTTTTTGGGGAGGCACAGATGATAATGTCTGTACTGGCACTGTAAACTGACAGTCTTTTAAATTGTAGGGTTTGGAAAAGGAACGTTGTGCCCTGGCCAGTGTGCTGTACTTAATGACACAGGCTTGGCTTTGTTGAAGAGAAAATATGCACAATGATCATACACTGTTCATTGGTAGAGGTAAATGGAAGTCTTCACAAATGTACGACTCAACGCACCATAGAAAGCTGGTGCTCCCCCACACCCCCCATCTGAAGCCAATAATCCCCATGTGCCCTCCTTCCCCCCTCGCTCTCCACTTACAAAATCCTAGCTACACCTCATCAGTCTACAGTGCAATATCATAGAGCTTTAGATTGGTGTGAACGTCGTTGACCACATAATGCGAGAACGTCATGCTGAACGTCAAAACCGTAGTTTGTACGTCCTCGACTCATTCAGCCAACGTTGGTGACGACTTGACGGATACACAAAGACACGAAAAAACATAATCGCATATCGGTTGACATAGTCAACGTGAAAATGCAAAGCTCCCTAATTAATATTTGGCCCAGGGGTCGATTTCGCTAATGCTTTGCGATCATCACTAAAGCCCAAATCCATTGATCGCTACTTTATGTAGCATTTTTCCGTTTAGCGATGGATTTGGGCTTAAGCAATGATCGCAAAGCGTTAGTGAAATAGGCTCCTGACGTCATGAAAGGTTCCCTTGTATTGTCCTTATGGTTGTCCAGCTCACCTGCGTTTGTGCATTGACATACTGCTGGTCATCATCGTCATTCTTGAGGAAGATTCGGACGGTATGTCTGAATCGCATGTATCCTCTGTGTATCTCACGCTGGCACTCTTACTCCTTGGATGACTGGGCTCCGAGTCGGCCTCCATCTTCTCCCTGGACTTGCAGTGTATCTGACCTGTGGTCGATTTCACAAAGATTTGCAATTCATCTCTTAGATGAGTTGTTCATGTTTCCATAGCAGCTAGTATTGTGATATCACACTTTGCTTAGCAATTAAGATTGATACGCTTGTTGCGAACTGTCTTAGCCTTTCGTGAAATCAAGCCCTGTTCATACGGAGGCAAAATGTGATGCAAGAATCTAACCTCCAAGCCTTGTTACTGTCTAGGGTCCTTTTCGAAATGGAGGCTCAGGCTCTGGCACCATTTTGTGAATCCATTCTAAAATAACGGGTATCAAAATAGAGGCTTTTGGCTGTGGTTCGGAAGCATATTCTCTGGTTTGAAAAAGAAAATAGCTTCAGCTTCAATGAAAAACCACAACCTATTTTTTCAGAATATGGATGACGGAGCCAGAGTTTGAGCCGGAGCCTCCATTTCGAAAAGGGTCTAAGTAGTGGGACAGGTGTTTACGGTCAAGCTTGCTTGAGTAGCTTCAAAGCCCTCTCCACTAAGGGTTTATCTTTTTTACAGTTTTGATGTCACAACTGTCACCCTGTGCCATCTTTAAATGTAACTAGATTAGACAAAAGTATGTTTTTTATTTATGAATGATATCGGAAGTTGTTCTGCAATGCTGCTTTTGTCATTTCTGTATGATTGACTGCTACACCTGCCAACTATTCAAATTCAGATTCGCAAAGTCAACCCCTGTTAATAGCTCTATGGCTGAACTGGAAGGCCATCTGCACTGGAAACAAGGAGCCTTTCTCAAAGCTCAGCTCCAGCTCAGGCCCCGGCTTTGTCTCTGTAATCTATATGCAGAAAATATAGGTTGAAAATGTAAGCTGAAGCTCTGTTTTCGTTTCAAACCAAAGAATCTACTACCAAACCGCAGCCAAAAATCTCTACTTTGATACTTTGATACTCGTTAGTTTAGAATGAATTCATGAAATAGACGCGGAGCTGGAGCCCAAACCATCAGTGATTTTTTTTAATTTGTCATACTTGGTAAATATTATTAGGTGAATACATGTATACAAGGTGTTTCACTACATCGGTATTGGATTAACCTTACCGGTACTTTTAAATTTGCTCAAATGCTTTGACTCGTCTGATTTCAATGGCCACCCTCAAGAAGGAAAGAAAGAGATGTGACTGTCACCAAAAAAGGCCGTGTCCCAATTTTCTGGTTGCAGCTTCAAATTATGCATGTACCCTATGGCAGCCACTAGCCAGTGACTGCAGCCATTTCCATAGACTTATGTGTTATTTGCGGTCACAGCCAGAGAATTGGGACATGGCTTAAGAAAGGAAGTCAAGTGTTTACCTGTGGTTTTAGGTCTGCCATTGACTGGTAGCTTGTGGGGTGTCAACCAGGGAAATGGGCTCCTATGACCCTCAGGCAGAAGGCTCAGTGGATAATCACCACTGAGCAGCGAGGGCGCTCCGCCATGCTTCTTTTGACCTCGCGGGTCGTTTTCATCCTCGTTCCTGGCTGCATAGACCTTGGCGAGATCCACAAGCTTAAGTACGTCGCAGCGACCCTTTTGGAGAGTAAATAGAGTGTTCCAGTTGTTACCAATATGATTTAGTTGGAACACAATTAAAATCATGCTGTTGCTATACAAAAACCAGTTACCCTCCTGATTGCAGATTGGTGCAGATTTAGAAACAGTGATGACAGTTTTTTCCAAATCGTGAATTAGACAATGACTTCAAATGGTGACTCTGGAAAATCAGTATTAAGTTTGTGCCTTCAGTTTCCAGTTGTGGCTGAAACTTTGCTCACTTTTGCTATAATGTTGAATTGAAATTGATTAAAGGTAGTATCATACTTTCGGTAAGAAACCAAAACAGAAATGTTCACAAATTTGCATATAACTTCCAGTTATTGAAGATGGTGGTGGAAGAAACATACCGTTAAAATTTTCTGCCTGAAATGGTGTATTTATCCAGAAATTAGTAAAACAACGACCGAAAATCTTTTTGATCTTTTAAAAGATCAAAAATAAAAGAGAAAAGACTTAAGAAATACTGTGGCTGTTTTTCACCGTTTTCTCAAAAAGTGGGCACCGTATGGGGCTGAAATTTTCACAGATGACTGTTACTGTATCTGTCTTGATATTTTTGCCCATGAATCTGTATTTCTTTGATAAAAACCAAAGTATGATACTACCTTTAAGTACATGTATGTAACTTTCTGTGCCCAATGAACTTAAAAATTAGGGACTGTTAGGAACATCACAATAAAAATGATTTTAGTACAGTATTAATAGCATTACATAATACATGTACTATGGCTTTGAGTGATTCTACCCCAAAAATGTGTTGAGAGGGCATACCTGTGTAGCAATCAGAATTAAAAACCAGTAAAGTTGATGTGATTGCTAACATTTTTATTGACACTTTTGGAGGGATCTGATTGTCAAAATATTCTTATTTCTCACAAGGAATGATTAACAACTGTCCGTCAGTACCTTTGTAATGAAGAGAAGCCAGTGCATCTCCCTTGAGTCCTTGACGATCACTGAGTCATGATTGTACTCCTCAATGCGTGCCATGTCACTGACCTCCTCAAGCTTGTCATCAGGCCAACTTGAAAACAATTCCAATCTCCTGTATGTACACAGAGATCCACAAGACGAAAGAAAGAAAGTTAATCATCAAATAACCACAAGGAAATCAAACAAAGACAATTTGGGACACCACCAACTTGGGGCTGGATAGCTCACTGTTGGAAGAGCACCGGTACGGTATTCTGGGGTCGCAGGTTCAAATCCCGCTCCAGTCAATTTGTTCTTTTTTCACCTTTGTTCACCATACCTCAATCAAGAATCGCAGTGTAGTAGTTCTTAGAATTTTAGATAAAGCTGCACCATTATTTCAACAGAATGGAAATTTTTTTATCTGGTTAGGGGTAGGCTTGCACTCCTGAAAAAGCATTTATTCACAACAAGACACAACATTATCTTCTTCGATCATATTCTGAAGATGTCAGTTGTTTTCCTCTTCAAACTGGTATACTCCAGCAGGTCCAGCCTAATATCTTTCTCTGCGACATCACCAATATATTCTACCACTGAAGTTTTAACTGCATTAAAAACGTCAGATATTTGTCAGTATTTTACCTCTCTTCTTGTGGATGCGGTCCCTACCACTCATGTTTGCTGCTTGTATGCCTGGAGCTATTTGCTGTTTAATTATTCATGGACTGCTTGTTTGTCCCTTGAGGACATGCAGCTGGTCTTAAGCACATCTGCACACATAATATGTTTGTATTGATTCCAACAATCTTAAACTCAACCCTTTGAGTTAAGATGTTTTAAAGTTCATTTCCTTCAAATAGGAAGTACATGTTTTATAATACAGTGCAAGCTTCAGCTTCAATGAAAAACCACATGCCTATATTTTCAGCATATGGATGACAGAGCTGGAGCCTGAGCCTGAGCCTCCTTTTTGTAAACTGAAACTCCCTATGAGCATACAGGCTACTTCTATACTTTGAGTGCAATGTTAGGTATATTATGGAGGCACAAACCTGAAGAAGTTGTACTTGTATTCAAACTCTGCCTGGATGTGCTGGTGAAGGCCTTTGTCGAAAAAGTCGTCTCTGTCCACAACAAGAAACTCAGTGTCTTGCAGGCAGACGATGGTGGCCTTACGCCGTGAGTCCTTCATCAGGGCAATCTCCTGCCAATAGAAAAAAAAAAAGAAAAAAAAAGGGCTAATTGTTTTGAGGCAATTATTTTGCTAAAATGACCCCTTTAAAGATGCTGTCAAACTTTGGTAGCATACAGAAACAGAAATCTTCACAGATTATCTATAACATACAGGGTATAAAGAGTTGAAGATGGTAATAGTAGAAACATACTGTTAACATTGTTTTGCCTGAAATGCTGTATTTATCCAGAAAAGAGTAAAACCGACGACCAAAAACAATTTTGATCTTTTAAAGGTAAACAAATAATGGTGAAAAGATTTTTAAAATACTGTGGGCGTTTTTCACTGTTTTCTCAAAAAGTAGGCACCGCATGGTACTGAACATCATACAAAATGACTGTTGTTGTATCTTCCTTGATATTTTTGCCCATGACTCTGCATTTCCTCTTTGACAAAAACCAAAGTAGATATTACCTTTAACCTCAAAATACAGTTTGGTAACTACTGTTTTTGGATTGAGGATTCGATTTTAAAGTAATTTGCTTTGCTAAAATGTCTAGCCAATAATTGTGGAATGCTTTTTGCCAATAACCTGAGGACGTGTCTACATAGTGCACCACTGCCAGTTCATGTTCAAAAAGTGCAGAGCTCTCTTGCTCAATGGCGCGTAGGAATTAGCCAGACAAAACAATGTTACAATTTCCTCTATTCTTATTCTATGCACCTGTAGAACATTACTTTATGAACCTTTGATGCATTGCGGAGCAAAGGTGTGGTTGGCTGGCCTTGACAAGCCAATCATTGTTTAGCACAACATAAAATCCTGTAGTGATGCACGCTATAACCATCCAAACATAGGAAATTTCCATCACGTCTGCATGGAAATTTTTCAAATGATTTTCAAAGAGACACCTGTTCAATGAATAATTGTGATCACGTAATATTTCTATCTACAAACAAAAATGGAATTCCAGGCAGTACATTAGACACAATGACTTTCAGATTTCAAGTCTTTACAAGCCAATTGTTAAGCAAAACATAAAATCCTTTTGATACACGCTTATGAACATTCACAACAAATTGTCATGTGAAAACAATACATAAGCTGGTTGTTTCCAAGTTCCAACAGTAACAAAATATTTTCAAACATCTGTTTAGTATGCTGTTGTATTTGCTTTTGCTCTGTACTGATATGTCTATAAATAGACTCAGCATGAGGCTATGTGACATTATGAAAGACAGAATTGTACACAACAGCCAAAAAACCCTCACAAACCTGAATTATACAATCAAAATACAACAGTTGACACATTGCATGGTGGTTCTCACAAGGGGGTTGGTTTTTTTTTTTTTTGGGGGGGGGCTTCAGCCCCCAATCCCCAAATATTGTGTCTAAGGCCCCCCCTCCAAATTCAATTTTAAAGTTATTACGCACCAATTACATGAAAAAGGTGTTGTGTAGGCTATAGGTGCATGCATGCTTATCTGACTCCTAATAAGACACAACAGAAGCGAGTGTTAGAAGAAGGGTCTAGCTCCCAAAAATAAGTGGCTCCTTAAGCCCCCCCCCCCCCCCCAAAAAAAAAAAAAAAAAAAAACATTGGCTCTTCTAGCCCCCCAAAAATACAGGACAAAAACAGGACAGGCCAGAAGTTAGCTGTTTGGTGACCCAAAGTTTTTCTTTTTTGCCCTATAATTATTCTACTAAGGACACATTAAGAAAGAACTACTATTGAAATTAAGTAAACTAACATGGCAACTGAAATTCAGTGCATCAATATCCCCTCCAGTGTAGTTGAACTATAATCCATCATGGTTCTTTCCTCTATCGGGTATCAAAGATGCTTAGAATATGAAGTGTGTTGTAGAAATTCTAAAAATAAAAATAAATAAAGCACAACCCAAATGTCACACTGCCTTAAAACATGCAGATTAAAACACACTTGAAATTGCAGTACAAGAATAAATACTAGACCAATATATATTTTGATTTAATAATACAAGTCCTGGGGTCGATTTCATGAAGCCCAAAAATAACGAAGGACATTATAACCCATCGTAGGGGGCCTATCCTACGTAGGGCTGCAATGCGTCATACGTGCTATGTTTGATAGTAATTATGATGAGTTTGGTGAAATCAACCCCTGGTTTGATGAAATAATGCTATTCATTATGCATCCCAAGGCATCCCGATTCCCAATTCCCAGAAAACCTACCCCAAAGCATGCTCCTTTCCTGAGGATAGTCACTTCCTTCTTGACGAAGGCGCTCTCTTCGTCCTCGTCGAGAGTGACGCAGGCCGCTCCAGCAAAGATGAAGTAGAAGGCATAGCCTAAGTGGCCTTTACGTACAACCACCCTCCTCCTGCCATACCTAAAGGTGGGCAAACGTTTGACGACACTCATTAGAATTGCTGATTTTCAATTCTAATTCAATTCAAGTCAACGTCAATTCAATTCAATTCATTCCTCACAGGAGCACGGTATGTCATAACAAACATTGCAAAAGCACATGTATTACAAAACTTGAAAAAAATGAAATGATTTCTGGACATATTTCTTTTTACTGATTCATTTTGATCACAAAAATGATAATGTGAATATTGGAAACGTTTTGCTGATTTGCATATATCATAAGAACCATAGGTCACAGATATTGAGTTTAAATATGCATGAATTAACACAAACAACTATAAATCCTGACAGAAGATGTCTAGATCAGATATTCATTTTATTCCCTTTTTTTCTGTGATTCTTTTTTAAGTAGGGAAGAATGCTCCAGGCTGTTCAGTGATAAAATATCCAGTCTTATATTACATCTTATTTCTAAGAGTGAACCACTTGCAAGGAGCGCAAACCTTATGCTGAATTGTTGAACGATATCAAACCAATTCAATGACAGCTATCAATTTCGCCTTTGAATTTGAATACAATGATAATTATCAATACAATTCCACATTAATTGTTTTGTTTGTGTGTTGCTTTTACAAATACCATAATGTCTGTGGAGAAGATGGATAGATTTTCTTTCTTTTTATATAGAGCAACTTTGAAATTCTGATAATATATGTCTGAAATGCATATCCAGCAGTGATGGTATTGCACTTCCAATTATGATCATGATTATATTCATAATTAAATATAATTATGATTCAGAACATTAACCGTATTCATATATCTACTAGTATGTTCTAGTATGTGCATCTTTTCTGATACTGACTGGGGTAATTTCACGGTCTTTTTTAACAATAATGGCTTCTTATGTCTCCTTTTTCTGGGATGGAAAAAGGGCTATGATATATCATAGAGCCTAGCTCTATGGATATATGAACTGCATAATCATCACAGGAATGGCAGCTCCCTATAGGCCTATAACATGTTTCATTGCAAGCACTGATAATTGAGAGAATAACATTTGATGGCATGGATTTGTGCTTGGGTGTCCATTGCCTATTTGTAATACAGGTTGGGAAAAACAACATCTGGGAGTATACAGTATGGACGACATGCACTTTAATCAAGCAATGCAAAGCAGCTTTCAAACTGTGTATCTGCCGCACTTGCTGTTGTTGTTAATCATTAGCACTGAGAATTAATGATGTGCAAGGTACTGGTAGATTTGAAAGGGTGTAGCCCTATATTGAAATATTTCCCCTTTGTTTCACAATGCCTGCAGTGCTTTTTACAATTGTATATTCAGTGCATGTTGGTGAAGATCTCAACAATTTATAAAAATTCATAAAATCTGAAATGACAAGGCATTATGTTTTTTTGTAAAATCAGTTCTGTTGAGTTGCAAAAAAACTAAGCCTTTTTCATGCATACAGGACACCTACGTTGTGAAAAAATGACTAAAAAGCATATAAATGACAAATCGTAGGGGAAAATCCCTCCCGATCCTATAGTAACTTTTGTGTATCGTATGTATTGGGTTACAATTACTGTATTCTTCGTGATATCATACCTTTGTCCCCTAAACATGGACATTCTAATTCACATACAGATAAGACAATAAACCTGTGAATGAGCATGCAGCTCTGAAAGTGGGAAAAATATATAAGCTATTATTCACTAAATTGAAATGGTTTCCAATCGACAACATGCATGTTATTTTTTAAAAGATAGTGGTGTTTAACATCTATCTTAATTTGAAATTTAGACAAAAAATACTTTTCTTCCCTATCTTCAGTATAATTTGTTGTTATTTTTCAAAAATAACTTGAAACAAAAAGGACATAAAAAATGTAAATGTCGTAAATGAATATAAATGCCACTGACAGAAATGTGAAAACAGCAAAGTTGAGCCGCTTCTTTGGTCATAATCTTTTCTAACGATCAAACTTACTTCTGGAATCGCACCACCCTGCATATAAGCTGTTGATGTGCTCGTGTGTACTTCCTGAAGCTATGCAGACCCCTCATCAGACCTCCGATCAGCAGGATGTCCTCTTGTGTCCGCTCCTCCGGCCTCTTGTCCACTGCCTCTCTGGCCTTCTTTGGCCAGGTGAACTGGACACAAGAAATTGCAGCAAGAAGGAGATGAGTATATGCAATGATAACATGCATGTCTGGGTATTATTATACAGTATAGAAGCTTCTTGGAACAGCACTTATGTGTGAGTGTGTGTGATGGAGCACTTGGTTGAAGAACCCTTGTTGGACAAGAGCTGGTTCTGAAAGCTAAAGAGCTTAGTCTTTTTTTAAACACCTTTTCATTCTCGAGAGCAATTAACAGTCGAGTCTGCAGTGTAAAGCTTGCTTTATCATTGTGCCCACCATGTAGAAAGCAGTAAACTCCTAGAGTTTGTCATGTAGGCCACAAAGTATACCACTTAAAGGAAGTAGCATACTTTGGCAGCATACCAAAACAGACATCTTCACAGATTTACCTATAACTTAGAGAGTAGTCGGGTACATGTATAAAGATGGTAGAAACATACTGTTAAGTTTTTTCTTCCTGAAATGCTGTATTTATCCAGACAAGAGTAAAACCAGTGACAACATTATTTTTGATCTTTTAAAGATCAAAAATAAAAGAGAAAAGACTTTACAGTATCTTCCTTGATATGTTTGCACATGAATTTGCATTTCTTTCACAAAAAGCAAAGTATGATATTACCTTTAATTACAACTTTTAAAGGTAACTTCATACTTTTTTGTCGAAGAAATGCAGATTTCATGGGCACAAAATTACGGTCCCATATGGTGTTTTTGAGAAAACAGTGAAAAACGCCCGCGGTATTTTCAAATCTATTCACACAACTGTTTTTTTTTTGTCTTTGGTTGTACTCTTTTCTTGATAGATACATCATTTCAGGCATTTCACTGTATGTTTCTATACCATCATCATCTTGTTATAGGTAAATCTGCGAAGATTTCTGTTTTGGTATAATTATTTGGTAGCATACCGAAACAGAAATCTTCACATATTTACCTATCACTTACAGGGTATAAAGATGGTGATGGTAGAAACAAACTGTTCAAATTTTTCTGCCTGAAAAATGCTGTGTTTATCCATATAAGAGTAAAACCAGTGACCGAAAATAATGTTGATCTTCGGGAGATCAAAAATCAAATGAGAAGATTTTAAAATGCCGCGAGCGTTTTTCACTGTTTTCTTCATTAAAAGTGGACACCGTTTGGGACTGGAAATTTCACAGATGACTGTTATTGTATCTTTTTGATATTTTTGCCAATGAATCTGATTTTTGGGGGACAAAAAAGTATGAAATTACCTTTAAACCTATTGTTGTACTGCTTCAGTTGTTTAGGGTTTGTATAGAAGGCATTAATTCAATAGCTTTAATTGTAAATTTGGTCTCGTGGAATACGAAATTATCTTCAGTCAAGTAGGGCCTATAAAGTTGTTGGCCTTACTGTGACTATAACTTATGTCAACAGTTAGGCGTTTGCAACGTCTGCAAGCACCAAACATAGGCCTACCCATGGAGGAAAGTTTCAACTAAAGCCTTCTAGCCCTACGACTTCGCCAGTATTTTTAACTTAGACCTGCAATCTAAGAATTTCGGACCCATACCTCATATTTGCTCTTGAATTCCTTGGCGTTGAATGTGAGTTTCTCCTGAGTAGATGGCATGTACACCACGCTAGGAGTGGCCGATAGACTGGCTACCAGATCGGGCAGGGTGGCCCCGAAGGTTCCCTTGCCAGCCTCGGTAGCCAACCGGTTCAGACTGATCTGGACGGCGCAGAGCATCTTGACCTGCCTGGCCGCCCGGAGAAACCGCGCTCTCGGCTGCATCATAAAGACGACAAGAATATTGTATTCAATATCATGTTTTTGAACTCAAAATAACTTGGTCTTGACTTATAGTACATGATTGGTAACGTACCCAAGCAGAAATGTTCACAGATTTATACGTATAGGCTATATGACTTTCATGGTATGGAGATGGTGCTGTTATAGGAACATATACCGTTAAAATATTTCCGCCTGAAATGGCCCATTTCATATATACGTATAAATCTGTGAACATTTCTGCTTGGGTATGTTACCAATCATGTACTATAAGTATTTATCCAGAAATTAGTCAAACAAAAGACCGAAAACATTTTTGATCTCGGGGTATAAGATCAAAATATCAAAAATCTTTATTTTATAAGAAAAATTGAAATGAGTTTTCGCTATTTTCTCGTGACTGAGATGTCCGATTGAACTCAAATTTTCACAGGTTTATTATTTCATGTACATGCTGGATCAGTCAAAGTGTGCATGAGTGCTGTTCTGTGATCTTTACCAATCATGTATTATACCTTGAAAATATTGAACTTTGAATAATAAATTTACATTTATAAACGAGATAAAAAGACGACTTACTGTCATGTTTGTATATCTGCATGATGATGCTTGCTGCGACTCCTGTATTATACATAATGATATAGAAGACAAAGTTACATACATTCAATCATTAATAACCACAAGGGAAACTGACTGGGTTAACTTCAAGTCATTGAAAAGTGAAAAATGAAATTTACTGGAACCTGATTGGAACCAGCGACCACCGGAATACCGTCCCAGCGCTCTACCGACTGAGTTATCCCGTCCTAGGATGGCTGTGTCACTAAAACAGGGTAGTCAATTAATTATCTATGTTCGTTTGGCAGTCAGGAGCCATGAAACCACTCTTCTCGGTAGTACAACACCGTGTACTCGGATGCAGACAACAGAAATGTACATTCATAAAATGTGTATCTTTACTTTCATGTTCTTGTCTTCTTGTCATTGAGCCTTCTGATGAAGATCCTGCTAGGATCGAAACGCGTCAGGCCCTTCCAACTCCAAGCATTTTATATTAAATTACAGGTCATTATTTTTGCCCGATGAGCAGTTTGCGGCACTTTAATAATTGTATAGAAATAATATTCATTCAGAACTCATTTACTCAGAAATTACAGTCTTATTGTCCCCCCAAAAGGAGAAAATACCACGAAATTTGATGATAAAATATCGATCAGTTTATAAGTGTCGTTTTGTTCTCCTTCCGTACGATATTGAACCGAGTGAGCAAATCAATGACTATTTAACATTCAATGAGACTCTTGGTCATTTAAAGAGTGCTGATAAGTAAGAAATGTTGACACTTTGACATACAGGTCTGTGTGCCCACAGCACAGTAAATTAAGTAGATTATAAACTTTGAAGCATAGGAAGAAAGCCCTCAAGAATATCGATTTGTATACGGGCGAATAAGGCCGATACCGATTCCTCGGAAGCCGATTATCCGCACTTAACAAAGGGATCGCCGAAAACACCCCCCAAATCCCTTCCACTTTCCACTTTGATAGTGTTTTGATAGAGCCATTGGTAATGATAGAGCATTGTTCAGACGGAATGCCAGATTAAGAAACTCCATAGAAAGAGGGTAAACAAATTACAGATCGAAGGAAAAATAGACGTGAATCTTGGAATAATGTGGCAAGCGAGCAACGAGTTTTGAGAGTGACTTCAAAAGCACCATAAAGCCTATGTTTGCAATCTGTCTTATTCTAATATCTAGCTTACATCTTACATTCCTTGAATTAACATAATGCATGTATTTTACCACTTAGGTGCTGCAATGTGCCAGAGCTTTTTACCCAATTTCAGTTTGCCCATATTTTGCTGTAATGCACAATGTGTTATTTTCACGTTCCACATTCATCCTTCATTATCGAATTTAATAACCATCATGGTCATGTCTCTTGCGCCATACCAAAATAGACCTTTCCAGGCTTGCCTTGCAGCAATAGGCCTAAGGTTTGCTTGGAAGTTGCTTGTAGTTATATATATATATACAAATTGCTATGATATGACAAATTCCTTAAAAGTTAAAATACATGATTGATAACGGTCACAGAGCAGCACTCACACTTTGTCTGATCAAACAATGTACATGAAATAATAAACCAGTGAAAATTTGAGCTCAATCTGACATCATTCTGAGTCACGAGAAAATAGCGAAAACCCGACTCATTTTTGTTTATCTTATCCTGAGATCAAAACTCGGTCTTTTGCTTACGGTTATACTAATTTCAGGACAGATACGGCATTACATGCAGAAACATTTTTACGGTATGTTTCTACCAGCTGACCAGCACCATCTTTATACCATTATAAGTTATAAGTAAATGTGAAGATTTCTGTTTCTGGAGCTGGTATAATGCTGCCAAAGTATGATAGCACCTTTAAAGCTTGCCGACTGTTTTGTATTGGTGAGCTGAAATAATAAATTCACATGTCATTCATTTCTGTATAACTGTTGTTGGTCAGTTATACGTGGCAATATTGATGCCTACATGCAAGCGAATTTAAAACGGGGTAAAAAGGCAGTGTGGTTCCCTGCAGATTTGTAGAAGTCCGTTATATTCACTGGGCCGCACGTAATCATTTTGTTTGGTAGGATCAAGGAGCTCTATCGACCAAGAATTGAATGGGATTAGTTCCAATACTGGCGTCTCTATTGTGATTCTGATAGTCAATGCTCATTAGGCAAGCTGGCCAGTATATATACCAGTTTATCCTCTCTTATTAACGGTCTACCAAACTTATTATAACTGTTCATAGCAACCAACATTTTTATTATAAATACACGCCATAATTCAATTTCATACGAAATACGTATAATGCGTGCATGCATTATCCACATCCCACTGATTTAAAAAAAATTCTATTGGGGCCGTGTCCACTTTATTTCCTATTTATCTCAGTGTTTTTCATTTGGCATAAGTAATATTGTCTTTTATCTATCGTATTTGTTGCCAACATCCTCCAAGATGCAATGGCGATTTCCCCCTGGAAATTAAATCAGTTTTAGGATGATGTCTCTTGAAATACTGCCATTTTATTTTTTCAATACATACAGACTCGTAAAACTAGGGGCATCCGTAACTTTTTTTCCACTTAACATTTTTCATTTGGTATTTCAGTGAATGATGTTTCTGTGACAAAAACAGCTTTGTTTCAATGAATTGGCAACGAAAATTGGCAAAATGCGTATCAGTAAAAGGCCCATTTTCTGGATTAATGAATTGAGTGGTATATAGAACCGTAACAACCACAATCAAAATGTGGCGTTCGCTTGACACAGCAGCATGCATGTTACACTAATTATTGTTAACAAAACAAATACCATGTTTAAACTTTAAGGCGGATGCTAAAATTCATTGTAATCGACATTTTCCCCTTAAAAGGACACAGAACCACTGATGAGTAACATAATAAGGAGAAGATCAGTTAAGCTGAAGATTCCCTCAAAAAGAAAGTCACAGAATTTAGCTGAGAAAAACATTTATCGGGTATAAGGAGTGAAGAAAAAATGTAGAAAGTCTTTATACGTGAAGGACCTATACCACAAAGCATGGACAATATGGGTTTTTTTGTGTGATGGCCACTAGAAATCATCTCAGGAATTGTATCAACTCGTAATGAAGATGATTTCAACTTGAATCGAATTTGCTTCTATTTGTACACGTTTTGTGTAAATTAAAATCACTTCAATTGTATATTTCACTACAAGATTTGTTTGACACTTCGGGCATGAGTTTGGATAGTGTGATATCCCCATGACGTCAAAGTAACACTCTTATCGGGTCGACTTATTGGCTAATTGGTATAGTAGACGACATCAAAAACCGAGATACGCCCTTGAACACGTTGACAGGAGGGTCATGCAGGTTGTCAAGACCAGTGGAACAATGATTCGTTGGGAATGTAAGCTAGTAATAGAATAGTCAGATTAAAAGATGGAATCATTTTTTTTACCGATACTAAAGCACGTGTACCGATGGATAACTATAATTATGCAGGTACTAACAAAATAAGGCTGGATACGAGCCAGCTCACGTCGATAAAGAAACGGTTGAAAATACTGCCCATATTAAATGGGTGGTTCACATTTGCCACAATGTTGTGTGAAGACAGAATAATTAGTGCATGACTTTTGTCATAGGCAAGGTGGTTTGTCCCTGCCAATTAAACAGCACTTCGGTACTAAAAGCTGGGTGAAATGTCATAGAACTGTCAAGGGACATCATGACAATGACCATGACAGGGCGCCATGGCAGTGACCAGATGCACGCACCAGGACAATGACCAAGGGTTACATGGGCAATAACCAGGGACATAAGGCAAGACCAGGGACACCAAGGCAGTTGACCACTAGGCCCAATATACAACGAAACTGTCGCATTTTTACCTGCCCGACGGTTCCTGCTTAGGCCAATAATATTTGAGCTTACAATATGAAATATATGAGGTTTATAACCAGAAAAATAAATAACTTGGGGATTTGGTCATTGATTAATGTGCACCCGGAGATGTTAAAGTGATGTACTGAGAATAGGAAAAGAAATATGTTAGTTCTGGAAAGTCCGCAGCCAGAGAGGTGATATATATGAAACTTTTATTTGGGTCTCACCGAAATGTCAAATTCATCTGAGTCGTTACCGCTTTGCGCTCCCTCCTCAATCTCATCCAAACTTTCAGATTCACAGTCCTCAAACTCCTCATCTTGTTCGTAAGCTTCCTCCTCGTCACCGTGGTTATCTGTTGGCTCGCTGGGCGTCTTTCCCGAGATCCACAGCTGGCTTCCGCCGTTGCAAACGGGGGAGCTGGCTTGACTGGACCGGGGCGAATCGCATGGGTACGAGTGCCGATATAGTCTCTTGGGCACAGAGGACTGCGGCGTGTCAGCGTGCCGTGGAGAGGTCGGCGGGGACGGCGTGTACTGTGACCGGGGGCTTTGGACCAAGTTCGCCCCGTCGGGACTCGCCGAAGAAATGCCGTCGCGCATTGAAGGATCTTCACTTGCCATCTTATAACCGTGAGCAATCATTACCAATGAGGTGTTCTGACATCCGATAGCTGTACACATGCCATGAAATCCCTCAGTTATATCCTGGCCCGAAGTTGCCTCAGCAGTTTAAAATTCCAGGCGAAGTTATGGCGCGACCGAGGTAGGCCTTCAGTAAAAGTTCTGTAACAACTCAACCGTGCATCGTGCAACTTCCGTACAAAATCCCGTTCACGTTGCCCGAATTGTGATGAATAATGTGAAAATAATTGAAATATTTCCCGTCGTTTCACATTGGACTTTGCTCACTTTTGATAGCATTATCGCATCTGGATGTTTCCAAAAGGGATTATACAATTGTCATATCATAGAAATATCACTCAGATAGCAGGCGGATAATCCTGTTAATCCGGGCTACTTCAGAGCACTCAAATGTCTTCTGTCTGGTGTTTTCTCGGCTGAGAAATTATACCAGCGAAGAAAAGGAGTTGGGCTTCCAGGCTGCGTCAGGCAAGACAGTGTCCGTTGTTAACCTCCGTGGTCCGTGGTTTATCCTCACAGAACCAGTTCTGTATCTTGATTTCAAACATACATTGGAGAACTACTGTGCTGAACCGTTTTTAGGTTAATGGTTAAGGATGCATTAGCTGCATGCTACTTAGTTGACGAATCTTTCTGGTGTCGTTTTGAAGTGATTTCCTCAAAGATTATAGTGCTCAATCATTGTCTCATCCCGAATTTGATAAACCTCTCAGTTGGCTGGTTATATTATCCCAGCTTGATCAAGGAGGTCCCGGGCATTATTCTTTCAGCAGAACGGTAGCAGACAGGACATCCATCGTCAGATCGACCAAACTGAGAGTGAGGACCGTGCCGTCTTTTGTACCATGAGTAACAACAATGATGAGATCGTGAAAAGGAAGGCCGATATACCCTCCAGTTGATCCTTTGATCTCCAAAGGGTAGCGATGGGCGTGAAGGCTTCTGCATCGCAGTGGATCCCACAGCGTGGCTCGCTCTGCCCGACCGCTGCCTATCCAATAGGACAAGTCGATAATTCACAATCGATGAAGGTTATTATAAAAACACACACACAAACACAAACCGTCCAAAAAGGGACCAAAACAGACTTTATGGAATTGAAAACTTACGAACTGGCTTTGCTGTGATCCCAACCGGCTGTAAGCAACGCTGCCAAAAGAGAACAAATCTCGGCCGTAGCACTAAGAGAAAGACTGATGAAAATTTAACGAGGTGCTCATCAAAGTTTCAGAGCGGGGGATTGGCCCGATAGGGGTGGCATGCCCATGAAAGACTTTGCTGTCTGATACTTTATCAATTTATTATGAAGGAGGGGAAATGTTACCGGTGGTAAGAGACAAAATCTGGTTGGAGATGAATCCCTTCGGATCCGGAGCATTTAAGGCAGACATTTTCTAGAATGATGAATCATCCGATTGGCTGCTATACCATGCCAGTGCCGCTACCATTTGGGGAAGTGCCTCAGCGTAATTGGTATATTTCGGCGGATAATGAAAATGATGGAGTCCGCGTTAATTACTGGGATTTCCTTTCTTGTTATAAGAATTCT
This sequence comes from Astropecten irregularis, assembly GCA_963971285.1. Classification (NCBI taxonomy): domain Eukaryota; kingdom Metazoa; phylum Echinodermata; class Asteroidea; order Paxillosida; family Astropectinidae; genus Astropecten; species Astropecten irregularis. Next base: position 13,132,346 of record OZ020250.1, on the reverse strand, counting down.
AGGAGATGCAACATTGAGACAATAATCTAACGATTTTTAATTTAGACGCATCATCGGAAATGAGGTTCAATTAACTTTCTGAAACCATGACTGGAGATGTTAACCCGTTGGTTCTTGAGGAAACATCTTTCCACCATGAGGAGTCACGCACCGCGCAATTCTGCACTGTAAACTTAACCCTTTTTGGGACTACACGTCCATGCAGAGTTCTCACGTCCATGCAGAGTTCTCTAAGTTGAACCTAAATAATTATTATAAACTTGCAGACCTTTCTCTTGTTTATACGTATAGGCCTACATGACCACTTCGCGGTAGGAATTTGTTTTCATAGGGCAATGTTATTCCCCCCCCCCCTCCTCAAGTTGGCAAGAGGTCGCTTCATTTTGAAACATTTTGAAGTGCACCAAATAAAGACATTGGGTAGCAGCTATACATCTCAACGTTCATACCTTGCCATCTGCACCCCCATCCCCCAACCGGCCACCCCACCCCCACCACCACCTATACCACCAGCCCCCAATGCCACGTAAATAATACCGGTCTGTATGTTTGGAGGTTATGGAGGAAAAAAGGATGTGGATTTTCAGTTGTTTGTCCGAGAAGTCAATATATCCCACCGGTCACTGTGAATAGAAGTCGGCGTGAGACTGAGAGGAGCTTTCGTGAGGAGTCATTCCCGATCAATATTTGAGGACTTATATTGGGCCCCCAGAGGCCGATACCCTTTTGTGCTTCGATCCGGAGGTTATTTCTTGGGGTTATGCTGGTAGAATATTAGGAAATATTGTTCACCTATCTTTATTTTGTTTATACCAATAAGCAGAAAAAACAGCAGCTAACTCACCATTACCTCACATTTATAAGGATATTTTGTTGGTTGAGAATGAAAGGAAAGAAAAGGAAGATCAAAACGAAAACTGGGTTTACTCAGACAAAACTTATGTGAACTTTAAAAAAAAAAAAAAATGCTTAAAGTATAGGGCCTGAGCGTTTCGATCCTAACATGATCTTTCTCAAAGGCAAACTGCATACAAATTTGTGAGCTTTGTTATGTTAACTAGGTCTATGAAATTGACTCTCGTGGTTTGGGCTGAGCGGGCAGACTTAGAATCTGTATGAGGCAGAAATTCTAGTTTCTCTGCCAATTATAAAAAAGATTTACTTGTAAATTGAAGTCATTTGAGTCGTGAAAGTCCCTCGCCTCTGACAGACCTCATGGGGTCGATTTCACGAAACCCTACGATCGATCGCAACTCAATTTACGAAGGATAACCCATCGTATGCTACATAGGGGTGCATTGCCTCCTACGTCCTACGATTGATAGTAAGTTACGATGAGTTTGGTGAAATCGTCCACTGGCGCCACATCAACGCCGAAGGAGCCCAAGCAGCAGACGGAACACAGGTCCCGTCAGGCAGAACAGAAACGTGATTCGCATAGCCACATACACTGTTAATCACTTAATTTACAAACTTAACGTCATGGTAATAATCTTCGATCATGAAGGATGATGAACAACATCAACAACAACAACAACAACAACAACAACAACAACAACATCATCATCATAATGTCTACTCATAAATGAGTATTTGTTGTTCAGCTTTTGTGACTGACACCCCTTATATTGATACATTGGCTATGGAACGGATACTTCATCAGTTGATAAATATAGCGCTGGTCCACGAAATTCCACAGGCCGGATTTCAAGTCCTTCATCGCTATATCAAATTTCATCAATCAATTAGTATTCTGTTTGACATCCAGAGAAAAGATAATTAAATACAACTGGATGTCTCAATACGTGGCAGAGCGATTTAATATTGTAACCTTGGTATACACGTGAGCAATCAAATTGATGTAATGACTTCCGAGCATAATGTGCTATCATAGGTCAAGGGAAATATTAATTACGAGCTGTGAAACAGTGACCCTATAGTGACTCAGTCCATGGTTTTCAATTGGTCATTTTGGGCGGCTCATACTGCAGTCAATTAATTACAATGTCTCCCAGTCGATTTGACTCTAAATAATCGACGCCAATCCGACTCAGCTCAATTCAACTTGACCGACTTAGTCTGCGAGCAGTGCATGGCTCGACTATTGCCCGTCCGGCCGACTTGGGTTGTCCTCGATTCGGCTCTCTACTCGCCTTCGACCTTCAGAATATCTTGACTCGACTCACTTATAATCATGAGTGACCAGGGGCACAACAATTTGCTATACATGAAATTTCTGTCTTAATAAAAACAGGATGAACAACCAAATGTCCGTGTGTTGTGTATCAAAAGTAATTGTTCTTTGGCTGTATAGTTCGCTGACCCGAAATATCAAATGGAATTTTTAATGGCTGTTTGTTTTTATTGAGTAAGACATTTTGTGCTTAGCATTATTTTTGTGCTTAACAGCTCCATGGAATTGGCCCAGATATGATATGACACAACTACTATACTGGAGCCCCCTTCCTTATAAACCGACGGTCAAAATCGTTAAGGAGTAATTGTAGGTTTCCAGTTCGGCCTCCTATACTCGATTTAAAGGTAAGGACCGGGATTGGTAACATACCAAACAGAAATGTTCACAAATTTACGTTTAACTTTCAGGGTATGGTGCTGGTAGAAACATACCGTTAAAATATTTCGGCCTAGAATTTTGTATTTATCTACAACTTGTAAAACATATACCGAAAACAGTTTTGATGTCGGGGTAAGATCAAAATCACTTTATTAGTTTACAAGAGAAATCGAGTCAGGTTCTCGCCATTTTCTCTTTACTCCGATGTCAGCTCAACATTTCACAGGTTTATTATTTCATGAATACGTGCTGGATCAGACAAAGTGCGAGTACTGATGTTCTGTGACCTTTGTCATTCATGTATTATGCCTTTAAAGGTAGTATCATACTTTGGTTTTTGTCAAAAAAATACAGATTCATGGGCAAAAATATCAAGGAAGATAAAGTAAAAGTAATCTGTGAAAATTTCAGTCCCATACGGTGCCAACTTTTTGAGAAAACAGTGAAAAACGGCCACAGCATTTCTTAAGTCTTTTCTCTTTTATTTTTTGATCTTTTAAAAGATCAAAAAGATTTTCGGTCGTTGTTTTATTAATTTCTGGATAAATACACCATTTCAGGCGGAAATATTTTAACGGTAGGTTTCCGCACCAGCATCATCTTCATACCCTGAAAGTTATTTGTAAATCTGTGAACATTTCTGTTTTGGTCTTTTACCAAAGTATGATACTATATTTTAAGCTTAATGGTGCAACTTTGTATACCTTTTGCTCCAGGCGGCGAGCAACCCTTCGCTGTCTCCACATGCGTCTTCTCCATGAGTCCCACACTCCTGCCGACAACCGTCTCAGCTCCTCCCGTGGAAGACGGTCTCCCGACTTGGTCTTGGAGCACCAAGGAACCTTTGCCCATCCTGTTCGTGGCCTCCGTTTCCCCGCAGAATCCCCGGCCTCTGGTGGAGTTGCCGATGATTTGGATGTCGAGATCGACGCACTCTCGTCGAGACTGCGAGGTTGTTCAGATTTAGGCCGAAACATAATGTCTGTTTCCCCATGCGTGCCTCGGCTAACTTGAGATCTGCGGTCCGAGTCAGACGATTCAACTCGGCGAGCAGCCATGCACCGACCGTGGCCATGATGTAAGCTAGTCACATCATGTTTGGCTTCGCTAACTCCACGCATTAGTTTTTCGGATCCTGAAATATGAATTATATCTTCCTATTTTCAGCATCGATTCTCGTCTGTGCAGTAAAACATTCTCCCGCTCTCGTTTTCTCTCCCCGTCTTTCCCAAATGTAATCGTTTTCTCTTCGACGGAGCAAAGATTTACTACGTTCTAAATTCATGATTTAAATGTACAACATTGGTAAGGTGACAGAGCAGCTGGCTGCTCACCATTCGATTACCAATTGAATACGGAAACAAACCTGTGAATTTTTTAGCTCAATTGATCATTGAAAACAGTAGAAATCAGCGAAAACCATTGCAATTGTTATGCCAAAACAGTTTTCCGGGAACTGTCTAAATTGTTATCTTGGCAAGATCAAAAATGTTTTAGTGTATGGTTTTACTCTTTCGTGGATAAATACAGCATTTCGGGCAAATCATTTTTCACGGTACGCATGTTTCTACCATTTTTCTTTATGCCATGTAAGTTATATGTCATTTGAACGCAATTTACACTTGGATCAATTTATCGTAATTTTGAATAAAGCATCTTTAAGGTTAGGCCTTAAGTATTAGGCCTATGTACAACATTTTGGTGACAAACCAAAACAGAAATGTGCACTGATTTATGTGTAACCATCAGGATATGGAGATGGTGCTGGTAGAAACATACCGTTGAAATATTTTTGCCTAGAATGGTGTATTTATACAGAAATTAGTAAAACAAAGACCGAAAACAGTTTTGATATTGAGGTAAGATCAAAACCAAAATTCGAAAGGCACAATTTGGCGTAACAATTATTGCAACGGCTTTTCGTTGTTTTCTACTGTTTCCGAAGATGACATGAGCTGAAAATTTCACAGGTTTGTCTTTATTCCATGACAAATCAAATTATTTGCAGCAGCTGTTCTGTCACTTTTACCAACGTTGCACTAACGCCCTTTAAAATGATGGCTACCATTGAGCGTATACCAATATGAAACACGCACAGATTATACCCTATATTATATACTTACCACCATCACTGCCGATCGCGCTATGTAAAGACATAATGAATAATTAACGTGAAAAAAATGTAGGTGGAACTGTTTATAAGATTAATATTAACTCGGAAATTATAAATTGTCAGTCATTATTCTGAAATAATGAGACATCCTGTTGAACATTGTTTTTATGGTCCCGATCAAAGCAATGCACGCAATGGGATCTTGCGCGTGTGGTTTGCGTGTGTGCGCGCCCGAACGCGCTCTGCGACATTCGCGGCGCTGCGTTTGGATCAGTGGTCAAGTGGTCAAACCAAATAATTAGAGGTTTTTAAAGGTAATATCATACTTTGGTTTTTGTCAAAGAAATACAGAATCATTGACAGCAATATCAAGGAATAATACAGTAACAGTCATCTGTGAAAAATTCAGTCCCATACGTTGTTCCATTTTTGAGAAAACAGTGAAAAACGGCCACAGTATTTCTTAAGTCTTTTTTCTTTTATTTTTGATCTTTTATAAGATCAAAAAGATTTTCGGTCGTTGTTTTTCTAATTTCTGGATAAATACACCATTTCAGGCCAGGTGGAACAATTTTAACGGTATGTCTCTACCACCGCCATCTTTATACCCTGTACGTTATACCGTAAATCTGTGAACATTTCTGTTTTGGTTTCTTACCAAAGTATGATACTATACCTTTAAAGGTAGTTTCATACTTTGGTATTAAGAAACCAAGACAGAAATGTTCACAGATTGAACGTAGAAACATACCGTTAAAATATTTCCGCCTGAAATGGTGTATTTATCCAGAAATTAGTAAAAACAACTTTTAAAAGATGAAAAATAAAAGAGAAAACAAATACTGTGGATGTTTTCACTGTTTTCTCAAAAAGTGGGCACCGTATGGGACTGAAATTTTCACAGAATGACTATTACTGTATACCGGTATGTCTTGATATTTTTGCCCAACGGAATCTAATCTGTATTTCTTTGATAAAAACCAAAGTATGATATTACCTTTAATTTTGAATCACTTTGTAAGAAAAATTACATTGAGCCATTGAAAAGTGAAAAACTTGAGAAACATTGACTGGAGCGAGATTCGAATCAGCGACCACCGCAACCCCGTATACCGGCGCTCTATACAGCTGAGCTATCCAGCCCTAACTTAGGTTGGCGATGTCCACAATAGTCAATTATCTTTGTTCCTTCAGCAGTCAGCAGTCAGAAGCCAGAAACCACTCACAAGGAGCTGCCTGCATAGTGCACGGGTAGAGCGCCGGTACGGTATTCACTCGGGTTCGAATCCCGCTCCCGTCAATTTTTCTTTGCTCACTTTTCAATGACTTAAAGGTTGTATCATACTTTATAATTGGTAGTGTACCAAAACAAACAATCTTCAAAGATTTACCTATAGTGATGGTAGAAAGCTACCGTCTGCGTGAAATGCTGTATTCTATCCAAAAAAGGGTATAAAACCAATGACGTCATCAAAAACAATTTTGATCTTTTAAAGATAAAAAATACCGGTGAAAAGATTTTAAAAATACCGTGGGCGTTTTCACTGTTTTCTCAAAACGTGGGCACCGTATAGGACTGAGTATTTCACAGATGACTGTTACTCTATCTTCCTTTATATTTTTGGCCGCAATTCCAGTTTACAAAAACCAAAGTATGATATTACCTTTAAAATCAATCCAGTCAGTTTTTATTGTGGTTATTTGATGATTATTTGATAAAATTAATAAAAAGAAAGAAAATACGACAATAGGGTTCCGGCTCTCCTGACTTGGATTTATCTCTGCCGCCCCCTAGAGAAATACCATTTTTTGTTTCTCTTTTCGATAAAGTTTGGGCTGTGGTGAAATATAGAGTCTATACTTCGAAAAGGCCCATAAAACAAAAACAAAACAAAAACATTCCAAAACACCCGTCTCGGGTGTACTTTGTTTCTGAGGTAATTTAGTAGCTAAATTTCCCATTGGTAACCTGCCCAAAATGAAGATGGTGCTGGTAGAAACATATCGTAAAAATAGTTCCGCCTATTGGTGTATTTAACTGTTTATCCATGCAGAAATTAGTAAAACAGCGACAGAAAACAGTTTTGATCTCGGGGTAAGATCAAACCCAGTCTTTATGTTTTATAAGAAAAATTGATTTTCACAGGTTTATCATTAATATGTACATGTTGAATCAGACAAAGTGTGAGTGCTGTTATGTGACCTTTATCAATCATTGTATTGTACCTTTATTGCCCCGAAGTGATGATAATTCGTGCCTTCATTCGTTTCTTCAAATGTCATACTTTTGGTTGGGGGCATATAATTGTGTAATCGCTGGTGATTGTTCTTTGGCTGTTGTTTGCTGACCATAAATATCAAATGAAATTTTTAGCGGTGGTTTGTTTTATTGGGCAAGACATTTTTGTGCTATAAAGCAAATTGTTGTGCTTAGCAGCTCCATGAAATTGGTCCCAGGCGCGGTTCTAGAGCCAACATTTTTTGGGGGGGCTAGAGAAATCATTTTTTTTGGGGGGGGGGGGGGGGGGGGGGGCTAGAAGACCCAATATTTTGGGTTCTTCTAACACTCGCTTCTGCTATGTCTTATTCAGTCGAAAAACATGCACATTATAGCTCACACAACGCGTTTTTTATGTAATTGGCGCTTAATAACTGAAAAAAGAATCCAGTATTTTGAAGATTTTTTTTACTTGCATTTTTTTTGGGGGGGGGGGGGGGGGGGCTAGACAATTTTTGGGGGGCTACAGCCCCCCCCCCCCCCATATCCCCCGCACCCCCTCGTAGAACCGCGCCTGGTTGAGACTTGAGAAATTGTGGCTTCGGCTTATTAATTCCGTACCCTATTTCGCTTTGTAAGTGGAGGGTTGCTTTTTTCTTGGGTAATAACATCTCCTCAAGTGACAAACCGACATTTAAAAATATTGAGGTATATACATGGTTAAAACTGCCGTTTGCAGCACTGTACAAAAAACGAGAGACTCCTGGGTGAGTTTTTATTTATCGGAGTCAAAAGTTGGAGGTTTTACACTATGATCGGTGGAACCATGGAGGTAGAAATCTCCATGGTGGAACTTTGCAGTGCACCCACTTGGGTATAGCGCCCTCTGTGCTGTCATCAAACAAAACATGACTAGAACCAATGTATTAAAATAATGGGATAGGTGGGTCTAGTCTAGTTAGAACAGTTCACTGACTTCTAAATTGTGGATCTCAGTCCTTTATTCCCGGTTCAAGCATGGAGGAGGCTGGGATATAGGCCCTTATGGAACTTATAGTGTTTCTTTTAGAAATAACTTGACGTGCATTTATTTCATTACGCATGTGATAATCACACTTTTATAGTAAAAAAAAATCCCCGGGTTGGATTTGGAATGGATCGAACCCAGAGATTCGTTTCAACCCTCTTCACACTTGAAAAGTTTCAACCCCGAGCCAACCCGGTTAGGACGGCCTAACCGGATCGGAAATCAACCCTGGTAGGGATGACCCGGGTTGAAAATCTCAACCCGGTTCTATTTCTTTTTTGCTGTGATGCGGCGTCACTGAACCGGTTCACCCAAAACGTAGATCCGGTTCAAAAACTTGCCGTTGAACCGGCCGGGCGGATCCGGGTTACTTTCAACACGGATCAAAAGAGTGATACTGATAGTGTGTGAACAATTGTTTTACAATAGCACACCCTACCTATTATTAACAAGGTGCTATACTGTAAACCAATATGTCACAATTAATTATACTAGTTAGAAAAATATAATGATATTTATAATGGGGGTTATCATTTTATCGTAATGTTTTACCGCTGTGGTGTATAGTTAGTAACAGGTGCATGGGCGACAACCGGGGGGGGGGGGGGGGAAGTGGGGGAACACCACCCTCCATATTTTTGGATCAGAACTTGACCTTGGAGAAAGCAAATGTTCAACCGCATGAAAAAAGAAAGAAAACTTTTTCCATACAGCCGTATGGAGGAAGGAACCATGCGATGCATCACTACCAATTAGCAACGCGCATCCACGTCCACCAATACAGATCTGTAACAAGCTTCAAGACATTAATTTGAAGTAGATAAAAACACCATCAAATGTACACCATAAAATGACATGATAATTAACAAGCATGAAAATGCAAATTGCCCGTTTCCTAGCAAAATGACCCCCATGCCACCCCCCCCCCCCCAAACCAGGGGTCGATTTCACCACCACGAAGCCCTGCGATCGATCGTAACTCGAGTTACGAAGGATAACCCATCCTAGGGGGGCCATGTGTATAGTAAGTATCGAAGAGTTGACCCCTATTCACAGCGCTCCCGCGTTATTCACGAGACTATAATTTATACGAGCTTTTGTTTGCATTATTTGTTTAACCTCAGGGTCACGACATGCTCTGCACTCTGCAGCCTCTGCTACGGTTCAGAAATCACGCTCTCTGCAAGCAGCAAGCAAAATTATGGAAAATTCCACGAGCATTAAACTGTGTTCATCACGCCGTGTAGTGTACGTCCTTGACTTGTGCACGAAGTCCACATGTACAGAACATGTGGACACGCGTTAATACATTTTTTACCTCTAAATAAAATTTTCCACGGGCAGTATATCACGTGAACAATGACTGGACACTTTTTGTTGTTGTGGGTTTCAAGGTTGTGGGTTTCAAGTTTGTTGCCGAGCTGACGTACGGCAAGAAGTACCAGCCATTCTAGCCGTGGAGGCCGTAGAGTGATGGAAACTGGAATATACAGCTCAATTACTGACAACTTCTCATGAATAACGGTACGTTAATATGAGATTGCAAAGCAGGTGACATGACCTAACCGTTAGGCTAATGCCATAGAGCTAGGAACTAGCTCTATGGCTAATGCCTACCATGTACCATGCGTGTACAGTATATAGTACAGGTACAGGTGCTGCGGTGTCGGTACCTAGATGCGTGCAGCCGCGCGTGCCATGTGCGTGCCTCAAGTATAACGCGGCATGGACCGAGTAGGACATGCAATCCTATAGTTTTAGAACTAGAAGTCTAGCTCCTCCGATCCGTGGACCTTTAGTATAGTATACTTCTAGTTCTTGAAAGTAGAAGTAGCAAGTCCTAGTGTGTTTGGGCATAGAGCTCTGCTCATTTGGGCACAGAGCTGAGCTCTGTTCCTAGCGGCTAGCGCTAATATAAGCGGTTTGGGGCAGGCCCGCGCCTGACAGTCTCGTGCCCAAATTGGGGAGGTTGGGCTGCACAAACACGGTTGGTCAACTATCATTCGGATGCCGACAATTTTCTGCATTGGCCGCACCACAAGCCCACAAACACAATGGAGGAGTCTATTTCCTTCCTCCATGGTAACACTAACACTAACACTAAACAGCCATAATGTCATCAGTTCATCATGTTTATGCTTGTCATCCAATTTCAAGTTTAAAATGTTGGGAACCTTTTGTAGTCTGAGATGCGAGATATCAGCTAGGTTATATAATCAGTTTCACTACAAATTTGATTTGACCATGAAGGAGTGCTCCACGAAAGGTTCCTTCTGAAACTTCCTCCATGATCAGACCATGGTATCCTTCCTCCATGATCAGACCCAGCTCAGTGGCATTTAGTTGATGGTTGATACGTGCCACTCCATGGCAGTCTGTGCCCCCTTAAATTACTCAACTGCATCCCGATCTAGCTTTCTCTTGTCACGTATAGTGCCCCACGTGAAACTTTGATATAGAAAAAATGAAAGGGAAAAGTTTCAAGCAAACTTGATGAATCAGTCCTACATACACCGTATACGTAGGGCCAACGACATGAATCACTCGTCGGATTCGTGTATAGCAACTATATTCCTATATTATATAAAACTATATTCCTAGTGGTCCAACTGAATTAAACCTTTTCCCAGACCTATACATAAAGAGTGCACTGACTGTGCTTGTAAAACAGTCCTATCGTGTAACCGTAACCCTCTTGCATCTATTACACAAGACAAGAGCTGCTTACCACACATTACCATAGTCTCCACAGGGAGACTGGATCGTTAACCACATATTACCACACAAACCAAACTGGTGTATTGTGGTGTTCAGGATACCACAGTTAGCAAAGGACTAAGGGGCCGTCCATAAAGTACGTACGCACGGAGGGGGGAGGGGGTTTTTTACCGATGCATACGCCATGCGTACAGGGTGGAGGGGGGTTCAGGCCAATGCGTACAGTATGCAAACGAAACATTTGCATAGCATTATCGCGCGAAAAGAGAGGAAAAAAACGTGAAAAAAGCGTCAGGATTGTTTGGTTTTTTCCTTTTTTTCTTATTCAACATAATAAAATATAGTAAAATACATCTGTTAATGTATAAAAACCTGTTAAACTAATAGTCATTCATTTCAGAATTTGAAAGTGACGTCCCAATAACGGTACCGGCAACGGATTACTGTGACATTTTAATGATGCTAAAGCAAGGGACCACGAGAAGTGAAAAACCTAATGTGGAATGCGTATGCGTAAAGGGGGGGAGGGGGGTCAAAAAAGTTGGCATTTCGTCATTTTCGTGCATACATACTTTATGGACGGCCCCTATTTAGTATACGTGGTATTAAATTGTGGGATTCAGGGGGTTAGGGTTGATTGATCACAGAAATATCTACCCTGCCAGCTGACAACCCCCGCCTGCATAAAATCCTGTATCAGTAGACCAAGCATTGCGCTGGAATTGTTGTTTTCATTTTCAGTGGTTATTGTGAACAATGTAGAAACATGACAAAAATAATAATTTTCAGTTATTATGCACAGTTTCGTCTTGTGCGTGGTGGATAGAAGGCAGGGGAGTTATTGGTTGAATTAGAATAATGAGACTGATCCATTTTCTCTGGAGGGTATGCACGTTGGCAGAAATATAGTTCCTTTCTTCGTACAAAAAATAGCTCTTACTTAACCTAACCTAATGTACATGTACATGTATGTTGTAATTACATTGTGCACTACCCGTGGTGACGATAATGATTTTGCTCTGTCAAACATCACATTGCCAGGAGCTGATGATTTTGATTTGCCAGCAAGAGACCCCTTTTTTGTTGAATGGAACAGTCCACCAGTGATTAGAAAAAGGAGGGGGGGGGGGACTTTATCACATCTAGGTATAAATACTGAAGCTATATGCAAATCAAACAGTAGAGATAAAAGTTATACATCTATAGATGTTTGAAGAAGCAATCAGCTGTTCGTACATTAAACCTGCACCGAAGTGTCACAAGTATTGGTAAGTTCAACCATTGCTGTAGAAGCTTAATTATTGTCATAGAGATCAAGCTCTTGGAAATAATTTGAAGAATAGTAATCGTAAGTAAGATTGAGTTGACTTTGACATTTCATGTGTGTCTTGGTATTTTTTTTTATGTCATATTATGCAAATAAATTTATCCAGTCAGTTTCCCTTGTGGTTATGTGATGATTATATTAATTACAAAGCCGTATCCTCTTTGAGTGATCCCCCAGGCCATGTACCGTTCCCAGGTTGCAGCATTCCTGCGCATATCGGTGAAATGATCCTTGGGATATGGCAGTGTGTGTGTGGTTTCATGACTTCTGACTGCCAAACGAACAAAGATAATTGAATATTGGGGTCAATCACCATTGTAGGGCTGGATGCCTCAGTTGGTAGAGCGCCTGTACGGTATTCAAGAGGTCGCCGGTTCGAATCCCGCTCCAGTCAATTTGTCTTTGTTCACTTTTCAATGACTTTAAATTCAGTCAGTTTCCCTTGTGGTTATTTGATATTTAAATTTATCCAGGTTATTATTGCTCTCGTTGCAAATACGTATATTTCATCCGCAGCAAAATTTTGACATTTTCAAAATTCCCGCTGCGGATCTGTGTTAGTCTGCGGATCCTGCTGATTGGGTTACGGATGGATACGGATGATACGGATCCTTGCGGATGCTTAACGGATTTTTATCCGTAAGCATCTGTAGCTAACGTAAGTGTCCGTGTGACTGTAGCATAAGCCCTTTCCTCTCTAGTGGCTGAGCATTTTTAGACACAAAGCTAGCTTTTGTCTCATGTGTATTTCGGACTTGAATGTACCGGTATTGCAGTTTTTTGCACATAACATTTTTGGCACAGTGAATTTAGACACCCTTTGCCCAAACTGTGGCTATAATTTGTCCTCCCATCCCTACATTTTTGTTGTTTTAATGTTACTTTGATTGATATCATTTTTCCCTCTTTTTGTTTTGCAGAGCGTGGCAAAATGGACATCCAGCAGAACGGTTATCAGAATGGACGTTCAGAATTGGATGAACGTGACTTCTTCCAAAAGATGTACGAACTGATAGTGAAAGAGGCCATTGACGTCACAACATCTGGAAAATGCAAAGGTGAGATACTAAATGATTTCATCATTTAATAATAATGATAACAATTATTATTAAAATATAGATTTATATTGTATGACACACTGAGTTACCCCGAAACCATCTCAACTTTCTGGGGAGTATACAGCCCCAGCTGTAAGCGCACAAAGGCTAATCAAGCACAAAGCCATCTCTACCCTCACAGGTTACCCCTTTACTCCTGGGTGAAGAGGAGCAATATGTGACAAAGCGTCTTGCCCAAGGACGCAAGCAACAATAACCCATGGCCAGATTAGAACCCACAATCTGTAGATTGACCACAGGACCTTGAGTACGACAAGCTAGACCACTAGGCCACACTACACCACAATTTAGTTTACTGTAGTCATATCTTGGTACGCTTCTGGATAATGCATTCATTCCCAGGGGCCTTGCTGTTTTTGGTTGTACATTGATTGGGTACATTGAGTATAAAGTTGGGTGTGGTGTAGGGGAATGGTTGTTGGATGTTCATGTATCTAGTAAACTAATAATTGGAACAAACTAATTGTTTCGTCTGAAATGGGAGAGTTAGGGATTGTAACCTCTCGAGTCTCCTGTCCATCCCCACCCCAGGGCCACACCCCATGGCCCCATCCCACCTTCCCTCCCCACCTCCACCCCCACTCACTCCACCCCTGTTCCCATGGCTGTGGCTGACCTCTACACAGACTGATTGACCAGAACACCACAAAGTGCACTTTAAATGTTATCTGTTACAATCAAATTCGGGAAAGGGATGAAATTGCTTTAAAATTATTGCTTAATGCATAATTAATGATTACAAATTATTTTTTTGTGTAAATGCTTAATTCTGACCCCAATGTTGAAAAAAATCAGTACATGTATGCCTTGCCCCCCCAAAAGGCAACAATGCATGTGACGTCACAGCAGAACAAGTAGGCTCACACCACAGTAGCTCACGCATAGATCAGTAGCAAAAAAATCATCCCGCAAACTTGAGTTGCAGAACTTTTTTTGAGGGGTTTATCTAAAAGAAACCTTTTTTATAACCATGTGGTGACTATACCTCATCATTTTCCACATTAATAGTCTTAATGGTATAAAACAAAACAAAATGCTTAATAAAAAAATGAGAGACTTTTGAGAACCGGTCTTCAAGTCAACAGCGCACGTGCACGCACAACAGCGCAGGCGCAAAACAAAGCGGGCATGCTCACAATTGCGTGCGCGTGCGCTGTTGACTTGAAGACCGGTTCTCAAAAGTCTCTCATTGGGCTGTTCCACACAAGACGGTTTTTGCCTTGAGCAAAGCTTTACCTGTAGGCATTTTGTCGGCTGCAATGAAAACAAAATCACTAGACAGCCGGACTAGTGCAGTGCATACTTTACTAGACATGCTAGACCGCCACTGAAATTACTAGACTCGATCGGTCCACGGTCTTGTGGATATTTCGAGCCCTGGAACGGATTGTCTGTAAATTTGTGAATAATGGTTGCAGACAGTAACATGAGTATTAAAGTACGAGTACGTGTACGTGTGGGAATTCTTCCTATTAGCATAAATTTACAAACCTGTGAAGTACTGAAATGCCTCATACATGAATACAGTACTTAGTCCTGTCTAATTGTTCCCCCATTTTGGAGAGCACGTACGGTAGTTGAGGAAGTAGGAAGATTTGACTCCAGCAATTCAGAGCATGTTATGTTTAAAGGTAGTATCATACTTTGGTAGCATACCGAAACAGAAATCTTCTCAGATTTACCTATAACTTACAGGGTAAGAAGATGGTGGTAGAAACATACCGTTAAAACATTGCTTGAAATGTAATGCTGTATTTATCCAGAAAAGAGTAAAACCAGTGACCAAAATTATTTTTGATTTTTTAAAGATCAAAAATAAAAGAGAAAAGTCTTAAGAAATATTGTGGCCGTTTTTCACTGTTTTCTCAAAAAGTGAGCAAAGTATGGGACTAAAATTTTCACAGATGACTGTTACTATATCTTTCTTGACATTTTTGCCCATGGATTTTTATTTCTTTGACAAAAACCAAAGTACGGTATTACGTTTAAAGGTACTATCATACTTTGGCAGCATAAATGGAAAGAGAAATTTCCACAGATGTACCTTTTAACTAGGGTATAAAGGTGGCGATGGTAGAAACATACTATTAAAATGTTTCTGGCCTGAAATGCTGTATTTCTCCAGAAAAGAGTAAAAAACAATGACCAACAACAATTTTTATCTTTGAAAAATAGAAAATAATGATGAAAAGATTTTTAAAAAATACAGTGGCCTTTTCCCATTGTTTTTTCAAAAAGTTGTCACCATGGGACTGGGGATTTCTAAGATGACTTTCTAAATATTTTTGCACGCGAATCTGAATTTCTTTGCCAAAAACCAAATGAAATTACGTTTGATAAATTTCTTATCATTTGAAAGATAATTTAATTAATGAGCTATTGATATTATTTTTTCTGAATATTATTTTGTTCTAAAAAAATAAGGTTGTTCAGATGACAATTTACTAATTTAGCTTGAGAAAGGTCTTGGGAATACATGCTATTGTGCTATGAATGCGTGCATTCGCACACGACTTGTCCAGAATTTGGTTCTCAGTGAAAAAGGAGCTAGGTTTTTAAAGAAGAAGGTAAATAAATTGTTTGTTGTCATTTGGTCGTAATGCCAGCTCGGAAATGCTTTCTTTATTTGTTTTAAACAACACTTCAGTGCCGTCTCTTGCGGCCCTATCAAACTTCTTCGGGAAAAACGGATTCCTTTGATAGTTGAGTTATTCTCAATGGGTTAGTGTGTAGGGGAAACCGGTGCCGCACTTGAGATGCAGCCCGTGCATAAAACAAAATGCTCTCATCAGTGGAATGCTCCAGGATGGTTGAAAAAGACCGGTCTTTATACATAAGCAGGGCAAACATGAACCACAGTGGAATGTCAGGAAATCTTAAAATGCCAATTTGCATTTTGTCCACAAGGCGAGGAATTTTATCATAAACACTTGAGAGATTATGAATTAAATTATTGTGCATGCTTCCCCTACCTTCCCCCTCCCCCAGGATCTGAGGAATTGGGAAGGGGAATGCAGGATTAGGCCCCTATAAAGAAAATGGAATAAGACAAAAAATAATTTTGGTATTACACAGTGCTGAATACTCAGTACATTTGGCCCCTCCCCCTCCCCCCCCCTAAAAAAAAAAAAAAAATTCTGCTTCCGATTACATGGCATTGGAAAAAAGGGTAGGTGGGTAGGGAATTTTTGTTTGGGAGGCAAATTTGTTTGTGTATGGCGGTCTCTGCATGCATTCAAGGCTTTAGGGTAATAATAATATTAATACAACTTTTTCCCCTTGTTGACGATTTAAAATGTTTAGGTTCGCAGTCAAAATATAGGGTTGGTCGGGTAAACGGAAGCGGAACTAATTTTATTTGGCCTTATACCAAATCTGCTGTTTTTATAAGGATTTTTAACATGTTTTTTGCCCAGCAAGAAATTTACTTGGAATTCCAGCTAAATAATTTTTGCCAAGTGGAATTGGTTTGTATGCAGAGCCAAATTGTGTGCTCACTGCAGCACTATGAAATTGCAATCTTGATTTTGCAAGTTCAATTGTCCATTAGGAGTTTTGTGCTTCATACGTTCATGTATACAAAACACTGTAAACCCAAATAATTGGCAGATTAAAAATAATAGCACACAGACACTAGAGGTAACAGGGTGCTTTAAAAAAGATACTTCAACTAAACTACCAACTTATCAACTAATACGACAGGGATGCTAAAATAAATGTGAAATGCCCTTCACCACGTCGGTGAAGGGCAAGCCTAATTTGCATATAATCTATTTCCCGACCAAAATCATTAATATTCGTGATTTTAGAGATCTCTTGAATTGAGTACAATACATGAGGTGAGGTGACACATGAAATGGGAGATTTATTCCAGAGTCTAGGTGCTGCAGCATAAAGGCCTTTGTCTGATGAATGAAAAAGTGTAAACAGGAATGCTGAGAAGTCATTATTGAAGCTTGAATGAAGTTTGAACATAAAGCATCACATTTACGTGCCTTCTAACCAGTGGTATGTCCGAGTCTGGTCAGTCAGAATATGATTCCAGTCCACCTGGGTTCGAGCCCGAGTCCGAGTCAGAATCCGAGTCCGAGAACGAGCCCGAGTTCGAGCCCGAGTCAGAGCCCAAGTCCGAGCATGAGCACGAGCCCAAGCCCGAGTCCGAGTCCGAGTCCGAGTCCGAGACCAAGTTTGGCAAAAACGGTCTTGAATCCGGGCGGACTCGAGTCTCACAGCACTGCTTAGCTGCACAACTGCGATAGACAATTTGGGAAACCCCTAACAGTAACATAACTCAATTGAGTGTATGATGGTAACCAGAAGGTCACAGGTTCAAATCCCGTTTTTGATTCAATTTTATTTGTTCTCCTTGTAAATGATGCAAAAAATTAAGACACTCATCTTTTCCTTTTGTCCACACAGTGTCAAACTTTGTGCATCCCCATCTGCTGAAGGACAAAATTGATCTGAGGATCCAAGATGAACCGGTGTCATCCGAGAAGCTTCTTGAGCTGTGTCAGCAGACGATAGACTACAGCGTCAGGCCAGGTTTGGTTTTGTTTGCTCACTCGTTCCATTTAGCATTCACTTCCTTTAATCCTTGACATACATATTGTCGCCGTTTTTACGATCCGGCAAAATAAGGGCCCTTTTTTTAAATGTGGACGCTCACCAAAATTGCCCGTAACAATGTGGGAGTTTTCAAACAGTAAATTTATTGGTCTAACATCTAAACTTTGGAGAGAAATTTAGTAAATGGCTTGTCTGTGAATTTGTATTAAATAATCGGCATAACAGTAAATTTTAATTTAGAAAATTAAGTAAACATTAAGTTTATCAGTTCGTGAAATCAAAAAGTACATGATTTTTCAAAGTGAAAAACTTATTTTTCATTTAATTATCATTATTTTGATTAAGTATCAAATAAACAAACTTACAAGTATGATGTTTAAAACAAACTCATGGACAACTCGTTTATCAAACTTCTCCCCCAAAGTGGGATGTTAGACTAATAAATTTACCTTTTGAAAACTTGCACATTGTTTTGCAAAATTTTTGGTGAACGTCCATCTTGAAAAAAAGACCCATATTGCCGGATCGTAAAAACGCCGATGATATGTGAACATTCAATTTCACTATCAAAATTTTTGCAGACAACTTCCCGCCTTTTCTTATTAAAAAAAATGAAATGTAATATGGAATCTGATTTTGAGATTTCAAAATCAGGGCGCAAAGTACTCAAAGACGGGCCAACAAACCAGAATTTTGTAGGTCTGAAAAATTATATCTACCATTTTCCCGAAAGGTCTCTTCTTTGTGCTTTTGACGTGTAGCCCGTTTTGGCTTGCATTTGTACGACTTCTTGATATCATCTGTTTGGTGGAATGGTCAAATTGACATAATGTCCTGATGTCCAGAGTCAAATTATGAGGTAATGGCACACCAATTGCTAGTAATAAAAAAAAACACACCATAATTTCAAAGGCAGAAACAGAAATCGGAAAGGAAGGAGAATATAATGGCCGACTGGAATTTATTTTTTTTGGCCAACTTTTGATCTTTCTTCTCTTAATGTTTGTGCCGTGCACACCTGACTTCAGCGGTAAATGAATCAATGCAATCTTGTCGTTTGTGATTCGATTAGTGAAATAGGCAAAACCCATTAGTACGCGGGGAACGGTTTTCGCACCTCGCAGACAAGGCAAGGGGTCAGTTGGAAGAATCGTTGGAGCCACCATCCATTATGGAATCGTGTTTGTTTCCGGCCTCCTCCCCACCTCTCTGTTGATTTGATTTCATCGCGGCAGAATTGTCTGCGTCACAAAGTATATCTCCATTGTTTTGTTCTCCCCCCTCCCCTCTCCATCATCTGAGTTGTCACCAGGACTTAAGTTTTTCTTTTGGGGGGACGGGGAAGAGAATGATGTCTATCTTTTCTTCAAGGGGAAGGGAGAGAGTTCCTTGTCTGTGCTGCTGCTTCTTATAGATCTTTCTTTAAAATGCAGGATGTCAGTCGACGACGTCGGCAGACAATTATGTTGAATCACATAACAGCATTGGGTAGTGGCCTTGGTTCCGTGATGGAACACTTGAAATGTTGTTGAAAATGCACATAGACATCAAACATACACGTAGGCTTATACGTGCACATTTTACATTGAAGCTTGTGTTTTGCGTTGGTTAGGTTTAGTTAGTTTGGAGAGCATTTTAGTACACATACAGATACTGGTACTTATGAATGTTTATGAGCCTTTCCTTATGGAGTGGAACATTTCATCTGTCAAGGCTCATGGAATTGTTCTTACCACCCCACTCGTAAACATTCATTATTTGTTTTACAAAGTGTACCCTGCCTGCAAAAATTACTGTCATCTCATTGAACTTCACCGTGCGTATTAGAATGTATAATTTAGTGACATGTGATCAAGATCCACCAATCAGATAATGGGGATTTACGCAGGCATGGGGCCCTTCTCAAAGCTCGGATCCGGCTCCGGCTCAATTCTGGTGAATCCATTCTAAAATAACTGGTATCAAATACATGTTAGGCTACGGTTAGGTGGCTGTAGTTAGGATTTGATAAACCCATTTCAAGCTTGGGTAGGCTGGCTTTAGGGCCACAGTGTTTGTGTACACTTTTGCCTACAACCTGGCCGGCTTGAAATGTCAATTGGAGACTTTAAAGAACCGGTCTTCTAGTCAACAGCGCATGTTTACGCACGAGCAAAACAACGCACCAATGGTCACAATTGCGCGCGCGTGCGCTGTTGACTTGGAGACCGGTTCTTTAAAGTCTCCCATTGTCCTTGTCTTCATCTTTACCTTCATATCATCTCCCCTATCCTCCACTCCACCCCACCACCCTCCACCCTCCTGGCCCCACCTTCCTTCCACACCCCCTTCTTCCTCCCCACCCTCCCCCTCTTTACCACACCTTCCACCCCCTCCTCCCCTGTTTTGATTATGACATATTTCATTTATTCACCGCTGTCATTGTACTTGTTTGAATTGTTGGCAAAATAAATAATAATAATAATAATAATTAATAATACTGCAGGCACAACCCTCTCATTAAACAACTTCATATGGGAGTATATGACTCTCTGCCACCTACAGTGTATAGTGATTTCAAAGTCCTCAGAATGTTCCGAAGTATTACATACTGGATGTTGTTGGATCGTGTTCAATTCCCAGGCCATTTCCTAATAAATGAAATGACTGGCTTTATAGGTGGTTACAGGGATTAACAGAATACGTAGGTCACTAGGGACCCATTTTTCCTTTGGCCTTCAAATTGAAACCATTTTGAAATGGTGCATTGAAAGGACACTCTTCATGGCTAAATAAAAATAGTTACCGGTAATCGGCACTTGAGATAGAAGAGTCTTTTTGTTCCTTTCAATTCCGAAGGTCATCGTGTCGTGTACACTGCCTCTGGAATTCCTTTTTCTTTTCTTTTTTTGGCAGATAGAAACGTTATGTGATCACAATTGTGTTTTGATCACAAAACAGGTTTCTCTTTGCAAATTATTTGAGAAATTTTCTGTGAAGACGTGATGGAATTTTCCTGTGTCCCGTACTGACAATTCTCCACATTAGATCAAAGATGTTCCTGATGAAGGTGGGAATTTGATTTGGCCGGGCTGCCGCAGAACACAATGCTGATTGTGTCTTCCCAACGTATACCTCAGTGGCAATTTTATTATTATTCTTTTACTGTATCCATTATTAAATACGCCTACAATTCCTCTTAGATGTGTTTTTTTTTTACTACTTTATGGGCATGTAGACTTTAATAAATGATAAAAGGATATGATAATCATAAACATAATTACAATCGGTGCACAAATGCAGTATCAAAATGCAGAGAGAAGAAATAATAATCATAAATGATTAGAATTTGTGTGTATTCTGACGGGGAACCCTCAAACCCAAATTGATAGAGAAATGAAAGGGCTCGAGATTATTAGCATTTCTTTGCTGGTCTGCGTCATTCCAAATGCAAATGAGCCAAGAAATTATGATAATTCTTGACAAAGAAGAAATAAATAGAATAAATAAATAAACAGTATGTGCAAGTTGTCAAAAGCAACTGAAGCGGTTACAATTGTTTGACATTGGTGACTGCGATTTGATGTAAATGCATTTTTATATTTAACAATGACCAAAAATATGATACATGTTTTGTTTTTTTTATACTCACTGCATTATGCAGTCATATGTAAAAATTACAAAAGGCAATTTGGTACAACTTTTATTATTTTGAAGATGGCTTATGGACAAAGTGACATAATGTCTGAACATTCATACAGAAATACTAAAGAGATACAGAAAGTGGCTTCTTTGATTTGGACCTTTTTAGATTTTTTGGAGGGGGATGTAGTATTGGCCAATTCTGTCAGTACGGCTATGTACACTCTTGTACATTCTAGGGCTATGTTAGGTTGGCGAATAAGACAATAAGTTTGCAATGGCAGATATTATTATGAATGAATTTTAGAACCAAAATGAATCCAGATTGCAAGTGTTATTCTCTCTTTTTCACAAAAGGGGAGTCAGTTTGGCATAGCGGTTCTTTCCTCGCCTTTCACCTCTGTGGACCGGGTTCAAGTCCGGCTCGGTCCACAAGTGGATTGGGTTTCCAGTCCCTACCTGATTCTGTGGGTTTTACCCAGAATATTACTCTGGGGTTTTCCTCCCACCTCTAAAACTGTATCTTCTTCTCATCATCTTTCCATAAAAATGTTTCATCAGGATTTTGAGCTTCAGTGCCTATATAGGCCGCTTTTGATGAATCCTTGGTTTCATTACTAGAAATAAATGATTTTAATAAAAGTTGAAGGTTATGAATTTGAATCTCGCAATATCCTGAGCCCGATAAAACTTTCGTTTTTCTACACGTTACCATCAACGTTATTCCTACTTCATTTGTGTTTTGTTTTTTCATTGCAGCCCATCCTCGGTTCTTCAACCAACTCTTTGGCGGTCAAGATCTCGTTGGTCTGGCTGGGCAGTGGATGACCGATGCCATCAATCCTAGCATGTAAGTATTTTGGACAATGAAGTGACCATCCTATAACCGAACATAATTTGAGCATGAATTGCATGTTCTTTTCCATCAAATGTCATAGTTTTTAACATTGAAAACAAACTTGCTGTTTGATGCTGAAGAAAAAGGGGGTGCGCCCAAATGACCCGCCCTGGATCCGCCTCTGCTTGCACAATTCAAAGAGAATTTTATTTTATTTTTTTTAATTTTTTTTATGTTCAAACAGCATGAATCCTACTCTATTCCCCTTTGTGACATTCCTGCTGTGATCACTGGTATGGAAATTATTCACCAACACCGTGACCAAAAACTTACTTGCTACACCGTTATTCAAGGTAGAATAATGTAAAACCAATGACAATATAGAAAAACAGTTCCAGAGTAGGGTTTGTAATAATGAAAATAACAACAAATAAAAATCCTATTCTGTGGTGAACCTTGAATCATTGAAGACGTGTTGTGGGAAGAAAAAACACCTGGAAAATTACAGAAACTTTTGACTGGGATTTGTTGCTGTGGCTTCAGGGCCTTGAAAAGCGGCTCTTTAGAGCCCCTTCCGGCCTTCGGAACATAACAACATAACAATGTCAGAATTCAGGCAGAGCCACTACCAGACCATGAGTATCGGATGGGAAAATTCATGGAATAAGGGGGTTCAAATGAGGTTGAATATTCTGAAGAATGCCCTCCCCCTCCCAGGAAAAAATACAAAAATGTGGAAGTTTAACTACAAAAATGGTTTGAAAAGTGGATTGTACACAGGTAAATGAATAACTATACAATAGGCCGACTGTTTGTCATTGAGAAATGATACAAAGTTTTTTACAAAGCTTTTTGTAAGAATGCTGTCTAATAAGATCCCTTAGCTAGCCAGTTGGTTGTAGAGTCAAATCTGCATGGGTGACTGCTATTGCCTAAAAAGCAGTGTTGGAGTAGAGTCCTCAGAGTACTCCGAGTACTTCATGGTCCGACGACTGGGCCTAGTCCGAGTACATTGCTGTCGAGTCCAAATCCAGAGTATCGAGTACGAGTATATTTAAGGTCGAGTACAGGACCGAGTCCGAGTCCCAAAGTCCGATTCCACGTCCGATTATAGTACAAAAGCGCGGTGAAAAAAATGCAGTTTTTCACAAAGATGTTTATATTAAATTGGATGTTGTGCCATGTACTCTTCTCAGAAATTATTGTTTCTCATACCTTGCAAATGACACTGCTGATTACTCCAGTTGATACTAAACTAAACCATGATCTTCATACTCCCATTGTATAATTTATCGGAAATCAGCAACATTATCAACCGTGAAATGGTAATGAAAATGAAATTTGCACTAAATGGTTGAGTATTTTCAAAATTTGAGTACATGGAATAGAGTACGGGCTGAGTATTGTACTCGACTTGCCTTCTCATCTTGAGTACCAGTACGAGTACTCCAACACTGCTAAAAGTAGTGAAGAATCTCTGAAAATGAATGTCTCTTTTATCACATGAAGAATTCATCATGAAGAATTGAAATTTCATTGCATCAGCAACTGTCTTTGACTTTTTAAAAAGGAACAGTCATTCTGCCTTTATAGTCCAAGATATGAATAGATGGATCTCGTATGAAGTAGAGTGCAGTTACATACTTTTTTCATTCCATGCATTGTGTCAACTGTTGTATTTTGATTGTATAATTCAGGTTTGTTAGGTGTTTTTTTGGATGTCGTTAACCGTTCTGTCTTTCATAAAATCACACAGGTAGAGATATCAATGCAGAGCAAAAGCAAATAACAACAGTCTAATAAACAAATGTTTGAAAATATGTTTTTCTATTGCAAAGCAAACAACTGATGCATTTTGTTTTTCCCATGAAAACAGTTTGGGCGGCTATAGCGTGCATCAACAGGATTTTATGTTTTGCTTAAAGGTTTACTGAAAAAAAATTGGAGAAAGGGGTGAAAATGCTTTTATATGATTTCTTATGATACATTTTTAATGACTATAAGTGCTTAATTTTGATTCAAACGTTACATAATCAGTGCATGTATGCCCCCCCCCCCAAAAAAAACCCCTTGGAACTGATCCACACAACAAAAGCGTGTGACGTCACCTACAGAACTAGTATAGGCTCACACCACAATATACTGTGTGGCGTTCTGCATGTGACGTAAGCAAGGTTTTTCGTCGCGAAAAGTGGAGTGCTAAATTATGGGTCTAAAATACCACTTTTTTTCTCTATACTATTTTTTCGCACAAACAATGATAGGCAGGTTGAGTTTTATAACAATACAGATGTATGTGGATTGGTTTGCGGAAACACCATGTAAGAATCGTTTGTACTTTCGCACTTCTATTTCATTCGCACTTCTCGCAATTAAAGTCTAAACGTTTCGACTAGCTTGCTCTAGTCCTCATCATGAGACCTCGTTGGAACTGTTTGACCTGTGTGGTAATGCACTCTCCGTAGAGCAATTTCAGATGTATTTAATTTCACATGAGTTTTGTTTGAAGTAAACCTTTTACTATTGGCTTTCAATGGTTGAAGGTCATTCTTTTTTTGCAGGTAGAATTATTACGTGATCACAATTATTCATTGAACAGGTGTCTCTTTTAAAATCATTTGAAAAATTGCCGTGCAAACGTGATGGAAATTTCCTATGTTTGGATGGTTATAGCGTGCGTCACTACAGGATTTATGTTTTTTGCTTAACAATGATTGGCTTGTCAAGGCCAGCCAACCACTCCTTTGCTTCGCAATGTATCAAAGGTTCATGAATAGTGATGTTTGTATTCAGGTGCAGCACCAACATTTGTTTGGCATGACTTCCTTTGCGGCATGTGTCAGTGCATTTTTTGAAAAGTTATTTTCACTAGCAATTTATTAATGTTAGGCCCTATTGTACACTCCGACTCGGATAAAATTTGTCTCGCTTCTGTGTGTTTTTTTTTTGGGGGGGTTGCCTCACTCCCTTTTCTTCTTCAGGGACAATTTCAAAATACAGACAGGTCTACCAAGTCTCACGCCCCTGGCGTGACAGTCACGCCTTGGGGGCTCTCTAATTGCTCACACGCCCAGCAACCATTTTCTCACGCCCCAGGACCAGACTTGGAAAAAATGGCAATTCAAGGCGTGTGCTTTTGGGCTGTCCATAAAGTATGTATGGTTGGTACCGATGCGTACGCCATGCATATAGCGGGAGGGGGAGGGGGGGGGGGGGCGGTTCCAGTACGTAAAGTCAGTTTGCAAACCAAACATTTGCATTTTAATCATATAGGGTGAAAAGAAAGAAAAAGCTCCGGAATTGCTTTTTAAAAATAGTAAAATACCACTATAAAGACCTGTTATCACTTTGGTAAATTGTTTCAGAATTTGAAAGCTGACATCCTGATAATGGTACCGATAAGTTACAAAGCGCTGGCTACAACATAATTGGACATATCAGTGCAGAGCCAAAAGCAAATAACAACAGCCTAATAAACAAATGTTTGAAAATATGTTTTTTCTGTTGTAAACCAACCAAAAAGCTTTGGGTGGTTATAGCATGCATCAACAGGATTTTATGTTTTGCCATAGAGCTGTATTAAAATCACTAGAGCGCTAGCTCCGCGTTTTCTGTGCGTAGACGTTTTGAAGCCGTCCTGGGCGCAGTCATTTTGAATTTGAGTGCGTGTCTGTTGAACAAGAAAACTTTTACTGGAATGCCTTTCGAAGAAAGTAATATGCAACGCGGATTATGTGCGAATGGTACCGGTAGAGCGTCTTGATGATGCATGTAATTGCGTGACTGAAGTGGAAAGCGTGTTCGTGCACGGCGCTAAATACGCATTTACCAAGGTTGCGTTGGATTTCACTTTTTGAGAAAACAGTGAAAAACAGCCACAGTATTTCTTAAGTCTTTTCTCTTGTATTTTTAATCTTTTAAAAGATCCCAAAAAAATTTCAGTCGTTGTTTGACTACACCATTTCAGCCGGAAAAATTTTAACGTTATGTTTCTACCACCACCATCTTCATACCCTGTAAGTTATACGTAAATCTGTGAACATTTCTGTTTTGGTTAGATTACCAAAGTATGATACTACCTTTAAACAGAAGATAGACCACTTGTGTCTGCCGGAACGCCCCATAGATGAGAAAGGAATTTCTCCTAGTCTTTTTTCACATTTCCCAGTAAAGCTGGAAAGTGGCGTTGACATGGCGAATGACATGCCAGGTGTTGTGTGTGTGTACTTATCAATGTACCTATCCATGACGAACCTTGGCCTACACATTCAAACAGAAATGCATTTAAAACTCCATTCTGTGTTCACTCCATTCAATCAGTCAAATACAACACCAGTTTCACCAGGGAAATCAGCTAATATAAGGCATTTATCTTTTCAAATTCAGAATATCAACTCTTTTCCCGTATAAAAACTGGTGTAGCTTTAAAAGTGTGGCTAATTTTCACTATTTCTTATTACGTTAAATTCTCGCCCTGACACAAATTGGCATCCGCCCCTCCTTGCAATTACAGCATATATTGTTTATGAATTCTTCCTCTGCTTTCCTCTCCTAACCGTGTGCCTTTTTCAGGACGGTTGCTGGCAAGTTAATTGGCACCAGTAATTGACTGGTTTCTAAGCCTTTTGGAGTGGAAGGAACATTTTTTTTTTACGGGCGAGATAATTGTCAGTGGCAGCATGGGAGGGGTAATTGAATTCCAGTTTGCTATATATCATACACTAACTATAGGTGCAGTGTATGTGTATTTCCGTAAAATGTCAGCACTAAGTGTTGGAAATGGAGAGTGGAGGATCCCCATTTTAGCCTCATTGAATTGCCACCATTTTATGTCGTTATACACGTGCAACTTAGCCTACTTTTTGACATGCACTCATAACCTGTGTGTGGTTTGTCCTACTGTCCCCTTTTTATACTCCGCTGAAGTTTGAATGTGTAGAAACAGATTTTGTACAAAACAGTTTTGATCTTGGGGAAAGATGTTATTCTTTGAGTTGGGTTTTCGCTAATTTCTTTTGACGCAGATGTCTGATTGAGCCCAAATTTTCACAGGTTTATATCATGTACATGTTTGATCAAACAAAGTGTGAGTGATGTTCTGTGACCTCTACCAATCGTGTTTTATACCGTTAACCTCTTGTCAGGGATGAGATTTCTCAGATTAAAATCTGATTTCAGATTTTGTTGTTTTGGGATTTCAGATTTTTTTTCCCTCACAGGCTGTGTACAAAAGTATAGGAGATTTTCAGATTTTCAGACTTGTTATGCTCCCTGTCAGCTATTTTCAGACATCTTTATCATTGGTCAATCTTATCCCTGTCTTGTTTATTTCTCACAAACTTTGCAGTTACACATTTGAAGTGTCACCCGTCTTTACTGTCATGGAGCTGGAGGTGATGAGCAAATTGCGAGAACTTTGCGGCTACGAATCTGGGGACGGCATTTTCTGCCCGGGTAGGTACAGCCAAAGACAATCATGCATATATCCAATCATGCACTCACTCAACAGCTTTAAGAGTATTAACTAAAACCACACTTTATATTTCCTCTACACTACTATTAGTTATCGTCTTATTTTCAGTTTTTCCAGATCATTCTTTGATCATTATTGATGTATATTGTATCCATTGGCAAATGAACTTTATAAATCAAGGTAAATTATTATTATTGTTTTGATGTCCAGCCAATGTTATTATAGTGTGGTTTCGTACCGGCCAGGGGGAGATGTGGTGATCGCCATGACACATGACACTTGGGTGCGCATTACATTATTCACAGTGTGAAATTAACTATGCATATCATGCGCAAGACGGCAAAGAATGGTGGCGCAGGAGGCCATCGCACATCACAAATATCTGGGCACATATTTGTGAAGTTCAATACATCGTACATCACAAATTCACAAATATCTGCGCATATTTTGTGATGTGCGATGTTTGCACATTGCAAATATCTGTGCACATAATGACTGGCGATACATCACACAAAACAAGCCTGTGCACATGTCCTTTTTATGTTTTGTATAATTATGTGGCATGATTTTTTTGAATTGCGCAATAACGCGGTACAGTTAGTTATTATAATTCACCAAAATGTCATATGTCATGGCGGCCACAATAATGCACGATGACACTATTTTATGATGTATGACCTCTTCAACAGTGACAAAATGGTTTGCATTTCACAAGTAAGAAGAACAATATAGGCTGATTTTTAATCATTGGGAGTGCTTTGATAGGTCTACGATATGTACTGAAATGAACCCTCTCTATTTGCCCTAGTTTGAAATTGTATGAAAGCCCCATATTATTATGCACTAGGTATTATACTACCGGTAGTACTGACCTGACCTGCCCTTCACTGCAAAGCCCAACATACATGTAAATGTTCATATGCAATTTCTGTAACATGGATATCATTGATGGGCTTGGGCCACAGAGTTAAATAAAAAAAACTAGAGTGCGCGCTGGTGTGTGTTGTCTTCACTCTGGCGTGGACGTGCAGCCACCACCTTTCCTGGTGTAACTTCGCAGGCGCAGTAGAGTTAAAAAACCCGGGTGATATTGTGGTGAACTGCGTGCTCTGTGCGTGACGCGACGGGCGCGTACCAGAACCGGCGTACGAATATATACGCAGAATTTGAAACGGGATGCACACGTTTGCCCTTGTTTGGTTTTAGACAATGGCGGTGGTTCAAGGTTTCACGAGCAGAGTGCACACTCTAGTTTTTTATTTAACTCAATGGCTTGGGCATGGGCCCAAAGGCCTCTGAAAACTTTGGAAAGGTTTACTGTAATCAAATTTGGTAAAGGGATGAAAGTGCTTTTAAATTATTGCTTAATACAGAATTAATGACTATATTAATTTATATTTTTATGTAAGAGCTTAATTTTGACCAAAATGTAAAAAAAATCAGTACATGTATGCCCCGCCCCCCAAAAGATCCCAGGACCAATCCATGTAACAATGCGTGTAATGTCACCTACAGAACTTAGTACAGGCTCGCACCACAGTATACTGCGTGGCGTTCTGCATGTGACGTAAGCAAGGTTTTTAGTCGTGAAAAGTGGGGTGCTAAATTATGGGTCTAAAAAATACCTCCTTTTCTATATACAATATTGTTTAGCACAAACAATGATAGACAGGTTGAGTTTTATAACAATACAGATGTGGATTTCATGAAGCCCTGCAATCGATCTTAACTCGAGATATATATAACCCACCGTAGGGGGACTATCCTACGTAGGACTGCAATGCATCATAAGTCCTACGATTGATAGTAAGTTACGATGAGTTTGGTGAAATTGACCCCTGATGTATTTAACTTCATATGAGTTTTGATTATAGGAAACCTTGACATTTATTATGGATATTTCTTTTAAAAAAGTAACATTTGTGATGGATGCAGATTATATTGTGTAGTGACATGTTCTTTTGTCTCCATGTGTAGGTGGCTCCATGGCTAATATGTATGCCTTGAATCTTGCTCGTTACAAGTACTGCCCCGAGATTAAAGAAAAAGGGATGATCGGTCAAAAACGACTGATTTCATTCGCTTCTGACCAGGTAAGTGTTTTCCTATTAACTTGTAAATCCCCTTTGAACAGCCATATCTTTCCCTTGATTTTTTAGTGTTGTATCTGAGACGATGAATGCTAGATTATATTGCATGCTCTGTGCCTCTCTGTTGCCGTGTACACTATCACCATGGTAACTGCATCATGCTCAGCTCACCAAACATTTTGTACTATGCCCATCGGTCACCAGTCCACACAACGCACAGTTTCATATCGTCAACGTTTTCACGAAGAGCCACTTTGCCCACCAGGGCACTGAAACATAGTTTTGAGAAAAACGGCTTTGAAGTTTCTTTTTAATTTGTATATTTCGCCCATTTTTAGAGGACATGTTGATTAATTTTTCCCTTACACGACATACTAATTAAGAGTTGAAAGATCTTATTATTGTGGAGTGATTAACGTTTAGAAAATCGCCCCTTCATGAAAACTTTTTTCCAGACAAATTGGATGTGATCCAAAACTCTCTCCATACAAACATGCACAAATTCCTTTCTTGTGAAAGCTACAAATATCCCACGCGCGTGCACTCACTGGTATTCGCCTCTTCGTGAAAACGTCAATTCGCGTTTTTGCTGAAAATGCCCCAATAGAACAACGAGCATTTTTGATAAGTTTTTGAAATTTCGTGAAAACATGATACAGAACTTTGGGTGAAATTTGCCCTTTACTGATTTTCATATAACAATACCCCTAATTGATTTTGGCCAAAAAAAGAATTTCGAAAAAATCTTTATTTTTGTCAAATTCGCCCCTTTGTGAAAACGTTATAACGATATCATACACAATGGTAACATATCACCACATCATGTACACCATTCCTCGGTGGTATGCCACTTTGACCATTGACCCTTTAGTCTTTAGACCCATAACTTTGTACTTTGGTTTTTGTTAAAGAAATTGCAGATTCGTTGGACTAAATATCAAGAAAGATACAGTAACAGTAATCTGTGAAATTTCCAGTCCCATACGGTGTCCACGTTTCACAGGAGTTTCACCATGGCCCCGATTTCACCTCTAGATCCAAACTGTTTTTGGTCTTTGGTTTTGCTCTTTTCTGGATTAGCACAGCAATTCAGGCAGACAAATTTTAACAATTATGTTTCTACCATCACCATCTTCATACCCTGTATTCAGTTATTGGCAAATCTGTGAAGGTGTCTGTTTTGGTATGCGACCGAAGTACATGTATGATAGTTACGTGACTTACCTGTACCTTTAAGACCACAAAATGATGGATTGTTTCACTGAAATGCTTGTGAACCAACTGGAACGACATGAAATACATAGACCATTCTTAGAAATGTCATGCATATTGATGATGTGGATGCCAGTCTTATATTAACTCCAAGGTCGACCGACAGCACAGAGACTGGAAAAATACCAGCACGACCCAAAAGCAAGGGCAGAAAACAGACGAGGGGACAATGACAAAAAAGGGGGGATATAGGAGAGCCGGGAACAGAACAAAGGGGAGGGGAGAGAAACAAAGGATGTAATCCTGAAAATATCAAAAGGCAAATGGAAAGTGTCGCTGGAGCATTTTAGGAGATCAGTTGGATTTCAGGCAGTTCAGTTGTGAAAGAAGAGATGGTATTAATATTGTGGTAGTCATTAGCGCACTATACTCTCTCTCTCTACGAAGATGGACAGAGCTTAAGGAACAAAGCATTGAGTGGCCACCTGGTTCTTGTTCTGAAACCCCACAGCTCTGGGAGTTGATGTTGAATAATTTACCGTACTTGGTTGCGACCGCAAATCATTACAATCATGCACAGGCTACGACACAGGAAGGAAAAGTCAAGAGAATTGTAGATGGGGGAAAAAAGAAAGGAAGGTTTAATAATCAGGGGTCGACAGTGGCGCACCCAGGGGGGGCTCGGGAGGCTTGAGCCTCCCCCCAAGAGAGTCTCTGAAAAAAAAAATGTGGGAGAGGAGGAGAAGGGGGGAGTCACAAAATGTTTGTTGGGCGTTTTGTGGGAGAAAATTTTTCTTTGAGCCCCCCCCCCCCCCAAGACAAAATCCTGGGTGCGCCGCGCTGGTGGGGGTCGATTTCAACAAACTCTTTGTAACTTACTATCAATCGTAGGACTTTTGATGCATTGAAATCCTACGTGGGATAGGCCCGCTACAATGGGTTATCCTTCGTAACTCTAGTTACGATCGATCGCATGGGCTTCGTGAAATTGACCCCTGAAGTGACAAAATCTTTCCAAATCTCAAAGCCCAAGAGATTCAGGAAGAAATTTGCACCCTGCTGAGAGTGAATGAAAAAAAAATAGATAAAGGTTGAATTGTTTGTCGTCTTGATTCATTCTTCGGCTCAATCCTCTGACCCCGACTTCGCAAGAAGCAAACCCTGCGTCTTGCACGAGATACAATTCTCTATAATGGTAACACAGATATCAGGTTGAGAAATGAATCAAGACGACAAACAATTTAACTTGCACAATCACTTTGTGATTTATTTCAACGCTCTTGTAAGCTCAGCAGCTCCTCTCTTCATCCTGAACAATTTCTGACTGACTTATATTATCTTAACAGTAAAAATATTTATGAACTTATCTTGTTATTTTTCTTGTTCTCAACATAGATATTATGATAGAAGTGATCACATGTGAGAGCCATCATGTGATCACTTCTATCATTATATTTACTTCTTGTATCCTATCCTAGCCAAGGCTCCTCCAGCTCAGGAGAACATAACTCCAATGTGTCTAATTTGTTGGCTTTCAAACCATTGCAAATTCTAGCCATGATGGATTTTGTCAAAATAGACAGGAGAAGGGGTTGTGGAGATATTCTTGTAACTTCTTTGTCATCTTGATTCATTCTTCAGCTCAATCCTTGATATTGTTGCAAACTCTGCGTCTCTCATGAGATACAATTCTCTACATCACTTTAGGTCTATATCCTGAAAATGCAAGGATATCGATCTGTTGGCCAGAAAATAATTCGTCTGAAAGAATTAATTTGTAACCACGATTTAATATTAATTCGTTTGCACAAATTATTCTTTCGTTCCCACTAATTGTTAATTTGTTCTCATGAATGAATAATTTGTGGGATTGAATTAACAATTTGTGCAGATGAATTAGAATTCACGGGAATGAATTAGTCATACGAAATATCAATCCGTGCAAACTAAATATCAATTTGTGCGAACGATTTTGTGTGAATAAATGAATATTTTGTGTGAATGAATGAATATTTTATGTGAACGAATTAATAATTCTTGTGAATGATTGAATAATTTTGTGTGAATGAATATTTTTCAATCAGTGCAAACATTTTGAATGAATGAGCAATTTGTTTAGATGTATTATCAGTTCGTGGGAACAAATTAAAATGTTATTCGTGGAAAGGAATGAACAATTTGTGGGAACGAATTACCAATTTGAGGGAACGAAAAGTAATTCGTGCAAACCAAATGCCAATTCGTGCGAACGATTTAGTATCAAAAACTTAAGGAAAAAAATTCCCTGCTGTCCCTTTCCGGGCTTCACCTTTGGTGAGTTATGGCTCATTTTGCCAGATTGGATCACATATCGACATATTATTTTCCATTTTCATCTTTTAATTGAAAAAAAAAGAAGAATTTTCCCACTCTTTGTTGTCTTACTTATCCTTCTTCAACATCCCCCCCCCCCTAAAAAAAAAGAAATTAAACAAAAAAATCTTTCTGGTGCCCTCATTTCATTTCCTTTTCAGTTCACTTCATTTTGTCTTTTGGCCTTGTGACAAAAACCCTGACCGAGAGTAGTGACTAACCGCCAGTGATACTTTTTTTTGTTTTATATCGCAGAGTCATTACTCGCTCAAGAAAGGCGTGGCATTTCTGGGGCTGGGCTTGGAAAACCTCATCTTTGTCAAGTGCGACGAGACGTAAGTGAAAAAAAAACCCCGGAAATCCCACATTGGTTGAAAAATTCTCCGTCTGCTCGGAAATTTTAATTTGATTACAATTTGGTTGGCTGTTTGTGATTATCTCGATGGAATAAAAACAGCGGCCTTGGAGCTTGCTGTGAGAAGACAAGTAAATCTGTTATTCTATACATGCAGTTCCTTTCTTGTTTTTTGTAACATTCCAGTGAAATATTATCAAACTGCATTTCTTTGCCCTGCAAGATTTCCTTTTCAGGAGCTCTGAAATTTAGGTTGATCAATAAAAGAAGAATCCAAGAAATGCATGGAACTAGAATAATCATTGCCTTTAGAGGCCTTTGACTCCGAAATCTTAAAGAGGATGTTCTTTAACTTTAATATTGAACCTCACTTTATTTGTTACAACCATATTCATTATTACTTGACATGATAACAAAATATTTATCTCACACTGAACACACACAAGGAGTCTCAGCCCACAAGCACACAGAATTGTCTGCTGCCCCATTGACGAAATTAAGAGAATCTGAATTTTTGGGAGCTTGCGGGTTGAGCATGTTGAGAGAAAAAGCATCAAAATAGACTCGCTTTCTGTGTTCGGTGTGAGATAAATGTTTTTCTCATGTCAAGTAATTTAATGAATATAGTTCTTACAAATAAAGCGTACAATTTAATATGCATCACTTTGTGTTACATCTGACAATGATTGGCAATAGATGAATTTGAGATAGGGTGCAATTATGTAGGCCGAGTTGTATAACTTCTTAGATATATTTAATAAAAGTGTTCCATCTGTGATATTTATCACAATTTGTTTTCTATTTTTTTCTTTTTTTTTGTCGCAGAGGAAGAATGATACCGGAAGAATTGGAGAAACAAGTCATGCAAGCCAAGAATAATGTAAGTACAACCTTCCCTCGGCGCTCAGGAATTTCATCATGATTAGGGATGTGAGACTTCAGATTGAAATCTGAATTCCGATTTTTGTTGTTGCGATTTTAACTCCTGAGAATTTCAGCTTTTTTGTACACCTGCTCTGTGCAAAAAAATATAGGAACTTTAAAATTTCAGCTTTTTCCTTGGTGTTTTCATATTTTTTTTGTGTGGCCACTCACATCCCTACATGATAATAATACTGAGGATGGGTACTTAGGGAGACATTCCCATAGGTTTGTGCACCAAACTTTATACACCTATATTTCTAAACATCTTCCAAGCCAATTAACTTAAAATTGACACAAAATGTTCATATTGAGATCGTCATCTGTGTTACATTAAAATATGGACACAAAAAAAGGTAGCCTTTAATAAAAAGGTCTTTAAAAGGTAGCGAATTCCTGCCGTCTCCCAAATGTTCACTTTTAGACGCTAACCTGTCTCCCTAATAACCTATTTGTGAAAATAATGATTACTCTAAATACTATGTTAGGGTGACAGTTCCATAGAGTTGAGCACTTAAATAAACTCTTCTTTTTTCACTTGTTCGGAAGCCAAGCAGAACCAATTTTTATTGAGAAAGGTTTTCCAACGGTAATTTTTTTTCTAGTTTTCAAGAAAAATATTAGGGTGACCCAATTGCCTCCCTAATGTGGGCTGTCGCTCAATCATAGCTTTTTTCGTAAAAACTGTCTCCCTTAGAGGCCATCCTTAAAGTGTGCACGGACGAAGGCGGGGGGGGGGGGTTGGGGGGGGGGGGGGGGGCTACACAATAACGAAGCTGGTCAACTCTTACACCGACCAACTCGTACGCCAACCAACTCATACGCCGTTTGGTCAACTCGTACGCCGACCAACTCGTACGCCAACCAACTCGTACGCCAACCAACTCGTACGCCACGTATAATTAAGCTTGTAGTTTGTAAACGTTGGTCGGTTTTTTTTTCAGTAGATTTAAATAAACGAAATAAAAGGAAGCATTCTGTAAATTCACTATGTGGAACTCGTTTGTGAAAATAAACGGAAATAAAAGGAAACATTCTGTATGTGGAAGTGCCAAAAAAAATGTTAGGGAGGATTTTAATTAAAACGGGGAAATAAGAAAAGAAAAAAAAACGGCTCTTTTTAACCCAAAAAGAGAAGAAATAAAAGGTTCCCAGTTCCCCCCCCCCCAAAAAAAAAAAAAAAAAGAGAAAAAAAAAACGGCTCTTTTTAGATCCCACGCAACCCAAAAGAGAAAAAAATAAAAATGTACCCAGTCACAAAGAATTTCGTTATTACAAACTACAAATAATTAGAGCCCCCACACTCACTATCCTCTCACACAAGAATATCGATCCCACGCAACCCAAAAGAGAAAAAAATAAAAAGGTACCCACCCAGTCACAAAGAATTTCGTTATTACAAACAACAAATAATTAGAGCCCCCACACTCACTATCCTCTCACACAAGAATACCGATCCCACGCAACCCAACAGAGAAAAAAATAAAAAGGTACCCAGTCACAAAGAATTTTGTTATTACAAACAACAAATAATTAGAGCCCCCACACTCACTATCCTCTCACACAAGAATGCCGATCCCACGCAACCCAAAAGAGAAAAAAATAAAAAGGTACCCAGTCACAAAGAATTTCGTTATTACAAACTACAAATAATTAGAGCCCCCAAAACTCACTATCCTCTCACACAAAAAAGCTTTCCAGTCTCTCAAAACACACACATTTATTTTGTTAACATTTATTTCGTTATTACAGACTACAGTCTTTTTTTTTACGAGTTGGTCGGCGTACGAGTTGGTTGGCGTACGAGTTGGTTGGCGTACGAGTTGGTCGGCGTACGAGTTGGTCAGCGTACGAGTTGGGGCGTACGAGTTGGTCGGCGTACGAGTTGACCAGCATTCCACAATAATACTCGCAGTACGAAATAGTAAAATACCTGTATAGAAACCTGTCATCATTTTGATCATTCATTTTGAAATTTGGAAGCGAAGTCCCAATATAACGGTACCGGACCCGATGTAGAATATTATTGTGCTATTTTAATCATGGTATTTAACAAGGTACCCTGAGAAGTGATAAACATAATGTGAAATGTGTTTAAGTGGGGGGGGGGGGGGGGTAGGGAGGGGGTGGGGTTTGGACCACTGCATACACCATGTACCTGGGGGTGGGGGTGGGGGATTCTGAAAAGTCAGCATTTTGTGCGTACATACTTTATGGACGGCCCTTATGTTGAATACAGTGAATAAATAATAATCATGTAGAGTCTTTATTCAAAGCGTTGTACAAAGAAAGTCAACTAGGAACAGACAGCAGCCATGCAGGGCTACGAAAGAGGAAAGGTTTGAGAAGATTCTTGAAAACTGAGATAGATCATGAAGCGTCTCTGATATGTAAAAGGAATTTTGTTTTGTCAACAATCCTGGATGTCTTGATAGATATCATGGCTCTGTTTTACTAAGGAATCCCCCTCCTGCTTACCCCAGTACATTAACCAGTCAGTGCTCGGTGGCACTGTAGCCAGGTGACTCTTAACTAACCACACAACGCTGGAAGCTTTGATGAGGGCTTACGAGATAACTCTGTTTAATGCTCGGTCAATCTCTGCCTTGTTTATCTTGGTCATTGGGCCAATTTACGGCAGTTTTCAGCTTTGTGACCAATTCTTGATGATGGTTACCATGGTTTTTACTGCAGAAAGATGCAATTCCCCTATAGATTGGGATTCTTTCAATTAGGGCCGGTTTGTTTAACGCACAGGATCCCAGATCTGTGGATCCACGTCCCATGCAGGATACTCTAAAATGGGATCCAGATCTGCAGAATCTGTGAACTTGTGCGTGAAACAAACAGGCCTTTAATGTATATCTTACTCCGCAGTAATAGTGAGGAACTTTTAAATTAAAACACTAGCTCTGTTCACATTTCGACAGGGCTGGGAACCATTTTTCGTCTGTGCGACGTCGGGAACGACCGTGCTTGGAGCTTACGACCCTCTTCATCCCATCGCTGATATCTGCGAGAGACATGGATTGTGGCTTCATATCGATGTGAGTTTCACTGAAATTGACACAATTTGGGGGGGGGGGGGGGTTGGAAGGGCACAGAACTAACATGAAAATTCAATTGGGTTTCAAAAATTGCTACATGGACATTTTGGAAGTCATCTTTTGAGGACGGCCAGAGCGCACTGCAGGAAATGTGGAGTTCATAGTCACCAGTTCTTCTCAGAACCCACTCTCTAAATGCAAAAGAGTGAAAAGGCCACTCTTTGAAGAGCCATATGAAGGGCAACTCTTTTTGGAGTTGTTTTCCACTCTTGTAGAGTGAAGTTTGCATCGTTTTGAGTGATTTTTTACTCTGGCCCAGAGTGAAAACCACTCCAAAAGAGTGAAATAATCACCACTCTTTTTCAAGAGCCACATGAAGGACAACTCGATTTTGAACGAGTGGTATTTTCACTCTCTTGCATTTAGAGAGCATATTTCTTCCATAATGAGTATTTCACATGGTGTGTCTGCGGACCTTACTTACATAGGCCTACTGCTATATCCCAAGGACCATTTTATAGATACCCTGAGAAACAGTACATGGGGGATCACTCAGAGGATGCGGCTTTTTAATTATCCTTTTAATTATCCTTTAATGATCCCTGGGATATGGCAGTATGTGCGTGGTTTCATGGCTTCCGACTGCAAAGCGAACAAAGATAATTGACTATTTGTGACACCGCCAACTTAGGGCTGGATAGCTCAGTTGGTAGAGTGTCTATACGGTATTCAGGAGGTCGCCGGTTCGAATTTTTCTTTATTCACCTTTCGAAGTTAAAAAGTTTTAAAATAATTAATTTACTGAAAAGAGTAATGAGCCTCTAAATGAAAAATGATGTGGACAACTCAAGCAGCATCTGGTTGCAGTGTTTTTCCTTATTCTTGTACAGATATTATTTTTTGGAAAGCCCCAGTCTGCCAATATTCTCCAAAGGAATTGCTCAAAAGTCCCAAATCTTTTAAAAGGTATTAATGTTGAAAGACAAGCAGGTCCAATATGAATTAAGTGTTTTTATTTTTCTGTTATTTAAAAAAACCTGAACATTTGAAAAAAACTTCAATACTTAACAGTAAGAAATGTAACTGACTTAAACCCTGTGTGGGCATTTTAGGAAAGATATATTTTTAAAGCACATTTCTTACTTTGTAGGCTGCGTGGGGTGGTGGTGCTCTAGTGTCGTCCAAATACCGTCACCTGATGAAAGGCGTGGAGAGGAGTAACTCCCTGACCTGGTGCCA
The DNA here is from genome assembly GCA_963971285.1 of Astropecten irregularis. NCBI lineage: Eukaryota > Metazoa > Echinodermata > Asteroidea > Paxillosida > Astropectinidae > Astropecten > Astropecten irregularis. The sequence goes on along the minus strand of OZ020250.1, from coordinate 13,093,533 downwards.
GCACAAGTTGATGGGCGTGCCACTGCAGTGCTCCGCCTTCTTAATCAGAGAGCAGGTAAGCAGGCTGGTAAAGAGTCTAACAGTGCCATGACAATTATGATTTGCCTGTGCATTCAAATGGGTGCGTCCTCATTCTTAGACTTGATCTCAAGTCTGTTGTCTTGGAGATAAAGGTCATCGAGGCCTGAAGAGTTTTTCTGTTTGTCAAGTTTACTGGTTTTACTGCCCATTAATAAAATATTATTGTAAAAACATAGGTTGACTCCCGACCTGACCACCAGGGACCAATTTCATGGACTCCGTTACGGCCTATTTTTGTGCTTACGGGCACTGCTTTGCGGGAAATCTATTTCATGGAATCCGTAATCTAGACTTTTCGGTTTGCAAAGAATTTCTAGGGTAACCGTGATTATTTTCTGCCAGAGCACTGTCATATGCATTCTGCAGAAAAACCTAGCTTGCTTACCGTTACCAAAAAGAAAACTCTCCCATGAAATACGCTAACCGTAACCCAAAAAAGTCTGCTAACGTAAGCGTAGAATTTTTGCTTACGGTAACGGATTCCATGAAATTTGGCCCAGTTCACACAGATTTTCATGTCCACCGTTCATCATTCCTTGTCTTTTAATCTTTTTGAGACCCTGAGGTAGAAATAGAATAGAAATGAACTTTCTGACGGAAGCATGGAGGAAGAAAGTATACTTCTGCACCATTAGAAAGATGCATAACATCATAAGATCAAATATCGTGTTTTTTCAGGTGTAGAATGGTCGATTGCACAGTTAAAGACTATATTTTTGTGCCGTATGTGGATTGGTTTGTGGAAACACCATGTAAAATTCATTTGTATACTTTCGTACTTCTATTTCGTTAGTACCTTTCGTAAGGTCTCAACGTTTTGCCTAGCCTGCTCTAGTCCTCATCAGTTGACTAGTCGAAACGTTGAGACCTTACGAGAAGTGCCAAAGTACAAATTAATATTACATGGTGTTTCAGCAAACCGATCCGCATACCAATCGTCACCATGTAAAGCCTCAAATCTTACTATATTTTTGGTTGATATAATCTAGCGAGTTTTCTCCATGTGTTCATTTTGCCATAAACCATCTGGTTTGATATGACTCATTTTGACAGAGCCAGTTGACATACGTTTCATGTGCAATTTACTAATTTGGTACTTAAGAACCTGGGCAGTCATATCGATGCACAATGATGTTATTCAAAATAAAATCAGTATCATATGATTTAACAATACATATAGTACACCTAAAAGATGAAAGTAAAAACTTTGAAAACACTTCATAATCATAACTAATGCCTTTTACTCTTTTAAAATCATTTTTATCAAATACAAACTTGTAGTATACTAAAAGTACAGGAGTTCATGTAAGTATTGGTTAATTAGTTTGTTCATTGTTTACTGTTCATAGCTTCCCATAACCCATTTGGTAGAATATAGAGGTCATATTGAGTGTGCACAGTGCACATCTACGTCGGTGAAGGGCAAGTCTAATTTGTAGATCATTTGTGGAAAATCATTGATATTCATGATTAATTGGGGTACACGCCGCTGATTCACCCCACTGACCCCAGCTACATGTAGCTCGGTGGCCTAGCAGTACATGGCATAAATACACTAGTAAGCAGGAGGGTGCGAATCCCACCTGAGCCAAATGGGTTTTCAGTTATTACCTCAAGAGGGACAACATTGTAGGCCTGCAGGCCTTGAATTTTTACCAAGGCCATTGAGGCTTCCGTTGCCCTAGTCTTGGCCTTGGTGGCCACTTGAAATGGCCCACTTGAAATGGCCCTCTAGGCCATTCAGTTTGGTTATTTTTGATCAGAACATGTTGTTCCCCTTCAAGTGTTCAAGAATGAAATTGGGGGCAGAGCATCGTTAAATGTGCACATTAAGGGATTACAGATGATTCCAGTTTGCTGAAGTGATGTGGACACATAATCCTGCCCAAACCCTGTGGAATGATCTACTCATTCAAAGATGATTTGCCGACGGCAATGCTGACTTATGATGGGTGTATACCTCCCTCGCCCATAGATATCAGAAGAATAAAACACTAGATGGGAAACGCGTATCAGACGTGCATTCAGTGTGGGGGTTGCCTTTAGTCACGTGAATGAGGCTAAATAAAATGAAAAGTTCCAGTGGCTATTCAAGTCCGAATGGGAATTTACCTTGAACAACTTAATATGGATATAAAGACATTAGCCCTTTTACTCTGCTAATTTGATGTTGTTTATTCCATTTTACCATTGTGCGTCGCCTCATTCACGTGACCTTTTAGCGCGTCCATGAGCAGCAAGAAAGTTTTCTGCACAAGTAATGGCAGGCGCGCACGCGTTTCCCATCTAGTGTTTTATTCTTCCGATATCTATATGCCCTCGCCCTCTTTTAATTGTAATCTCAATCTCCCCTACTGTCCAGCCTCCTTGTGATTTTGTGCCGAGTTTGTAGCAATGTAGTGGGTGAAATCACTCCCAACTTCCCCTTAAGATAATTTGTGTCCTAGATGTATTATGATTCATGGCATAGTTTGTCAGCAAAGTAGCAATATTAGCAGTAGATGTGCTTCTGGACGAGCGGTTAAATGTTTCGATGTTGCTTGTATTTGAAGTTTTGTGTCGGACAAATTCAATGTTGCTTGTATTTGAAGTATTGTATCAGACCAATAGCGCTCCGCACTTGCTTTTAAAATAGCACCGGATCTCAGACAAACATTGCAGCCATGCAAACGTGTGTGCGTGTTTGCGTGCATGTACACTACTTGTGTGAGACAATGTTTGTCTGACATCCAGGGATTTTGTGACGTCATTACTCATTAGTGGAGAGCGCTATTCGATGTTGCTTGTATGTTGAAGTAGTGTTAAACAAATTCGATGTTGCTTGTTTTTGGAGAATTGTCTCAGACCGATTCACATTTTCTGCAAATTGTGATTGCAAGATGATTTTTCTATCTCGGTGGCTTTTATTATCGATATTTGTGTTTGTTTTTTACATTGCGGTGTTAGATAATTTACGTTGCCCCCGGGTGGTGCTGGCGGTGTTAAAGCTATACAGTACAGGATTGGTAACATACCCAAACAGAAATGTTCACAGATTTAAGTATAACTTTCAGGATATTGAGATGGTGCTGGTCGAAACATACCGTTAAAATATTTTTTCCCCCAAGAAAGAAGAAAATGGTGTATTTGTTCAGAAAGAGTAAAACCGAAGACCAGAAAAAAAATTGATCTTGGCAAGATCAAAAAATCATTCTTCTTTATGTTTTGTAACTGCACAGTTTCTAATGTTTAGCATTAGTGTGTGTGGTGTTCTTCAGTCTGGAAAGACTACGGTCCTGCATTCTGGGATGTTGGTCTGGTTTGGGAACAGCGTCGGGTGTGGCTGACCAACCCGATAGGAGAGTGGCAGTCCCTCTGACACTGTATACAGATAAAGGCTGTGGGATGAGGGTTGTCTGCCTGGCTTGACGCTTTCCTTCTTTGTCTCTTGGCATCAGACTGCTGGGCAAGTGTCCCTTCATAGTCAGTGAGGCTTTTGGTGACCACTTGATTGTCTCCAGGTTTCTCGGACCAGCCTGCTGTGAGAGTGGCAGTCCCGCTGACACTGTCTACAGATAAAGGCTGTAGGATGGGGGTTGTCTGCCTGGCTTGATGCTTTCCTTCTTAGACCCTCTTGGCATCAGACTGCTGGGAAAGTATCACTTCGTAGTCAGTGAGGCTTTTGGTGACCACGTGTCTCCAGGTTTCTCGTTCTGAGCCCGAAGTGTCCCATTATGCACATGTATACAGGGTGTCCCAGAAAAAATGCAACACTGTGTCGGGACCCATTATGTTAAAGTTTAACTGTTTATCACTTCAAGATTCAGATATGTGATACAACCATATGTAGAAATTAAGCATATTGGGGCTGCAATTTGCGAAAATATGAGCAATTGAAAGAGTACTCCTTAAAAATAAATTTGCAAGGATAACACGCTTAATGGACAATACAATAATGTGTATGAAAGAAAGATGGAAATCGGGCTTTGAGATTGGGTAATTTAGTGTTACTTTTTTTGGCACTCAATTTTAGTCCAATTTTGCTCAAATTCTACATGGTGAATTGGTGAAAGCCAAGAAATAGCTGTATCACATATCTGAATTTTGAAGTGATAAACAGTTTAATTTTTATATAATAGTTCTCGACACAAGTGTTGCGTTTTTTCTGGGACACCCTGTATTATGCACGTATCCCCTAACAAGCAGTCACTTGAAAGAGGGACTCCTTCAATGACATTCTTTATTTCTCGTCTGGTAATCTCTAGGAGGGTCTTATGCACCATGGTCACTCCGCTTCGGCCAGCTACCTGTTCCAGAAGGACAAGTTCTATGACATGTCCTATGACACGGGTGATAAATCTCTCCAGTGCAGCCGCAAAGTGGACGCCCTCAAACTCTGGCTGATGTGGAAAGCCAAGGGGAACAAGGGATTCGACGAAGAAGTCACCAGGAAATTTGAAAATTCAAGGTTAGTTTCGTCCTGTAACAAAGCTATCATAACAAAGGAACAATTAGTCATTTCTATCATGGAAGATAATGGACCCTTCCGGCCTGTCAATCAAACTGTGCACATTGACTAATTGGAGGACACTTCGTCCATTACCTTGGTGAATCTCGGTCACATGCTGTATGTAAAACACGTGGCGTTGTTGAGGTGGGCGGGACTTAAGAGCAAAGCCGGAACGGTCCATTATTAAAGCCAAGGGAAGAAAGTCTTTTATTTTTGAAAGTTTGGCCTGTAAACTTCTATGTGAGTGGTTTTGTGGCTTCTAACTGGCAAATAAAGAAAGATACCAGTAATAGGGCTCAGCGCTCGTGACATCACATTCAGAGGTTTGGACAAACAAGTCGCACGTTGTTCCATTCACTTACACGTAAATGTTGTGATGTTTGTCCGAACATCCGGGTAACTATAGCTGTCGATAGCAAAGGGCGTATTCTATTAATAGCTCGAGCACGGAACCCTATCGACAAATTGGGTTGAACACAGCCAAGCAACATAGCGCTAGATAGCTCAGTTGGTAGGGTGCTGGTACAGTATTTCAGAGGTCACTAGTTTGAATCCTGCTTCAGTCAGGTTTCTTTGATCACTTTTCAATGACCTCTTCAAAAGAAGACAAACTAAATGAAACATCATTCCTTGTCCTTTTACCGCAGATTGTCTGTTTGTAAAATTCTGGGCTCACTGTGAGACTAATATATGAATCAAATCAATATTGGAATCAGTATGTCAGCGAATATTAGGGCAACCATGGGTCTTAGGGTGACATTTGGAGGTCACCTTAAGGTCCTAGCTACCTTTTAAAGACACTTTTTACTGTCTAAATTTTAGATAGTTTTTTAATTTTTTAATAGTAGGCAGATAATGCTCTCAATGTGAACATATGTCAGTTTCAAGTTCTTTGGTTTGGAGGATGTTAAGAAATAGGTTAGTAAAATTTTATACTCAACCCTATGAAAATGTCACCCTATTACTGAATAAGTAGTTCGTTTGAGTATTAAAAATTTCTAGGATTATAAAAGAATCTCACGTAGAACCAGTTGGAATTCTCAGTGCTGTGAGGGAGAAAATGGCCTGAATTTGTTCAATCAAATCAGATAAATTATTATCCACGTTGTTTCTGCAATGAATTATGACTCATACTGACAAATGGGTGATCTTCATTTTCTAATAATGCAGGTATATGGCGGACCTGATCAGGAAAAGAGAGAACTTCAAGCTTGTCATGGAGGTAAGGTTTCAACTTTGTAACCATTGGCATCGATCGTTGTGTATAGAGCATTTTCTTTGAGGTATTTTTGCCCATGAATCTACATTTTTTTTGACAAAAACCAAAGTATGATATTACCTTTAACAATTCCTCTCACCAACATGTTCAAATGGGTACATGGACCAGATGACTTGGCTACGTCTGTGGTCAAGCAGGCCACATTAGGAGGCTGTGACCTCATGGTGTGCCGTACTCAAGGTCTTGTAGTCAATCTACAGATTGTGGGTTCGAATCCAGCAATGGGTTTAAAATTATGGTGCTTGCATCCTTGGGCAAGACGCTTTGTCACATATTGTTCCTCTTCACCCAGGTGTAAATGGGTACCTGTGGGGGTAGTGATGGCCTTGTGTGCTTCATTAGCCTTTGTGTGCTTTACAGCAGCCTGGGCTGTATACACAGACATAAATAACCCATAGACCGACAGCGCCCTATTCAAATGCATGACGGGGTACCGTAATTGTGACGGCACCCGACTATTGCCAAACTATGGGCAAATAAAGTTACTTTTACGCACGATTGAATAGAAAGGATCGATTCAAACAGGAAATTCTAGATGAAAACGAATTGGTATCAACTTTAAACCCATTGGAGCATTAGGTTTACCTCACATACCATTGCACAGTAATATATTTTTCTCAAATAATGGAAAGATTGAATGAAAATTTTTGTGTTCGAAATTTCATCTTGCTTTTATGAGAGGCAACTAGCGTGAGATTACGTGCGGCATCTTTTAGAATCTTTGCGAGATTTTGAAATAAAATCAATTGTTTACGTGCGGCGCGCGCGCCTCGCGCACTGAGTGACGCGCACTTTGCCCATAGTTTTTTGAGATGGCGTCCGTTTACAAAATTACGTGCTCACGCCCTCTGCTGTTGGTCTATAGGTTATTTATGTCTATGGCTGTATACTCCCCAGGGAGTTGAGATGGTTTCAGGAATGTAAATGCAGCCCAATGACCAGAGATAATAATGATAACATGAAACTTTGGTTCTAACCCTGCAGTTTATACTTTTTTCAACATTGCAATGACTGAAATATTTCAAAGTCTTTGACTTTATAAAGTGGATCATTCCAGTCCACAGAAGCTATCATACTTGTCCTTTTATAAACTTTTCTTCAAAGTTGATGATTTTTGGTTTCTTGTGATCTTTTTCTGGTGGTTTGGTTGAATACCTTAACATGTTTTTAACTTCTCTTTCTATGTCCTTTAGCCCCAGTGCACCAACGTGACGTTTTGGTACATACCGCCTAGCTTGAAAAACATTCCAGACGGGCCAGAACTGCAGAAGAAACTTCATCGCGTAAGTAGTAGAGGATGGGAATGTATAAATGCTTTTTTGCGTGTTGTATAGTGATATTTCCCTGGTACAAAATGTTTCCACCTGAAATGCTGTATTTATGCAGAAATGAGTAAAACAAAAGACCAAAAACAATTTTGATCTCAGAGATCAAAACCTCACAATTGTAATTACCTTACAATTTCGCGTAACAACGGTTTTTCACTGTTTTCTAGTGTTTCCAATGATCAAATGAGCTGCAAATTTCACAGTTTTGTTTTTATTTCATGACAAATCAAATTATGAACAGACTGCAGCTGTTTATCAACTTTACCAAAGTAGGATACTACCGTTAAAGTGATTAAAGTTGTTAAAACATTAATAGGAATATCGTCAGTGACATCACTTTGGCTTGAACTACGGTACTTTTCCCTTTGTTCAGGTGGCACCCAAAATCAAGGAGAAAATGATGACCAACGGAAGCATGATGATCGGTTACCAGCCGCTCGGGGACCGGGTCAACTTCATCCGCATGATCTTTTGCAATCATGCCACAACGTCTAAGGACGTGGAGTGGGTCGTTGACGAGATCGAACGGCTGGGCCAGGACATCATTATTTCTGACAACGACAACAAGGCCTGATTCACAAGACAGCTGAAAATCCAGGCTTTAATAGCCAGAACGAAAAACTCCATGCAAAAAATAATAAAAATGTATTCAATGTATTAAAATTACTTGATAATTCATTTTATTCGGATGGTCAAAGTTAACAACCTGTAATATCTTTTAAAGAAAATACAAAAATTTGAAACAAATATTTTGTCTGTATGCATTAAGAGGTATTTGTGTTCAAAGAGGAATTTGGGCAATTAATTTGTAAATTCTAGCTAGATTAATGAGCAGGGAGCTTAACATGTCAGACAATGTCATAGAGCTTGTAAGCTAACAATGTTAGCATCTTGTTGCTTGCACTGTTCGGGTCAAAATTGCCAAAATTTCAGCAGCTCACGTCATGAAATTGTTCCGACTGAGACTCGATGCTGACTCGAACCGTCATTCGGATCAAACACCGCCACCAATAGTCCTCACTGCTTCATTTTCAGATCATTATTCCATTTGAGTATATTTTATATTGTACTGGGCATGATTTCACAGAAACACTTGGATTAATCTAATCTTAAGATAGTGTTGTGAGGATCATCATAGTGATGAATATTTAACATCATACTTTGCTCCAGCAAATCAAGATTCAAGATCACATTCAGATTTGAGATTAATTTAATCTCAGTGCTTCGTGAAATCGACCGTAGGCAATCTTGTCTGTAAAACAGACAAAACTAAACAATTATGTAGACTTTGTAATTAGATATTATATGACGTATGAGCTTTTAAAATTTATATTTGTAGTCAGACCCTAAATAAACCCCTCAAAAAAGTTTTTTTTTTTCCTTTTTTGTTACTGATATATGAATGGTGAAACTGGTATCATTGGAAAGTGTGATTATTCCTCTTTACAATGATGTGCCAAAATGTGCGTGAAGTGTGAACGATATAGAAGTGCAAAGTAGGAATGATATAGAAGTGTGAAGTATGAACGATTACATGGTGTTTCCACAAACCGATCCACATACCAATTGTCACCATGCAAAGCCTCAAATCTTTCTTAAAAAAGATATCATCCCTCAAACTTGAGTTACAGAACTTATTTTGAGTTTATAATCCTCCCTTTCATCTCATAGCTGTGTATTTCTTTGGAATTATTACCTTATTCCATGTTTCTCTTTCTCCTGCAATAATATCTCCCTTCAGGAGAAATTTAAGTTCCACTGAAAAGTTCCGCTAGGTCTGTGATTTTCACTTATAGGATTCCTGTTTCTTAGCGATTCTTTTCATTTCGAATCTTTTTAAAGGTTTTAATGTTTCTTTGTTTTTATTGTAAAACCCCTTGCCGTCAGCATTTATTTGATTTTATTGAAATTTTATTGAAATTATTTTTATGATTATTATCCTTCCTTTCTTTATTTCTCCTCTGGCTGTGCTCGTCAAGTTGGTGCCCTGGTGGCACTTAATTGCATTCTTCGTGGATATCTGCTAAGAATATGGCATTTTACTTTAAGTAGTTTATGTATTATTCCTAATGATACATATATAGATAGAACACTGATGTAAACATATGAGACTAGTACCAGTATATGTTATTTTAATTGTGAATGATATTTCAAAAGAGCTTTATTTTGTGTACAAATATTATAAAGCCACTTTTCCATATGTGTTTTTTCTCATAAGTTGTTTCATATGCGCTACACATATTTTGCATAATGATGTGTCTATGTTTTAGTGCACTTTATTGATCCTTTCATAGAGATATGTGCAACATGTGCATGAGGGAAATGGCATTGGCCATCCATACTAAAATGTGTTCAATGATTTTCACTACGGCTTTATGGCAATGATTATTTGTAACGGAAATATTTGAGAATCAGCAGGGTACGACTGAACACTCCATACATATTGACTTAATCAACATGGCGAGTCTTTCTTTGGGTGCATTCGTTTAGCTAACATGGGTCAGCCCTTACTGGGAATGGTCGTGCTATACTGCACAAAACAAGCGAGAGAATGGAGACGAGGTTGACTGGTGTCGACCCGGGGGATCTAAACGAATGCACCCTTTATTTACAGTTAAACCAGGAAACGTTTAGTAATGTATCATGAAAGGAAAGTGACTTTAAAAGTTAAAATCAATTTTACGAGGAACGTTTTGGAGAAACGTTTTATTTTTAAAAAATATATAAAAAATATTTTTAATTGGATCATGAAGGCAAAAAAGAAGAAGAAATATTTAAAAGTAAGGTAGACCTTAAGATGTATCCCCACTGTCTGAAAATAAAATAAATATACCCCCAGCCCAGAGGTGATAAAAAAGTATTCTGAAAAAAGTTCCGATTACAGTTGTATTTAGGGCCGTCTTTTAGCAATGCATGTTATCTATAAATAAGAGGAAATCTCATATTTCTGTCTCGAAGCTTAGCTTCAATTTCTTTAGAATCAATGTATAAATCTAGCCCCTCACCCTCCAGTGTATCTACCTACATTATAATGGACTAGCCCTCTGTGGGTCAAGGGTTAAATGTCTGTTGATTAAATAACGTGTGTGATGATGGGCAGGAGTTTTTTTTGGTGGAAGAGTTCATTTGTCTTTTTAGCTGAAATGAGGTAACTTAATCTTTTGGGTAAATTTTTTACTTTTCAAGTCTTGATGAGAGTGTGACATTTAGTTTCACTTTGCTGGGAATGATCCTCGAGTTAAACACTGTAGAATCATGGAATAAATAACCAGTAGGCCTATATAAATGTGATGGAAATAATGAAATATGTCCAATATAATGATATTCTTTATTGTGTGTTAATAGATTTTATGAAACTGACAGATTTGTAGTCTATTTTATGAAGAGGTCAACAACTTTCTAGATCATGATTATAAATTTTAAGATGTGTACGTTTGGGTGGAAGCAGTCGCATATTTCTTTTTAGCATAGTATTTATTATTGTGTAATAATAAGTACATGTAGTACTGTTTGTTTATTTCAAATCTTTCAGTATTATTTTCATAAAAAGAGTTTGCCGCAAACAACGACCACAATCATTGTGGTCGTTGGTGGAGATTGCGATTGGGCAGCGTTTTAATACTCAGATGAATGTTCACAACTCATACAATAATTCGTTGCCAGCTACATGGAATGTTGCCAGCCATGAAGCAAAAGAAAAAACCCGCTGCAGTTTTGAGTTGAATTGGTACCATACCAGTTGTGTCTGGAAGGTTTATATACTAGGGCTTATATTGCCCTATAATTATGTAGTTTATAGCTATTGGATGGAATTTGTTTTCAATAATTTCTGATTGTATATGTTGATGTATGGAGATATACCTCCATGGTTGATGTTATCAAAGAAATTAAACTTACAAATGAACTTAACATATTTTTGAATCGTATTTGACTGTGCAGTTATTTTATTTCTTACAAAAATGGGTACTTGCATTCTTTTTGATTTTGACATTCTTTTTAACCCTAACCCAGTGCAACCGCACATGACAGATGCTGCTTACCACAATTTTTCCTTGGTGTCCTGGATCATACTATTGTGTATTGTGGTATTCAGGATACCACACTTTCTGCAGGAAAAATCACTGTGGTATGGAGGTGGGTTAGGGTTGACATTACATCGTTCTTAGAATGATACTTTGCGTTTGTAGGGTAATGTACCTCAATACTTCTCAGTGCATGTCCCTTCCACATACTAGATTTCTCTGGTACACCAGCTTAAAGGTATAGTTGTATCATACTTTGGTAAGAGACCCAAACAGAAATGTTCACAGATTTACGTATAACTTGCAGGGTATGAAGATGGTGGTGTAGAACCATATACTGTTAAAATGTTTCTGCCTGAAATGGTGTATTTATCCAGAAATTAGTAAAACAACAACCAAAAATCTTTTTGATCTTTTAAAAGATCAAAAATAAAAGAGAAAACACTTAAGAAATACTGTTGCTGTTTTTCGCTGTTTTCTCAAAAAGTGGGCAACGTATGGGACTGAAATTTTCACAGATTACTTTTACTGTATAAAAGAGAAAACACTTAAGAAATACTGTGGCCGTTTTTCGCTGTTTTTTTTCAAAAAGTGGGCAATGTATGGGACTGAAATTTTCACAGATTACTTTTACTGTATTTTCCTTCATATTTTTGCCCACAAATCTGTATTACTTTGACAAAAACCAAAGTATGATATTAGCTTTAACTGAGTACACTGCAAGTGCACATTCAAACCGAAATACGTAAAACTTTAACACATCACGTAATATGGGTGTAAGCTCAGGATATTGCACAGTAATTAAATCATACTTACAAAGGGCAATCAGTAACCACCGATAAGCGTATCATCTGTTTTTTTGTATGCATATTTATTTTTTTCTGGAATCTTTATTATAATAATCTTTAGTCTATTCCTGATTTCAAAATATTACATAACCAATCCAAACAAAATTCAGTACAGTGCCAAACCCGTACATATAACAATTGAAGAATATCTTCACTTATTAGGCCGCTTGGTCTCTATTCACAATGCAGTTTTGAGGTGATAACAAAGTTAAGAAAACAATACAAATGTAATGGGAGACTTTTGAGAACCGTTCTTCAAGTCAACAGCGCACGCACAACAGCGCAGGCGCAAAACAACACGCGCATGCTCACAATTGCGTGCGCGTGCGCTGTTGACTTGAAGACTGGTTCTCCGAAGTCTCCCATTATACACATATTTTATCATATACAAAGCTTCATGATTTGGACACTGCATGTGTTATTAAGTGCGTTTGTAAGTACAATATATTGTTTATATAAATATATCGTTTCCTTTTCAGTATTTGATTGATATCAATATGTAGATTGGAAATGCGATACCAATAAGCAAATTAGATGAGTATAAGTATATTAATATGAAGATCAGATATATTCAAAATGGAGATTAAATCACAATGCAATGCTGTACAAATTGGGGGCGCGTTTTGGTGGCCCGAACCATGAACATGTTTCTACATTGGTTATTAATTTGGTGTTTTGGCAACTTTGGTTCTGCTTCAAATTAATGACGTCATTGGTTCAACTGAACCCGGATTGGTTTATGGTCCAACATGGCCGAATGGTAAGCTACAAACAGGCTCAAATCCTTCCGCCATGTCCTCTGCCATTTTGTTTTCATTTTACAAAGTGTTTCAGCGCCCTCCCCCGACTATGCTTCTGTTCATCAAAAGTGACAACAGAAACACTTTCCTGGTCACACCAGCCAGAACGCGCCCCCTGGTCTAAAAATATTGAATATCCACTCTGCTGCTAAATTTCTTAAACAATCAAAATGTGTATGGAAAAATTACAATGTTTGCATTGAATTGCATCGTAATTGTACAAATGATTAATTTGCTGTTCCAGACCTCCCCTTATAGATAGCTCATTCATAAGCCCATGCACAATTCCATACCAGTAACATCTGTCACATCAACAGTGACTTGTGTGATGATGCGACAGGCATTACCATCATGTAAGACATGAGCATCTTTGTACTGGGAACCCTCCCCAAAATATTTACAAACCCTGCCAAGTTTTGATAGAGCAATCACGTTCATTAGGTAAAAAAAAAGAAAAAAAAAGCAACAAAACAAACCCTCCAGGAATCCACTTATGTTTGATCAATGGGAAGGAGTCCGTGTTCTTATTTTTTCTTGGGTGGTGATGGCAGGATGCCCATGTACTTGCTGATGATAGATAGCATAACCTCATCAGCTCCACCTCCGATGGAGATAAGCCTAGGAAAACAAAGACAGAGAATGAAAGATTTTATTAATACCCCATGGTATGGGGGGATCTGCTGACTAGTACAGTGATCACAGTTTTGGTTGAGTAATATAAGCTACCTATCCCTCTAGCGTCAACACAGTGACTGAATACTTCCTCCTGTGTTACCTGGGAACAATTTCATAAAGCTCTGCGACACCTCGCAACTCGATTTGCAACGTGTCGTACCTGCGACGAGTCCATAGAGTATGGATGCGTCTTAACTCTGCGACGCCTTGTAAGTTTTATGAATCCGGCCCCTGAAGTCACTCAAGAGTAGATCTGCTGACTAGTACGACTATAGTGAACTCAAATAGTTTCCAACACCTGTGATATTCCTCTAGTATCTATGGACTAATATAATTGAGAATACCTTAGCAAAATGACTGAATATTTCCCCGTGTTTAATACCCGAAGTCCTTGTACAATCTGCTGATCAGTACAGCACTAGTGAATACACATACCAGAATTTGTATCCTTGTGCAGATGGATTTGTTCTTGTGTACTAAATGAACACTCTCTGAAGAGCAGAATTGAAATCGCTCCCATTTGAACCAGAATCACTTTCCTGGGTTGAAATTTCTAGCAGACGTCGCTTATATAAAATACTTCTCTTTGCGACAGATATGTATGCCTTAAACATTTCTAGTTTTTGAGTAAATTCCAAATATCAGTTTTGTGAAAACCTTGTTTATACCTACACACCTTTAGAATTTCCCTGTGGAGATACATTCAAACTAGTATTGTGCTCGGTCTCCACAAGGCATCAGATATGTGAATCCAAAATGGTCCTAATTAGTGCTGGGCAAAATTGGGTAATTTCATATCCGTTTACTGATTGAAAAAAAAATCAGGTTAACGGTTAAACTATGTAATAACATGCAACATGCGTGACATGTGCAATTTATGGTATATACGTTTTCTTCAATGTAATCATCACTTTTGGAATGCTTTTTACGATGTTGTTTTTTAAGATCAAGCATTTAGATCCAGTACATGCAATGTTTCTTTTAGATCCAGTTTGTGAAAAGCGTGTTTCTACTTGGCAAAATGGACGAAAGGCTGACTGAAATTCTACAGTTTTTCAACTTTTTGGCTTGTTGAGCATGAGCCAAACATTGGTCTCTGTTTTTTCCTTTCAACTTCGGTTAACTGTTAGTGAAAATCTGTAACCGGATAATTAAATCCGGGTCAGTTAACCTATATCCGGATAAACAGACCAGCACCAGTCCTAATACCCGATATCTCTGTAGTATCTACACACTGATATTAAGTGCATGACCACCGGTATATTCCCTACATCCTTACCTGAAATCCCTGTAGAATCTGCTGACTAATACTTCACTAGTGAAGCCCATTCCTCCCCAATACTGCAGACAGGAATCACACACCTCTCTACACAGTCTACCAGTCTTCAGTTTGCCCATAGAGGCCAGCTTGGTCACATCTTTGCCATGGATGTACAGACCTTTTATTACAGCAAACACAAAAGTATCAATGAAATTAGGCTTGCCACTGCATGCTCAGTGCTTTATAAGTGTACATGAAAAGGCTGTGCACATGAGGTGGCTCAGGTGGGATTTGAACCCACAACCTAGATTGCCTCCACGTGCAGATGGCATACTACGACCACCAGGGTCATTCGAATCCAATATGGCAGCAGGTACTGCAATTAATTATGGTCATTAAGATTTGTGTAAATTACAATGAAACACAAAGTACCAAAGTTCTCCTTCCACTAATGGCATTTACGAAACGGAGGCTTAGGCTCCAGCTCTGACATCCATGTGAGGAAAACATAGGTTGTGGTTTTTCATTGAAGCTGAAACTCTGTTTTCTTTTCAAATTAGAGTATCTACTTCTAAACTGCAGTCAAAAGTCTCTAATTTGATATCAGTAATTTTAGAATGGATTCATGAAATGGAGCTGGAGCCTGAGACGGAGCCTGAGCCTTTGTTTCGTAAACGCCCATAGTCTGCCTGTAATATTTAGATCAGTTCAAGCCTTGTATGCACTCTTTTTTTAACGACCAAAACAGAAGAAACTTCATGGTCTGGCTTGGGGGTTTTCGATCCCACAACCATTGGCTCACTAGTACAAAAGTCTCCCAAACTGGACCATCAAGCCAGTAGAGCTCAGTGGGTTCATCCAAATCCACTCTCTCTATTAGCACTGCAGTTTATCATACACCACTGAGTGTGAATCCTCAGCTTAGGCTAAGGCAAAGGTTATTAATCTTTGCTACAGCTGAAGATCTGGTTTTGTTCTTCAAAATCGACCACATTGCAAATAGCAACCGCTGGGAGTTGTAGGATGCACAAGGGTCAAAAGAGCGCCACCACCTCCTTACTTCTGATCAAAGGCAAATTTCATGGCGCTGCTTAGCACAAACATTGGCTATAAAGGCAATAAAGCATGACATTTCTGTCTTAATAAAAATAGGGTCAACAACCAAATGTCCATGTTTTGAGTATCGCTTGTGATTGTTCTTTGGCTTTTGTTCACTGACCATGAATATCAAATGTAATTGTTAACGATGGTATGTTTTATTGGGCAAGAAATTTTTGTGCTAAGCAGCTCCATGAAATTGATCCCAGTTCTCTTCGTGCACTGTGTCACATGAACATGCAGATCAACCAAGATATATCCAGCAATGCTTTGTGGAAGCGCCCTCTCTTGGTAAAAATGCTATTTACAATATACCTGATAGAGTTATCAATTTCACAACTGTGACCCGTAACCTCAATTTTTAAAGCCTCTAACTTTGAAAGGGATGAACAAAATTGAGACAAAACTGCAGCCCAAGTCAAGACTTTTAAACAGGAAAGCTGCAAGAGTAAGATCATGGGATGTGGTTGTGAAAATATATGCAAAGAAGCGCTGTTACATTTTGACTTGATCGAGATGTGCAATTACACAAGCACTAACAGTTCAAACGACCCTTCTTCGGTAAAAACCATTGGATACAAAATGGATACAGAATTACTCAGTAATCTCAAAGAAATAGACTTGCAAAAGGTCCATCTTTGTTTACTCACCTATGGTTCTGTACAGTAATGATCTCAGCAATTCCACTTCGGTCTGCAACTCGGCAAGGCGATAGTGCACAACTTGGTTATCTAAAATAGACTTGCCAAAGGCCTTCCTCTGTTTGGTGTAAGCGATAGTTTCTGCTATTATGATCTCCATTGGCACCAAAGCTTTGTGACAAAGAAATAAAAGAAGGAATAATTTTTTTTATTTTTTTTTCAAGATTTCGATGTCTTTTGTGAAAAAAATAAAACAAGTGGGGATTTAAAAAAAATGTCATCATTAATAAGCATCAGTTTGTTCATCGAAATTGTTCACAATTCCATTGGAAGGTTCAGGTGTACAAAAATTCCAAATATTCAACTGAAATCAACTCATAACCACAAGGGAAACTGACTGGATTAATTCTAAGTCATTTAAAAATGAATTTATAAAGACAAATTGACTGGAGCAGGATTCGAACCAGCGCAGTTTCCAGGGATCGATTAAACTCATTGTAACTCATTAATCATATGACTTGTAATGCATTGCAACCCTACCTAGGAGATGTGTTATCCTTTGTAAATGACTATCGATACACAGGTTTACACTTCCAAAAAAGTGCATGCGTGATAGTGCCTCGTTTTGAAGTCGCGATCAAAACTGCCGAAGTGTAAACCCATGTATTGTCTTCGACAATGGACGGGTTTACACTTAGAAAAGTGCGCACGCGTGGAAGTGCCTCGTTTCGAAGTTGCGATCAAAATCCAAGATGGCCGCCATGGTGTAAACCCGTGTATTGTAGGGCTTTGTGAAATTGACCTCAGTCCAGATAAAGGTAAAATCATACTTTGGTTTTTGTCACAGAAATGCAGATTCATGGGCAAAAATATCAAGGATTTCAGTCCCACACGCTGCCCACTTTTTGAGAAAACAGTGAAAAATGCACACAGTAAGCCTATTTCTTAAGTCTTTTAACCATTATTTTTTATCTTTAAAAGATTAAATTGTTTTTGATCATTTGTTTTACTCTTTTCTGGATAGATACAGCATTTCAGGCAGAAGAATTTTAATGGTATGTTTCTACCATCACCATCTTTATATCCTGTAAGTTATAGGTAAATCTGTGAACATTTATGCTTTGGTTTCCTACGAAAGTATGCATCTAGTACTAAATGTATTGATGTGCACATTCAAAATCTGAATTCCCCTGACTATAAAATACACTACAGTCTGTGGTGATCTGGGGCAACCAACGTACATGCTGCTATGGCCCACATTCTCTCCTCTTGAAATTGCAGCATCTGATAGGTGAATCCCAATCCCTCTTGACCAATCAGATACTTCTGAGGCACTCGAACGTCCTCAAAGTACAGCTGGGCTGTATCCGAGCTCCACATTCCAATTTTGTCGATGTTCTTGGCCCTCACAACCCCTGAATAGGGTGAAAACAAAATTGAAACAAAAATAGGTCATGTTATTATTTAGATGAGAATATTCTTGTTGATATCTTGAATTTCAAAAAGGAAGTCACTTAAAGCTATATCACATGATTGGTAAAAAGGTGACAGAACAGCTGCAGTCTGTTCATAATTTGATTTGTGATGGAATAAAAACAAACCCGTGAAATTTTCAGCTCAATTGATCATTGGAAACAGTAGAAAACAGCCAAAAACCTGCAGTTGTTTTGCGAAGTTGTGAGGTTTTGATCTCAGAGATCAAAACTGTTTTCAGTATTTTGTTTTACTCTTTCCTGGATAAATACTGCATTTCAGGCAGAACAATTTGAATGGTATGTTTCTACTATCACAATCTTTATAAGTTATAGGTAAATCTGTGAACATTCCTGTTTTGGTTTCTTACCAATCCTGTACTGTACCCAACTGTGAACGTTTCATCAACTACAATTAACAACTTCAATTACAATTAGCTGATGCAATTTGTTATCATTTTCAAAGCCATTTTTTCAATTATGAAAGGAGTTCTTAAGAAAATTGTACACATTTTAATACAGGGTGAGAAGTTGACCAGAATTGGTGATGTTTTTCAAAACAAACAAATGACACTCAATAGTTCAGTAAAGCATTTAACAAGCACTCTCTCCGCTTATTAGATAAAAAGAATGGAACAAATTGATCATTCCTATGATAACTTATGTCTATTTTAATGAAGGTACTCATTTTGCAAGCTGTTTATGGAATACTTGACAAAACCAATGCAAAGTAAGCATTTTAGCTGTGTTCATAGCTAAAAAGAGTCTTTAATATCCTTTGCTACTTACTCAGATATTTAGAATCAGTCAAGCATGAACATTCCAAAACTTTTCAAAATGGGAACTTTTATCAAAAAAGACATAGCTCCTCTTAGGAATGATCAATTTGTTTTATTTTTTTCCTAATAAGCAGGAGAGAATGCTTGTTAATTATATGCTTTACTGAACTTTTGAGTGCCATTTGTTTGTTTTGAAAAAACATCACAATTTCAGTCAAGTTCTTTTTGACTCACCCTGTATTGGTCAGAGTTTCCAAAAGATTTCAAAATGGAAATAGCTTTCCGACTGATGTGAATCAGTAATGAGCTTGATCTCTACCAATCCACGGCCGATTTCACTAACGCTTTGCGATCATCGCTAAAACCACAATCCATCGCTAAATGGAAAATTGCTACGCAAAGTAGCGACCGATATTCCGTTCAGCGATGGATTTGGGCTTTAGCGATGATTGCAAAGCATAAGTAAAATCGGCCCTTGAATTCTACCTAAAATCTTCCCCTAAAATATTTGTATGTGTTACCTTTGGTATCCATGGGAACGCATATGAGTGATTTATTCTGGTGAGGTAGTCCACTGCCAGTATTTGCTAGGAGGCAGATCCAGTCGGCCTTCATGCCGTTGGTAGTCCACATCTTCCCACCGTTGATGACGTAGTCCCCGCCTTGTTTCTCCGCTTTCGTCTGAATGCCTACAGTTAATAACAAAACGATTTTGGCGTCAACAGGTCCCGACAAATATTTGACAATTTATATCAAAGCTATTATTTATTTTTCAAGATTATTTATCTTTGAACATGTTGAAATGTGAATGGATATGTCTTTAGTTTTTAAAATGTCATTGTTATTAATTAAACAAAATATTTCTTTAAAGGCATAATACAGGATTGGTAAAGGTGACAGAACAGGTGGAGATTGTTCATAATTTGATTTGTTGTTGAATAAAACAAACCTGGGAAATTTTCAGCTCATATCATCATCGGAAACTGTAGAAAACAGTGAAAAATGCTAATGGTATTTTCCAATCTATTTACAGGAGATTTCATCTTAAACCGAGGTCAAACCTGTTTTTGGTCATTGTTTGACTAATTTCTGGATAAATACACCATTTCAGCCGGAAATATTATAACGGTATGTTTCTACCACCACCATCTTCACACCCTGAAAGTTATACGTAAATCTGTGGACACTTCTGTTTGGGTCTGTTACAAATCCTGTACTGTACCTTTGAAGGTAGACAAGATGTCTCTTTCGGATTCACTGGCAGTCTGGCTTTTAATAGTTAAACTTACTTGCGACATCCGACCCTGAGCCAACCTCACTGACTCCCAGACAGGCGACGACGTCACCAGCAATGGTGGGCGCCAGGAACTGCCTCTTCAACTCGTCAGTTCCAAATCTGTCCAAGAGATGGAGAGAAAACTAAAGTCAAGGGCGCAGCCGGCAGCCATTTGAAAAAATTCCATTTCAGTTATCTGATGTGAGCTTTGGGACAGCCTGTACGTATGAGGTATTAACAAATCTGGTCTTCCAAGGCCATTGATCAGGGGCACCAAGGCAATGACCAGGGACACCAAGGCAATGGCCTCCAGGGACACCAAGGCAATGACCACGGACACCAAGGCAATGACCTCCAGAGACACCAAGGCAATGACCAGGAGCACCAAGGCCATTGACCAGGGGCAACAAGGCAATGACCAGGGACACCAAGGCAATGACCTCCAGAGACACCAAGGCAATGACCAGGAGCACCAAGGCCATTGACCAGGGGCAACAAGGCAATGACCAGGGACACCAAGGCAATGACCTCCAGGGACACCAAGGCAATGACCAGGGACACCAAGGCAATGACCTCCAGAGACACCAAGGCAATGACCAGGAGCACCAAGGCCATTGACCAGGGGCAACAAGGCAATGACTAGGAGCACCAAGGCAATGACCAGGGGCACCAAGGCAATGACCAGGAGCACCAAGGCAATGACTAGGAGCACCAAGGCAATGACCAGGGGCACCAAGGCAATGACCAGGAGCACCAAGGCAATGACCAGGAGCACCAAGGCAATGACTAGGAGCACCAAGGCAATGACCAGGAGCACCAAGGCAATGACCAGGGGCACCAAGACAATGACCATTGTAACTTTAATTGTAACTAATAATAACAACAATACAACATGTATTACCTTGTTAGTGCAGGAGTGCACATGTCAGACTGGACTCCTATAGCCATTGGGATGCCACCACATTTAATGTTACCCAGTTCTTCAGCCATGGCTATGTTGTAGCTGAAATCCAGTCCCAATCCACCATATTCTATCAAATACAATCATCAAGTACACAGTGAGACTGTAACTGTAAAGGATTTCTTTCCAACCTTATTCCCAGAAATATCCAAGAAACTATTGAAAAAGATCGCAGAACTATGGCTTGGGCAGGATTCAAACCCAAAACTCAAATACTGCTATATTAGAGTAGACAGCTTGATCACCAATTTGACAGGTGTATTAGCTCATATTGATAGCTTGGTTCTAACATGGAGCTATAAAACACAGCTCCATGGTTCTTAGGACTTGTTACCAGTAAGTTTTAATACGAGAATACACATTTTACTAGCTGTGCAGTATAATAATAATTTCAAACTCAGCAACTTCATTAAATTGGGCCCAGTAGGAATACGGTACACATAATGTAAGTGACATACCAACAGGTTTGTTAAGTCCCAGGAATCCTGCCTCTCCAAGTTTCTTGAAGACTTCATGACTGGGGAACTGCTTGGCTTTTTCCCACTCGTCCACATATGGATTGATCTCTTTCTCTATCAACTGCAAATAAAGAAACCAAATTGTGATTTACATGTATGATTCAGATATGTACTTTGGTACTACGATTACGATGCAAATAAATAGGCCTATTCGTTTAGAAATAAAATATTGATAAGCCAGTTATGGAGTTCACGACGTTGTTTAGTGGATACTCGAACGTACAAACCAGTTACCTACACTGACCCGCACACACGTAAATGCTGAGCTCGACAAATTTATAAAATAACAGGTAGCCCACCAGTCTACCACACCTTGAAATCTGAAAAAAATAGCACAGTGCTTTAAACTGGTAGTCCTACCATTCAACCATTTAAAACAAAAATACGTAAAACAAATTCAAACTTTTTTAAAACTAGTTTCCAGTCCTTCTAGTATCATTTAACTACCTCAAAATATTATTAAGCGCGGGAAACATGACGTGCGTACGTGCGTGTACTAAAGCAAAAGGAATACGAAAGCTGTCGCCCCTAATATTTTCTTTTTTAATCATTACGTGATAAAGTTTTCATTACGCTACAATTTCCATGAAAAATATGAAAACTTGAAGGACTTGAAAGTAGTTAACGTGACGTGAATGACCGTCAACTGTATGTATTAATAGGCCTACACACAAACATCTGGGCTGCTTCGCTGGTTACGGGCGATTAATTCCCATTGAAAATGTACACGGGTTGCTCAGTAACTGCAGCATTAAAATATGGCATCTTTCTCCGGCGAGCGTGCATGTGTGTAGGAGGAATCTACATGTACATTCATACGTTGAAATTACGTTGTAAGATAAACGAATTGTCATGACTTTGGGGCCTCATTATAGAATCTGTACAAATGATTATTGAGACAGAATCATGGAAAAAAAGTGAAACAGTAAGAAAAATTATAATGAGTATGTGTAATTCATTGCGAAAAAATGGTAGTCCGGCGGGCTCTTGCACAAGAAACTCTGGTTTCCCGGCGGCCTCGCGTGGTTGTCCCGGGCGTCCGGGGCCCGGGATTTGTCGAGCTCTGCGTAAATGTGATCCGCACCAACGGACTTATCACTAATAACGTCTGGGAATCCTGTAAAATCTCCCCCTGAAAACGTGGGAAACAAACTGCGCACGCATTACTTTGGAAGGCAGGCACAGCCAATTAACATATATACAAGTACATGTCCATAGCAGTCAAAGCAATTCATTTCCATCGTAGAACCAAATTCATCAAAATGTCAAAAACGCAAATTAAAAAAAAAGTAAACAACAACACTTCATGACAAAACACTGATACATAACAAAGTGCGAAAAAGTAGACCTATAGTAAAAGAAATCTACAAAAAATATCAACAATAAGAACACTTAAAGTTGAAGCAAGACATTTTAAAACAAAACGGTTAACAAAATAAGTAGGCACCCTATTAAAAGAAAAAACATAGAATAAAACAAAAAATTAGGCTCAACTCAAAAAGTCACAACAACTTGGAAACATTGTCATATTGACCCCAAAAAAGTCTGTCGGTAAGAGAGTCGGCCAGGGGGCGAGTTGGTAAGGGGTGAGTTGGCTAGGAGGCAAGGATGACAACTCTGTGTTGCCATAGAGGAAGGAAAACCATGGTGTTACCCAATTAAATGAAATTGAATTAATGTTACTGATAAGATTTAAGGTTTACAGTAAGGCAGTGGATATTTTGCCGATGACGGCAAAAGTTCCGAAACGCTATTTTGCCGGTAAGTGTTTTCTGATTGGTGCCTACCCGTGACGTATTTGTTGCCGGCAACGCGTGCGGGAACTCACTGCTGATTTGGTCTCTTGCCCATTCGCCTGAAGCGGTACTTTTTGCAGTCTTTCACGCAAGCATATTTTAACTCAAAATAAACAAGCGCTTTGTTGCCCTTGACGTTACTTCGTTTGGCAGCTGCAGCCAGGGTGTCTCATTTCCAGTAGCTTATTTTTTGCTGCCTCTCGAAGTTGGAAATAGCACGTTCAACATCTTCGAAACTAGAAAATTTGTCGCCGACACGTAACACGCTCATCATGGACGCCATGATTATCTGAGCTGAGGTGCGTGCGCCGGTAGGAGATGACGTCATTACCAGCCAATCAGAAAAAACTTACCGGCAAAATAGCGTTTCGGAAGTTTTGCCGTCGCCGGCAAAATATCCACTGCCTTACTGTAATAAAACTCATGTGAAGTTAAATTGTAGCCTATTGTTATAAAACTCAACCTGTCTATTATTGTTTGTGCAAAAAAATATATTGTAATTTGTATATAGAAAAAGGTTGCATTTTAGACCCATAATTTAACAACCCACTTTTCGCGACGAAAAACCTTGCCTTGTTTACGACTTTACGTCACATGCAGAACGCCATGTAATGATTTTGTAACTTTTGGGTCAAAATTAAGCACTTACACACGCATATAAATTTATATAGTAATTAATAATGTTAGGCCTATTGAGCAATAATATTAAAGCATTTTCACCCCTTTCCCAAATTTGATTAACAGTATCAAAACCTAGAAAGTAGAAGTGTCAAGTGACCAGACCAAGTAGGCCTATTATTAATATTAGTAAAGTAAAGCTAGAAGTAAGAAGTAGAAATTGTGAAATGAATTAGGGGGCCTAGGCCTATTGTATTATTATTTATAGGCCCTACCTTGTTTAATGATCGTCTTAATTCCACGTGCTGCGCGGTGAAGATAGATTCTTGACAAAGATCATCAGAGATATTTCCTGCTTCTGCAGCAGACTCTGATGATGAATTGCGAACACCAAATCGCAGAGATTTAAGGTTTGGCCTTAGAGACCGGCTGCATCGAAGTATCATCGCCATAGTTTTGCTCTATTTTTTAATCCCGTCCAAGTTGAAGAGCGCCACCAAGTGTTGATTTGACTAGGGGCTTTTTTGTAAAAACATGGCTGCCTGTATGTTTTCACGTGTGTGGCTAAGGTCGTGTGAAAGTGCAGGTATTTTTAAGGTTAGTATTCAGTTTAGAGCTAGATTTGGTGATTGATAATTGGCTGATAGTTTCCCAAGACTTTCATATTGAGTTGGCAGGGGATGGCAATTTTCAGAAATTAGACCTCTCTATTGCCGTCTTACTGCGCGTTAGTGGTAGCCTTGTTGCCATCTTGTGATTGGTCCGTGTGCAGCGATGCGTAGTCGTGCAGTCAATGTACATACACATAGACAGTGCCTAGTGCGTAGTCGTTACCGTACAGCCTCGATTCATGTACAAGTACAGTGCATCTGCATTGTACGTGTGGCTGACGTGAGACTTGAAATTTTAATCTGAATTCCGAATTCTTTTTTTCAGATTTTATACTCAGAATTTCAGCTGTGCTCTGCACGGAAGTATAAGAAAAAGGACTTTTAAATTTGAGCTTATTTCTCGGTGTTTTCAACTTCAGATTTTGTTTTGTTTGGCCACTCACATCCCCGACGTACGTGCGTGCGGTACTTGTATTTATCACACGAGTCGCGCAGTGCATAGCATGCAGTGCATGCAGTGTGTAGCACACACGGATGGACCAATCACAAGATGGCAACAAGGCTACCACTAACGCGCAGTGCCGTCTTGGACTTGGTCATCATCATGACTCATAATTGTAGCTGCAGTAACTGTAGCCCAATATTACTCCTGACGTTGTTGTCGTATATAGGGCTACAGGAAGATATATATGGAAATCATCTGTTGAGAATTCCCCACCCCTAAAATGACTGTTATATTTAGCGATCTGTGGCATAATGACTCACCCTGGTGTTCCTGATGTCGTGAAGAAGCATTCAGAAGAAACAAAATTCAATTCCCATTTCGGATTTCAACAAAACGAGCAATTTTCGGCCCAAATCTCAGTACATACAAAATTCTCAAAAATTCTTGAGAATTCTTGAGAATTCTGCACGTGTAGATCAGGGAGTAGACTGGTGCCATTCGCTCCATTGCACGTAAATGGAATGTAGACTGGACAGGGTACTAGGGTAGAGTTAAATTCTTATGTAGGCCTATTTCCTTATATTATTTCGCAAAGCACTGTGGGAGATTTGACTCAGAATCCAAGTCATTTTGTTTGTACTGAGATTTGGGCCGAAAATTGCTCGTTTTGTTGAAATCCGAAATGGGAATTGAATTTTGTTTCTTCTGAATGCTTCTTCACGACATCAGGAACACCAGGGTGAGTCATTATGCCACAGATCGCTAAATAACAGTCATTTTAGGGGTGGGGAATTCTCAACAGATGATTTCCATATATATCTTCCTGTAGCCCTATATACGACAACAACGTCAGGAGTAATATTGGGCTACAGTTACTGCAGCTAAATCATATTGTTGCATATTGTTGGTAGGGGGGCGGGGGGTGGGGGGGGGGGGGGGGGGCTACATGTATTTTACTACTTGGACTGATTGTTTTTAGACTTTTCTTCATTAATAGACCCTATTGTCGATCGGTTATTTCAACAAGGGCGCATCCACTATTTATATTCGACGTGCACACTATGCCCCTTCTTTTACTTTTACTTAGCCACTTCCCTGGACCCACATTGGACTCAACCTTCCCCATTCACTTTGCGTGGTTTATAGGGATGGTTTGATCTCTAAGTCTAAAACCCTGTACTCAACACATGGGCCTAGTTAGTTTGCACTGTAATGATTCGCTCCACCTCGTAGCCATTGAATTTTATAGGAGGTATTTTCGCGTGGTGGGGTATTTTCCAATTGCTCTGGGATCCACGATCTTGTGCGTGAAACAAACAGGCCCTTGAATATTACTGTTAAGTGCAATAGCGCACCGCACTTGCGCTAAAAATAGCACCTGATCTCAGACAAACATTGCAACCATGCAAACGTTTGTGCGTGTGAGCCTACATGTACACTACATGCGTGAGACAATGTTTGTCTGACATCCGGGGATTTTGTGACGTCATTAGTGCAGAGCACTATTATTCTCATGATTCTCAAACCCGGGCAAGTTCAAACTGTGCCGTGTGCAAATTTGAACCTCAAATTATTTCTGGCCATTTTGAAATTGCGTGCTGTGTATGTTGAAGCCAGGAGATCTGTGCTTCACGAGCCATCTTTGCTGACATGATCATGAAGTTCAACTACATGGTACAAGTAATTTTCCCGAAGCGTTTTCAATCAATCTTCTTGAGATTATTGAAGTTATTGAGACAAGAACGTCTTTTATTACTAAAATATGAAAGTGAAAAGGTTTTCTTATTTGAGTTTTGTCTTTCTTTATTAGCAGGTGCAACCAGTTACCTGTTTACCTGCATCATGGATGGTCCCGGTTAGGCACAAGACACGTGTCAATCCACCAAAAGCTAGAAAGAAAGGCCGTCTACTGCTCAAGGATCAGGAAAGGCTGAAGACCAAGGCAGAATACAAAGAGAATCCCCAGAAGATGCTGCTTGAAACGCTGAAGAAAGCAGGCATGAAACCGGGTCGTTCATACACAGAACGCCCGGTCACAATCACATGCACAGGTGAAGAATGCCATCCACAAAACTTGAGTGAAATTCAAATTGATTACTTTGATAACCCCTGAAGATGGACAGAGCACACACTGCCCGAAATGTTGAATTTGTACCAGCCTGTCTCAGAGCCACACCTGGGGCCTTTCTTAAAGCTCTACTCTGGCTCAGGCTCCGGCTTCGTCTCTGTAATCCATATGCTGAAAATGTAGGTTGTGGTTTTTCATTGAAGCTGAAGCTCTGGTTTTTTTTTTTCAAACCAGAGAATCTACTTCCGTGTCTGAGCCAAAAGCCTCTATTTTGATTCTCATTATTTTAGAATGGATGCATGAAATGGATCCTGAGCCAGAGCCGATTTTTGAGAAAGGCCTCTTGGTCTCAAAAGAGTCAACAAATTTAAATGATGTCACTACAATTGTCCTACATCCTGCTGCACAGTTTTTATTTTATCAATCAAAATAAGTTTGTGGATCACATGTGAAGGCTATTTGATCATTGCCCCATGAATTCAAGATGATCATAAATTCATTGTCAGATTTACATAGCACCATGTGAATACCCTCTCCTTCGGAAAAGAGTTATGAAAGAACCGAAGGCCTCAACTTTACGATCCTGGGATTTAATCTGAAATCTGAACTTATCTTTTGGTCGTTTTAGGGGATATATTTGAGCCTTACGTTCCACCAGAAGGCGATGGGAAAGCGATGTCACTCACACCCGAGGTGAGAAATTAGATCTCAAATTGCAGTTCATTTAATCTGCTAGACCGAGTTTGAGGGCGCCCTTTACCGGCTGCCTCTTTATTAGTTTGCTGCATTTTCGTGGGGTGCTGTGGCCTAGTGGTCTGGTGTGTTGAACTCAAAGTCTTGTGGTCAATCTACAGATTGTGGGTTCGAATCCAGCCATAGGTTAATGGTGCTTGCGTCCTTGGGCAAGACGCTCTGTTTCATTATTGCTCCTCTTCACCCAGGTGTAAATGGGTACCTGTGAGGGTAGTGATGGCTTTGTGGTTTGATTAGCCTCTGTGCCCTGAATATAGTAGCCGGGGCTATATACTCCCCAGGGAGTTGAGATGGTTTCAGGAATGTAAATTATGGCCCAAATTAATTTGCTCCATAAGCGTCATGCGTGGCGTATACCGGTGCATTATAATTGTCCATTATTATTATTATTAAATAGGCTAGGCCTGCTAGGTCAGCGGCATTTTTTAGACCATTTGGATACCCTACAATGGAATAAAGTGACATTGAAATAGTGCTGAATTTTAGAAACCTGCAATTGACTCAAGTTGACCATGTCGTCCTTGTGTGTGTGTCATAGGGAGCTAAGCAGCGATTGCTGAGAGTGAAGAATGTCGGTGTGACGCAGCTGAACCAGCGTAAGATCCGACAGTTTGAGCCGGAATTCACCACATCAGAGTTTGCCTGGAAAGCGCAGAAGATCTTCATCGATGCACACAATGCCCTGCAAGAGTAAGGAGTTTGTTTATTTGTTCATCTAATCTATCGTGCATCTTGAGAGAATACCTCCATTGGTGTTTAATACTGTTATAAGGCCCGACGTTTCGATCCTAGCAGGATTGAAACATCAGGCCCTCATAACTCCAAGCATTTTATATAATTGTTTCAGGTCAATATTTTGGCTGATGAGCAGTTTGCAGCAATGGGAGACTTTAGAGAACCGGTCTTCTAGTCAACAGCGCACACACGCGGAAAACAACGTGCGCATGTTCACAAAACAACGCGCGCATGTTCACAATTGCGTGCGCGTGCGCTGTTGACTTAAAGACCGGTTATCCAAAGTCTCCCATTTATTACTTGTATTGTTTATTCATAAGAACAGGGCTCAGAACTGGAGACAAATTGGTCTGAATTTGGTTATCACCGTTCGAATACGATGATGTAACTTTCATACATATTAATATTTCATAACGTAACAGAAATCTCAAAGCACTGTGTTATCAATGGCCATTGAGCCAAATCCATCAGTGTAGTTAATCACATATTTGTACCTATTTACTTCTGGGTAGATGGAAACAATGGACCCTTCCGGCCTGTCAATCAAACTGTATGCATTGACCAATTAGAGGACACTTTTTAATCAGGTGACCCAGAAAGCTTAACAGCGGTTGCTAACCTAGGTCAAACTTGCAGTATATATGTAACATACGCACAAACTGATTTGCCAGTCGCTGTGGACACGGCGGGGCTTAAGAGCAAAGCCGGAATGCTTTAGTAGCCAGGGCATCTTGATGAGTGATGTCATCACCTTATCTCTCATATAGAACTCACAATTTGCTGATTTATCAACAAGGACTGAGGTTTGTTGTTTCAGACCACTTGGCCTCTGTACAGATCTACATGACCTATTCAGGGGTTGATAAATGTGTCATAGTTATCTTAAAATTTTTATCTAAATTGTTTTTTATTATTATTATTATTTTTTTTTTTTCAGCTTCGACAAAAATGTTCTGCACAGTTTGGTGACAGAGAAGGCTTTCCCTGTGAGTATAGTAGGGAGTTTACAAAATAGAGGCTCCGGCTCCGGCTCCATTTCGTGAATCCATTCTAAAATAACGGGTATCAAAATAGAGGCTTTTGGCTTCGGTTTAGAAGTAGATTCTCTGGTTTGAAAAGGGAAACAGAGCTTCAGCTTCAATGAAAAACCACAAACTATAATTTCAGCATATGGATGACAGAGCCGGAGCCTGAGCCTGAGCCTTTGTTTAGTAAATCCCTATAGGCAGTAATGTGTATTAAGAGCCAGACAAGTATAAAATACAATGAGCTGATGTATCCTTGTACTGAGCTGACTCTGACAGTCTTGGTGCAGGCAGTCAAAGCCCAGGGGTTATCAATACAGCTCTAACCTGTGAAATGGGAGACTTTAGAGAACAGGTCTTCGTGTCAACAGCGCACGCGCACGCACTCCTACGCATGCGTAAAACAACGCGCGCATGCTCACAATTGCGTGCGCATGTGTTGTTGACTTGAAGACCGGTTCTCAAAAGTCTCCCATTCACAACACACCAAGGCTTCATCTGGAATTGTATGTTGGAATTGCACCCATTTGAACCACAGTCACTTTCCTAGGTTAAAACGTCAAGCGAGCGTCCCTAATGTAAAATACTTCACTTTGTGACAGATAAGTATTCCTTGGAAATTCCTCCTTTTTGAGTTAATTCCAAAGATCAGTTATGTGAAAACCTTGTGTATTAACCAATACACCATTAGAATTTCCCTGTGGAGACATATTCAACCTACTGTCCTCGGTCTCCACAAGGCACCATATATGCATTCATTGTCACACATCATGGTGTAAATCATGTTCCCTCTGCTTTGTCAATGCAGGAAATAGTGAAGGGCTTCAGGTATAAAACCATCCGATGGAAGTTTCTAGAATCCATTGAGTCACCGAGGGTGGTTCACATCCGCTGCACTGACATGGTCAACAAGGGCAACCTGTACGGCCAAGTTACTGTTAGAATGCACACTAAACAGGTAAGGCAGGAGAGGTATAAAGTACCAGGAATTTATAAGCACATTAAATATTGTCTTAAGAAATATTCACAGATTTATCTGTAACTTACAGGGTATAAAGATGGCGATGGTAGAAACATACCATTAAAATTTGTCTGCCTGAAATGCTGCATTTATCAAGAAAAGAGTAAAACCAATTGTCAAAAACAAAATCCTGTGAAAAGATTTAAAAAATAATGTGTGCATTTGTCGATGTTTTCTCAAAAAGTGGGCACCATATGGGACTGGAATTTTCACAGATGACTTTTGCTGTATCTTTCTTGATATTTTTGCCCATGAATCTGTATTTCTTTGACGAAACCCAAAGTATGAAATTACCTTTAAGCCATTAAATTCTACCTCACAGTGCTTTCGGACTTTAAAGGACACATGGTCCGGGGCTCAGGCACTGCGGACTTAAAATGGGCCCATGTACCAAAGAAGGTAGCAAAGAGGTTCTGAAAGGTGTCTAGACTTGAGGTTCTTGTCAAAATGTTGTGAAGTGGTTACTCGGATAACTATGTACCGAAGCGCAACTCGGGCAGCTAGCCTTCCAACAGAGAAGAGCAGGATTTCTGCATTATACATCTTTGTTGATGACGCATTTCCAATCTATCCAAACAAAATGGCTATCACAACATGAGATGGAAACCTACATTGCACTGATGAGTGTTTCACTCAATTTAACTTGGTTGGTCAATCATAAATTTCTGCTAGACGAGTTAATTCTTCATTATGCAGCCTGTGCAGCCTGTACTAAAAAGTAGAGCTTACGATATTCCGGGGGTTGCAGGTTTGAATCCCTCTACAGTCAGTTGAGTTTTTCTCTGTTCACCTTTCAATGACTTATTTATTATTTCCTTTTGGTGACAGACACTGGCTATCTACGATCGCTTTGGTCGTCTCATGCTAGGAAGCGAGGACATCCCTAAAGATGTTTTGGAGTATGTGGTGTTTGAGAAGTATCTATCCGGAATGTACGGATCATGGCGAGTACATGGCAAGATAGTACCCGAGTGGGCTAGCTCACGTGAACCAATCGTTAAGACAATGATCGTACCTGAGCTCGAGGAGGAAGAATTGGAGGAATCGACAGAAGTCCAAGATGAGAGGAATGTGGAAGCTGCACCGCGGTGATCCGAGTAAATCCCTGGAGGGTGTTGTCAACTGAGTTGCCCTTCTTGAGCTTGGTCCAAACATCAAGACATGGACACATCAGTGAGACTGATAACCTACGGAAAATAGTGTCGTTATTGGAGATGAACCACCGCCTGAATGACAATAGTTTGATTGATGAATTGATGTTTGAACATATCAGGGGACGATATCACTAAAGTTTTGCGATCATCGCTAAAGCCCAAATCCATCGCTATAAAACGGAAAATTTATCACTACTTTGCATAGTAATTTCCCGTTAAGCGATGGATTTGGGCTTTAGTAACGATCGCAAAGCCTTAGTGAAATCGGCCCTAGGGATGAGATTTCTCAGATTTATTTGTTTTGGATCTCATATTTTGTTCCCCACAGGCTGTGTACAAAAGTATAGGAGATTTTTAGAGTTCAGATTTTGTATGACCCTGTCAGTTGTTTTCAAATATTTTTTACCATTGGTCAATCTCATCCCTGACATATCCACTTTGTCAGTTTGACACTTTATTTCCTTGTAAAGTAGAGTACAGTATGTCTGTTTGCTTACCCAAATCTGTGGATGAATATCTCTCCCAGTGATGCATAGGGCATACTGGGAATACCAGTTTCAACATTCGAAGATCACAAGTAATTGTTTTTTATTGTGGACCCTACTTGTAGCAAAAATAGTCTTGCTATCCTTTGTGCACGACATACAAAACAAAATTATAATTTCTTTGGACAATGATATTATTTCTTTCGGAACATTTAGGGTTGTTTAACTTGGCTTTGCCTTGTGTGCACAACACTGAATGTCCAAGTTTTACCTGATGATTTGGTCCATTTTATGAAGAAAACGCATTCAACATATCTGCAAGTATCTACATGACTTTCTAGTTTTTATACACTAGGCAATTATGCAGTGATTATAATTGAAGGGTAATGAACACAAGGAACTATTACTATTAAGGCTACTTATGAATCTGTTGTCTAGAGCTAGGTCTAGGTCTTCGCTCCATTGGAAATATGTGGAGACACGAAGAGAATAGACCTAGCCATAGCTCTGGAAGCCCGTTTTGGACACAGCCTTAGTTTCACATAATTCCCCACACCATTTTCTTTTAATCTGGAATATCGTCTGCTTTTGGAAATGATTAAATCATGTAACTGGCCATACATTGTAAAAAAAAGATACCAAATGAGACATTGTGTTTAATCTTCAGCAAAAGGAATGAATAAATAAATAAATAAAAACTATTCAAGGGTGTCTATCGTATTAATTTGTGATAGGTATGCCATCATGGGCCAGGACGGAGAGGCCTATTTGTCAGTGTTGGTGTACTCGTACTTGAGTACAACTCGAGTACAGACAAATACTCGGCCCGTACTCGATTCCATGTACTCAAATTTTGGGAGTACTTGACCATTTAGTGCAAATTGTATTTTTGTTTGATAATGATGCCGATTTCTGATAAATTATACAATGGGAGTATGAAGATCGTTGGGAGTTGAGTATCAATTGGAGTAAGTTGTACTCGATTACAAGTACTCTAAAAATTTTGTTGAAGGTGTATATTACAGTGTTAGACTAATACTAATGTACACTGACAAAATAGGTGCATACAAGACACCCGCACAGAGGCGGAGTTGGAAGAATTCTGGTCAATCTTGTTAAAACACAAAGAAGTACCCCGGTAAATCAAAATCTGAATACTGGAAATCCAAACAAGTAAGAAATAAGACATTTGAAACTATCTAAAAACAAATAAGATTTCAAAGGCCAGTTTTAAACCCAATATTTATGGAAGGGGATCGTTAAAGGTTTTTAATTTTACAACTTCTCAGGGTTCAAACAAATCGATGGCTGATGTAAAATCTCATCTTGTTAAACTAACGCGGCAAAGAGTGTTGACGAGTCTGTTTCTGTGTTTCAGTAAAAAAACACACCAAACAACGATATCTCGCTAACCATTCCATATGGACCACAGAAAAGAGAGATCAAAAGCTAGCTACATTGGATAGGTGATATCCATGGTTTGATCCTAAAATGTATTCACTGCATGGTCATACAAAATAATATCTGAAAACACCAACAGGAAAAGCTGAAATTTTTTAAATTCCTATACTTCAGTACAGAGCAGGATTGTCTGCACAGAGCAGGTGTAAATAAAAAGCTGAAATTAGTTCCGAGTCGAAATCTAACCCCCCCCCCAAAAAAAAAATCATATTCCATTCGGAATTCATATTAAATTGTCCACATCTCCACCCTGCTACTTTGACAAGTCGATCATTGTCTATTTTGAGTAATCAGCAGTACACAAATTATTGTCAAGCTTGTTAATAATGTGATTTCTTTTGATAGGCTCCCAACCAAACAAGTCTTTTGCTAGCACTATGATTAGGACCGAACCTAGATCCCACATGTTTATGTAGTGCACGGTGCTATCTAAAACATGTTTTAGACAACACCGTGCACCTGTCGTGCATGTCGATGTCATGTACGCGCGCGCGCGAATACGATCGAGTGCTTGTATGGGGTGCGGACAGTTGGGCTTTTCCATTTAGATATATAGGGGGGATATAGGTGCATGATTAAATGAACAATTAATAATCACCATGAAATAACAACGGTCTGTGATATAACTTGTATAAATCGCACCATATTGCGTGGAAAGTGATTAATATATCTATGTTCACCATATACATGCTTATTGTGCGCAAAACAATGTGCAAAGTTAAATGATTTAACCCCTCTGATATAAACCTAACTCCCTATCTGTCAACGTAAGACATGCTGAAACGAGCCTCTAGTATAGCAACCAGTGACAGCAACGGCTACGTCTATTGTCAGGGCATTATAATGCATTTACAATGGGCAGTTATCAAGACCTAGCTTTAGACAACTAGTTTCGTGTGTAGCCGTTCTCAGTTGTTAGTATATATATCGTGGATAACCCCATTTGAGTAACTGTCAGGATGGCCGAGCGGTCTAAGGCGCTACGTTCAGGTCGTAGTCTACTCTGTAGGCGTGGGTTCGAATCCCACTCCTGACATAGTTTTTTTCTTTTTTGGTCGTTTTCAAATCCCTTTTTTGGCATTGCATTAAAATTCAAGCCTTGTATTCATATAACTGTTTGATTGTATTTTTTTTCATCTTTATTTTCTAGGTTAAAGGTACAGTACATGATTGGTATTAAGAAAACAAAAATGTTCACAGATTGACCTATCTTAATGGACATCAACATGATAGGAAAACCCCTGATAAAATATTTCTGCCTGAAATGCTATATATAGACATGTATTTGTATATGTACAATGATTTATGTCTCACGAGATCAAATACATTCTATATGTTTTATAAGGAAAAAAAAGAGTTGTTTTTTTCGCTATTTTCTCGGGACTCAGATGTCCGATTGAGCTCCAATTTTCACAGCATAAATATTTCATGTACATGTTGGATTAGACAAAGTGTGAGTGCTGTTCAATTCTGTGACCTTTACCAATCATGTATTAATACCTTTAACACAATACTCAACACTGCTCATTTGATTGCATTGTTTTTGGATAACATGTTTGTTAAAGGCATTGCATACGTTTGGTAATGACTCTGAAAATTTATGGCAATAAAAACTTACTTGGTGAGAAGTACAGCTGCTTTGGATAGTATAATGCATATTGAGAAACGTTCAATTCGAAGTACCGCGGTTATGGAAAAATATGTCACTTTTTATCTCCAAAAATTATGAATCTGAGAAGCGTTATGGCCGTAACGCTTCTCAGCTATTGACTTACTGTTATCTGGCGTGAAATAACCGCTCTAGTTTGTCGCCAAAATCTCACAAACGCTACCACCTTTTGAATTGAAACTTTCACAGGTTAGTTTTATGGTACATATATACAATTATATTGGTTTGAAACAAACAATAGGCTCAAATTACCAAACGTATGCAATCCCTTTAAATCAGTTAGTTTATTCCTCTATTAA
The DNA here is from genome assembly GCA_963971285.1 of Astropecten irregularis. Lineage (NCBI taxonomy): Eukaryota > Metazoa > Echinodermata > Asteroidea > Paxillosida > Astropectinidae > Astropecten > Astropecten irregularis. The sequence continues at coordinate 13,057,865 of OZ020250.1, read as the reverse complement.
TTTTGTGTGTTCAGATTATGTTGCAGTGGTCAAGATGGTGAAATCCAACTGGTTATGGAAGATCCACTCGGCCATAGATTGTGGTGACTGTCCATCGATAATACACTCAAGCATAAAATCACATTTAATAGCATACTTCCACACTTGCAAAGAAAATTGACAAACAAAAAAACAGAACCACACTGTAAGTCACAAGTGTACTGTGCTGTGCCTGTGTGCTTTATTTCATTGTCGTTTTTAAGTTAATCTTTGATTTAATCCTTGAGCAAATTAATAAATAAAATCTCACTGGATCTGGTTGAAAATGAATACATGAAAAATCTTCTGTGGTATATAATACAGAATTGAAAATCTCCTTCTTTTCACTTCATACACCATGCACAATTTCATTAGTGAGTAAGTATTACACGGCCTCGTGAACTGGACTATTACGATGCCAAGATCCATCAGGCCGATCTTAAAGTGGCGCAAGAAGGAAGAAATTCTTCCGAACCACGTATCAAAACCGAAATAGATGATTTTTTTCTCCCAGTTCAAATACTATGCTGGTTATTAGTTAGACTTCTCCTTTTATAATGATAACAAGCATATATATACATCATCTTAGTTCTCCATTGAAGGATAAAATACAAGTTCGGTACAACTGTTTCAGTGTGAATGATCCCACTTCTGCCACCATTCCAGTGTTTACTAGTATGAACGGCCAAGATAGCTGCTATTGCATCGATTGATGGTATTTTGATGGCAAACCCTGGAAGAGCAGCAGAAATGAAGGCAAATCATATAAAGCAATAGTACTAGCATCAAATTCTCTTGATTGTCAATGTACAAGTTCCTCTCCTCTGTTTCTTAAATAATTAATAATGTATGTTCTTTAGAAATACTTCTTAGATAATTCTTTTTTTTTTTGCATTATACTTATCTACGTAGCTATGAACTAACAGGTTATTCGTTACAGTAACCTGACTACAAATAATTCTTCTGATTCAATTCAATTCTAAATAATTGTCCTGATATTTTTTTTAGTCTTAATATAATACTATTGTCTGCACACTGTGAGAGGGATCAGATTTTCCAGTTCTACAATGTTAAAAAAGTATAGAGTATCAAAAGCTCTGTAGCATATTACCATTCACCTTTTTTTTTACAAAGGAAAAAACAACTTCTTTACAAACACAAAATGGCCCCAGAATCTAGGGACCCCATCTTTTTTATACCGAGTGAAATGTGCACAGCCGCATGTGGGCATGTTAATTATCAATCAAGCTAGTGTGATTGGATGGAGGCAAAAACCCATCCACTGACAATAAGTCTGGTCATCTGCACCCAATAGATCCCAATATTATTCATTATTAGTTTTTATTATTATTTTTGGTGGACAACTGGAGGCCGAAGCCAGACTAGGTTTTGAATTGCTCATAATGTTTGTAGAAACACAACTGTTGCTGCCTTTGGTTGTACTTTTAACAGGACAGCCTGCTACACACAGCAATGGATAAACAGTAAACTGAAGTATATTTTTTCCTGGTCCACAGTGTTTTAGTAAAATGTGCAATACACCAACCATCACAATTTGTTAAATCACCATCACAACCATCAACGACCACCACCATTATACCACTGAACACTAAATGTATGACATGGGCACAAGTTAATAAGATCACAGACTATTTTCACCAGTTAAAATATTTTTTTTTTTAGATATGGTGTACCACAACCATCACAAAGAAATCCAAAAATTGGTCAACACTTAATATATATATTCCAGAATTACATGTGATGTTAAAAAATAAAGGCATATCATTATAAGTCTCTGTCATAATTTAATCTCCAAAGGTTGGTAAAAAATGTTGTATTCAAAGTGAATGGAAAGAGTTGATCCCTACTCGCATTGTGCAGCTATCATGAAATACAAAGCTTTAATCTTAATAATGCAGTTAACTTGTCTACATAATGGCTTGAATCATTCATTACTTAATGTGCTACATTATTTTTAACTCATTTTAAATCTACATTATATACTTAGGTATATTTCTATATCTTTCTATAGAGGATAGTCCTAATGTTAATCTTGCTTGCTTTTGTACTATAATAAGCTACCTACTGTCTACATTGTTCTTTCTATATGTCTATTCTACAAATGAAATGGTCATCCTTCAAATCATTTATATCCTCAGCAATATGTACATGCAAAATGTCTCTCTGTCCAAGCTAGATGGACATTTATATTGTTTGTATACTACTTATTAAGCCGTGACAACTACAATGACTACCTCTGTGCTACTTCTTCATATTCAATAAATTTAAATGTGTTTTAAAATAAATAAGTAATACATGACTTTTTTACTAGTTTTAATACATTTCATATAAGTATGGTGCTTCTTCTTCTTCTTTTTTGTTATGAATTATTACACTAAATGTGCAATTCATCTTGAGGTAAACTAACAATTAAAGCTATAAACATGAATTATCGATCCTTTGCTGAGAGAGTTATACGATCAAATATTCCAATCAAATAAGTCCAATTCAAAAAAAGAAAAAGACGGAGAAACAAAATGAACCAAAACTACAAGACAAAAATGACGAATGACCAGATAAGCTTGCTGGCAGTGAACTTGTAGAACATTTTCTGAGAGTATGATCATCAGGATCACGCATGATGATTTTTTTTGTCTTCCTGAAATCATGTGAACAAAAAATTATATACAACAAACAATATTGTAAAATGAAGCAACTTGGTAAAATAAGTCAAAGCTAAATTGTAGATGTTCAAATTGAAGCTCAATCAACAATAATAAAAAAAAAGGTAATATTGTGAATGTTTTCATTTTCCCTAAGGAAATATTAATCTCATTTGATTATCTTTTTCTGAAAAGCACACCACAATATAAACATATTCTATTACATAAGTAGAAAGAGCCAACCAAGAATAATGTAATCATCAAATGCTACTTTTAAGTAGAATTCATTCATATCAATAAATACCAATATAAATAATTTAACATTATCAATAAATAATAATAGTACAAGAGTGTTGTTTAGTACTTTCTCTTTCATAGTGTAATAAATAAACATCTAGCAACTAGTGTCAATCCGAAGGAAAGTCATGAGATTTTGTTTCTTTCCTTCTTCTGCCCCGAGTTCTAGTATTCGGGGAAAAACCGCTAAGATACTGTATCGCTGCCCTTTCTGTATTTGATACCGGCAATACTACGTGAAGGTCTATCTAAAAGCTACAAGATATGTTACTGGAATGCAATTTCACGGGTGAGGAATGAACGTCTTTGGTCACAGTTCAGCATGTGTCAGTACCGAATCCCCCCACCCCCATCCCCTGCCCCTCCCCAACCCCCCTCCCAGTATAAAAAAAAGGTACGACTATGAAGAATTCTCAGATGTTTGTTGACCAAATCGCTTGGTACTACCCTGCCCCTATGTCTTGCTTAATGGGCATCTTACATCTTATTACCCGTCCTTTTGAGTTGATTTTTCCTCTTTGTTAATTTGCGACACTACATGATTGATTGGCAGTTAATACATGGTTTCCATCAATTCACCAACACGTCTTCCTCAGTACCCTCTGAAAACCAAATATTGCACTTTAAAAATATAAATATTTATAAACCTGTGTTGGCATAATTTATGCATGCATGCATATAATGCATGTCTTTATATTGCAGCACTCCCAAGCCACAATGAAAACATCGAATTCCACAAACTACACAAAATTGTTGTCTTTGATTTACCACACAAGAGTCACAAAGTGTCAGATTAGTAGTGCAAACTATCAAATAGAAACCCCCACCAAATCACAAATACAATCAGAGATGTCCATACTTAATACACAAGAAAATCATAGAGAAAAACATTTAGGGACAGCCTGAAAAATAACCACGCTAAAGTTGACAGTGATACAATGATATTAAGAGAAGCACTGATAAGCTTCTTAAAGATTCTGCAATGTATACCTGTTCTATCTGAGATGTTCAAGACAGAAATCAAGGAATTCATGCAAAGATAATGCCCTATCATACAGGGGGGATTATGAGTTAATGAGAAGGTTTTGAGCAATACCTTGTTTGTCCATTACTTGTGCAATTAAAGTAGCATGGTCATATTCAAACCACTACAATACCACAACTCATTTCACAAATTTCACAAATGTGTGTTAGTACGACGATGTAAACAAGACTAGTGTATGTCAAATTTGGTCTGTTTAAAATGGGCACAGAAACAAGATAGTTTTTATTTTAAAAAATAAAGACAATTTCTCAAAAATATGTATATCACGATGCAAAAAAAGATGCATCCTGGAATAAAATCAAAACAAACCAAGCCATCTAATTTTTCTTCAATGCATGGGAAATGAAACTTTGGACGGATGGAATAAAGACATCAATTTGGTACCAGCTTGGTGTGTTTTTTGTAAAATCTTGTTTGTTTTTTACTTTATAGTACAGAATTCACAATTGGTTTTCAACATTCAAATCGAACTGGATCATCATAGAGTACCACTGAAAAAAAGGAAAAAAAAGACCAAAAAAAGAAAGAAAGATTCATCACTATGGTTACAGTACAAGAACTGGAACTGCACTGAATGGCAAGGAACAACGGAGACTAGTTCTAGTATCACAGAAGAATTCCAACGACAGCACATGTAAAGATTCACACAGGATGAGTTGCTATCAAAACCAGTTGATTTATCAAAATAAATAAACTAATCAATCAAAAAAGTTAAAGGAATATTAAACAAAAAGAAAAGAAACAGGGTGTCGATTGTCTGAAACAAAAATAAAAATAATGACCAAATCGAATTACATTACACGAGCAAACAGGGTCCCAAAACAGGGGGTTGACAATCCAAAGCATTCTAGATACTGAACATTCTAGAAAGAAGTCCACGAAAAAATGACAAACTGAGTCAACTATTTCAATTGACTGAAATATCTGTATAGAAGTACGGACTGGCAATGGTTTGATCGCAGTACACTACGTTCTATCAAGCCACTTACTATTCCAATGGATACAAATCGGGCTCAGTAAAGAGCACAAAGATCCCTAATGAAATTTGACAGATAAAGATTAACGTCAAAACGTGTATGAATATGTAAATGTGTCTATATATTCCACTAGCTCCAAACAACTGTCTAGTCATTCCTTGAGAATCCAACGACGGGTTGATGCTGATCCATTAATTGCCCCTTGGTACCAAATGAGTGGTATGATCCCACCCCTTGGCATCTCCCACGGTTTGCCCGACTCTTCAAGAGTCCTTAAAATGTATACCACACAGTTTCCAATACTATGAGAGCTTTCAATCTACCACATCAAATGAAAATCAAATCCATAAACAGATGTCACCTAAAAGTAAGTACAAACTCGACAGGGTAAAAAATAGAAACTTTTTTTTTAAGTACAACATAATGCTAATTCCACTTGCTTGCGGTGTCGTTTAGTTTCCCGGTTTTCTCTTTCTTCGGTTGTAGGCCAATAGACTTTAGTAGCTTGGGCGATGTTGAGAGTTGTTGTTGAGGTCTCGTGTCACTGTTTGTTGATTTGGTTTTTTAAACACACACTGCCGTGTGGGTAAAAATGTAGGTTTGGTTGGTGCGCTAATGCCTGTAATCCGATGGAAGTTAACCATTAATCTGGATGATGTGCTACCCTCATAGTTCCACATTCACGCTACATCCCTCCTGTGGAAACAAGGACAAAAAAGTCAAAGGTTAGAAATCACATGAGTACAGGCCTGAATTGGGCTCCACGCTCACAAGTTCAAACAAACAAGTCGCACGTTGCCCAATTAACTTACACGTAAACGTTGTGAAATTTGTCCGAACATCCGGGTAAATATAGCTGTCGATAACAAAGGGCATATTCTATAAATAGCTCGAGGGCGGAGCCATATTGTCAACAACATTTACCTTAAGTAAATGTAAGTACCATGTAAGAATAGTTTGTACTTTTGCACTTCTATTTCGTTGGCACTTCTCATATTAAAGGTCTCAACGTTTCGACTAGCCTGCTCTAGTCCTCATCAGGAGTAGCAAGGAGTCAGCAAGGAGTAGCAAGTAGGAATATTGACATATTGATATTTTACATACACTACACAGTGCAAACTACAAAATCTTCGCCAAATCCCGGTGGAATGACTTCTAAGCATTCACTTCTTATTTTTTTTCCATTTTTGCCCAAAGCAAAGGATTAGGCCTAATGGTCTTCACGTCCACAGCTCCGGCCTTGCAAGTACGCCAGAATGAATGCTACACAGTCATTCTGTACAAGTGGGTGGCAGCCTGGCAGATGTAGAGTAATGTGTGGGCAATTCACCATTCACAAAACACATAAATTCTCCTGCAATATTCATTACAACACGATGTCAATATTCAGCATAGAAATTGCCCGACTGGAAACTTATGCTGTTCTAAATGACCTCTATGAATGTCCGACTTGTGACACAATTTCTGGGCTTTTTTCATGATTAGATGCAGTACATTTTTGAACATTTACACATATGGATGTGTATTCAATGACTGGAATGAGGTAGAGGCAAGCATGTCCTATGAAGTTATCTTGGTTTTGAGATACAATCGCTGATCAGAGACAACTTTGATAGGACGCAAAATGTTGGCTAGTTCGGTTTAAGGCAATCTTGTCAAGACGTCTGCACTGGGAAATGACAAGTAAAAATCCCACCAAAAGCCAAATTTACCCTTTCTTTTTCAAATGATGCAAGTACTGAACATGCAGCGTTGAAGGAAGGATATAAGTCGTATTCATTTCAAGGTTTAAGACTGAAAACATCACCATCATATGAACGAGCCTTCTCCAGGTAAAAATAAAAATAAACCTGACCATAGTCCGCAAAAAAGCTCTAGCTTCTTGCGACGAGGCAATTTTAAGTTCATCCCTCATCTTTTAATGACAAAGCACCTTCCATGCAGTCACAGACATTCATGTATAGGAGCCATGACTGCCGCATTTTGGGATAACAGGCTGAGAGATGTTGGTTAGAACTTTTACTACAGAGAAAGCAGACAGAGAGATTTCACATTATCAGCAGTGTATGGTAAAGGTGTCGCATTTGGCAGAAGCACAGGCACAAGATGGCTGATATAAGCTTAACAGCGTCCGCTGACTGGAAGGACGACGGCTACAAAAAGTCAAGAAATTGCGTCTTCGCCCAAGGTGTGGTACCTCACGCCAGCACACGGTGCGAGGAAGATTACACACCCGCTGAGGCAGAATCATCGACAGATGGAACGGGCTGGTGGGCGACTGACTTATAGTTGCAGATCCTTCCACTCCTTGAGTGGGAACTCCGGAAGAGGACATTGCAAGACAGGCAGAGTGAATATATTTATGACCTGAGTGGCACAGAGTGCATGCACCTTCGGCTGAAATTATCAGACTTCCACTCTCGCCATCTAGGCATCTTAAGCAGTTGGTGTCAGATGAGACCGGAAAGATCTTCATCCAGAGTGAAGGACCTCAATCAACTGCAGCAAGGTGCGACAAGCTAACACAGTGCCTGTGAGCTTGAAGTAGGCACAAACACACCAAGCCCAAAGCAATCATCCCAAAAACGGCACTCAAAATGCTCGAGGGGAACCGTACACATCTGCAGAGTCCAAAGAAACTCGTTGCCAATTCACAGCAAACCAGACATCCCCTGGGACTTGGACAGTATCACGTAACTGGTTAAATAAAGTACGTTTCTGCTTCGCCCTCAAAACTGTGTAGTCTTCTGCAGGCAGGCTGGCTTCGCTGAGAAAATCCGGGAAGACAAACAAATTCCCCAATGAAATCACAGGAAAGAAGCTTACAAATGAAAAATACAGCAACTCATATGCCTTGGAATCCCCACTTTCCCAGTGAAGGGAGGATTGTACGGTCTCTGTCCAAAATCATCTGAAATGACAAGCCTTGTCAAAGAGCCCATCTTGGGCATGTTGTGATAATTCATAATATAATCAGAAGAAGTGAATTCACACAGGAATTCTGGGGAAAAGGTGCGGGCAACGGACCAGTTTCATATCCCTGTTCAATCTGCAAGAAGAATCCTGGATTATTTGTTTACTTGTGTCCTTGCTTGATGCAATAGTAATTTGGTTTAAAAATAATGATGAGATATACAAATACAAGAACGACAGTGACGGAAAAAGACTAATTGTGCAGAACAACATAGTTTCTTAGAATTTCTTTAGAATTTCCTGCATTCAGGACACCATTCCAAGCCCCCTGACGAAGACCCAGTAGGGTCGAAAATTTGGCCAACACTTTAATTGGTGAGCACTTATTTCTTATCTCTTCTATGCTATTTATTACCTACAGTGCTACGCAGTACCTCCAGTTTCAACATAGTTTCTTTTTTTAAAGGTTTAAAGGTAGTATCATACTTTGGTTTTTATCAAAGAAATACAGATTCATGGGCAAAAATATCAAGACAGATACAGTAATAGTCATCTGTGAAAATTTCAGTCCCATAAGGTGCCCATTTTTTGAGAAAACAGTGAAAAACAGCCACAGTATTTCTTAAGTCTTTTCTCTTTTATTTTTGATCTTTTAAAAGATCAAACAGATTTTCGATCCTTGTTTTACTAATTTCTGGATAAATACACCATTTCAGGTGGAAAAATGTTAACGGTATGTTTCTACCACCACCACCTTCATACCCTGTAAGTTATACGTAAATCTGTGAAAATTTCTGTTTTGGTTTCTTACCAAAGTATGATACTACCTTTAAGGTTTAGTTTGGATTGCATATACTGCTACAAATGTACGGATGGTCAGACATATAAGTATTATAGATCAACTGTTCCAGTGACAAACTGAATCGGGTAAAATTCTTCAGTCTGGAACTTTAAACACTTAATTCGCACTCACTCAAAATTGAGAGTAAAGATGACAAAACAGTGTTAATACATTCAACACGTACAGTCAAATGCATCGATACGTTGAATCTGTCAACAGTACATGCATCATTTTGAATGGACCAATTAGGAAAGAAATCAATCACCCATACTGTACGTACGTACCACCACTGACGACAAGCAGATATGAACAACTATAATGAACATTCTAGAGAGTACAAGAGAGAGAGAGATTGACCAGTACTACAAGTAAATAACAACAAGCAAGGCATTTCCACTGATAAATGAAGAAGTGACTGTCCATTGTCCATGCAATATGTCAAGTGTTTCAGTGCTAGCTGATCTAGGTTCCCAACTTTAACCTTTGACCTGTAATACCCCTCAGTTTTAATACAATTAACATTTTTCTAGAGTATTCAAAAAAGCCATTTTAAATGATAAAAAAAGGGGCATTCCGATAAATTCATGATAACAATTAGTATTTAATATGCAAATTAGGTTTGCCCTTCACCTACGTGGATGAGCACTGCATACTCAGTGCTTGTGAGTACACGTGAAAAAAAATCATGTGCTGGCTCAGGTGGGATTCGAACCCACGACCTCCTGCTTACTAGTGTAGATGCCATACTGCTAGGCCACTGAGCTAGCTGGGGTCAGCGGGGTGAATCGATGGCCTAGCGGTATGGCATCTGCACTAGTAAGCAGGAGGTCGTGGGTTCGAATCCCACCTGAGCCAGCACGTAATTTTTTTCACATGTACTCACAAGCACTGAGTATGCAGTGGTCATCCATGTCGGTTATGGGCAAACCCAATTTGCATATTATGTATTTCCATTTAATATTCATTTATTAGTATTTACTCAATAATAATTTCATTTTTATCAAAAGATTCTATACTATGGCGAATAGATATGGATGATTTTCTTGAATTGTCCAAACAAAGCAGGTTTGGTTGTAGAGGGACAGTAGGAAATATCACCTATTTAGGATGCAATGTCAGAGTGATAAAGTTTTGTCCAAAATCAATGAAATTGACATTTAGTTATGGTTACAGTCTGGTACCCATCCCTATATGCACACATTGATTGATGCTATACAAATAGTGTTAATCTGGTTCCCCAGAGTACCCTTGGGGTTAATTACCAGGGTTACCAGCCAGACCCCTTGCCTCTCTGGCTGGCTGACTTTTTCTGCTGCACCTTTTGTTTGCCCAGGCTCTTAATGCCAGAATTATTTCCTAACAAAATATTTGAAAGAGCTTTGTCATCAATTTATCACTTTTGACCATGTTTTTCTTACAGATGTTTTGCTGCAGGCGAGACACAAACTTATATCATGTAGGAAATAAGTACAGTGTCCTCGATATGGTACGTACCTTGCGCGATGCATTTCCGATCATAAATCAGTAATAATGTACTATGAAGGTGTGCGTACATACCTAGCTCTGCTAGCCAATAGGCCTATACTCCTACAATGAATGGTACTAGAATACTATAAACCCAGATATGATAACAACTATATCGACAAAACAATACAATATGTAAATATACCCATTTATACCCACAGAGATGTCACATGGATATACCCACATCATCCCACAGTACCCAACTAAGCCCATATGAACCCATAATAAAGGCAGACTAATAGCAGACACAGCCCATTTAAACCCATACTAAACCCACAGGGACACCCACATGAACCCACAGTGAAGGCAGATAGATACCCAACTAAGCCCAATTGAACCCATAACATAGGCAGACTAATAGGAGACTCAGCCCATTTATACCCACAGTAAAGGCACATATGGATATCCACATCAACCCACAGAGAAGAAAAAACCCATATGAACCCACAGTATAGGCAGACTAATATCAGACACAGCCCATTTATACCCACAGTGAAGGTACATAGATGTGGATACCCATCAAGCCCATGTGCAACCATGTCCATGGTTTTAGTAATTCAAAAAATGAAATTAAATGAAAGAATGAATCGTTTTAGGAATCCAATGAATCCCCATTGTCTCAAAGATTTTTCTTGTAACATTGCACTTTTCAGTATCCCATATACATGTTATTTTTCAGTACAAAAAATCCAAGTCATACATGCCATCGCATTACAGAGACTGTGTAAGGTATGTCACAGTTTGTTTCAAATGCGTCTCTGAAATGCTGCACAACTTTATACTGGAACCCAGCGCACATTGCATGACCCAGTTTCAGAAAGCTATATGAAGTTGCCAAGCTTGCCAAAGCTGGACAAATAGTATCAGTGGAGGAATACTTTGCACAAGTTAGTCACCGTGAAACGTGCATCATAGTCAAGTAGGATTCGGTCACACTGCAGTACGTTCTATCAAAGCGTTTTATAATGTGAAAGTACAACATGGACAGTCACACTGAATAGCAAAAAGAGCATCACACATCCCCATGGAGATCAAAACCACACAAGAAAAAAGTTGGATTGTCAAAACCGCACAATACTGCCCACACAACAACTTGTACAAATTCCAAAAAAAAAAAAAAAACCAACATGGCTGGCAAGAAAAAAAACATGGCCACCATATATAGATACCAACAGGGTTGCAACAACTTACTGCATGATTAAAAGTACCCTGGTTGTCATAAAGAAACTTGGTTGCCATGGCAGGGGGTTGCTAGGCAGATCAAATTGGGGAAATCCTTTTCATAGGATTGAAATAAAGAAAGAGAAATGATACATGTCTTAGTACATGTATGCATTCATTCATTGAATAAAAAAATAAATTCATTCGTTATATTAAAAAAACTTCATGGTTTCACTAAAATTCAGTCTTCTGATGGTGGAAAAATCCCTGGACTATAGCATGCGTGGTGCTGGGCTCTATACAAACAATGTATGATAGACTTGGACTAGTTTTGGAAGTTCAGGGTTAACATAACGCCTTCTGGCTTCTTCTATGGCCGTTCATGCAGAGTCAATTATTATTCCCCCTTCATCTTTCCTCCCAAATTCAGTAAGTATTACTCGTACTGGGCTAGATCTGCACTGTTTGGGAGCACAGTTCCGATCCCTCATCACTAATAACATTTAAGCTGGGGTTTAAAAGGCATGTGGCCCAGTAATAATGCAGTGTTTGGATTCTGCAAGATTCAAGAGAGTTCCTGTAAAGGTTCCTGATTTTCACTGGGTAAGGGTTGGTGAAGGTTCCTGGTTCCCATGGGGTAAGGGTTGGTGAAGGTTCCTGGTTCCTACGGGGTAAGGGTTGGTCAAGGTTCCTGGTTCCTACTGGTTAAGGATTGGTCAAGGTTCCTGGTTCCCACGGGGTAAGGGTAGGTCAAGGTTCCTGGTTCCTACAGGGTTAGGGTTGGTCAAGGTTCCTGGTTCCCATGGGGTTAGGGTAGGTCAAGGTTCCTGGTTCCTACTGGGGGTAAGGGTAGGTCAAGGTTCCTGGTTCCTACTGGGTAAGGGTTGGTCAAGGTTCCTGGTTCCTACGGGGTAAGGGTTGGTCAAGGTTCCTGGTTCGCCTTAGGTAAGGGTTGGTCAAGGTTCCTATGGCGCAAGGGTTGATCACAGGAGGCCACTTTCATGAAGCTGACTGGCATCAAATCTAATCATCACCAAGACCTCCAGGCATCTTGGCATTCTTTGTTAAAAAACAAAAACTACTCGCAACTTCTAGGCCGAGTGAGTGATACATCAGTGGATTACTGTCTTGCAAACCATTTTTACTCATCAGCAAGACTTCAGAGCTCATCAAATTCAATGTGCTTAGCAGCTGAATGAAACAGGCCCCTGTTTTGTTGGTAAAATATGTTTTTTGGAGGGTCAGGTTGGGGGTTGGGGTTGAGCCTGTGCTGCAGTACAACTGTCTCTCACCTGTAGCATTAAGACCATCTCCTTGAAGTGGACCTAGTACGGCTTGTTGGCATCCTTGGGACGCTTCAGCTGCACCTTGAGGCGCTTCATGCCAATCTGAAACCCGTTCATAGCCTGGATGGCAGCCTGGGCACTGTTGCAGTTGTCAAAACTCACAAAACCTACGGACAAAGAGAAATACCGGTCAGAGGCATTCTAAAAGCAGAGCAGAGCAGGGAGCACAAAAAAAAAACAGAAATGGGAGACGGAGGAATTGAGAACTTAAAACTTAGAAATGAGAGCTGAGAACAGAGAAATGATAATGGACATCGGGAAAAAAAAGGAAACACATAATGGAGAACTGAGAACTGGAAATGGGGAACAAAGAACTGAGGGACCGAGAACTTAGAACTGAGAGCTGAGAATGCAGAACAGAAAAAGCAGAATAGGAAACAAACAGAGAATGGGTACAGGGATCAGAGAACCTTGGAGAGAGAACTAAGAACTGAAAATGAGGAGCGAAGAAAAGAAGGAACTGAGAACTTAGAACTGAGAACGGAGAACCGAAAAAGCAGAAGAGGAATTAAGGGTACAGGTATCAGAGAACCTCAAACAGAGAACTAAGAACTGAGAATGGGAGCGAACAACAGAGGAACTGAGGAACCAAGAACTTAGAATTGAGACCTGAGAACGGAGAATGGAAAAAGCAAAATAGGGAACAAACAGAGAACGGGTACAGGGATCAGGGAACCTTTGGAAAGAGAACTGAGAGCTTAAGAACATAGAACCGAGAACTGAAATGTGAAGCAAAGAACAGAAGAACTGAAAATGAAAAACAGATAACATTGAAAGGAGGAGAGAAACAACAGCCAAAATGAGGCAAGAAAAAGAAGAAAGAAAATACAGGAAGCCAAATTTACCGAAGCATTTGCTCTGATTAGTGCAGCGATCCACAAAGACCTTGGAGCTGATGACATTGCCGAACGGCAAGAACATCTGCATGAGCTCATTATCCCCAAACTCCTGAGGCAGATGATAAATGAAGAGATTGCAGCCCTCAGGACCAGCCAGAGAGAATCGTACAGGAGACATCACAGATGCTGCACAGGGAAGGGGGGTAAAAACAAAGGAAAAGATGACAGGCAGAAGGTAATGAAATGCTTAAACATGTTGAACATCAATACCAAAATATATTCAGGTATAATAAAACAAGGGCTAGATTTCGCAAAACACTATGATTAATCTTAAGATGAGTTGTTAGTATATCACCACAGTGATTTGTAAGGTGACATCACACTTTGCTTAGCAATTAAGAGTGATTCTCATTTAAGATGAATGTTAATGCTTTGTGAAATCAGCCCCAGGTGTCATAACTCTTCTATTAACAGGACTTTGTGCATAGTGTTGTATGTACACCATAGAGAGCAAGTCTTTTCCTAAATTTCTGCGATGTGCATACCAGTAATAAGAAACTTTGAGCATCTATTGCATCACAGAGAATTGGATAATAAAGCAGCACTTAGCAAACAGCTGCCACAGTGTAAGGTCTTTAACCGCCATTTGGCCTTTCAAAGAAAAAGTTTCAAGCCCAATATATGCCCTCATTTGTCAGGACACAGTGATCACCACAAATGAAGAGCTAAGGCCGTGTCCCAAATCTCGAGATCTGCGACCACAAATAACACACAAGTCTATGGAAATGGCTTCAGTCACTGGCTAGTGGCTGCCATAGGTGCGTGTGTAATTCGCAGCTGCAACCAGAGATTTGGGACACAACCTAACATTCTTTGATGCATTTAACAAATCGCATGTGATGAGTTAGTCTTAATTCTTCAGAATTGATCATATACCCAGACAAATATTAGATTTCAACATCTCGCTTTGTCTATAAACACGATCTAACCACGTAGGTTTCAGCTTGAATAAATATTGCAGCCAATGCTCAACAGTTGCTATTGGTTCTTATAGACTCTACAGAGGTCTAGGGATATTTCAATCTATGGGCATTAAGTCATGCATTTCCAAGCAAACAACAAATGCCAGCATCAGAAAGAAGCAGTTCTTGGCCAATGTACGGAGGGCGCCCTCACACATAATAAAATGGTATATTATGGTATTTGCTTGGATCAGCTCTACTCATATAATGTCATGTCTCTCTTCATATTTCTGATGAAAATAAAATTAATTTCACCATTTTCTAGACATTTGTGGTTATAGGTACAAAACACATCTCACCAGCCTGTGGGAGTGACTAGATAATGTTCTTCCTGTTTTTTAACTTCTTCGTTTTGGGTTTTACCAGTGTTTTGAACTTTCACCTTCCTCGTCTGCTAAGAACTGCATTTTCTGATGCGTCACATTCAATAATGCCAAGCTAATTTGAATAATCAGGGACTGACTTTAAGTCCAAATATCTAACCATTCATAAGTTACTCATACATGCCAATCAAACCAAAAATAAACAAAATGAGACAAAAGTAAAGTAAAGGAACTACATCATCTGGCAGTAAACCAAAAAGCGACCCTCAACCAAAGTCATTTGTGCTTTTGTTTTTCATTTGCCTCAGCATATTGTGGATCTAGTCTTATATTGGCCCAAAAATCCCCGTTAACATTAGTGTCTTTAATACTCTGCCACTTGGAATCACACACTTCACAACAACTTCAATGACATTTCTTTCCAACCACCAAAACCTCACCGGTAATGACAAAACAAAGAACAAGAAGCAAAATAAAAACGGACAAAAAAAAAATTATGAGCAACCAATTACTGCAGTACTGCAGACAAACAAATGGTAAATACTATCACCCTTCACCCCTGCCCAAAACATTTGAACATTTGCTTCCAAGAATTTAAGATGTTATAGCAGACGTGATAGATTTAATTCTACTGTATGTCCAATTCAATGACTGTCGACCAAACAGGCAAGAGAAATGTGTATAAAGCCTTTGTACTGATGGCCGCACATTTCTGTTTACATGTGCACCGTCTATGAAACCAGTGGTCCTCACTGCTTTGACCAATAGAGCCAGAGCCACCATTTGGAGCTGTCATGGCTCGCTGCGGCCTTACGTGCAGTTACGAACATAATAGCAAAAAAAAAGAAAACCCCCAAACCTGTAACATTTGTCTATTGTCTTTCTGGACTAAAATAATTTATTTGAAGAGAGAAGAAAAAAAAATAAAAAGAAAAAAAGACCACCACCCCAAAAAACTTCAAAATTTCACGCGGACAGCCTGACGGCCCAACGGCCGGACCGCTGGCCGGACGGAAATCGGTATTACATAGACTCGCACTGCTTCGCAGCAGCTCACCAAAAACACCAAAGTAAAAACACAATGGGAATACATGGTGACACAAGCTGTTTCCCACTGCAATGCAAAACAAAATCAAGCCCAAGAAATAAAAAGGGGGAACGAAGAAGCGCATATATTTGCATCCATTCACAGCCAGCCAAGGCAACCCAGCACAACAGCATTGCATTCCATCAAATAGATCAAGCAGACATACTGCCAATATCAGGTACGGAGTATAAATGTGAATCTTCCTCACGTTGCTCTTTAGTGATGACGGAGGCATACTCACCCTCCCGAGCCTGAGGGGTTTGCATGACGGTAGTCTGCTGGGCGGGGAATCCCTGGGCTAATTGCCCGTAAGCGCTGGGATAAGTAGCTGCAAGGGGAGTGGGAGAATGGGGGAAAAACATGAAATCATTAAATATCGATTATTGAGGACAGTAATTTACAATTTGTATAAGAATCATGGAGGCTTGACGTTTTAATACTAGCAGGATCTTTCTCAAAGATTTTACCTGTAGAGAAAGAGCCTGTTTGTTTCAGGCACCCGATCAGTGATCAGGCACACTAAAGCTGCTCTGGATACTGTTTTTTAGCGTATCCTGCCTGTGTAAGATCAAATATGGCGACCAAGATCCGTGGCGAAACAAACAGGCCTAAAGATCCTGCTAGGATTGAAAGGCTTTGAGAAAGATCCTGCTAGGATCGAAATGTCGGACCCTCCCAACTCTGACCATTCTCAGGTTAGCCTAGTATTCTGGTTGAGGAGACTTTGCACCATTCCTCTTATTATAAGGCAAAGCTACACGTTGTAGGGGAACCGTAGTCAAATCATGACCATTGGATGTTTGTGTAATATGGCTGACCATTGCATGGTTTGGCAAATGTCCAAACATGGAATGGGTGACCATTACATGTTCCAGCTACTGTACATAATGTTATGACAAGTGTAATTTAATCAATAGCATGATAAGGATCTGTATAGGAGGTTGTATAAACTTCAACAAACCACAGATAATTTTGCGAGGTGGCTATAAAAATTATCAAGCTTTTAAGTACCGGTTGGCCTAAAACGGAAAGCAAAATCCAATCATTTTCCAGCAAATTATTAAAAGCGAGATAAAGTCCGTCTACAACCAATCTCTGATATATTCCCAAATTGATTCCTTGTGAAATATGCAGGAAATAATAATATATTCATGTGTTTGCCATTCGTCAAAATGTCAAGTCTGAGGTAATGGTTGGTGTTAAAGATACATGCAACAGATGTCGAGCTGCAATGGTGTGCATATTAAATCCCTTCATCTGTTTATTATAAATCAATACAGGTAAGCATCTGCCTACATGCATTGAATATTATTTACATTTCATTTGACAAATGTTCTACCAATCACACCAGCTGGTAACTCATCTATTAAGCCAATAACTGTTAACTGATATTTGTTGGCAGAGTGCTTGAGTAGGTGATTAGTTGTTTAGGATCAGTGCATTTTATAGTGAATCCTTACTGGATTAGGTTTACAAGTGAATCTGTTGTAAAGGGTTAGTGAATATATTTCCTAGGATCAGTGGACTATTTTGTTCTATGGTGAATGTGACTTATAAGCCTGACATGCTTTACAGAGTATAATGTGGATTTGTTTATATGGGTATATAAAAACAGTGAATTCTTGCATTCTTCTAACTTCTCTTCATAACTTGTCTATCTCCACTCCCATTTATGTCCATAATGATAGCGAAATAAAATGCTCAGAGCATTAAACTAGGAGTATAGGAGGGCCAGTCATTTTGAATCTGGCAAGATCTTGATCAGATTCTGAAACTACTTTGTGATAGATCTTGCTTTAGGAGTGAAACATCAGACCCTCCTAACTCCAAGCATGGAGGAAGGATAAGGCCTGTCCTCAATGCTCCAAGCATTTGATACATTTCAACTCATCAGTTTGGCTGATGGGCAATTTGCAGCATTTTTTTTTTCGCTTTTATTCATACAAAAAATTACCTCTTATTTCTTATTATTTTATTTTGTTCATCTTTTTTTTTTAACTATTGAAAAATGATTTGCCGTGCAAGTACTGAACTTGTATCAGTCAGTTGTACACTTGACTACTGGAAAATGGAAGAAGATTGAAATTTTTCTCCTTGTTTTTGTTTTTAGCAGCTGCAAGTGCATGTATGCATGAATACATTGGCTGCATAATTTATGCGAACATGTACACTGCAACGTTGACAGCCTTTGTTTTATACAGTAGGTTTATAAACTAACCACTGATTATATTTTTGTCTGCTCGACAGGAAGACGCCACCAGCCGATGCTACAATGCATCATGTATGCATGCATCAGGCTAAAATCAATACAAATGATTGATGCGCCTCCATATTGCACGAGTACTAAATGATGCTCCTCAAATGTGTTGATATGAAAAAACAAAAATCAGAATTGGAAAAGATATGCAGTGTTACACAAAAATTTGCCCCTCAGCGACTAAAAGCTGATAGAATTTTTAAATGAAGTGCTTTTGACATTACTGTTGAGAAGGAAATGGGTTTTGGTTAAAAGATGTACATCATGTACCCTTCTGTATTTGTTTTGCAAAATTATAGGGAGGAAAATGGATTGGAATGGTGCACAAGGGAGGGAATTAGAATCCTAAAGGGACAAGGTATACTTGAATAATGTATTAAGGAGCACCTTAATGCCGACAGGAAATATGAGAGAGGAAAACCTTTGTCAATGAGACAATGGCAATGAACGAAGGCCATGGCAATTCATGAGGATTCTCACAAATTAAAAGGCTTTCTAAAATATCCTCATAAGGCAAAAACTGACAAATAACACTCATACAAATTGTCACAGTGAAACAAGCAAATAGGCCACACAAATTTGACGGACAACGGTGGCAACAAACATGCCAGTGCATGCACATGGATAATAGGAACACATGAGATTTCATTATTCCCCACATTCCAAAAAACATGATCTATGCCTTTTAAAGGTACAGTGCAGGATTGGTAACATACCCAAACAGAAATGTTCACAGATTTATGTACAACTTTCAGGGTATGAAGATGGTACTGGTACAAAACATACTGTTAAAATATTTCCGTCTAAAATGGTGCATTTATCCAGCAATTAGTCAAACAAAGACCAAAAACAGTTTTGATCTCGGGGTAAGATCAAAACCATTCTTTATGTTTTATAAGAAAAATTGAGTCAGGTTTTCGCTTTTTCTCGTGACTCAGATGTCCGATTGAGCTCAAATTGTCTAAGGTTTATCATTTCATGTATATATTGGATTAGACAAAGTGTGAGTGCTGTTCTGTGACCTTTTATACCAATCATGTATTATACCTTTAACTTCCCCATCTTTGATTTTGGTTCCGTCTTTCTTTCAATACCAAAGCCATTCCCACATTTTTTAACACGTACGTTCCCCAAATTACTGCAGTTGGCCGGAAAAGGCATAGATTTTCATGCGCTTCCCTTGCTCGATTCATCACACTCCGGCTCCCACGCACATAAGGGATTTGTACACCAGACTGCAAATCACATTATGGACTGCAGTGGAAACAGGCTCTGTTAGGAGTGCTCAATTATGATGCAAACCCTCCACAAAAAACACCTGCTACTGCTCTATGTGTGTGCGCTGTATCACTTGAAAATGCCAGCAAATTACTACGCCACTCCAATATTCATAATATATCCAGCTTATTGCAGGGTTTTTTTTGTTCAAGATGATGGCTTTTGTGCCTACTTTGTTTGGATTTTCGATCACAAATGGAGAAAAAAAAGCTGTAAACCAAAAAATGGATAAGCTCAGTACTGCGCCTACAGATCTTTCTATAGACCTTACTTTTGCAACGTCACAGACAGAGTTTTTGCCAACCAGCATGGCGGAAACTATGGCGAACCATCAAAGCCAGGCATAACAAATAACCACATATTTTACCCAATTTGTTCACAACGTTTCATAAGCATTGAAATATATTGCTGAATGTAATGGAAACAACACAAGCAATGCTGGTATGTATTTTGTACAGGTATGGAAAGTTTACAAAAACGTTGAAGTTGGTCACGCCGTCTGTCAAGAAGACGAAATGATTTGCAACATTTGGCCGCCCATGCCAACCAGGGGCAGTGTTTGTAAATAAAAGAAAGGTCTATAAATGATAGACTGGATAGCTCCATGACCATAGAGAGTACGGTACACCATTCCACTGCACATACACAATGTCATTATGTCACTTGTGCAGTATATAGATACATTAGATGCAGTCATGGGCAAAACACAGCATAGGTAGGACGTATGGGTGTGGATTGCTGTAGAGACAACTGGAAAAACATTGATAATAAATTTCATCTCGAAATCTGCTGCTGTGTGTGCGATTGGGAATTGAGGGGGCGTACAATGAAGTACATGTACAACATCTTTTTTTAATGTTATTGATGTTTGAAGAATAAGCAGAAATCTATTTGTAACGATTGGAAAAAACAAATTATGAATGCAAAGAAAAAAAGGAATATAATATTCCTGCAGTATCTGGCATTAGTATTATTTTGAAAATCATTTTGAAAATTATTTTGAAAAATTATTTTGAAAATCTGGAATGGACTGCAAATCCACCACAGCTAGGACCCTGCCTATCAAAATGACAATGCATCCCATGTTCACTTCATGGTGTCACCACCAAAAAAAAGAAGTTTGCGGCAAGGGGCTGGAGTCAAAATGCTGGATTACCGGCGTATTGTTGCATCCCAGTGTAGGCCTGCTGCAGCGGGTCAGAGGTAGCTGCTGCAGCCGCAGCAGTCGCTTGAGCTGAAAACAAAGGGGATGTACATGAAACGATTATGACAAAATGAGAAGTTGCTGGATGATAAAAAAAAACAAGAGCACCCGACCTCCCATCTGCTTGTGTACAGTATGCATATGAATTTGATGATAAGTACAAGTAGAAAGTTACGTGCAATCATGGTGTGCTATATACTTCCTTAATACTTCATCACCTTTTCCAATCCGCGAAACCCCAACTTTGAACTCCCAGTGGTTCAGCACAATAACCAAGCATGTAAATCTGAACTATAGAGTCATATGCCAATAATTTCCCAAGCCCAAATCTGTAAATTTCAGAGAAACAAAGAAAAATGGATAGTCGCAAATCTTCCCTCATTCCCTGAAGAAAATTTTTTTTTAAATGTGTGAAGATTTCTCTTGGCATTTGCTAGAAATGACAAATATGTCCCCGAAATTGCTTTATGATAAATAGTTACAATTTCGAGAATCAAAGCAATTTCTTTTTTATGGGATTCATGGGCATAAAGACTAATGAGAGTACCCAACTAGATTTAAAGAGTTTAAATTTATACTAGATTCAAATGCATCTGCGATCAAAGTCTTTGTTTATTCATTTCTGGTTTTGAAGCTTGATATGTATATATATTCCAGTGAACCGGATTAATGGTGGTATAAACAAGACAGGAGTCACAGGACTATTTCATCAAACCCTTGGTTGATGCTAACTCAAATATCCTGATGCTTGATCATAAAATGTAGGCGGTATCAGCTCACTGCAGCTGAAAGGTACACTCCACAAAAGCAGACATGTCGCCTGTGCATGTATGTCCACCTACATTTACATGTAACCTGGCTTAGATAGCTTAGACAAGCAACCTCCTAGCTTCAGAGGACGAGCTAGTGTCGCCAAAGACTCAAGAATTCTCACAGTAAGTTCTAGTGACAGTTACGTAACAGGGAAAAACATGGAGTCCGACTAGATGACTGTTAAGACATTCACACATAAAGTGCTGACGATCACAGGGTGTTTAGTCATAATAATAATAATGGACACTTATGATGCGCCGGTATCCGCCAAGCATGACACTCATAGTGCAAATAAATTATCATAATTTACCATAATTTACATTCCTGAAACCATCTCAACTCCCTGAGGAGTATACAGCCCTGGCTGCCGTATTCAGTGCACAGAGGCTAATCAAACCACAAAGCCATCTCTACCCTCGCAGGTACCCATTTACACCTGGGTGAAGAGGAGCAACATGTGACAAAGCATCTTGCCCAA
Organism: Astropecten irregularis; assembly: GCA_963971285.1. Classification (NCBI taxonomy): domain Eukaryota; kingdom Metazoa; phylum Echinodermata; class Asteroidea; order Paxillosida; family Astropectinidae; genus Astropecten; species Astropecten irregularis. The sequence continues at coordinate 13,035,779 of OZ020250.1, read as the reverse complement.
AGACGCAAGCACCATTAACCCATGGCTGGATTCGAACCCACAATCTGTAGAATGACCACAAGACTTTGAGTTCAACACACCAAACTACTAGGTCTGTGACCACAAGGCCACAGCACCATGACCCCGTAATAGTCATAGCAAACCGGACGTTGGAACAAAATTTGCCAGGCACCCTCTGGCTGAAAACCTTGTTTCCAGACCTTGACACATCACACATCAAATATTCAATTCAGTTCCGTCTGATGTGACTCCTCAGAAATTAACACAAACACAAATTGTGCATGGCACATTGGTTGTGCCGATCACATAGCAACACTTCCCCCATGCATGGATACGCCTTCCGCCTGGCAACACCAATGAAGTCTATGCTGAACACAGCATCCTTCAACATCAAGTCAATGAGGTCTGAAGCCGATTAAATGTTTGATGAGGATCCAACCAGTAACCATTACACAATGAACCCTTGATCAAATGACAAGGTTAAAAGTGAGAGACTGCATAATACATACACACTTCCATATTCCGTATCAGCATCAAGCCTGACTTGGGTAATGTAACCAATGTGTCGTAACAGTTGTAAACCACCAAGTGGAACTACATGTAAGTCCAACAGAATTTTGGAGGAAAATGCCAAGTGTACAAATGTCATTATCCTAAACAGGATTCCTATTTCAGCAGGCTGCAGCAAACATTTTGAATGTTACTGAATAATGTTGACTGTACTGTGCACAGGTGTACAGAATTGTGCTATATAAGCACACTCTTCGAAATACCATGCGATGCGGGTTTGAGCTGCAGCACAGTATCACGTATCTCCAGTTTTGGAATCATCTGGCGTCTGTATGCTAATTTAACCCAGTGTGAACAATAGTAATAGTTTGATTTCTCTTGTGGGACTATGCAATAGGTGACGATAGGTCTATCATAAATGACATCACTCCTATCCGATTAATAGGGTTCCGCGCTCGTGACGTCACATTCAGAAGTTCGGACAAACAAATCGCACGTGGCCCCATTAACTTACACGTAAATGTTGTGATGTTTGTCCGAACATCCGGGTAACTATAGCTTTCAATAGCGCGGAGCCCTATTGCCATGTGCATCAGAAGTTTGGATGTCTGATGTGTGTTCAAAACATTCTGCACAGTGCGCACAAACACATCTGATGCAGTTCCGATTTTCCTGCAAAGATGGCCTACTACAAAAGAGGCTTACAAGTGTTCCAAGTCTTGGAAAATTCACGTACAATATATTATTCAAATTCAACATGCACAGGTTTCTCATTGAGCATCTAACCCTGAGAAGGCCAGGTCAATTTCAATTTGAAACAAACTCTGTACCAAGTATCCTTGGTCCACGAGGGAAACCGATCAAATCATCTATCAATTTAAAGGTAGTATCATACTTTGGTAAGAAACCAAAACAGAAATTTTCACAGATTTACGTATAACTTACAGGGTATGAAGATGGTGGTGGTAGAAACCTACCGTTAAAATTTTTCCGCCTGAAATTGTGTATTTATCCAGAAAAGAGTAAAACCAGTGACCAAAATTATTTCTGATCTTATAAAGATCAAAAATAAAACAGAACAGACTTAAGAAATACTGTGGCTGTTCTTCAATGTTTTCTCAAAAAGTGGGCACCGTATGGGACTGAAATTTTCACAGATGACTGTTACTGTATCTTCCTTGATATTTTTGCCCATGAATCTGTATTTCTTTGACAACAACTTAAGAATGAAACTACCTTTAAAGCAGTATTTTCATGTTAACCTGGTTAGTAACTCAAGTTTATTAGCTCATCCTGTGCCATTAACCCATAGTCCCACACCAGGTCAGGAAAATCCTCAATGATACAGCCATACCAGGCACGTTCTAGAGTCAATATTGTTTGGGGGGCTAGAAGAGCCAATATTTTTGGGAGGCTGAGCCAATATTTTTGGAGGGCTCGGAGAACCAATATTTTTTGGGGGGCTAGACCCTTCGCACAAGACATCATCTTCTCACATTCACTATGAAGCAAGAATGCAAACTAAAGCATACACAGTGCATTTTCAAGTAATTGCCATGTAATAACTAAAAAGATCCAGTATTTTCCAGCATGTTTTTTTTTTTTTCAATTGTATTTCTTGGGGGAGCTAGACTCAATTCTTTTTTTACAACCCTCCCCCCTCTCACCTGTAGAACAGCGCCCAGGCGTGGTTCTTTTGGGGGGTTAGAAGGGCCATTATGTTTTGGGGGGCTAGAAGACCTAATATTTTGTGTTCTTCTAACACTCGTTTCTGCTATGTCTTATTAGGGGTCGAAAAACATGCACATTATAGCCCACACAACACATTTTTTATATAATTGGCGCTTAATAACTGAAAAAATCCAGTATTTTCCAAAAAAAAAATGTTCACTTGCATTTTTTTTGGGGGGGGGGGGGCTAGACAAAATTTTTTGGGAGCTGTCCTAGAACCGTGCCTGGCAGCGCCTGAACAGATGCTAACAAACAAGCTACAAAATGAAAAGAGCCACCGTCATGAATTATCACGATTTTAAACCTTAGAATCACGGACAGTCGCCTCTGGTATAAGGAATTGTTACAACTCACTTTTTAAAGTGCAGTTTAAAAAAACCACTCCCAAACAAATAAACAACAGGAGTTATAATATCTTAAGGACGGTGCAAAGTATAATCAGTGAGACATAAGAATTGAACTTGGATATGGAAACACCCTGCCGACGGACTGTGAATGTGCCCAATGAACACAGAACATCGAGTGTGAAAGTTTCACTGCGTGTGGAATACGAGATCACAACAGCAGAGAGAGAGAGAAAGACTGAGGAATAGAGTCTGTACGACGACGACGGCAGAGGCCAGAAGCAAAGAGTACGGACTTGCAGGCCAGCACGACCCCGGTAGAACATTCCATTAAATAAACAGCTAGGTGGCTGGCTTAATAATTACATACTTGTTGGTATTCATCTGACGTCAGCTTCCGACACAATTAAACAAAAGGTCAGAATAAAAAAAAATATCATTTGTGGGGATTAGTATAAAATTGAAAACTTGTAAAAAATGTACAAACACAACTATTAATTGAATGATCTGGACTGAAAATACACGAAAATATCACAGCTATATCAAAAAACACACACACACAAAAGTGGTGCAATATATACGACTTTCTTTCACCATTCCAGATATATGAAATAATCACTGCTGGACACATACATGTACTGAATAAAGATGCTGAAAAAGTACACAGAGCCACAGCCATATATACTGTACATGTAGACGATTATTATACCAATGGGTGCATATCATGCCCAAACCGAGTCATTCTATAAAGTGTAATGAAACCAACCATTCCCTGTTCACCATAGGTACAAGAGCAGACAGCCAAATACAGCCAAATTACAGCGAGCTCCATTCAATAAAAACCACCACCAGTACGTGACCACCAGTTCAATATATAGAAATATATATATATATATATCAAGCAATTGTACCACTAAACATACTCAAAACCAGAGGAAATAACCCAACACACAATGATCACAAGGATGACAATCTTGTTTGTTTGTTGGGGCGTTTGTTTGTTTGTTTGTTCCATATTTGAAATGAAAAATTGAGGATGGGAAGATACGATCTGGGATTTTGAAAAAAAAGGGAAAAAATAACAATTTTTTAAACATGTATGCAACTCGATCTCCGAGTTACGAGTCCATAAACTCATGAATCAGTACTAAACACGGTTTGCATGTTCTGAATTCTCTATTGTGCAAATGGCAAGCACAGATATTGAAATGCAATCATGTGGGGTATCGTTTGTACACGACAAACTTTGTGTACAGCCTTCACAGGGACTGCTAGGGACTCACCATACTCTCCGGTGTACTGGTGTATGCCATTGGTGTAGACAGCTTCGCTGTTCTGACCGTTGGCTGGTAGAGCCATGGTGTAGGTCGGCATGGTGGGGGACGGCAGGGATGGAGTCGTACAGTTCACAGTAGCTTGACCGGTCCCTGGAGTAGCAACTAGCAACAGGAAACAAAGAAGTCGATCCACAGTCATTTGAATATCATTCGCTGTGATCTTGAAACTTTCATGGCTGGTTTACAACTTCTTGAGTGTAATGTAATGGATTCCTGTAGCTACTGACTGCTACAATTTGATACTTAATTTGACAACAGGGAAGCCCTATCATAGAGCTGGATAGCTTTGATGGTAGGGCTGCTGCCTGCTAGTATAGCTAGGTTACATGGTTTGTGAGTCTCACCGCAGAGATAGTTGACTACAGGAAGGCCCCTTCATGGGGCTGGATATCTCAGATGACAGAGCCCTGGTACGTTGATCAAGAGACCCCCAGCTTGAAGAAAAGGGGTCGATTTCACCAAACTCATCGTAACTTTCTATCAATCGTGGGATGTATCATGCATTGCAGCCCCACATAGGATACGATTGGTTATCCTTCGTATCTTGAGTTATGATTGATCTTAGGGCTTCGTGAAATCGACCCCAGGGGCCAATTTCATAGAGCTGCTTAGCACAAAAGATCGCTAAGCATGACATTTCTGCCTTAATAAAAACAGATTAACAACCAAATTTCAATGTGTTGTGTATCATTTGCAATTGTTCTTTGGATGTTGTTCGCTGACCATGAACATCAAATTGAATTTTCAAGGGTGGTTTGTTTTATTGGGCAAGACATCTTTAAGCTGAGCAATTTTTTGTGCTAAGCATCTCTATGAAATTGGCCCCTGTTCATCAGTTAAATTGTCCTAGCTCAACTAAGCATAATTATGAAAAAAGAAGATGTATGCACGATTAACCATTTGCCAATGGACCAAATTGTTCAGATTAGCACGGAACTACATTTCTTTTCGTTCAGAGACCCTGGTTCTAATCCTTCCCAGCAGTGAATTTGGACAGAGTTTCCACACCCAGACAAAAGAAGGTTTCCGTTGAAGGGAAATATATCTTACATGCAAAGTCACTAGCGGTAGGAGTCATCGTGGTGGTTCCTGCTGTGAAGCCGTTGGCAGCGGCTACGGCGTTCATCTGCTGGACCTGTGCTGCTGAGAGTGCGGCGGTCATCGGATTCATGTAGGCCGTCGCCATGGTCTGTCCACATGCCATTAATGCCGCCTGTTGCTGCATAAACTTAACCAAAACACAATCACTATCAATTCATATAGGGGTAGGGGGAATCACTACATCTAATTGACTATTTGGGACAACACCAACAAAGAGCTAAATAGCTCAGATGGTAGAGCAGTATTCAGGAGGTCGCAGGTTCGAATCCCACTCCGGTCAATTTCTCTTTGTCCACCTTTCAATTACTTAAAGGTGCTATCATACTTTGGTTTTTGTCAAAGAAATACAGATTCGTGGGCAAAAATATCAAGGAAGATACAGTAAAAGTAATCTGTGAAAATTTCAGTCCCATACGTTGCCCACTTTTTGAGAAAACAGCGAAAAACGGCCACAGTATTTCATAAGTGTTTTCTCTTTTATTTTTGATCTTTTAAAAGATCAAAAAGATTTTCGGTCGTTGTTTTACTAATTTCTGGATAAATACACCATTTCAGGTGGACAAATTTCAACAGTATGTTTCTACCACAACCATCTTCATACTCTGTAAGTTATACGTAAATCTGTGAACATTTCTGTTTTGGTCTCTTACCAAAGTATGATACTACCTTTAAAAAAAAAAATGCTTGTATACAGTAATCCGGACGTACGTTTTTGAGTGGCGCCCTCTTTTTATTAAAACCAAATTGTGGTGGTGTCCGTAGTTTCTCCGTACATTATTTTGTACACTGCCAAATAATTTTTTATTGAAATCTGGGAAGCCAGAAAGCTAATCATGAGCAAAAGACCAGTAGGGAAATCCGGGAGATGTTGTCCGTGTCAAATATTCTTCTAAGTTCATGTTCCTATCAGGAATAAATCGCATGCCACATACCGAGCCGGAGTTATAGCGCATGCAGACCAAAAAAAAACCACCAGAGTTTTTTTTTGTAATCAAAAGAGGGTGCCACTCAAAGCTTGTGTTCAGATAACTGGATATTTCCTTGCTTTTTCTGAGACTGACAAGTGACCCAACCCCATTATAGACCAATCTGACGGCACAACCATGGAGGTAGGATCACTGCGGTGTCCCCGCCCGCCTTTTGTCCGGCAACAAAAGAATTTACGTTCCGCCGTACTCTATACTACAGTGTGTACGTCCTCCTAATCATGGGACATACACCCTGCGATATAGAGTGCAGCTGAGCGTATGCCGGACAAAAGGCGGGTGGGGACACTGCAATAATGGCGGATGGTATGTTGCGCCATCGGGTCGGTGTATAACTTTGTCTGTATATGTCTGTCAGTGACTCACTGCCTGTGCATATGCACCGTAGGCTCCTAGTCCTGCACCCATAGGAGTGATAGACAGTGTAGGACTGAAGAATCCTGACACTGGTCCGGCTGGTACAGACTGCTGCATGCGACGCATCTGCCTCTCCTTCTCGGTATCAGCAAACTTGACCACGAGGCCAGTGGACGATCCCTGTATAAAAGACAATTGTTCACATTTAAGACTTGAAGAATGGAGGTCGCATGATTGAGACTCAATAATGTAGATGGGATGCATCATTTAACAGTTTCAGAACACTACTCCTCACGGTTGGTTGGTTTTCTATTTTCATTGTCCATATGAAAAATAAATGTAGTTACCATAGTTTAAGTATATTTTGAGAGAAGAGGCAAAATGCAAGCACATGTGGCTGTGGTAGCTGCACGCTGAAAGGTTCGTTGATTGACAAACTAATGCACCCATTACAGTGGAACGCCGCTATAACAAACACCGCTATACCGAACATTTGGCTATACCGAACATCATCCTTGGCTCCCAATCTTTGTGAACAATGTATGGGCCTCCTGAACATTGTTCCAGGGGTCGAAATTAACTCCAGTCTCTCGGTGGCCCGCAGGGCCAGTGGACAGCACTGGCATTGTTCCTCAAATCAGTGGCACGATGACTGTTTTTGGTGGCCAACAGACCACTTTTAATTTTGACCCCTGTAATGTTCACTACAACGAACGAGCACTATAACGGACAATTTCTGTGGATCCCAGCGTGTTTGTTATAGTGGCATTCTACTGTGTTATTATCATCACAGCAGGAAACTCTGATACTGTCATCAGGGAGAACCATTAAGACTAGAAGTCTATCTGCCGCCATGTCCAGTGTGACCACGCTTAACTGCACATTTGCATCTCACTGACACAAGTCATCATACAATCTTCTAAAAAATTATCGAGACAAAAATTGAAGAAGAGTTTCTAAGAGCGGAGCACTTACTGGCATGGACACGGTGCCATTAATGTTGTTAATGGCAGCTAGTGCTTCCTTTCGGCAATTGAACTTGATGAATGCGCATCCTGCATGACCAAGACAAAATGAAAAGAAAGAAGAGTTGTCATGTCATGAAGACTGTATTAATGGCACTTGGTAGATTATTACACGCGACTGGGGTCCACTCTCCCCCACGCCCGAAAGCACTGCCAACATTCATTATTTAAATTGATCTAGCTACATGTATCTCATATGCTCAAGCTGGTCGGACTCCGATACTATACTAGACATCATTGGTCATGGGTTCATATCCCACCCAAGCCTCTTTCAATTTTGTTTTCCCACAGCAACACATGGGAAAGTACGATCTTCAATTCATTGAGAAGAGCAGAATTAACCTGAAATTATTAAACAAAATAAGTTCCAATCTTCAGTCAAATAAGGCAAATTCATTTTTTTTTTTTTACATTAAACATGTACTGTAGGTGTTTTTTATCAATTTTTTAAGGAATGAAAATAGAACGAAACATTGATTAGTTACTTCAACCTTCATTCCAGTCCAATACACTTTGCAAAATGTATTAATTGTAATGTAAACAGTGTAAATTTCATCAAATGGCTCGTGTTTGGCAGAAACAAACAGCGGTTTCTGGCTGTGTATGAATTTATGCATATTTCTGTAGTGCAGAATTTCAATGCCTTTGTCTGCTATGGAAATCAGCTGATAATAAATGCATTCTGAGATGCATAATGCAGTTTTCTCCATGATAGCCGTAATGACAGAGGGAAATATACCCCATGGCTCCAATATCCATTAATCACCCCTGTTCCCATACCCACAGCCCTATGGGTCCTCACCCCTTTGCTATAGCCCATATTTGATCTTAACTATCCCATAAGCCCCTTTGTCCCCTTCCCCTGACCACACTTGCCTACCCTTATCCTGCCTGGTCACTCTGACCCTCTTTGTCCTGATCCTCTCATCCATTTATGTGCATCTTAACTTGCACGTTCTTATCCTCTTGTCTTTCAGCCTTTGAGAAAGATGCTAATAGGATAGAAACAGGCCATCCTAACTCCAAGCATTCTATAAAATGCACGAATAAATAAACTTTCTCACGGTGAGTGAACAATCTATGTTTTGCGTTATTTATGTTTTTTGGGTATGAATCTTTTTTTTTTCAAAGTGAGTCCCAATCCTGTACTATACCTTTTAGGCTTAACATGGAGCCTGAGATAAAAATAATGATAGCATGTTTCATTTGTGATGCACCTGCACCGTGTGGATAATTCTGATTCAGAATGCCAGGAGCTGGTTTCTAAAGGGACCAGACGGTTCCCACCAGTAAAATGCTCTTGCTGTACCCAGGAGGGAAAAGATGATCAGTTCACACTGATTGCAACATCAAATTAAACAATTCATGCTATCCGCAAAACCACGTCCATTCCAAAGACAGCTACATGTACCTACATGGTGTACGTTCTATATCAAAATTATACTACATTTCTGAATTGCCTTTCTGAACTGATTAAAAAAACTAAAATTCTTGTACAATAAGAACAATTGATTTGGTAACAATGCCAGTACGGTATTCCAGAGGTCATTGGTTTGAATTCTGCTCCACTCGATATTTCTGTGTTTACTTTTCAATGACTTAAAATCAATCCCGTCAGTTTCCCTTGTGGTTATTTGATGATTGAAATTAAGACTCTGACTTGCTAAGCTACATCCACAGAGACCTTAAATATCTAAATCAGATAAATTTTTGTTTGCAATACAAAAATTAATTCTATGACTTGGGGTATGAAAGCATGTTTATCGGATGAATTTAACAAATAATCTTTTCAACTAACCTGGACTATGGCACAAAACGTGGAGAAAAAAAGAAGAAGAAATTCTCCTAAGACTTAAAGACTGAGTGCTTTAACAATTAACAATGAACCTACAATTACAACTGATGTGTTCAAGGTCCTGCTGGTATAATAATGACAGCAGCAGCAGTACCACGCTGGTACCCAGCAGAGCAGTTGAGTTATTACTCACCCCTGCTGACCCCATTAGCATCGCGTAGAACCGTGCACTCGTCAATCTTGCCAAACCGGCTGAACATGGCCCTCACGTCTTCGTCAGAGTGGTGCTTGTTCAGCATGCCCACAAACAGCTTTCTGTCCTCTGCAAAATACACAACATTCTACATGTTAAAAACGGGATTGGGTAGCATCATTTGCATACTGTCCATTCACGACATGGGGCCAATTTCAATCCCTGCTTAGCACAAAAATTTGGTAACCATGAAATTTCTGTCTTGATAAAAACAGGATTAACTACCAAATTTCCATGTGTTATGTATCACTTGTGATTATTCTTTGGCTGTTTGCTGACCATGATTATCATATGGACATTTTAATGGTGTGATGGTGGTTTGTTTTATTGAGCAAGCTTGGCTTTTTGTCCTTAGCAATTTTTTTTGTGCTTAACAGCTCCATGAAAACGGCCCTTGATTAATCAAAATAACAGAAAATGATTGAATTCACAGAAATATAATGATGATTTTCATATGGTATGTAAATCATGTAGGGTAATCCTCCTTGTGTTAAAGTCATTCACTTTATACACTGCATATCATTAGTATACAATGGATATTTTTTTTCAATCTTTTATAAGGCTATCAATGTCCTGTGAATTTCCATGTACTTTTAAGGTTGTATTATACTTTGGTAAGACACCAAAACAGAAATGTTCACAGATTTATGTATAATTTACAGTACAGGGTATGAAGATGGTGGTGGTAGAAACATACGGTTACAATTTTTCCGCCTGAAATGGTGTATTTATCCAGAAATTAGTAAAACAACGACCAAAAATCTTTTTGATCTTTTAAAAGATCAAAATTAAAAGAGGAAAGACTTAAGAAATACTGTGGCCGTTTTTCACTGTTTTCTCAAAAAGTGGACACCGTATGGGACTGAAATTTTCACAGATGACTGTTACTGTATCATCCTATATTTTTGCCCATGAATCTGTATATCTTTGATAACTGAACCAAAGTATGATATTACCTTTAATAGGAATATTATAATTACTTGAATGCAATGTCTGTTGTGTGCCACTGACTGTTTACTCTTCCACATCTTGTGGCTCTTACAAATTTGGGTGCTTTTTAAAATGAATTTTCAAATTATAAGGTCCCTCATATTAAATTGTGTACATTAGGAAGAGGAAGTACTGAGAGAGCCCCAAATTTATACTAATGTCACATTCTAACCAGCCCATGCTCTAAACGCCTTTCTGGGAAATAGTTATAATGTGATGTCGTTCTCTCCACTAATTTGTGCACAAACTGGGTTGTCTGAAAAGGTGGCCATATTTCTCTGACTCACTTGTTTTTTGAAAAGGCAGTTGTTCAAGATTTCACCGCAGTGTGTGTATGTTAATTTTTGTTTTACATTTCCAATTTAATTCTTAGTGTGTTTCCTTCATCCACTGGCCATATGAAGAGCACATCCCATACTGTGAGATAACATATACACATTGTAGATATTAAAACAGCCTAGTATTAGCTTAAATAGAAAAAAAGCATGTAGGGCCTATAGAGAGCGTGCATGTGACGTCACTTGACAGCTTATCGGCCATTTTGGACGGCACGCGTACGCACGCACATCGCGTATGCGCGCACGCGTACGTACCGGACAGCATCATTATATGCACGCACTTCTGCGTCTGCGTACGCGTTCGGTTGATTTGCAAGCTACGCGAACACATGTGGGTTACATACACTGTACGTACGTGCATTAGACATGTGTACAGCGTTGCCGTCCAAAATGGCATCCTGATCACGTAACTGCACACCCTCTATACATGTACAATTAATTGTACATTGTGCCATTAAACCCTCTGTGGTAACTACTTAATTTTTGGTATAATTTCTGCAATGTTGTATATTAATTTGGTATGTACACATATAATTTTATCAGGCCTATTGAATATTTTTTTAAATCAAGAGCTATATTTGTCACAGATACATTCTTATGCTTTTATGGTGTGATTTTTAATTAATATGAAATGCTATTTATATTTAAATTATCATTATTTCACATAATTCTGGAATAGGACGACAGTTTTTACGAAAAAATGCTTTATTAGGCTGTATTTGTGTCGTCCCAATTTTTTTTCTTGAAAAATAGAAAGAATTGTATTATTGGAAAAGTTTTTTTTTTGCAGGGGAATCCTCGTACTCCAAAACCTTTGTCCAAATTTGGTTCTGCTGGGTTTCTTATTATCAAGGGAAAAAACCTTCATTTTTAGTGCAAAGTCTCCCTTAGTACCAATTCTTAGTTAGACTTATACCGGTTTTATGCTAATTAATGGTGAGAACAAGTTGGCCTTACAATTGTTCAATTCATGGTGCCTCTAATTTTTCAACACGATCCAAATATGCACAGATACTTGAGGTGATTTATTACAAGGTGAAGGTTGAAATGAGACAGATCTTTGTCTGTCAGGCACAGATCCTAGTCATCCACATCTTGTCCAACGAACAGCAGCCATAAATAAAAACCCCTGGAATTCTAGTCACTACAAAGAATCCGTGTGCAAAACAATCACGGCCGCTGCAAAGTCACTTCACCACGTTCTCAGGTCTGAAGGTTGTTTTTGTTTCTAGCTTATTTTTGTTTTTCTCTTCCACCATCTGATCACAAGGAACGTGTTTTTTTTTTGGTTGACAGTCTGACGTCAGAATGTTAGAGTGGCATTACCCGAGCATGAAGCTCATTGCACTCTGTAAAAGGCGTCATGCTTCGTCAGCAAGCTGCAGTGATTGCCTCATGAGCCTTTTCTCTCATCTTGTTTTCTTTCGTTTTTTTTTTCATTTCTAATCATGCATCATCCTTAAAGCTGAAGTGTATTGAATTTTTACCTCAATTCTTTTAAAGGTAGTATCATACTTCGGTAGCATAGCAAAACAGAAATCTTCATAGATTTACCTATATCTTACAGGGTATAAAGATGGTGATGGTAGAAACATACCATTAACGTTTTTCTGCCTGAAATGCTGTATTTATGAAGAAAAGTGTACAACCAGCGACCCAAATTATTTTTTATCTTTTAAAGATAATATAAAAGAGAAAAGACATAAGAAATACTGTGGCCGTTTTTCATTGTTTTCTCAGAAAGTGGGGACCGTATGGGACTGGAATTTTCACAAATGACTGTTACTGTATCTGTCTTGATATTTTTACCCTTGAATCTGCATTTCTTTGATAAAAACCAAAGTATGATATTACCTTTAAGCTGGTACACACATATACTCCAGAGGGGAGTGGACTATGCGTCCCTTCAGAGCGTGGTAACTCGCTACTGTACGTACCAAATTAACATAATGCTTTTCATGTGCGCACCACGGCATATACTTCACTGACTCCTAAATCAACATTCCCCTTGACAACCATTCAATTCTAAAATAACCCCAGCATTCCTTATGAAAAGTAAACAGAATGGTCTGTGAGGTGAAAAAGGAGGGGGAGGCTCATACAGAAAGAAACATGGAGGGAAGGAATCAGATTTTGTCCGGGGCTAGTTGGCGAAAAAAAGACAGCCCACAATGCGTGACATTTTATAGCCACTGGTCGGGGGCTGGCAATTCCTGAAATCATCTCGATTTCAAACTTGAACACAATCAATGGCCGAGAAATCAGACCCGCAAGTCGGGCTTCTCATTCAAATCATGTACGTCACACACATTGGTCACATTTTACCCACATTCAATTAAAGCCTTTCTATTATACAAAATAAAAAGGAGATGGAAAAAAAAAGAACAAAACAAAACACGTCATCGTCCAACATGACGTACAGGGCAATATTTTACTCACTTTTATGTCTTTTCAGGTTTTTTTTCCTTCTTTCATTCCTCTCGGTTTATGTGAATTGCAAATTCCTTACTGAATTAGTTTCCCTCGCAGGAGTGCATTGAGATTGTCCATTCTAATCACAGTACTCTGTTGCTTTTCCGGGCAATTTCGTTCCCTTGGTCTGTTGACAAATGGGACTTCGCCCTTTTGTCAATTTTACTTTTTTTTAATCAGTTGATTTAAAATTCTCATTTTATGTTTTGTTTTAGTTCCATTCTAATAAATTAAAATGAAACACAACCAAAGGCTTTGATTATTTACGGCCTAGTTTGTGATGATTAAAGGGAAATAAGCTCAACACTTTAATGATTTAAAAATGGATGTTCAAAATATGAACGAAAATGTAAGAAAAACCCAGAATTCATTTCTTTTATCAATTAAAAGTCATACATTGATTAAATAATCCATTTAGCATGATTACTACCCCATTCCTTTTCATTTTTTTTATATTTGGTGCACAAAAGTTAAAAACCACTTTTTCATGGCAAACGAGGATTAATATAAATTATATAATTTTTTCTTCTTACTTTCATTTCATATCCTGAGTATCACTCTACATAACGTACACGAACACGTAGTCACGTACTATTTATGGACTAATTGTATTCATCTATGACATGTATGAAGACACAGGTTTCTGAGCCTGAGGTTTGTGTGGGCGTATTTTGCACAATTTTTGTACAATTCATCGAACTTATTTACGAACTGAATTTCGCATAAAGTGTGCATTGTGAATCATGATTAATTTCTATAATGTGGAAAGTCAATGAAGGTAATTAATACATACATGTAATTATAATGTATTATTAATACAAAATTATAATTAATGCATTTATGTTCTCTGTGCTTCAAAATAGAATGAAATCAATCTTAACTGTACATGTAATCTCCTGGAAAAAATGAAAAACATAAACCAAAATGATAACATTGTGCTGCAAATTAATACAGAAATATGTGATGAGATTGCATATTCTGGCTTTGATGTACATATACTGTACATGCACCTCATATGAGGACGACCATGAACTATACAACAAAGCTCTACATGTGAGTGACCTTTCCTTAAAAATGAATCCTGGTATCACCATGGCATTTCCATGGCAACCATGGCTATACGGTGCTCTGGGTTCACACTGGTAAACCCAAGGTACATACATGTAATATTGCCATTTAATACACCATACAGTGTGGTCATGTTTGTCTCACCAATCTTTGGCAGTTCATATTATAAATGCTAAAGGGAATTAAGCACTTGACCAAAAATGACAAGAATTCAACAAACAAATTCAGCAATGCGACTGTACTAAAAAAATCAAAGATTCCAAATGTACAATCAAATGATACTGAGGAATTGTCACAATTTGAGTATTTTCCTTTGAAACTAAATTGAATGGAACAATTTAGGAGAACCGAATGGGGTTCAAAGACAACAAAATTTCCAGCTTTAATCTTATAGGCTCGTCCATGGAAAGAGAACTGAGTCATGGTTGACCTACATGTCCATGTACTTTGAATACAATTCAAGGCACTGCACTGATAGATAGAGATGCAATGAGAGATGGAAGTTTAATGCTACACTAACAACTCCTTTGAAATCGAAAAAAGAGAATTTTGGACAGAACCAGAGATTTTATTCAGTTCACTGTCTGGTCAAGCAAGCTTCTGACGCCTTGAGCAAAATTCAGGCAGTTTTCATGATTTCACATCCAGAAAAGTTTTGAAATTCATGTAATTCCACGATAAATAATGCAAGACGGTGGACTGATAATTGAGTAAATTGACGATGCAAAAAAAGAATAAAATGTGAAAAAAGCTGGGTCATTGGAAAGGTTGTACATCTTACCGGTAATCTTTTATCACATCAAACACGCATACATCAAAGTCTAGCTTTAACACAGCCAAAGTTTAGGGGGGTACTGCGGTTTGCGGCATTGCATGAAAAGGAGTCTGCTGCTAATTCCTTCAGCTTAATAATGGCATGCATCTATTCCTTGGCCAGAGGGGCTAGCGTCTGGCCATATCTTTCAGGCTTCCTGTCCCCTTTGCAATTTGCATGTAAATTGTGCAGGGGACACGCACCGCAAATTAAATATTTGGTTGCCCGTGTTTTCTAGCGCAAGCCAAATTTGGTCGACCCATTAACAGATTTTGTCGTGAATACTTCTACACAACGATCAATGAGTTTGGTTGGTTTAAAAAAAAGAAAGACAGAAAACAAGAAAATAAGAAAAAGAAAACAAAAAGTGGAATCAGGTCCCTTCATAATTTTAGAAAAAAAGTTCCAGAAATCAGCAATCATGATATGAAATTACAAGGGAGATGGGATCCAAGTTTTTCTTTTCCTTTTATTTTGTCAGCAAATTATGCAAAAGGTGGTTTAAAAAAAAATGAATTCCAACTATTCAGCAGCCCAAAGGGTAAGGTAATCTTCTCCCAAATGTGGGCTGCCATGTCACTGATGCCATGTCTACACGGCAACGATTAAGGACATAACAACAGGATACGGTTTTCGCGATCCATGGTGCAGTGACAAAGAACCCAATAATGGGAATGCAGACCGATAAAATCGAAATGGCTACACCCATTTGTCCCCCAAAATCCATAATAGCACTGCACGTGCTTCCAATCAAGTCACAAATATAAAAAACCACTCGATTTTTACTTAAAAGGTTCTGGAATTCTTGTCTTTTTTTCTCGTCATTCATCAATTTGGTTTTCATCGTAGGGAACACGTTCCTTGTCAATCAACAAGAGATCAATTGTCTTTGCCATTACAGGTATTGCAGTCTCACTTAAAATGTGGTTGCATCTACTGGCATTAGAATATGAATAGTGTCTTCACATCCCAATGGCATATAATATGTATGTACATGTATATGATATGTACACATCTATGCAAACTACCGCCTTAAGGCTTAGCTTAGCGCTGTTGAAAAATTCATATCATCTCCATAGAATGAATCTGATTGGGAACTAAAAAAATTATAAGAAAAAAAAAAACCACTTAAGGTCACTTACATGTACAATGAGATTTGTTTTTCTATAAAAAATCATATGTAATGAGTGCCCTCTAAGCCATTGCCATGGAAACTTGAATCATCGCATTAGATGAAAACTAAATTATTCCTTTGAATTTTGTCTCAAAGACAAACAAACATTTTTAATTTGGATTATCGTCTGCTTTTTATGGAACACCAAGTGATGGCAAAACATCCACTGGAAAATAGTGTGCCATCTTTATATTCATGAAGTAAAAACAACATGAAGCCGGTCAGTGTATCTGTTAAAGGTATTATGCTAGACATGACAGTGCATGAGCATGGCGGTTATAAGACTGTAATGTACAGCGTGTTTACTGGGCGATGGTGGTGGATCGCGTTGCCGTAATCTCAGCAATGGAGGAACGATGGTCCATTAGGGGACACGGAAGGGACACCACATCCACCGTGCACTTGTATGTGGGTCAAAATATGTTGACGAGGGTAGAGAGGACGCGAGAGAGAGAGTGCAGCTTGCCCAGGCTGACCGCTTGGTTGGACTGATACGGTCGGAATAATAAACCGAGCCCGATGTACTCTGAACAAGCACCGCAATCCATTCAGGGGAAGAAGCGCCCTGCCAGGAGATGTGTCGCCCATCGCCCTTATGATCAGTCTAATTCACAAAATGGGTCGCCTGAAACTCGATAGGGTGCAAAACAGGTCATAATTTGGATCTATGTTGTTGTTGTTTTCTTGTTTTGTTTATGGCGACGATTCCATTTTAAAGCCAATCTATATCAGATTTCATTAGGGGAGATGTATACGTTTGTAAACAAATTTGCAGGTTTTTTCCTTCTTTTTCTTGATAATCATTCATGCAAAATCCATTTCCCAATTTACCGTATAAGCCTGATTTCTGGATAATTTGTTACAGCCCAATTCACAAAACACTCTACAAATAAGAAAACAAATAAATAAATACAAATACTCAATCTATTGGCATATTTTATGGACCTACATATATGCAAATGAGAAACATTTGCAAAAGGACTTACAGATTTTTAAATCAGTGCTTGCTTTCCATGCATGTAATTAATTTTGTTTGAATGACAGTTTTATAGCACAACTATTGTGCTGCATGAAACTGATGTCAAATTTCACTTTATATTAATACAATGGATGGAACTTAATACGTGCTCCAGATCTTATCAGAGTTTGTAATATACACTGTATTCCAAGAAATATTTGATAAAACTAATACATCTTAGGGAACATAATATACACATCTAGACATTAGATTGAGATAACAACCAGGCCCTTTCAGAATCTCTTGTTCCACAATAAAGGTGTACAAGTCTCCCACACTAAGCAAAATCTTGAATTCTTTTTACAGATCAAACAAGAACATTCTGAACTATAAACCATGAGCAATTGGATGTCTTGGAATTTTGTTGGGTTTGTCTTTGGTTTAATTGGCATTCAGTGACAAAGACCCAGGGGCCAATTTCATAGAGCTGCTTAGCACAAAAATTCACGACACATGACATTTCTGTCTTAATAAAAACAGGATTTACAACCAATTTGCAATTGTTCTTTGGCTGTTGTTTGCTGACCAACAAATTTTCACGACAAATGGTGGTTTGTTTTGATGGACAAGTCATTTTTGTGCTAAGCAATTTTTTGTGCTAAGCAGCTCTATGAAATTGGCCCCTGCTTATTTCGCACACGAGATCCTGCTGATCCAGATCCCATTTTAGCGTATCCTGCATGGGACGTGGATTTGCAGACCATGGATCTCATGTGCAAAACAAACAGGCCCAAAGGGCCACAGACTTTGTGACGTTGCTAAATGAAAATGGATTAAAACTTAATTTTTGTATTCAACATTTCCAGAATTTGAAGTGCATGTACATGTGTGTCATAGGCCTACCCCACAAAGAGATCAATTGTGAAAGACTCAGGAATAGGTTGATGGGAAAGGTGTCAAGGGGAAAGCCGAAAGGGCATACACTGGAAGAAGATTTCAATCCATTCTTCGTCAACAGACCTTAAATGCATTAATGCCCTTTGCTGCCATCTTTAGAGAAATCACAAATGCACGGGCTGCTTGCATGCTGTACCAGTGACCTACATGTGTGTACATGTAAATGCATGGTACTGTCTTTAAAGGTAATATCATACATGTACTTTGGTTTTTGTCAAAGAAATACAGATTAATGGGCAAAAATATCAAGGCAGATACAGTAACAGTCATCTGTCAAAGTTTCTGTCCCATACGGTACCCACCTTTTGAGAAAATAGTGAAAAACGGCCACAGTATTTCTTAAGTCTTTTCTTTTTAATATTTGATCTTAAAAAAGATCAAAAATAATTTTGGTCAATGGTTTTACTCTTTTCTGGATAAATACAGCATTTCAGGCAGAACTATTTATCACCACCTTTATACCCTGTAAGTTATACGTTAATCTTTGAAGATTTCTGTTTCCGTATGTTACCAAAGTATGATAGTACCTTTAACCCAGTGTCAGTCAAGGGCACACCCAACAGAAATCACATCAAATGCAGTCAGGTCTTTTCATCTTAAAATGTACATCACAACAAAACAGATATAAATAAAACAAAAAATAATGTTACAAACCTCCCCTGCTTTCACTGTCAGCCGGCTTAACTTGCATGGGACGATTCATCTGTAAAAGAACAAACAACAACAACAACAAAATAGTTAAAGTCAACTTCACCAGAAAATGAATCACATACTGTATATGTTAATAAGTGCCATTATGAAAGTAACATTGAATTGTCCTTTTAAACAATTCAGCTTATTAAAAAGTAAACCTTACAATCTGTGTGCACAATCGAACATCTGTCATTTTTGTTACAAAGGTTTCCAAATTTATCAATAATAATGAAGAGGAACATGCAAATGTAAATCTATAAAACTGGTGGCATGACCAGTTTGTATACATTTTCTTAGATAATTTGAAATATTTTTGATTTTTGATGAACCGGTACATAAATTAGACAAGTACAATGCACGTCTAGATGTGTACCGCAAAACACAAAGCATGGACACCAAATCTTGGTAACTCACTCTGTTAATATTTACAACCAAAAGAGAGAGTGAGGGTGTACTTGTGCAGTTTTTTTTATTTAATATTTGCACTGTGTCAACATACAGAAAGATAATGGTGTTTACTTTAATTCAATCAAGCTATTGCTATTAAGATAATGTCAGTTTGCCCGATATACTGTCATGCATTGTGTTCTCTGACTGCCCGAATGACTGACTGATGGACACTAGCGTTGCATATTACACATTGCCAGGCCTGCCAGCAGTCCATTGATTGGCTTAGACCATTGCGCTCGCAGCCGGCCAGCATTGATTCAGAATGCCCCACTTGACCAAGTCATCGGTCCAAAGCAAGGCTTTCAAGACAACACCGATAATTAAATCATCGAATTATGCAAATAACATGCAAGGATTCTGCCACAGTTTTTTTTTTCCATCAATATTTTACAATGTCTAACAGAAAAAAAAATTGGTATAGTGTAAAAGAAAAACACACTTTTTTTCAATGAAAATTTGTTTGCCCTAGAGGTACATAATTTGATAATTTGATTGGCCAGGTGCAAGAAAAAAAATGCCAATTTATTTGCTCTCGACAATATCTTGTCTGTCTTTAGTTGTATTTCTATCAACCTCAACAATGGTGCCCTAATCCATCTCTCTATGCTCTACACTCATCAGTACACAAAAACTGAAATCCCACAGACTACTCTAGAGACTATAGTGCTAAGCAAAATTGGGTAATTTCATATCCGGTTACTGATTATAAAAAAATTTAACCTATGCAATCACGTGCGACATGCGTGACATGTGCGATTTATGGTCTTCTTCAATGTGATCGTCACTTTTGGGATGCTTTTTACGATGTTGTTTTTTAGATCAAGCATTTAGATCAAGTACATACAATGTTTCTTTTAGATCCAGTTTGTGAAAAGCGTGTTTCTACTTGGCAAAATGGACAGAATAACTGACTGAAATTCTACAGTTTACACTATTTGGGTTGTTAAGCATGAGCCAAAGCTTGGTCTCTTTGTTTTCCCCTTTCAGTTTTGGTTAACGATGAGTGAAAAATTAAATTGGGGTCGGCTAACCTATATCCGGATAAAAAGCCCGGCACTACAAGTGAAAAATTTCTAGTACAATCATCTCAATTCTGTATCAATTATTTGCTTCGAGGGTTGCACATCTTTTACAAGAACGGAGGACATAAACCTGAACTAAACTCATAAAAAGAAACAAATCTCTTGCTATAACATGCTTGAAATGAAAAAGTAATCAATTTTCGTTCATATTAAAGTCTATCGCGTCTTGTTCACTAAATCAAAAATATGGATCATACAAGCTGCTATCTGAATATTGCTTTCATCAAGTTGAGATTAATACTCCTTTGGCCTCGGACTACCCCACTGTTTGTGTGATACATGGCCAGCGATTCCATACAGAATATTACATGTATGCATACAAACGTGCATGTAACAAGAGTAAGAAACCATCTTTAAAGCAAAATCATTTGAACGTTGGTGTTCTTTCTCCGTCTGTCCGTGGGATAACCATGGAGATTATAGGGACGCAAGATCATCCAAAAAGACAGGTCAGGGGACGAGGCATACATCATGACTCACCACGCACTAGCCAATCAGAAAACAAAATAATAAAAAAAACTAGAGTATAGAAAAATCCAGGTCACTCCATCCACCAGGGAAACATAGAATTTGTACTTCCCATTGTAATGTGCAGGTACAATATCATTATACCAGACCCAGTAATAAGATGCTATTCTATTTGGATTTTCTCAAATTTCTCAAATTGACAGTGCTTCCTATGTTTTTAAACACATCTTGACCCAAAATGGAAAATATACAATGTAAATCGCATTGCATATTGTAATAAAAAATAGGATCAAACTAAAAAATAACATGTGGGCTTAAAATAATGAACATATAACAGGAAAATTAATTATTTCTGTGATTTTCCATTCACAAGAAAATTAATTACTTTTGCCCATTTTAATATGGAGTACAAAAATTAATTTTCAAAATTAATCCACATAGCTCACATATATTTCTTTCTTCAAAAAGTATGTGCATCTATTCAAAAAATTAATTCATTGTTTTAACATTTTTGTTTTGAATCCAGAGACCAGAAATTAATTTTGTTCAAGAGCAGTTTTATGCAAGGAATCCAAATTATGTAAAAAAAAGTTCTCATCGTGGCTATATTTTTATTCAAAGAGTCCCTTTAATAAGAATTCCATGATTAATTAAAATGTACGGTGTTCTGAACCAAATGGTATAATGCACATTCTTAGTTTAATAGGAATATTTGTCACGACCTTGCATGCATATGACATGCAATGAAGCCATGGATCAGACACCAATGCTAGCACCAGGCCAAAAATTAGCTTTGCCTTTCATCAAAAGATGGAAATATTGATTAGGGGCTTGGGAGTGTGTGGAGGGGAGGGGGGGGGGGGGTGTGACATGACGGTGCTGGAGTCATAGCATTATGCTGAAGGCTACATCACAGAGACAACGGTATAATAAAGCTTGCATACTCAATGCTAGACAAAGTTAGAGGGTACACCACACTAATAATGTACAAGTACATGTATGTAAAAACCTAAGAAATTATCATAATAATTATAATAATAAATCATTATCCATTCAACATTTGCACTGTTTCAGTGCGTGAGACTTTAAAATTTCTAGGTGAATTATGAGCCATTTTAACTTTAATTACAGTTTTATACTAGGGGAAAAAATGTATGTGAAACCTAAGAAATTACAATGTATCATAATAATTATAATAATAAATCATCCATTCAAAATTTGCACTGTTTCAGTGCATATGAGACATAAAATTTCTGCGTTAATTATGAGCCGTTTGAACTTTAATTACAGTTTTATACTAGGGGAAAAATTGAACAATAATCAACAATTGTTTTGTTTTGCCATTTGAGACGATTGCTACATGTATAGGATTTCAACTGAAATACATATCCTTCTTTCTTAAAAAAAAAAGCGAAGTCCTGCTTGACTGCTTACAAAACCAGTATGACATGACATACATCCACGGATAAATTTAAACTGTGAAGAGTAAGGGCATACAAGCGTACATGTAAGTATATGGAGGAAAATTCATAGCCAATATTGAAAGACGTATCATTTCTGTAAAATACTCTCGATTACTATCTATATTCCCATGATACCGGCCTACATGTACATGCCACACAGTTGTCATGCATGTGCACGCCATACGTTTCCTCTCTGGCTATTCTTCAATGCAATTGCTATGATACTAAGATCTGATCTATGACAATGAATTGGCAGCTCCTGGCGCATAATAACGTATTAGTAACCTTGTGGGATTTTCTCTTGTCATTCAAAATTTCTTTTCATTTTTTTGTACTACAATTTATAACCTACTGCATGTATGTATTTGAATGATATGCAGCATTAATGATATTGCTTGTTAATTTTTTATTTGCTTGGAGTTAGGAGGTCCTGACGTTTCGATATTAGCAGGATCTTTCTCAAAAGCGAAAAGCCTTACATTGTGTATTGCAGGTCATTTTTTTTGGTTGATGAGCTTTTTGCAGCAGTTCATTTCTTATATTATCTATCTGTAAATCTATTTCATGAAACAAACAGCGATAAACTACCACTTACAGGCAGGATTCATGAAAAAAAGGTCTAAGATTTGTACATGTGTAATATTCATTTCCATCTTGAGCGTGAAGAAAACAAAAAGTTGAAGGGAGGGACAATTGGCTCTTCAAAAATTGCTGATTTTGTCTACATTTTCTAATTTCTATAAATTTGCATTTTCTAAAGGATAAAAGTGGCTGAAAATGTCTTTTATTTTGTTAAATATCAATCGCATTACACAGACTATTTGAACAAATGTTGTAAACATACATGTAATTGTACATCAGATAAGCCTGTCAATTAATATTGCGAATATTTTATGTGACGCGGAATATTTAATGTGAAGAGTATGTCATACAAATTTATGTACAGTTAGAATTGCAGTGTGCATGTTCACTGTACAATACATACAAGCTTTAAAGGTACAGTAATATACTTTGGTTTTTATCAAAGAAATACAAATTCATGGGCAAAAATATCAGTACCAGTCATCTGTGAAAATGTCAGTCCCATACGGTGCCCACTTGTTGAGAAAACAGTGAAAAATGGCCACAGTATTTCTTAAGTGTTTTCTCTTTCATTTTTGATCTTAAAAAGAACAGGAATAATTTTGGTCACTGTTTTTCTTTTTTCTGGATAAATACAGCATTTCAGGCAGAAAAACATTCAATGGACTGGTATGTTTCTACCATCACCATCTTTATACCCAGTAAGTTATAGGTAAAATCTGTGAAGATTTCGGTTTCCTGCCAAAGCCAAAGTATGATACCACCTTTAAAAAAATCTAAATTTGAGATAATTTATGCATGCATCATGTAAGCCCCAGAGCTTGTAAATGATCTTGTGGCAGCTCTCATTCATAATCACTAACGATGCCTCCGGCCTTCTGGCTAGAGGCTTCAGTCTTCCTTCCTCCTATCAATCAAACATCATCCAATAAAAAGCTTGGATTATAGTCCTTCATTTCTCCGGCTTAAACCAAGCCGTGTGGACACGATAAGAAGAAGATCTTAATCCTGGGCTTTTGTTCCGGCAATGGGCAGCCACTGCCCGAAGCCTTCAAAAACGTCTGATTGCTCCACCCCCCAATTAAATTATGGAAAGCCATTTAGTATCATAAATTATGATTTTTGTTTTGTTTCAAGATGAGATGATACGTAAAAAGATGTACATTGCGCCAATTGCCTTCATCAATCAGAATTTGTTTCTTATCTGAAATAAATGTATACATGTATTTGGGAGAGTATCAAGCTCAGGCAAATCATATATGACAAGAGTGTTGTTATTTCATATTGCACATTTTTATTTTATCCTGAAAATATCAAAAATTTGATCAGGGTGCACAGGCTAATTTGCATACCAGTGAGCAGGGGAGTGAGTAACAGTGAGTGGTTTTTCATTATGGAGCGCCGAGTCTGTGAGAAATGTATAAATGCACGTGGGAGCTAGGTATGGAGAATTTTGCTAGCCATGGATTGCACCAAGTATGGGTATGGGTATATGTACAGTGTACATGTACATTTTAAATGTATACGCCTGCATTGAGACAGGTCCAGTCTAGAGGTGCCGATACCAGACTAGCATAATAATAATAATGTTAATCATCAAACACTTCAGAATCATCAGAGCTCCTACCTCAGTCTGAGCACACATAAAGAGAAACTCATTAACCTTGGGTTTTACTTACACATACATGTATTATAATGTATTATACACATGTGTGAACATATACATACATTTCAATTTCAGTTCTCCTGTAAGCAGTTTGCATTATTAATATTGCAATTTAGAAAAAGAAATTTCAAATTAGCAAACATCATAGGCCTATATGTTTTATGCACTTTGAAACTGCCAACAGCATACTATGCATACAGCATACATATTATGCACCACAGTGAGAAAACAGAGTGATCCTTTAATATGTATTTAATAGTCCTTTTTACATATTGTACATTACAGGTCTGATTCTATGCACACGACTATATTCAGTACAATTAAGCTTTATGATTATTCAGTTTTTTGTAATTGTGGATTTTCTGTAATTCCAAAAGGGTATATAATTATTCCTATTTGTCTTGACAAAATTTCTTTATGAATTTGAAAAAAAAGTTATATATCCATATATTATATGCCAAAAAACCCCATTATCATCAAAATACATTTACAAGGTGTTTTGATACATATAAATGTACTGGCTTTTAAGGGTTGCTGCTTAGGGCCAAATTTAATAGTTGTTATACAACGGCAGGGATTTTATAACAGTCCAGTCTGTAAAATTACAAGATAAAATACAATGCGCTTGCATGGCTATGTAACACTGGCTCTCCAACAATTGTCAAGCTATTTGAAAATTTGTCAAAAACTGTGTCAAAATAAGCAGATTGCTCACAATCTGATTAGGATTTAGTCACTATACTGACTGTGACTGCCTTTCAAATGTATGCATTTTGCAAGGAATAGGGGGCCTATATAATAGCCTCACGACCAAGAAAAAGCCCATCCAATGCATCTTACTTTGGTGCAGGTGAGAAAACAATCAAGTCCCGCCTCCCGTTCATAAAGCTTGCTCCTAATTAAGTCTCTGAAATGGAAAGCTTATAACTCTACAAAAGACTGACTTACGTGTACATTAGACTGCCAACAACGCCGAATGTGGGGAGGGGGAGGGATGGGGGGAAATGGGGCTTTGACGCACAGGATGTGAGAGTACAGCTAATGGTGTTGTGACAGACCAATGGGTCGTCTATTATCCAAAACAACGAAAGACGATTAGCAAGCGTTGTACATCAAACGAGACGAAAATGGCCTGAATTCCACATGCAACCGGTAATGTTCTCAGAAGCCAAAAAAATGAAATCACAATTTAAGAACATTCTCCACCAAAAACAAAACCAACAGTAGTCAAAATGCCAGTTACAGTATATGAATATATGTATTGGCCAACCAGCTTAAATACACTCGACTAAGTGCACGTACTGCTAACATTGGAACTCGTATGCCTGTCTCCCGCGAGAATGTTAAAACACACAATATATGCTACAAGTTTCATTTGCATGTACAAAAACTCATTATCACTGTCTGAAATTATCCAAGTTAAACCTAACATGCGTGTTTTAAGACACTTTCCATCAGGTTTTTTCTTGTGTTGTTTTTTTTTTAAATGAAAAACAAAAAAAATTCCTAATGAGATGCATATCCTGGATAGCCAGTTCTATACACACCGACTAATTCAGAAGCGTCATGACAACCAACCTACGCAATCAGGGGGGAAAGAAAATGAGTACATTCTCATTGCCATGACATTATAATTGGATATGTCTCATTCAGTCACGGAGCTACATTACATAGTGAGCTTGCTCTCCTATGGGACACTTATGCCCCAAATTCGTGACTCAAAAACTATAATGGCTCTTGTTTGTTTGTTTCGGAGATCCATCCCAAAATGACATGTGATCCCTTGGTTTTTTGTGTTTACCGTTGTCAAGTCCGTGAGGTGGGCATGTAATGCTAGGATAATGGAAAGCGGGTGGGGGATCCAAAATGCACCACACGTGGGGTCTCATGTTGAAAACGGGCGGGGCTATTCTTCCTTTGTAACAATTTAGACTACTCTATGGGCCTGTTTGTGTTAATTTCTGTGTATTATTAAGTCCATATTTAACCAGAAAACACAAAAACTCAAAATACAGACCCAAGTATTTGTGTTTGGCTTTAAAAACGCACAGGATCCCAGATCTGCGGATCCAAGTCCTATGCAGGGTATGCTAAAATGGGATCCGGATCAGCAGGATTCGTGATCTTGCGCATTAAACAAACATACCCTATCTTTCAGGTGGGCAACATATCAAGGCCATGGCATTACAAGACGAAGATCCCCCTAAAACTAAAAGGTCACTTTTGGGTACATACATTTTCAGGACTTTGTTTTTAAATGATTTGCCAAGGGATACAACAGCATCAGCTTGTAGTCGTAAACCACGGTATCGTTGTGATTGGGTTGTCCTTATCTAGTCGATGCACAACTCGCCATTCAGAAAATTGAATTTGGAAATTTGTTCACAAGTAAACTTGAAGGAAGGACATCATCAGCGTGCAGATTCTGAGTGAATTTACATGTAATTGGGTTCTCCTGTGGATGAGAATTCTTTCAACTGCTGATCACCAAACTCCTGCTTCACAGATATGAGAGAATCTTTTATCGTGGAGGAGATGAAATTTCATTAAATTTGCCGGCACGAAGGCAGCGTCTGTCCACGGCTTGAATAAACCATTCATAATCGTCAAACTCTGCTCGCCGGTCATTAAATTGTCACTTAATAATTCGCCCCGGGTTTTTGCACGTCACTAATCCATCTGCGCGCAGCTTGATCACACCATAATAAATTCATGACTGGGCTGGCAAGCCAGGCTGCTCGGCTCACACGCAATATGACTAGGTCGTATCGGCTTGTGCTGGTGAGCAACACAAATCAATAGCTTCATTACGGGAGTAGGTAGGTGCTTCAGCCTGTGTGTGTGTGTGAGCGCGTCTCTCTCCGTCCTAGCTGTGTATAATGCAGTGATGGTGAATTGCATTAACTTAGACAACCTTGCCTAGCACTACGACATGCCTGTTTCCATGTACACACAATCATTTGTCAAATATCACTCGTGGCATGGTTCCATGTCTCCAAGTGAAATAAATTATGCATATTTAATACAGATAAATATAAGAGAAAGGACTTGCCCCCCTTCCCCAACACACACACAAATTAATTAAATTTGGCTTAAAAAATCTATGGTACTATATGTATGTAAATGGCAGATGTATGAACCAAATTATGCAGATTAGTTTGAAAACCACAAATGACTAATGCAGGTTTGTGTATCTTAATCTTCTACCAGTATATGGACAGCTGAATCTTCTTGGGTCACTGCATGAACAGTCTTCAGTCAGGACAAATTAAATATTATACATGACATAGGGCGTTTACAAAATGGTGGCTCAGGCTCAAGCTCCAGCTCTGTCATCCATGTGCTGAAAAATGAAAATATAGGTTGTGGTTTTTCATTGAAGCCGAAGCTCTGTTTTCCTTTAGTCAAACTGGAGAATCTACTTCAGAACCGCAGCCAAAAACCTCTATTTTGTTATTTCAACCCGTTATTTCAGAATGAATTCACAAAATGGAGCCGGAGCCTCCGTTTCATAAACGCCCATAGTTTGCACCTTCAACCGATCTTGCCAGTCACCTCAATGAGGTGGGTATATATACCATACACTAGGGGCCTTTCTCAAAGCTCGGCTCTGACTCAGGCTCCAGCTCCATTTCGTGAATCCATTCTAAAATTACTGGTAACAAAATAGGGACTTTTGGCTGTGGTTCGGAAACTACATTCTCTGGTTTGAAAAAGAAACCAGAGCTTCAGCTTCAATGAAAAACCACAACCTATATTTTCAGCATATGGATGACCAAGACGAAGCCGGAGCCTGAGCCGGAGCCGAGTTTTTAAAAAAGCCCTAGATATGGGGATAAAGTGTGCATGTTTCAGCCTCCATTTTATACCATCAGTACGGTTCCGTGTACAGAATTCGTCATCACTGTTGTTGGCAACTCAAATTACAAAAATGTAACACGAGCAAGAGTGACAATTGCCTATATAGGGCAACAAACAAAACCAGTATTAAGTGTAAGCGAGCTTTTTTTTCTGTCCCAAAATTGCAATTTTAGCTTACGTACTAAGATGAATCAACACAAGTGTCAGTTGGGTAGATCCGCCCAAGGATTGAGATTTGAGAATTGATGTTTTAGGAGGTAGAAGGAACACGGCGTGACACTCCGAAACCAAATATCACTCTTGATCAAATTCATCAAAAGGACTGTATTTTATAATATTATGACAACACAATTTGGTAAAATCATGATATCATGGGCTCTTCACTTAAGGGCAAATTATCACAAAAAGTTCCTTGCCTAAATTAAAAAAAAGGAATAGCCTCAAAAGTACATCTCAATCTATTTATAAGTCACTGTTTAATGTACATTATTAAATTTTGCATTTTTTCCTTGAAAATTAAAATAATGCAAAAGGGATGAACATACAATATGTTAATGTTTCTATATGAAATCCCATCTACATGTATATGATTATCATATATCTGCATTTTTTACATTTCTTTTGTACACAAAGACAAAAACTGACACTGTCTTCTTTTTTTTCCATTGTTAGGACAAGAAACATTTTTCATTTGGCCAATATACAACAATATAGTTGTTACTATTAAAAATGCAGCGAACTTTTTTTACAGAGTGTGTGTCATGCCTTTTCTTGCCCAATAAATATAAATGATGCAATAACACGTTATTTGTGTGTGTGGGATAAAATAACAAACTCCATCAGCTCAGTTCCTAGAGATAGATCTATGATTTGCGTACAGTATATATCAGGACAATGCTACAAGGCACACAGGCTGTGAGTTTGCATCGTACCCTATTGGGAGTGAAATTGGATCGGTGCAATTGTGGAGGTGAGAAATAATTTCATGAAAAGAATAAATGCCAAACAGCTCCGACAATGCGACCAGGCACAATATTTGCCAGTTCCTGACGTGCAAAGAATGCCACGCTCTCTGCGCTGTGCCAACATTTTCAGAGGGGTTGTTTTTCTTTTCATATATTTGTTTTTCTTTTCTTTTTTGAGTGACATTTTCATTCTTTTTTATTTTTCAGCAATTTAAACAATCTGCACCGTTCAAAGCTTTCTATTTCTGGGAGGTATTTATGATTCACAAAGGGTATTTTATGAGCATTTTAGAGGAGAAAAAATGGCCAGAGGCGATAACAGTTTGAAATACAGATCATCATTTTATTTTCTGCTTGGCTAGTCAGCATTTTTTCATCCAGTCCCTTGATTAAATTGCCAGTCATGCTGAGGTCATGCCAAACCAACCATGCTTGGACTTCCATGCGGGTTCAACTATCGCGATGCTGCCACTGGTAAAACAAGAGATGACAAACCCAAAAATGCTGAATAATAAGCAAAAATTCATGGGGATTTGTCTTATATTCGCCCCAAATGTCATGAATATTATTAGGCCTAACATTTTTGTGGCTGAATAAATTATTCTTTGCTTTGCGCATATGAATCTTATAAATGAAATAATAATATTTTATCCAAAATATTGTCGTAATAGATAATGTTTTGGGGTCAAAATAGGAAAACAGAGGTTTTTGTCACATTATTGCTGTTTGGATGTAAAGAAGCAGAGAGTATAATGCCAGGAAAAAAATAGAAAAGTAAACTTAATCGAATAAGGTTATTGCTCCTACAAAAAGGGTAAAAATTTTCATAAAAAAAAAGATTCAAGCCAATTGCTCAGGATATACTCCAGGCACTGCAAAAAAAAAAAAAATACCGGTAAATTAAGAAAAACACTGAACACTGACAGACAGTCAGCGATGCTACGAATTAATTATGCAAATCATGCATGACTCACGCTCAGTCATGTCAATGAATGGTCAAGACACAATTAACCAGTCACCAATGGAGACCAGTTGGCTATACGTGCCATCTTGGGATGCATCCATACATGTATGGGTGTATACATACACATGTACATGCGTGTATATTGCGGAGTCTTTTATGGATTTGTATTTACAATGCCACCATTCATATCGCGTTGCTATGAGAATACCATAATTTTTGTTCATTTTACATTTTATGCACTACAGGACTTGCAATCTTTCTATTCAATGAAAACATCATACAGGTACATGTAAAAGCACACCCATCTGCAAACATTCTGAATTCCATTTAGCCTATCAGTATCATCTGATACTATTTTATTTTTGTAAAACATTTTCGTATTTTTTTACTTTACATCACTCAGTTTTATGAGTATCGACACAAACTGTACAAATAATCATACAAAATCAAAATCTTAATTTGGATACATGTTTTTATTGTTTTTTAATTCTGCATAAATTTCCTGTTTTGTGCATGATATTTTTTAAAAGTGAAATCTTTAAAAGCATTATTTTCAGTTATGACAACTTGCTTATATTGAGAAAGATCTCCATATTTTGCTGCCAGTTGCATGCATTTTAAATTACCGGTACACTCGAGCCAAGCTACGATGTCTTATTAGATCTCAAGTGTTTTCGCAGGATTCCTGCAGCCCTAAGATAGAGTGCTGTCATCTAAAATACATACATGTACAAGCCCAATGTATCTTTGAATTGTGTACATACATCTCATAGAGATGGATTTCTGTATGCCTTTGGGACAAAGCGTAGTCTTCTCACCACATAAACGTGCAGTAACCTTTCACCTTTCATTTTCGGAGCTAGCTTTCATAGGTTTCCTGCTAAATCATGCATGTTGTATGCACTTTGCTTTTCTTCTAACCTTTAATGCCAACTCTTTTTTTTCCCGCTGGGAACACAAAACTACATGTTTATGTCAATGAGACGAAAATTACATCCATGATTTCATTTGTGAGTATGGGGTGGCTTTGAAAAGAGCTGGTAAACTTGATGTTCCAGCCAGTGTGCTCTGACCGTCTTCAGGTGAGTGCCATTGAGGAGACAGCATTCTCCTGAAGATGGCCAGAGTATACTGACCGGAACGATGACTTAACCGGCTCTTTTCCGAAAAGAGTTAAATATATGTCACATGGTGTTACCCCAAAACCTATTACTTTTTGTACTTCCCCCATGCATAGCCTTAAATCTATCCATGGTTTCAACATAGATTGTCATCATTTTGAGCTGTGTTTTGAATAATATAAGATGCAGACAATATGGTAGTTGTAATTCTATCACATTCATTTCTCAAGAGATTACTTAGACAACATTGGTTAAGAATGAAATACAAGAAATGTTCACAGATGTTCACTTAATAATGTGATACTACAAAAATGAAACCTTCCTTCTTTTTAATACTAACACGTAGCCAATTAATTCCAACAAGTTGTCTACACGGATGTGACAGAGACCTAATGCTGTGTGCGTGCAGGGAGTCGTGCTACAGTCATACAACCCTATCATTCATCATTCACATGAAACCGTGTGTGCAATAATTGATGATGAAGATTACGATTACACGATGAACAAAGCTCTGTTACCCATGACCAACAAAAAAATAATAATTGAGCAAATCATGCCATGCCCGCATTCTGTCGTCCCTACGGCATACACAGGTTATTGCAAACTTACAGTCTACATTACAGTTGTGTACATGTAGCTCTACGGTAGGGTTATAATATCTCTTGTACACTTCATAAAGAAAATCATATTGTACCGTAAAGCTCATAGATGGCGACATCCAGTTTGCCATTTTAAATGAGGGCCTTGAATTTAATTTCCTCGCATCCACACAGACTGTACGTGTACTTTAAAGAGTAATGACCAAATATCAATGAACATGTCACGTACAGTATTCCGCTAGTCAGGGATGGAGTGCACGAATGACTTTTGATAATATTGGGTAGGAAGTGTAAGCTCAAACAAAGAATCTGAACAAAATGGTATCATGGACTAACATGTACATCTATATCAGAGATGTACAAACATTCAGCCACACATGTTTTGTAATATTAGAGCCTTTTAAACTTTTACACTAGTCATCACGACTTAAAATATCAACTAGACCTTGGACAGAGTCTAGTGATTTCAGTGTCGGTCTAGTAAAGTGTGTACTGCACTAGTTATGCTAGTCCGGTTGTCTAGTGATTTTGTTTTCCTTGTACAATTGAAATGGTGCGTAAATTGATGATTTTTGACACAATATTGCATACAATTACAGTTTTCCTATGTACATGAATGCCATATATGTCTAGTGAAGAAGTTCAGGTCTAGTAAAATGCTTCAATTATTAGACCTGCTATCCAGTGCCTTTTTTCACGAAATTCAAACCCTGGTCATGATACATGTACAGTACGTACATAAATATACATAAATTTCCCCTCTTGTTTTACCCATCCATTTTCAGAAATCACCTGATAGATCGAGCCAAAGGTCTATTCAATGATTATTGGTATCAAATATCTTCATTGTAAAATGATCATTTTTAAAAGTCTATATTTTATCGAATTTGATGATGCTTCAATGATTAAATTTAAGAATTTTTTTTCACAAAATCAATCTTCCTTTTAGAATGTCATTGTACATGTATCTCCAAAGCAACATAGCCAGATTGAATGAATATGCAATGTAAGATGCTGTGCCCTTGCCTCATTAAATGTGATATATTACATAATGCATCATCAGTAGCAATGCACAATGTAGCCTTTCCTTTTTCTGAGTACATAACAAAGACAGTGGGCCTTTCCACCAGTTTTTATTTTTAATGAGCGAAGCGCTAACGATACCATTGTCTCAACCAGCTCCACTGATGTAGCGCGTACCCACTAATGGTCACAGTACAGACCACAGGACCATTGATAAAAGACGCTGGACATTTCGTAAACAAAGTGACAAGGAGTACACATCTGGAGTATCTCATTAAAATCCACAATTCAATTTCTGGAGCTCAGGACAACAAAAAGTTGTAATCAGTGTCACAGGGGGAATATACAAACATGTGCTGTAATAAGCACCCCCGCAACCCATAGATTTAGCGAAATAGTGGGCGTGCTTTTTATATAGATGTCGTTTGTTGCAAGCTAGGCAGTCTATGGATTTAACATGTTCAAATATTCAGCAAAGTTCTGCAAATCCATTTACAAATACAGACCCAAACTGTACTGACGTCATCCTGTCGCCTTCCAGGCGAAAGCAATGATGAAACGACAAACAAAACAAAAACAAAATTGTAGAGTATACATTACATGTGCAGGACACACACAGTATATGAGCTAGTTCTTTCTGATAGATGTTACAGCACTGCAGTAAATCATGCTCCCAACATGATGGAGAAGATCCACATTTTTTGTCTTCAACTGTCAACACTATTTGTATACATTGCACTTAAGACAACATGCGGGAAAATTGTGCTGAAGATACTGATTGCCAATGGGGAAAAGCACAGTGAAGGAACACAATTGGTTCTAGCCTTTTTTGTTGTTGGCAAAACTGTGCATTATCACTGCATGGGTATGCCTGTTTGAAAATTGTTCCACTTTTAAATAACTAAAACATGGGATTTGATAACATATCATTTTTCCATGTTGGGACCCAATGTTTTTTCAATTAAAAATCACAATGGAATTTCAATTGAAATGTAATATTCTTTGAGAGAATACGGAACGGTATTTGGGAGGTCACTGGCTCGAATCCCGCTCCTGTCAATTTTCAAATGCTTGGGGTTAGGAGGGCCAGACGCGTTTCGATCCTAGTCTTTTTCAGATGTTAAAAGCCTAAAGCCTTTGAGAAAGATCCTGCTAGGATCGAAATGCATCAGGCCCTTCTAACTCCAAGCATTTGATATGTTTCAGGTCATTTTGGCTGATGAGCAGTTTGCAGCAGTTTATTACTTGAATTGAGTACTATTGACCGATCAATTTTCCTTTGTTCACTTTTGAATGACTTCAAATTCAGTCAGTTTCCCTTGTGATTATTTAATGATATGAGAGGCAGAGATTGACTTAGTTGAGGAAGAGCAAAATGTTTGTTCTGTTTTACGAATTCTAGCTTGAACACTGTATGGCATAGAACCATCTTTTTATGTATGATTACGAGTCGCATATAACTTATCTATGTACTCTCTCTGCACACAATGACCCTGCCTGCAATGTGTTTTTTGCAAGAGTTTTCAGGAGCATGCCCTGGGCATTTTTATAATGCCGCAATCTTCTCTGTTGCACTACAGGTGAGCTAATACAATCCCTTGCAACCAATTACGCCCACAAGCTCTCTGATTCTTCCCCAGGCACTTAAAAAACATTCAGTCTGCTACAAATGCCATGTTATTATAAAAATGTAAGGGGTCAAAGTGACCAGAAGTCTGTCGGTCCAATGACAAAAATAGGCATAGGCAGACCGATATGTACCCAAGAGGACAGAATGAAGAGTTCATTTGCAAAAACAGTTAAACCCTTTAAACATTGAAAAAATTTACATTATCATCACGGATGCTAAAATTTTTTTATTGAAGGATACACCAATACATTCTTTTTTTGTCATTTTCTGTACTTTGATAAATTTGCAATAAACTAATAAGTTTTATATGTTCAAATGTATGCGGATTCCATGGATACTAAAATGTGAAGCATGATTAATTAATTAAGTAAATTTTTCATAAATGGAGTTTAAATCTGTTTTTGCAAATGAACTCTTCGAATATTCTTGCCATGAATTAAAACAAAGCTTCCACCATGTTTTGAAATTTGAAAAATTCGTACTGATTCATACTACACATAGGCCTACATTAGTTCACGGAAAATGTATCAACCCAGACAAAAACCCATGTACATGTACATGTAGCTTGAATTGCTATGATGCATATATACGTATTCAGTGGACTATGCAAATTTCTGAAGGACATATTCAATCCAATTCTTTTAAATTCTTTTTATCAAGCCCTCAAAACTCACTTGCCCGATAAAATATTTTAAAAAATAATCGTAAAATATGGAAATATTTATCAACTTCTCAGCAGCTAAATGAAGTTCCAAACAAAACTTTTGCTAAAAGTATAGGCCTATAGTATTGTGCTTCCTTTTGTTTTTTTTCCTTTTGTCACAGATAAGAAAGTCTGCAATAATATTTGTTTGTATTATCACAATCCATGTGTGTTAAGCATTACTTTCTAGGTATCCATGCTTCTTGCCACAGGGAGATGCACATACTACCATAGAGCTAAAACAGGGGCCCATAGAGCTGCTTAGGCACCAAAATAAGTACCAAAAACCTTAGTAAATTAAATCAGAATGCCAGCCCAAAACTCCTTGTGAATGTTGTGCTCAGCCGAACAATGGCCGAATACAAGTCAAAAGCAGTAAACATCACATAAAAATTTGGTTGGCAATCCTGTTTTATCAAGACAATTTTCATGCTTAAAGCAAATTTTATGCTTAAGCAGCTCTATGAAATTGACCCCAGATCTTATTCTACATGTTCATTGTGAGCTTTGAATCTTTGGGATTTGTAAAACTATAATATTAACCTAAATGCACTTTGCATATACTGTACTGTATGTGTACAGTCATGGTACAGTGGAGGGCCTATACTTTGCGAGGTTCTGGACAGTGCAAGAACTTACAGTGTAGGTTATTATAGAGTGCACTGTGCACAGTCACACACATAAAGAGTATGGTATACATGCAGTTTAAGGTATGTGCACAACACTGTAAACTGTCCACAGGAATACACAATACTGATTTTTTTTATATTCACAAACAAATTCTAACTGAACTCACAGTATGTGATAATCTTCAGTCATCACATGTGCACAGAGTATACTATGGGTAACCCTCACTGACCCTGACAAAGGAATTTGGGTATACCATATATGGCCATTCACTTCTTTGATATGTAAGGGATCTTCCTCCCCCCCAAAAAAGTCCCAAACCTGACACTGTATAGCCCCCAACACTGGAGCACTGTGCAATGCACATGGTCCCAGTGTTGTATTTATTGAGACAAGAGAAATCTCTCTCCATGATAAGGCATCCATTAAAACCCTCACTTAACATTCTGTATGATACATTGCATTCTCAACACACCAATATTTTATCTGTTTGAGAAGTTCAAGACACATCCGCCATTTGTGCAATATTTTGGACTTAAAAAATGTGAAGTGATCTTTAATCTTTAAGATATAAATCAATGTGTATTCATTTCCATTAAGATATCATTGAGATCAAACAGAAATGTCTGTGCATATATGGTTAAATGCAAACTGGAGCCCTTAGAGTATTTCTGACAATATTTTGATAACATTATCAGCTGTTTAAAACAGGTTCACCATTCACGGTACACAATTGATACTCTCCCAAGTTTCAGCACTTTCAAACGAAACAAAAAGAGTTCATATGTAGGAAAATTTAAGATGCACTGTAGGCCTACACAGTGTCCATTTAGTATTGAAATCATAAATTGTTCATATCATTATCAAAACAATATGCTATTCAACTAAATAAAGAAAAACAAAACAACAAATACAAGGCCAACTGTGATCGAGACTGCACTTTTGGCAAGTACTGAATGAACTCTGGGAATTGCTTTTGTTTAAATGTCAACAGCAGCAGACGATTTCTATACAGTTTGCAGACAAATTACAGCGCATTCTGAGAATGATATCATGACTGTGTACTGTGTAGTGTATTCTCGTGTGGGAATTACCATAGGCATTCTCTCCTATATGAAGTAGCTACATTTGTGCATGAATGCATGCCAAGGTTCAAGAGTTACCACTAAGTAGTGGACAAACCTCAAACTAATTGCGTGTGCGCAGGTTTCCAAAATGTTGTAGTGGTGCTACTCCGCTAAGCAGCAATAACGGGGACACCAAGTTCCAACAAAAGGTTGGGGCTACCACTTGGCCATGACAA
This sequence comes from Astropecten irregularis, assembly GCA_963971285.1. Classification (NCBI taxonomy): domain Eukaryota; kingdom Metazoa; phylum Echinodermata; class Asteroidea; order Paxillosida; family Astropectinidae; genus Astropecten; species Astropecten irregularis. Next base: position 12,998,369 of record OZ020250.1, on the reverse strand, counting down.
ACAGTAAAAGCTAGAGGGTGGGAGGACAAAGGCCAACCTCTTGTGAACCAGTGTCAACACAGGCGCGTGCCAGTTCTTTGTGCAGGGTGTATCACTCAATGAGCACCAATGGCCAGCTGGCTGTGTATACTGTACACTATGATCATGGTACTACTACTACTACTACACCATATCACAGAAAACATGGATCTATTGCGTAAAGCAATCTCATTGCCTCTCTTGATTGTACCACCATGCCATGTTTATTATCAAAGAGACAAAATATTCCAGGTATTTTATTTCGCCATGGTCAAGGGATCAAGGGAATGGATGCAGCTGTTCTTGGCTCTCTTTTATTATCGGAAAAGTTCAATACAGTTTATTATAGCAATGAAGTGTCATTCATGTTTGCTCTGTACACACATTCGGCTTTATCATGCTGGTGATCTGGGGGCTGTTCAAATCAAAAGGGAAATTTGCTGGGGAGATTTATGATAAGTTGCAGAAATGTTTTAATAAATGAGCTGAATCAGAGAAATTTGTTGTCATTTAAAAACGAGACAATCAAAGAGGATCCAGAATGCCATGTAGGCCTACAGAGACCAATCTCCATTTCCAAATGTTGACATATTTTTCCAATTTCGCTACGGTACTGTAAAGTTAAAGTGCACGTCTCATACACAGATGTGGGGAATGTTTTATACTAGCGATACTGACTAGATAGTCAGAAACAAAATAAGTAGGCCTAATGGGCGATTCCATGGTCAGTCCAATTACACATTATTTGTCAATTCTATAACTTGGTGGTAGAAGTTTTACAAGGATGAGTCTTTCTGTTCAAGTTTATATCCTGATTTCAACTTGATACTCAACTCAAAGCTTTAAGTAATGCTATTGGAAATGTTGTAGGCTTTGTACAGTGAACGGTCAGTCACATTACGCTTGGAATTGCCCATGATTTGTGCCACAGGACTGCATCATGGCTACAGCAATGCCAAATACTTTATATGACAATGATGGAAACACGGACATCAAGTGTTACAAAAACTACAAATACCGGAAATATTTTCTCTGTTTGTGTATGGGTTCACTTCCTACGGTAAACTGTTTCTAAACGGCACATTCCATTACAGTGGAACACCACTATAACGAACATGCTGGGATGCACAGAAATTGTTCGTTACAGTGGTCATTCATTACAGTGGCGTTCCAAGTACATTTAATTTCTTTGTTGAATTTCTTTTTTACACACTAATTCTTTGTCTCTCTTAAGGCCGCCACACACGAGAGCTATCTACTGAGCAAAAAATCTCTCGAGGCCGTTAGCTCAGCACTTACCTCACGTGTGCGGTCGATTTTTGGTGAGATTTCTGCCTCTCGAGGCCTTGAGACCAAAATCTAACATGTTTGATTTTTTTTGCCTCGCGTGGATAAAAACTCACCGTGTGCGGTGACTTGAGCTACGTGCTGAGCAAAAAAAGGGCAACTGGCCAATGAAAGCGCACGCTCTGTGCCATGTGACTTCCAAAATAGCGGCGCCCATTTTGTCATCACATCCAACAGTGAAATGACCGCCAATTACAGGAATGGGAATAAACATAAATAGATGAAATAAACAAATCACGAATATGAAAATATATAAACGGCTGAAACAAAAACTGGGTAAAAGGGTACACAAAATGAATTACCATAGCCTATAATAAAATAATATATTATAATGAACATGATTTCATGTGAACACTTTGTATGAAGGGATAAGTAAAACGTTGGTAAAGGAGACAGAACAGCACTCACACTTTGTCTAATCCACCACGTACATGAATTTTTAAGCCTGTAAAATGTTGAGCTCAAAACCCGACTCAATTGTTCTTATAAAGAATATAGAAGGATTTTTTTTATCTTGCGAAAATCAAAAATGTTTTCGGAGTTTCGTTTAACTCTTTCTGGATAAATAGGCTACATCATTTCAGGCGAAAATTTGTAACGGTGTTTTTACCAACACCATAATGTACCCTGGAAGTTATACGTACATCTGTGAACATTTATGTTTTGGTTTGTTACCATGGTGTTGTACATGCAATTTAACTGGACAGGGGCGGATCTAGCAAAACAAGGAAACAAGTAATATTGACTGTCTTTCATTTTGTCTTTCAAACGGGAGTCGGGAACAAGTTCGGCTATACCCCCCCCCCATCTGCCATAATATCCTTATTCATAAAATCGGGCGAATGCACATTATATAAAAGAAAGGGATAGTCCGGCCACAAATCGACCGACTTCTCCAAAATGTAGTCAGTGACAATGTTGCTAAAGTTGTCCATGGGCGCTGCCATTTTGGAAATCACATGGCACAGAGCGTGCGCTTTCATTGGCCAGTTGCCCTTTTTTTGCTCAGCACGTAGCTCAAGTCACCGCACACGGTGAGTTTTTATCCACGCGAGGCAAAAAAAATCAAACATGTTAGATTTTGGTCTCACTGCCTCGAGAGGCAGAAATCTCACCAAAAATCGACCGCACACGTGAGGTAAGTGCTGAGCTAACGGCCTCGAGAGATTTTTTGCTCAGCAGATAGCTCTCGTGTGCGGCGGCCTTTATAGAACCCAACTAAGAGCCACCTTTATTGTCTAGCACTACTCTCCATATGATTCAAGATGGAGGATAAACTTCTGTTTTGGGCTTGGATCTTTGAAGGCGAAACAGCCAAGCCTTAGACAATGTAGTTCCTGTTCCGGTACTCGGAGGCAGAAGAGGCAATCATTAACAATGGGATGCCATCTGCTTGGCTGCTAAACAAGACACAAAGAAGTGAACACCTTTTGCGAACTCATCACCAAACAGATGCCATATTGATTAACTGGTTGTCCCTGCTCATTGATGGGAAAGCTTGTTTGATTAATTAATGCACCTAGCAGACTGCAACTGAGATAAGTACATGTGTAATAATCCTTTCATGTGCTCTGTGGAACCCAACAGGGATAACAACTAGTCATTCAAAGCGAGCCATTTCAGTGGTTGTTAGGATGGCAAGATAGAATAAAAGTACATTTCAATACAATAACTATTCTGTAAACTATAAATGAGTTTTCAATGAAAGCTCATTCAGTTTTGGCTTCTTCTCCTTTTCTTGTTGGGGGGGGGGGGGGGAGAGGGGGTTTCTAGTGTGCCTGGGTTTTCTGGGCCAATTTCACTAACTAAAGCCCAAATCCATCGCTATATGGAGAATCGTTCCCAAATTAATGATCACGTGTGATAGCGATGATCGCAAAATACGATAGTGAAATCAGCCCCATGGTTTGAGTCCAACCAACGATACAGTGCGTGGGTTGGATACATGTACATATTCACTCATTCAAACCAAAAAGGAAATTTGCTGGAGAGAAAATGGTTGTTCTCAAAAATGTTGTTATGAGCTGAATATATAGAGATCATTCTTGTAATTGTAAAGCAGACAATCCAAGCGGATCAACGAGACCAATTCTTTATTCCAAAATTTGACATTTCCCATTTCGTTTTGTACTGTAGGCCTAATGTGTCTCATATTTGATTGGGTTGGATATTTAGGCACTACCCTAGCGCAGCATATTCCATGAAAGTCTACGGGGGAGGTTTCCTCTCCGGCACCTCTACAACTGACATTTCCATTCTCATCAACATATTGTTCCACAAATACCGCTACTTGCTAATGCACTGTGCACTAGGCCACAGAGGAAAAAGGAATACAAATTACATGTATAGTATGATGTGAACATATCAACTATGAACAGGGATGTGAGATGCCACAAAACAAAATCTGAAAGCACCAAGGAAAAAGCTGCAATTTAAAAGTTCCTATACTTTTGCATAGAGCAGGTGCAGAAAAAAAGCTGAAATTCTGAGTTAAAATCTGAACCCAAAAATCGGAATTAAAAAATTTTTAAAATCTGAAGTCTCACATCCCTGTATGAGATTGAGTTCATCAGTAATGTGTCATGTACATGTAAGCGGAGATAAAAACCAACATTTTCGCTTTTACAGTGCAAAGCACTGAAATGTAAAGGCTGTGGCTTCAATAAGCTTTGTATGATTCAGTGAATACGAAAAAAATATACATGTACGGGGTACTCCACATAATGAACAAAACTTGCATAGGAAAATTCCTCTACATCTTCTCTTTTTAACCAAAACAGAAACCAAAATAAATTAAATTGAGTATGTGTGCAAAAAAATGCCAAGAATCTCACAGACTCACATTTACAACCATCATTAATTGATTAATGTCCAATATTACAATCACAAGTTCTGTCACATTCAATTCCGCAAGTTTTTTTTGTAGGCTATAGCCAAAAAATAATGCTCATTACTAATCTAAGAAAAAAAAGAAAGAAAAGGAAGCAAATTTCCCCTTTGTAATCAGGTAATTAAAAATATTCTGGGAACAACTTGGTCTGAAAATGAATGACAATGAAATGGCAAAGTGATCAGGCTTTTAGTGAATGTATACGCATAGTATTAGTGTTTGTGGTCATCAGAGTAATTTAGCTGATTGTGGTGTACTCCCTCCTATTGGCTCAGCATGGACTGAGGATCAGCTGTCAGGCACAATGACAGTTTGTGGGTTTTGCGGCTGGTGTTGACAGCTGACTACCCACAATGCTCAGCTGACTCTGTATATCATACATACTACACAGTTCATTATCTATTGTTGTAGCCCCAGCCTTTTATTAGGGGACTTAGTCTTTGTTCAGCACAGGTGAAACTGCTTGCAAGGTAAAAGACAAAGGGTGTACATTTACACACATATGTCATGAATCCCAAAGACAAATTCCTTCAAAACTATTTTCATTTTGTTTCATCTTGTTCAGTGTGTTTTTTCTTCTCAAAGTCCACATCTTGTTCTATTTGATTGATTTTTAAAAGAACAGTCATGAAAAAAATGCTAGTACTTAGTAGAGAGAGAACTCAATGAATTTGTTTTAATAGGAAGTCATCATGATGTATACCGGCCCCAAAACACATCGATTCAAGAGCAGTCGCTTGGTCGCCTTGCAATCAACATCTAAGCATACATATTAATCTAGTTTTAATATTATCTTATGAACACAACAAGACAATTTGAGCTAGGATTTGAAGGACTTTAAGTTACGACATCTACACGTACTTGAATGTATTCAAATTATGACGGAGGCTTTTCATCATTGTCAATAGAACTCTCAGTAACTTTTTGAAATATTTGAAAATAAAAACTTATTTGTACGGTTCAAAAGTTTTTGAAAAAATTAAAGAAATTTCTTTGGAGAAAGAAAACTGATACAAATGGGAATGTTGAACGTGTTTTTCTTCAACTTTCGCTTGTAATTCATTCTAAATGTACAAATTTTACACACTACAGCCTTTGAGGAACATATCTTGCTATGATACAAGTGTCAAGCCTTCCTAACTCTAATTAGTTTTTTTACATGTATTTCTGGCCAATGTCATGGTTGCTGAACAGTTTATTACCCAATAAATCAAAATGAAACTGAATTCACTAAACCTGAAATAATTACCAAAATGTCAAAAAGGTTCATGCACAGCTGTAATGAACATTACACATAAATGTATATTTATAAACACTTTCAAAAGCCAAACTTATTTCACTCTATCACTTTGTGTACAATCAGTATTATAGGGGCCCCTATATGTACAGTGCACACAACACAAAGTTCTGGTGGTTCAAACAAACAATAAAAAAACTCCACAACACAAACAATACAACGACAGCCGGTCGATGGCACGCGACCAGTTTTGTTTCCTTTGACAGAACAAGGACAAAGAACGATTTATGAATGGGTTTTAAAAAAAACTGGAGGAGTGGGTTTTTGGCCTTTTGGCATGTGGTTTGTCTGTGGGAACCTAAACTAGGGGACTGTGTTATTCATTATTCTAAACGTGTGGCTGTTTTTTTGTTGTTTGATAATTTATAGAGGGATTATCATACGTACCCCTGGAAGTGTCTTCTGTCCATGCAGGGAAGTCTGTGCACGAATAGCACTCTCACGGTCACAGTACGTCAAAAAGGCACAACCTTAGGAATGAAAATCAAAGGGATTTGGGTCTTTTTAACTGTATTAAGTACACTTTCACTTCTCGTGTGCTTACACAAACAGCTAAAACGCTACACAAATTTTCACAAAATCAGATTTAAGAAAGAAAGTATGGATAGTCATTTGGCAGCTTGAAAAGTGTACTAGCAACGGTCATGATTATAAATTTTGACAGAACGTCAAATTTGCAAAACGAAGTTGATATATAAATTTGACATAATTTTCAATCCTAACTTCGTGGTTTTCTGACAATTTTGTACATGGTTGTGCCATTATTTTCAGGTTATTTATTGCTGAAAATGGGACGTTGGATACGACATAATTTCCCCCGAAAATAAAAATTTGTACTGCGAATGTGTTGAATGAAACATTTATTGTGAAAAATATTTTGTTGCCAACCTTTGTGCATGCCAGTGTAACGATCCTTGAGAATTGTCAGCTCGTAGATGCGGCCATGTTCCTCGAAGATGGGTCGAATCTCCTTCTCTTCCAGATTCCTCGGGATCTGGCCGACGAAAAGCTTGATGGCATCGTGGTCCTTCATGGGGATGGTATGGGGTGGATTGCAGGGCATGCACGCCTTCAAAGGGGCCTGCTGCTGCTGCTGTTGCTGCTGCTGTTGTTGCTGCTGCTGTTGTTGTTGGACGGGCATCTGATGGGGAATGGTGTCCGGACCGTTGCTTACTTGCGTGGCTGCCATGATCGTCATTGTACCGCTAGCCAAGTGATGATGATGATGTTGGTGGCTCTCTTCTTGTGTGTAGTATACCACAAGTACCTAAGCTAGCTGTGTACTTAATGGGTTAATGTTATGAGATGCGAGTGGAGAGCGAAGGAGCAGTGACACAGCGGAGGCAAGCAGCAACGGTCTGCTATTTAATATGAGCACAAGGCAAAGGCAGGTTCTCACATCACACGTAGTGTCAATGCACACGGTTCAATGAGCAGCATCCTTATAATGAATGCCATACACACACACACATATTACCCTATGCGTGCGCAGCTTACACGCGTGGTCAATGAGCAAAGCATTTTCTTGGCTTGCACTGCACACGCGCGCACAGCTAAGATAACAAAAGCCAACCAATACAATCTTGGCAATTTGCATGTTGGTATGCTGAACAAGAACCCCTGGCCCTCCACCCCCCCCCCCCCCCAATCACAAGAAAAAAAATTTACACACTGAGCCTTAAATTACAGGTGGAGACAATTATTATTTTTACACATAAAAACGACTTAAAACTCTCCAGGCTTTAAATTTCACATAATTTATCATCACACATTCATATTTCATACAATGAATATTTATTGGTTTGAACCAAGCCGTTCCTTGGGTTTATTATTATAATTTTGTTTTGATCATCATTTCAAGTTTTTACAATTTTGGGTTCAATTTTGATAAAATGAGTTGTTAATTGGGTGCATACTTGCTTAGTAGAGCGCATCTTTACACAATTTAAATATTCTTTAAAAGCAGCACGAGGCTTATTTGGTAATATGCAGCTGTGTTCAAGTATTCAGGAGGTTAAAAGGGAAAGTATTTTGAAAATATATAAAATATTAAATAGCATTTAATTGTGGATATTGGCTAATCACAAAATTACATTTGATACAGAAATCATGTTCACAATATTCCATGCAGCTATCCACTTAAAACGGAGCCTTCTTTTCTTGCTTGCCAATACCTAATATTTTTTAATTATAATTAATTCTAAAACATGCTTTTTTGACGACCAAGCATGCCCAAAAGCAAAAAACAAGACAAAACAAAACAATCTGTAAGAATGCAATTGATGATTAAATTATTTTCAAACTGTATAACATGAAATGTATATTTTATGATTGATAGTATTTTATTTTAAGATGTATTCATACTTTTTTTATTGGCAATTGTTTAGTTTATTTTGGTTTTTATTTTAGGTCTGTGTGCATAGAGGCTCACCACAATGCAAATTCAATGCACACGGAAAATCCTCCTGAGAAAAAACAGGGTCTGACATTTCAACTAAAAAAAAATATATGTGTGTGTGGGTGATGCGATGGCCTACATATTGGTCATAAGAAATGAAGACAGACGTTTCTCTAGTATACTATTCAGTGTATGATGACCTGAAGATGCTCTGTGTAGATGATGTTATGTCTCTGGTCCCTATATTGTGACTCATCAGACCCCATTCACATCCTTATCATAAAAATGTCCCTCACCACAGACACAGTATGAATAATACAAGAACAAACATGAAATTATCCTGAGTAATCAGACACATTACACTACACAAACAAACCCTCATTTAAATTCATGTGATATAGCTTTTAATTTTAATATTATTATTTTTTATTTTTTCAATACAGTACATTTTTTTACAATTCTTGTAACCTTAAAATCCACCGCGGTAGTGGGGGTCTTTTCTTTCTATGATTTTTTAAGCAAGATATTTGGTCAAAATGACAGATACGGATATTGAAGGTAGACGTTCACATTTGGACACTAATTACAGCAGGTATTAAAGGTAGTATCATACTTGATTAAGAAACCAAAACAGAAATGTTGACAGATTTATTGTATAACTTACAGGGTATGAAGATGGTGGTGGTAGGAACAAATACTGTGAACATTTTTCCACCTGAAATAGTGTATTTATCAAGAATTAGTAAAACTATTAGTAAAACTGTAAGATCAAACATCTTTTTGATCTTATAAAATAAAAAAAATAAAAGAGAAAAGACATAAGAAATCATACTGTGGCTGTTTTTCACAGTTTTCTCAAAAAGTGAGCACCGTATGGGACTGAAATGTTCACAGATGACTGTTATTGTGTCTGTCTTGATATTTTTGCCCATGAATCTGTATTTCTTTGATAAAAACCAAAGTATGATACAACCTTTAACATGACACATGGACTGTACATGTATTTATAATACACCGAAGCACTGATTTCACGGGTGAGCATTTTGTCTGATTTGCTTGTCCTCAAGCGATAGCTTAGATAAAATGCCAGATTTTTTATACTGATTCAACATAACCACGAAATGTCACATACATGAACTTCAATGAAGTCATGTCTTTACAACCATCCTGTCTACAATAAATCATTTTATACAGAATCACAGAAAACAAAATGAGATAAAACTGATTAGGGTGATATTTTCACGGTATATGTATAAAATACTGTACACAGATTTTTTTTAAACAAAATTCAGAGACAGCATCATGAATGCCATTATTATAAGCATATGCAGAGTGAATAGGCAGACACTAGACAGGCCACCACTATGTTATCTAAAGATAATAAGCAGGTCCATACAATATTCATCCATTATGTTAATTGAATCCTTCCCAATGCATACATTATGTACCGTACCCAGATGATCCCACCAGTTCAATTGGGCTGTAGAACTAGATCACAGCCCCTCTATATACTTTCTGTGTCTAGGTAACTGATGCCTAGTGTTTTCAGAGCACACTCATGGCTGGGTCAATGGTCAATCTCAGTGAATGGCTTGAGGCAATGTTATTGAGGGTCAGCATCTTGTGACAATGCCTGACCACCATGCAACCCTCCAGAGTAGCCCTAATGCAATATGCTAAGCCGATGACGAATTTGAGAGTGAGAGAGTCCAATTCATCCACAGAGCGCGCACAAAACCTCCATATATTTTTTTTATAATGAAAAGAATAAGATTTCAATTTTTTTTTCAAAAGAAAGAATTTCTTCATAAAGTGTATTTACAAATACAGGTATTTTCTGACTCTCCTTTCTTGGGGGTTGGGGATGGTGGTTAGAAAGTAGATAACATTAATAAAAATAGGCCTATATATCAATACAAGAAAAATGCTTTGTTACAAGAGAAAATAAGCAGTTTGTGTGTCATGTTAATTTTGAGAAAAATCTAAATAATTTCCCTTTCATGTGAATCTACAGTGAATTTTTCGACCCAAATATGAAAAAAAAAACCTTTTCAATCATTATCAAGTTGATCAATTTTACTATGAATATTTGGTGTACAAACTACAAAGTATAGGGGCCATAATATGACCAATGGAAGAATAGGCCCACTGCAATGACAAATCATTAGCAGAATGGGACAGTTAATCAAGGGCCTGTTTGTTTATTATCCACAGGATCCCAGATCTGCGGATCCACATCCCATGCAGGATACGCTAAAATGGGATCCTGATCAGCAGGATCCGTGATCTTGTGTGTGAAACAAACATGCCCCTAAGGCTTACAATTAGCCACATAAAAACAGCAAAGGGAAACAATTCTTTGAAGAAATTAGATATGTTTGCCAATTCTTGTGTAAAAGAAACAACAAAACCTAACATAAAAGAGAATTGCTTGGGACTAGAATTTCTTTACACATAGATATGGAAAATTATATGCAGAAAACCCAAAGGCTTGAGCATTTTTTTTTTATAGCATCTCCAAAGAGAGCATCTAATACAGCGCCCTCGCTTGACGAGTAAGGAGTAGAAGTACTATGGACTGTGCGACCATAAAGCCACCATATGCATATTACATTGTACAACAGGTAATTGGGAAATACATGCTTCATAACTATGTGTAGCCGTAGTATGAAAAATAGTCCAAAAATACTTCCACAAACCAAAAACCAAAATCCCTTGCAATGCACAGTAGGCACGCAGCTTTAGTAATTTCTCTGAAGAATCAGTTTACTATTTTGTGACCGAAGAAACGTGCTAGTTTCAAGCCATTGACTCATTCAGCGGCCCACCAGACTGTTTAACTGTTAATTACAATCCGTGGTTGATGTACAATTGTACATCCCCTACTGTCCACGATATTTGTTAATGTTTAAACTAAAGTTTCAGCATAAATGGGCCTTATCTCACATTACGTACTCAGAAAAAAATCTGATATAATATTGACAGATGAACGAGATCATCAACTTTAAAGGTAGTATCATACTTTGGTAAGAAACCAAAACAGAAATGTTCACAGATTTACGTATAACTTACAGGGTATAAAGATGGTGGTGGTAGAAACATACCGTGAACATGTTTCTGCCTGAAATGGTGTATTTATCCAGAAATAAGTAAAACAACAACCGAAAATCTTTTGGATCTTTTAAAAGATCAAAAATAAAAGAGAAAAGACTTAAGAAATACTGTGGCTGTTTTTCACTGTTTTCTCAAAAAGTGGGCAACGTATGGGAGTAATGGGACTGATATTTTCACAGATGACTATTACTGTATCTGTCTTGATAATTTTGTCCATGAATATGTATTTCTTTGATTAAAAACCAAAGTATGATATTACCTTTAAACCAAAAATAAATAAATACATAAAAATCAACAAATGAATAATAAAATGTTGATGAATTAAAAAAAAATCCACTTCAGATATAAATTATCTTATTTACAAAATGCACAAAATTAATTGTCTATTATATAAATAATACCTCGACTTCAAATGCGATTCACTAAAACGTTTAAATCTGTAGTATGACTCTAGAATGTTTAAATGCATCTGTTTCCATATAGACTTAGTATTAATGTTAATATGTATACCAACCTATAAAACAATATGTAAATAGCACTCCGCACTTGCGCTAAAAATAGCACACCGGATCTCAGACAAACATTGAAACCATGCAAACGTGTGGTGGGTGTGCTTGTGTGCATGCACATGCATGCATGAAAAGTTTGTCAGACATCCGGGGATTTTGTACACGTGCGCGAGCTGGCCAAATCACTTATGTGACGTCATTAGTGCGGAGCGCTATTCCACCTTAGTCTCAAGATCAAGACAGTGCATATTTCTCTTGGTTTAATAGTACAGAAGGGTTGCGACTTTGAGTTTATTTTTGTGTATTCAGATAATTCATGAAGCGGTCACGAAGCAGGTGTAGTTCCTAATTGGTTTCTTAACTGGTAGCCTCGGTGTACACTATCAAACTAAAATGCAAAACTTCACCGGTACGATAGGCTTGGTTGTTGGTTATGTGAGGAGCACAGTCTCCCAACTGAATTAGATTTGATACAAGTAATAAACTGCTGCAAACTGCCCATCACCCCAAAAAAATGACATAAACAATTATAAAATGCTTGTTAGGAGGAGTTAGGTGTTAGGAGGGCCTGATGTGTTTCGATCCTAGCAGGATCTTTATCGAAGCCTGAAAAGAATTAGATTTGAAACGGTGCAAGATGAACACACAGACGGACAGGGAGTTTGCGGTATAACGTAATACCATGCAGTGACTATAATCGACTTTACTGAACTTTACTGACTGCCACAGTATACCAGTGTTGTAGTCGAGTACTTTTTTCCGAGTACCAAGTACTGCCGAGTACTTTGCCTGCCGAGTACAAAGACAGGTCGAGTACTTTGCCATTCGAGTACAAGTACTGGTTTCCGAGTGCAAGTACTTGTGCACCCGAGTACAAGTATGAGTACAAGTACTTACCGTACGAGTACAAGTACAAGTACTTATCTTCCGGGGAAAAAAACGAACAATTTGCGCTGAAGCGTTTGACTCCATTCTGCACAAATTCTCGGTATTCTTTAAACCCAAATTGAACAACAGTCGATGTGGACGACATGCCTACAGCTGATCTAAAAATGGTGGTCAACACACGTGGCTATGCGTTGCAACAGTAATACGTTACAACAACGTTAACGCCAGGCACGGCGAAGTCTATTTTTCAGACTCAACTATTCATAAGCATGTAATTTCTATACACTAGATTAGATTCGTTGTTAGAATGCTCAGATCCACGAACTTTTAACTGAACAGATTTTTTTATCGAGTACTCTTTTTCGAGTACGAGCACGTAGCGATGCTCGAGTACAATTTTTGGATGTCGAGTTCCGAGTATTTTGTAGCCCAAGTACAAGTACCAAAGGACGAGTGCGAGTATTTGGACGTTCGAGTGCGAGTAAAAGTATGAGTACTCGGAAAATGGTACTCGAGTGCGAGTACCGAGTACGAGTACTACAACACTGCAGTATACTAGTAAAAACGTCAAGTGAACATTCAGTTCTTTTCAGAGATACACAACTCAAAAGAGTATAGACATGTAGCGATCCGCATTAGTCCCTGCCCCTTGTGTAGTTTTGCTGCCCCCCTATAAATTCTTGATCTTAAAGAGGATGTTCAACACTCACCAAACCTCGCTTTATTTGTTAGAACTATAATAATTAAATTACTTGACATGAGAAAAAAAATATATATATCTCACACTGAACACAGAAAGAGTCTTTTTGATAATTTTTGTCTCAACATGCTCAACTCGCAAGCTCCCCAAAATTGAAACTGTCTGAATTTCGTCAATGGGGGCATCAGACAAATCTGTGTGATTTTGTGACGTCACATTACGGAGCCTTTTCTTTAAATGAAAAGGCTCATTATGTCACATTACGGAGCCTTTTCATTAAATGTCTGCTGGGTAAGAAATAACATTCCCTATTAAACTCAGACTCTGTTTCAAGGCTAATTCATGAGTCGAATCATTACTGGACATTAAAAAAAGAAGTAAATACTAGCACAAATTTACAACTGAACACTAAACTTAACCAAGTTATAGTCATACCAAATAATTATACAATTTCCATCTTAATTCTGTACAATATACACAAATGACAAATATTCAAAATTATCTTCCTTAAAATCTATTCGTTGATTTAATTCACAGAAATGTGGATAAACAGTGAGTTAAAGGTAGTATCATACTTTGGTAAGAAACCCAAACTTGCAATGTTTACAGATTTACGTATAACTTTCAGGGAATGAAGATGGTGGTGGTAGAAATATACCGTTAAAAATGTTCCGCCTTGAAATTGTGTATTTATCCAGAAATTAGTAAAACAACGACCGGAAATCTTTTTGATCTTTTAAAAGATCAAAAATAACAGAGAAAAGACTTAAGAAATACTGTGGCCGTTTTTCGCTGTTTTCTAAAAAAATGGGAACCGTATGGGGCTGAAATTCTCATAGATGACTGTTACTGTATCTTCCTTGATATTTTTGCCCATGAATCTGTATTTCTTTGACAAAAACCAAAGTATGATATTACCTTTAATGGTGACGGCTGTGTGATACGTGGTAATGCAGTACTCAACTTACATGAAGTGCATTAAGAGTCTGTACATTGTATCTGTGAGAGAGAGTTTTATACTTGACCGATGGTGCAGTTGATGGGCATTCTATGGAATGAACTGGTCAATAGAAGTGTAGAAGAGAATGTAGGCGGCTGAACTCTGTAATGTAAATAACAACACACAAACAAGTAGAAAATAACTACATGTAGTACAAGCTAGACATTTGGTAAAGACAAATTTCATACACTTTCTCCATCGGTTAAAAGTTGACTTTGGCATTGGCATAGAGAACCATAAGCAATTACTTACAGAAACTAGGTATTCAATTCAAACTCGATTTAATGGCTAGCTATATGGTTTTCTTACCCTGATATTGCTCTGTGATGCCTCGTGCACTTCATGGTCATCAAACTTGTACCAGCGATTGTTGTTCACGTTGAGGCAACATGCCGTGTCTGTCGGTGAAGAACACACAGAAAGACAAACAATTTAAAAATTCAGGTCTGCTATGAAACAGAAAAAGCCAGTCGAAATCCTATGGAGGTCTAAGGACCTTGAACCTTTGATCTTTTGAGCCACAAAACGAAACTAGGGGCGTTTACGAAACGGAGGCTCAGGCTCAGGCTCCAGCTCTGACATTCATAATACTGAAAATATAGGTTGTGGTTTTTCACTGAAGCTGAAGCTCTATTTTCCTTTTCAAACCAGAGAATCTACTTCCAACTGCAGCCAAAAGCCTCTACTTCATACCCATTATTTCAGAATGGCTTCACGAAATGGAGCCGGAGCCTGAGCCTCCGTTTCGTAAACGCCCTATGCTTCCCTCAATAAAACAAACCACCATTAAAAATTCCATTTGATATTTGTGGTCAGTGAACAACAGCCAAAGAACAATCACAAGTGATACACAATACATGGACATTTGGTTGTTAACCCTGTTTTTATTAAGGCAAAAATTTCATGGTTGGCAACTTTTTGTGCTAAGCAGGGCCATGGAATTGGCCCCTGGACCCTTTTCAGGATAGGTCAGAAGTGTGCAGTGGAGGTGAATGATAAATTCACTGTGGGACAGTTTGCGTTGGCCCTACAAACCGGCCAACTACTGTTAAGCTTGATTAGTATCATTACAGCACTTACAATGTCCTCCATCTAGAGTGCCAATGTGGTTGGAGACGGCATGTAGGCGGTATGGCCTGCTTGGTTTTGGACCCCTTGTGTAGGGAGACATGTCCATATTGACCACAGGGAAGTCCACCATAGTCTGTAATTTCTGCCGCCACATCCCTTCATGATAAAACCTGGAACAGACAGATGATAGAGACAATGAGAATGGACACCAGTTAATTTCATTGGACCCAAGGGCGCAACTATCTGCTGAGCAAATAACTTTGCTAATTGTACAAAGGACACCAGCCAACACTACATGCGATGTAAATGATTGTAACTGATACTAAGGGCACCAGCCAACTTAGCACCGCATGGGAGTAAATTAATGTGAATGACACTAACACAAGTGCACAAATGCAAAGTGCCGAAAACAGGCTTATCTTTGATAAGGTCCATGCACTGACACTAAAGTTATCCAAGTCAGGGACAGTAAACCTTAATATAAAGATCAGTTCTGCGTTCACCTTTTGAGATGTATGAGGAGAATGCGAGGTAGCTTCCAGATGAGGATAATCTTTGCCGAGTCCCTGTTGGTTTTACATCGGGAGCAGAATATGGCATTGTCACCGGTCAGTTTCTCTTCCGTTGAAAATTTCTGGAGGCATTGCTGAAGACAGGAGAAAAAAATGATGTTATTCAGATATAACAAGTGTCTAAAAAAAGTTCTGGGTGCATTTGTGGATGGGTGCAAGACGCAGTGTTGGAGAAGAGTCCTCAAATCCGAGTACAGAGTACTCCGAGTACTTCAGGGTCTGAGTACTGAGCCGAGTCTGTGTACATTGGTGACGAGTCCGAGTCCAAGTCCAGAGTATCGAGTACGAGTATATTTAAGGTTGAGTACTGGGCCGAGTCCGGGTACCAAAGTCTGAGTCCCCATCCGAGTACATGCAAAGTACCGAGGCACCGAGCCAAAAATGCACCAAGTTTCACAAAGATGTTTAAAGTTGGACATTATGCCAATCTTCTCAGAAATTCTTCTTTAACAAACCTTGCAAATAACACTGTGCTGCTTACCCCATTTGATACTAAATTCCCAATTATCTTCATACTCCCATTTTATAAATTATTGGAAATTGCCAACATAATCAACGGTGAAATTGTAACAAAAATTTAAATTTGCACTAAATGGTTGAGTACTCCCAAAACGTGAGTACATGGAATTGAGTATGGGCCAAGTACATTTTATTTTTGAGTACTTTTTATCGTGTACGGGCCGAGCATTTGCATGTACTCAAGTATGAGTACGAGTACGAGAACTCCAACACTGGCAAGACAATATGGCAAGATTGTGTCAAATGGTATGCAATCATTCTCATTACAGCAAACCAAGGAAAATATCTTGTTTCATGTCTTATCATATTAATGAAATAAGGTATACTTCACATGTAGTGGCTCCGATCGACAAAACCGAGAAGCCCACTGGACAAGCAGTGGTCACATATTTTCTTGACGGATTGACTGCATGAATATGGGCAGCATGGGGCCTGATACAAATCTACATATTTTCTCTACATGAATTTCAAGTTTTCATTTAGGTAGAGAATCTTTAATACAGTCATGTCCAGCCACTAAAAAACCTGGCCAGGCCCAGGTCTTTGTGGCAAAAATCCTCCTCTTGTCAGCCCTGAATTTAACTACATCAGAATTACTCGAAATCAATAAAGCCTGGCTTGGGGATACTGTCCATCATGTCCATGATCAATGTTGGACATTTCGTGCCAAATATATGATCCAGGGGTCGATTTCATGAATCAATCATAATCTATCATGATCAATCATAACTAGAGTAAAGAAGGATAACCCATCATATCCTACGTAGGGCTGCAATGTAAGTCCTACGATTGATAACGATTGATGTAAGTTATGAGTGGACAAAGCAGAGGCTTGAAGTAGATAGTTCAAGGCTAGGTATTCTAGAAGCCCAAGAACCCAGGTAAAGTCCAGGCCAGCATTTTCAGTGGTTGGGCCCTACCAGTATTCAAGTTTCTCTCACTCAAAATTCTCAATTGTTGGTGAGGTTTTGCTTTTAAGCAGTGGGACCAATGCGTATGCATCACTTTTACCATTTACTAGAATGTGTATGCAGCAAATCTCTTGTCAAATAATGTAGAATCATTTTGTCCCTATGAAGCATAATACTGGCTCTTTCTGATAATGATACAACCAACTTTTGGCAATATCATGGAGTTCCCACTTGGGAAAAGCTGATAGAGAACAGAATGCACTATACTACAGGCCACTGAAGGAGCACATTTTCAATGCATTCAAACTGCAACCATTTCTCAGCCAAATTCCTTTCCTAAAATTGCACTTTTTGGGAGTTTTGTCCAATGCAAAGTACAAGATACTCATTGTTTAAATAGGCTGTGGGGGTAATGCGGGATTATTTATTCACTGAACAAGTAAGTACCTGCAGTGTGCAGCGATTGCTGGATGGGATGGGCAGGGACAGGTACATGAAGGCCTCAAACTTGACCGACTTGTGGCCACATGTCAGGCAGCAGACGGTGGACTTGAACTGGCCCTGGAACAGCGTGACGATGATGGACTGGTTCAGGCGCTCGTGGCAGGCCCAGGATATCTCAGCCGCTTGGTGGTCGGGGTACTTCTCAAGGTCATCTTCCTTGATGTACTCACGCTTCTTGACCTGTGTGTCAGGTCAAACAGGTGGGTGTTATGCTGGGGAAGTGCTACTATCCTCACTAAGACCCAGGCTTGTTGGGCCGGTGGAGTGTTACTATCCTGACCTATCACAACTAAGACCCAGGCTCGTGAGGCTGGTGAAGTGTTACTATCCTGACCTATCACGACTATGACCCAGGCTTGTGAGGCTGGTGAAGTGTTACTATCCTGACCTATCACGACTATGACCCAGGCTTGTGATGCTGGTGAAGTGTTACTATCCTGACCTATCACGACTATGACCCAGGCTTGTGAGGCTGGTGAAGTGTTACTATCTTGACCTATCACGACTATGACCCAGGCTTGTGAGGCTGGTGAAGTGTTACTATCCTGACCTATCACGACTATGACCCAGGCTTGTGAGGCTGGTGAAGTGTTACTATTCTGACCTATCACGACTATGACCCAGGCTTGTGAGGCTGGTGAAGTGTTACTATCCTCACTTATCACCTCTATGACCCAGGCTTGTTGGGCTGGTGGAGTGTTACTATTCTGACCTATCACGACTATGACCCAGGCTTGTGAGGCTAGTGAAGTGTAACTATCCTCAGGTACCACCACTCCGACCCATGCTTGAATCTACTTGGGTTCAATCTTCACCTCTACTAGGAATCTCCATAAAATGGCCGTTTACTCTGAGTGACTTTTAGCCTTCTTAATGGTAGTATCATACTTTGGTAGCATAACGAAACAGAAATCTTCACAGATTTACCTATAACTTACAGGTTATTAAGATGGCAATGGTAGAAACATACTGTTCACATTTTTCTGCCTGAAATGCTGTACTTATTTAGAAAAGAGTAAAACCAATTACCAAAAACAATTTTGTTCTTCAGAAGATTAAAAATAAAGATTTTAAAATACCGTGGGTGTTTGTCACTGTCTTCTCAAAAAGTGGGCACTGTATGGGACTGAAAATTTCACAGATGACTGTTACTGTATCTTCCTTGACATTGTTGCCCATGAATCTGCATTTCTTTGACAAAAACCAAAGTGTGAAATTACATTTTAGAGGCTTCCATAGTCCATACCTGATTGAGGTCTTCGTGAAGGCCGTCTAGCAAGAATAACAGGAACTCCTGAGAGTCGTGGTGATGACCAATGTTCTGTCGGAACTCGGGGACATACTTGGTCACAGTGTCCCGCAGGTCCAGGGGAGAAATGGACCGGTACTGGCCGGACCACAGGGCCTTGATCACAATGGCAAACTCCAGGGCGACGTTACCACCTCGACCCAGTGGGTTTTGCCTTTGGAGGGAGAAATCACAACCAAAGGTACAGATTTGCTGATACAAAATTAAAGCCATGCAAAATCCTCCACCAACTCTGTGGATCTCTTGCTCTAGCTGTGGGATTTATTTTATCTGAGGTTTCAACTTGCACAGTTGTGACAACACGTTGAAACCGAGCAGGGTGCCTAGCTAAACTACTGAATGGGGTTAGAGTTCACTACCATGTCAGCTTAACTATAGCACCCGACCTATCCAGCCTTATCAACTTGTGTCTTAAACAGTCTTTGCTAGGGTTGTTAGTCAGAAGCCATTTAACCCATTAGCTGCCATACGGCTATGATATCACCTTATAAGTGGTGCACATAGTAACATGTTAACCAAACTACAGCTGAGCAAGTCCTTTCAAATAATAGACTTAAAATACACACATTCATCACAGACAGTGATAATGGCTCTACGACCACCTTTGTTACCTGGGAAACAAATGATATACAGTGATTCATAGCAAGGAGTAAACTTTGACAAAAAAAACAACTCTATGCCGCACAGGAACCTTTTTCAGTCTTGGCTGAAGAGAAAAAATGACACAGCATCTTGCCCAAGGATACACACAAACCAAACCCCTTGGCTGGGTGTGAACCCACAACCCTCCGATTGACGAATCAGGTATAAACTCAGTCACAGCTCTGAGGTCTCCACACTTACCTATTGATGTCCAGGACGTACTTGTCAGTGATGAAGTAATGAGTAAGTGGAGCCGAACTGCTGAGGCACTGCACCACTGAGTTCATGAAGCAGGTGTTGCCCAGATTACGTAAGCCTGTCAGTGATCGTCCCTATGACACATCAATGAGAGAATGTTACAATAACATGCACTCTCAGGACAAGCATTCTGAAGCCCAATGCATTCTCCTGTTGGTAGCGGCATTTCTCTGCAAGATCTGCCCATATAAAAACTTACTACCTCAGAGAATGTATTCTTTTTGGGGGGGTTTTCATGCTTCTGCATGCTTTAACCCTAATCCTCTACAATTACCACACAAAACAAGGAAGGTATGTTACCTGGTTGCCATAGACAGGGTTGAGGTTGCGGGCCCGTGTAACAGGAAGCTGCTTGCTTGGCATCCTGAAAGACAAACAGGCACAAACGGTAAGACAGTGCAGCACTGATATGATTTGAGGCTTTGCATAATGGAAACAAATTAAGGGGGAGTTTTGAAAGAACTAATGTCAGTTTTGAAGGAACATGAAGTACTAGCTCTTAAGCAACTGGAGGTTGAATTTTGTTTTTACTCTGTCTGGATAAATACAGCATTTCTTTATACTTTGTCCGTTATAGGTAAATCTGTGAAGATGTCTGTAATTTGTATTCTACCAAAGTATGATGTTATTGTTAATCTCTTGACTCTAAATAAGAAAAAACGACTGTTCCATGTTGCAAGTGACACCAACAATGTCCACCAACATGGTGAAATGATTGCAATGTATGTAATGCATCTAATGCCTGTATTACCTTTGTATTGGCTTGACAGCTCTGTTAACGGTTGGCACAATGGGTGTATCCTGTTCATTCATGACCATCTGGGCAATGTTTGGCGAGGAGAAGGATCTCTTCAGTCCCGACTGGGCAGGCACGGAGGAGTCGGACTTTAACCGTGTCTTGGATATGGATGGGGACAGGGTGGTCTGCCTGGCTGGTGATCCGGACGCTGGTCAGTGAAAGTCATACAGAGAGATTGTTTCCGGTCAATTTTTTTCAGACATGTCGAGGAAAGTTTGGCCTTACTGACACATTTCCCTGCATGGGTGCTCTAGAGTAACCCTGTCACATCACAACCTGCTAACGAGGTCTCCGAACCCATAACCTGGGGCCAATTTCATAGAGCTGCTTAAGCACCAAAATTTGCTTAGCACCAAAAACCTTGGTAAATAAAATTAGTATATGCCAACAAAAACTCCTTGTGAATGTTATGCTCAGCAAACAATGGCCGAAGTTGAAAAGCAGTAAACATCACATGAACATTTGGTTGGTAATCCTGTTTGATTAAGGAAGACTTTCATGCTTAAGCAAATAATGTGATTAATAAGCAGCTCTATGAAATTGGCTCATGGTGCAGCCACTCCAAAATGCTGAACACGTATCACATAATCTATTTTTCCACCTTAAAAACTCATCTCCTCATTCATTCTTCACAAAACTACTGCATGGTTTTGTTTCGCCTTTCTGTATATAATGTACATACTGCTGTTGTTTACCAATGCAGTAATCATTTTCGGCAAAAGTATTCAAAAGCAAAAAAATTTGAGCAGGCAAATTTGAAATTATATGATTGTGCAATGAAACATATTTCAAAACATACTTAACACCTAGACAACATATGAAATTAACACATATGATTTCAAACAAAAAGATAATTGACTACTAGGGACACCACCAACGTAGGGCTGGATGGCTCAGTTGGTTATAAAAGTGCCTGTATGGTATTCAGGAGGTCACTGGTTTGAATCCTGCTCCAGTCAATTTTTCTTTGTTCACCTTTCAATCATTTGACAAATGCTTCCATGTTTTATTTGTTTACCTGTTGGTTTGGCCTCCGGTTGCTGCGGTGACGATGTTGTGACAACGGGTTTTGCGGTGGATACAGGGGCCATAGTTGCAGCACCACCAGGTCCGATGACAGGAGGGTTCCAGTGGGTAGTCCCCGTTGTGTGGTCCAGGTAGTAGTACTTGTTGGAACTCTGTTGCCATCTCCTCTCCCAGCCAGGAGGGAGTGTGACTGTCGGGGTTGGATGCGCCGGAGCCGGGGTTCGAGCGATGCCTGGAGCGGATGACGATTGCTGAAGGGGCTGGCCGGATGGCTGCTGCCCTGCCGGCTTCTTGGGCTCGGCCTGAGGGGGCCGATGGACCGTTGACTCTCCCCGCTGTTGAGGATCCTTCTTCATCACTGATTCCGGTGATGGAGAGATCGTCTTTGCTGGTGAAGGTTTGGACTCCAGCTGCGGCACCTGTTCGGTCTTGGTTGGGGATGGTGGTTTGGCTTCTTGATGTGGAGCTGCAGGAGCCACCTGTGCATCGGTCTCTGAAGCAGGCTCCTGCTTCTTCTCCAACTCCTGCTGAGCCTCCTCAGCTTTTGCAGCCTCATTCTGCTCAAGCTGATGTTTCTGGGCATTCAGCTCTTGTTGCATTCGTTTTAAAGCTTCCACCTTTGATTGCAGAAAAGAAAAGAGAAGCCAGTTGGCTGATAACATTCAGATAACCCAATATTATGCAAACTACAAAAACATAAATGAAAGCCATGGTTGATTCGATACTTCATTCTTTACTTAGAACATTTTCAAGAGGGGCATCGTGCAAAAGGATTTTTTTGGGACTCTCTGATAAAATCCTGAAATTTGTGAAAAATTGAACTTGAAAAGTACAATGTCTTGAAATGCTATGGAATTAATTTGCAATGCATGGTCAGTGTCCCATGTTAAATTGCTAAATATTGATAAAATATCTATATCTAAATAAATGATATATTATCCATAATTAACTAAGCACATTCACAGTTTTCTACTGAACTACCGAATCCATCTCTAAACTCTAAATAGGAAATTGCGATAACATTTGAGGAGAGTCAAGGCAGGGAATGGTACATTTACAAGCGAAACCTTGCCCCACTGGGGAAATGACCTCTCAGCATACCTTCTCCTCTAGTTCTTTCTCCACCTTGGCTTTCTCCAGACGGAGCTGCTTGTTCTCCGTTCTCATCTTGTCCTGTCTCATCTTGACAAGCTCCTGCCGGGCCTGCTCCTCTTGAAGCTGGTTTTCTTTCTGCATCTGGTTGATCTTCCCCAGCTCAGTCCCCTTAGCCTCCTCAGAGATGCCGTCAACGCTCCCGGTCTGCTTCATCGGGGTCTGTCCATCTGTCACATCTCGAGTGGCGAGTGACGGAGTCTCGGCTTTTCCCATGCCTTGACCCGCATCCTGTTGGGATTTGTCATTCTGCTCTGATGGTTTAAGCGACCGATTAGGAATCTCCGGTTTGGAATAAGAGACCCTGGCAGATTCAGGACTTGGAAGTGAGGGCACATTGGCATTTAGACTGGAGGCCGATGAGTTATTCACTGGCAGGGTGGCTGGGGTGGAGGAAGCCTTGGAACTGTTGTCAACAGCAGGCTTAGACTGAGCTGAGGCAGCAGTCCCTGAGCTTGGCATAGAAGTCTGGGGCTTGCTTCCTGATGACAAGCTGTCCTGGATTTGTTTAGGCTTGCTGGACCTGTTGACAGCAGGGATGCTTTTGGCTGAACTGACGGCCGAAGCAGCAGCCGGAGCAGCAGCAGCAGCAGCAGCAGCAGGGGCAACAGTGGCACTGCTTCCAGAGTTTACAGATGGTTCCTTGTTGTTGTCGGGGAGGGATGCCTTCTGAGCAGTCATCTTAGGGGTTGGGTCAACTTTGGGCCGGTCATCCTCCAATGACGGGTAGTCAAAATCCACTACAATCAATAGCAGTAAAAATGAGAACAATTATCAAGACAATAACGGGTACTTACAGGCATCTGGGTCCGAATCTTAATCATTTCCGGAAAATCACTGAAGGCCAATAAATTGTGCGACTGTGAGTGAGTGAGCACTTGCACAACTGAGGCAAGAGACTCACGGCAGGGGTGCAATGGTTTTGGTATCTTGTCTCTTGTGAATGTCTTCATCGATGATATATCCGTCCTTCTACTTCTATTTCTAACGTTCAAAGTCATTCTGACATGTGCAGTTGCTATTTTGATCAATGTAGGCAGATCTGTACGACACGAGTTCATGCCAGTCGGAGAGTGGCTTAGTTCCCTTGTTCGAAAGCATTCATTAAACACAAATTATATGAAACCAGACTATCAGTTTAATAGTCAACAGAAAATTTTTTGAAATCTTACATCCCAGGTAAATGTCCTAATGAAAGATTGACTTATACTTACACAAGGTCAAACTTGTAGATGATGTGTCATTTCTCTTTGTTGGCCCTGTCACATGAGCATTGGTGGTGAACATTGGATATCGGAACAGCCAGTCTTCATAGCCTCCATCTAACACCAGGGGCTGGCTCTTCAGTGTCACTGTTGAATCCCACTGTATCAAAGAAAACAAATAAAAAACATAACAACTTGAAAAAATGTGATGGAGTTCACACGGGAAAATTTAGGTTTATCAGGATGTTTAATTATCACAACTCAATCACAAGCTCCTTTGGTTGGTCCAGAATGCCCATGATTAGGCCAAACAAAAAAATTGTTTGTTTGCCCTCCGCGACCGACCGAAAAATCACGAAAATCTTGGGTCGCGTTTTAAAAAATTTTTTTTTTTATTCCCTTGTGCAAACTCACAAAATGTCATAATTTGGCAAAAAAAGATCGTTAAAAATATAATTTATACTTTCTCAGATATTTTTTTAGCGTTTTGAAACCTCAAAGCACCCATATTAAAGCTGAAAAATATTTCAAAAATTCACAAAAATCGCCGTACGTACGAGTTGGATATTGCTTACATGCATCGTGGATCGATCGTACAAACGCTAAAGATATTCCGTTTGGCTAATAGCGCTCGGCACTGCATTTAGTCAGACGAGTGATTTGGCTAGCGCACGTGTACAAAATCCCCAGATGTCAGAAAAACATGCATGCATCACGCGCCGCGTACACGTGCACAAGCACCCGTGTGCATTGTCTGTACGTCTTGTCCGAGACGTTCCGTTTTAGAAACAATGTGGGAATAACATCCACGGTTTAATAAATCATTGTAGGCCTATATATAAAAAAAAAAAAAAAAAAAAAAAAAAAAAAAAATCAACCGACCGGCCCTGCTGATTTTTTTCCGAAGGGCAAACAAACAATTTTTTTTTTTGGCCTTACCGTAATCAAATGCACAGTTGCACACACAGGAATGATTTTGGATGATTAAAGGATAATCTTGGATGTGAATTATGAAACCTGGTGTAATTATTTGGGTAGAATTTAGGTCAGCAATTGGGAGCTTAAAATGATCTATAATGTGATTAGAAAGGATGTCATTATAATTGGATACATTGAAATCACAAGTGGGCGCTATTCAATATCTCCTTGTACTGCTTTCTGTAACACAACTTACAAGTAATTGAAATAATCCCACTGGCCAATTAAGGCCTTTTCACACGACGCTGAAAAAACTCTGAACCATTGAGAAATTGTCTCATGGTTGAAAAATATTACAAAAGTGTCATCGTGTGACGTGAAAGGACACCAATGCTTGAGAGTGACTGACGTCCCTGGTGAATCCTTGAGAGATTTTGACCGAGGTCCAGACCCATGAGAGAATTTCTCAATGGTTGAGAGTTTTTTTAGTGTCGTGTGAAAAGGCCTTAAGGCACCATACCACAGACTGCCTGGTCAAACTACATGGTTAGTTTGACATTTTCATGGGAAAATTTTGTTAATTGCAGTTTGAAATTTTTTACTAGACAAATAATAATAATATAGATTTATAATGGCATATTTTTTAAAGAAACCCGATCAAGGCGCCTGCTTTACCTGGTCATTAGGCTACATTTACATTCCTGAAACAATCTCAACTCCCTGGGGAGTATACAGCCCCAGCTGCTATAAGCGCACAAAGGCTTATCAAGCACAAAGCCATCTGTACCCTCATAGGTACCCATTAAATCCAATATTAAATATATGTGACAAAGCATCTTGCCCAAGTACGCAAGCACCACTAACCCATGGCTGGACTCGAACCCACAATCTGTAGATTGACCACAAGATCTTGAGTACGACACGCCGCCAGACCACTAGGCCACAGCACCCCATATGTACTCATAACAATTGACATTGTCATAAATTATTGATAAACTTACTGAACTAATCTACATGTATATAATTGATGTGATTAGTATTTCTTACCTTGTAGATGGCGTCTTTCAGATATGCCAGTGTAGATCCTTTGGTCAGGTCTTTGGCTGAGCTATTCCAATCCAGCAGGATGATATAGTCTACCATACCACGCTTGTCCCATGAAGTCCTGACATCAGCGGACAGACCCTTTGCAATCACAGTAACAGTGGCTCTGGAATGATGAAGGAAGACATGTATATATGATGAGATGCCAGGACAATTATGTCACTGAATACAGTAAAATGAGAAGCAAAGTGATAGCGATGATCGCAAAATGCGACTTTAGTGAAATCGGCCCCAGGATGAATTATGAAAAGGAATAACTATTAAACATGTTCCTTCCTATGCGCAAGTAAGACGGGAAAAGTGAAAAGTTGAACTTATAAACCTATTTTGTTTGACCAGTGGTCGATTTCACGCAGCACTAAGATCAATCTTAAATGGTGAATCAATCTAAACTGCTAAGCAAAGTGTGATGTCAAAATACAAATTACTGAGGTAAATCAAAGTTAATATTAATCTTAATGTTTCATGAAATCGGCAATGGGTCGACTTCACGAAACCCTACGATCGATCTTAACTCAAGTTACGAAGGATAATCCATCGTATCCTATGTAGGACTGCAATGCATCACATGTCCTACGATAAATAGTAAGTTATGATGAGTTTGGTGAAAACGACCGCAGGGGTCGATTTCACTAACGCTTTGCGATCATTGCTAAGCCCGAATCCATCGCTTTTTCCGTTTAGCGATGGATTTGGGCTTTAGCGATGATCGTAAAACGTTAGTGAAATTGGCCCTTGGATTCTATGACTGAGTGTGCTGGTGGATAATATGTCTTTGCCAAAATACTAAACTCATACTCCAATCTCAACAGCACTAAACTGCAGTTGGGCAACACAATACATTGACTGACCAGCCAACTGTCTGGAGAGGGTTCTGTCTGGTCTTCCACCATTTTGTCCGGCCCAGAGATGTTAACCCCTTCAGCCCGGGTTTATTTTCAGACCTGCTTGTTCTGACCTCATTATCAGCCACCGGTCACATCAAGGTCATCTGGCCCAGCTTTGGGTGCAGAGATCTCGGCGTAACCAATGCAGGCACGCATTAGTTGAATGTGCCCCGCACGAAGCATCACATTCAAGGCGCACTCTAATCCGTTCACACCCAGATGTTCAACTCAAAAAATGAAGATCTTTTCAAATGCAAATTATGGGGGTGAATGTACCACAATGAGTGGATTTTTGTGGACAATAAAGGTTCCCAGAACCTCTTGTTCCAGACAGTAACCCCATTCAATGCATTTCAATGGAAATAACAAAGCATTCATGAATGTTATGAGACCATGACATGGGGCTGCTATGGATGTTCCCCGTGCTGAAGGGGTTAAGGACAAACCTTGATGAGATCTTACCCTGGGGATATGGCTTCCTGGGGTACACTGATGACCTGTGGATATTTCATGTGGGATGACTGATAGTGTTCCTTGGGCCGGGCATCCATGACTAGGATATTCTTGGAGTTATCCTGGAAGAAGCTGTACAGCTGGGCTGATGTTATGCGGCCATCTTGACCTAACAACAGAAGAACCAGTGGAAATTACACAAATATCGCATAGTTTGAGGGCGGACAGTCCGTTGTAGCTCCCTGAGGTGTTGGAAGTTGACAAACTATACTTCCCAAGTAAAGAGTAGGTCAAAGTTCATACGTGCGCACTGCAAACTTTGCCTAGGATGCGCAGTGAGATGTTCCATGTGGAACAGTTCTTCCGCAGATTCCACCATATTCGATATGTTTTGTACACAAAAGCAATGTTACATTCAACATAGGTCAAGTGCTTTGCACAGGTTGGTTTTACACAACCCAGAATTTTTTCCCAGTGTGAAAAGGGCTTTGGAAGTAATGATCCATAGTGCTTGGAGTTAGGAGGGCCTGCAACGTTTCAATCCTAGCAGGGTCTTAATCGAAGGCTAAAGATCCTGCTAGGATCGAAACGTTGCAGGCCCTCCTAACTCCAAACATCTTCGAAATTTCAGGTCATCATTATGGACGATGAGCAGTTTGCAGCAGTTTAATTCTACTTATATTGCTCTGATACTTGGTTAGGAGCTCAGGGGTCGATTTCATGAAGCCCTGCAATCGATCATAACTTGAGTTACTAAGGATAACCAATCGTAGATGTCTTATCCTACGTAGGACTGCAATGCATCATAAATCCTACGATTGATGGTTAGTTGCGACGAGTTTCGTGAAATTGAACCCAGGATGCAAAATCCTACCATATTCTGGAGTGGGCGTGGTATCCTTTGCCTGGGTGACTTCATTGCTAGGGACATCACCATTGATGCTGTTCTCCCGACTCCTCTTCTCCTCTGACTCTAGCTTGGCTTTGACCTCTGCCTCTTCTTTCAGATCCTCATATCTATTCATATATCATTTATTTTATAATAAACAACAGAAATAGAGACGTAAAACTATTTCTCCAAATTTGATTACGTTTTGAAGGTATAATACATGATTGGTAAAGGTCACAGAACAGCACTCACAATTTGTCTGATCCAACATGTACATAAAATAACACACCTGTGTAAATTTGAGCTCATTCGGACATCTGAGTCACGAGAAAATAGTGAAAAGCCGAATTTTTCTTATCAAACCTAAAGAATGGTTGTGATCTTACCCCGAGATCAAAACTGTTTTTGGTTGTTGTTTGACTAATTTCTGGATAAATATACAATTCCATGCAGAAATATTTTAACGATATGTTTCTACCAGCACCATCTTCATACCCTGAAAGTTATACGTAAATCTGTGAACATTTCTGTTTGGATATGGTTACCAATCCTGTACTGTACCTTTAATATTCCCCAAATACAAAAGATGGGAAATGTCAGTCTGTGTAGGGTTTCATGTTCTTTTTACTGTGTTACTGATAGAAAGTTGGGCTGGTGTAGGTTTCGTTGATATATTGAATACAGATAATGTTTGAGAATCCTGCCACATTTACAGCAGTGTTGCTGAGCTTTGAACCAGGTGTGATGCCATTTTGAATGGAAGTCCAACATAGTCCAACAAAGGCAAAATGATGATAATTCAACAAAGTGTTTAACAAAATACTTTTTGTTTGACCTGGGGTATATTTCATGAAGCCCTACAATCGATCGTAACTCGAGTTACAAAGGATAACCCATCATATCCTATGACTTCTACATAGGGCTGCAATGCATCATAAGTCCTACGATTGATACTAAGTTACGATGAGTTTGGTGAAATCGACTCCTGTTCACACTGTGTAGATGTTGAGATTACAACTCTATGTATGGGGTCGATTTCACAAATTAACACTAAGATTAATCTTAACTTTGAGATGTTAATGTTACCATAATGTTTTGTATTGTGACATCACCCATTGCTTAGTAATTAAAGACTGATTCACGGTTTAGGAGCAATCTCAGTGCTATGTGAAATCGGCCCCATAACATGTACCATTCTCAACATGCTGACAGTTTACACTACCAAAGATCAGGAAAAAAAGAAGGAAAAAAAAGAAGGGAAAAAAAGAAGAAGAAAGGAAACGAAAAAGAGACAAATGAAGCAAAAATGAGGAATGATCTTGTTCACTGACCGTTTCAGCAAAGATTCCTGGAGAATTTCAGCTTTTGTGATTGCAGTCAAGACGTTTTTCACTCCTGCCAGGGAGTCATAGAATTCCTGTAGTAAAAACAACAAATAAATAACAACAACACAACAAATGATCAATAACAGTCCCTGTAATGGTAATAAATAGTAAACACAACATTTATAATATGCACAGTATCAGGAAAGTACCATTCAAAGACGCTTGCCCAAAGATGCAAACACTACTAACGCATGGCTGGACTCAAACCCACAATAGATTGACCACAAGATCTTGAGTACGACACACCAGACCACAAACATTTGACTTAAAAATATAATTTTGTTATATTCATATGCTGATAGGGATGTTTGTGATGCCACACAATGAGAAAATGCTGCAATATTGTACGGTTGATGCATTGAAATTATTGAGTTTTGTTGTCTTGAAGTAAATTATTTGAATTACTTCGCTTTGCTTATTTAATTAGCACTTATAAGGCAGTCTACGACCTAAAGTTAGGTTCCAGCAAAATTCCAGTATACTTTTTGCAATTTGTATGTGTGCATTGTGTTTCTAGGAACTGACTGGCTCATCTGCATTTACATCAAGCAAAAAAACATTTCTTTGATTCAATGTAATTTTTACAAAGGCATTAATTTCATGACAGAAAGACCTTTTTGGCACTCTCCTTCTTAGGAGGAACAGAGCATAGTAGTGTGTAGTGTTCAAAACATTGAGTTACATCTCCAGTTCTTACAGACATACTCCAAAAGGAGTGTGCGATGTGTTTACCACAAATCTTATCCTTGTAGTACGTCCACCATGCATAGCCTCAAATTTCACAATATCATGATTGCATGTACATGTATTAAAAGCTAGCCTTTAATGCCAAATTGCATGCAAAATTCACAATTTCTTTTTAAGGAGAAATCACAGTTCCAAAGAGATTAAGGCAGTTTAAGAAAAAACAATTCTTTTCGGGACTTGAAAACTCCTTTTCCCTAATCTTATGCTTAGAGAACAAAACTTGGTGGAAGAAGACCATGTACCTTCTCTGCTTTGTAGTCCTTGGATTTACATATGTACTGAACAAGGCTGGTGAACTTCATGTATAAGACGTATGCACGTTCTTCATCCTGGTTGCTGTCGGCCTTCGCTGCTTCTTTGAACATCTTGTCGGCAGATTTGCAGTAACTGAGACAAATAACAAATGTAAGATAAGATTTCAGGCTGTACATGGCAAAGGTTATTTATATGACAGGGTTGGTTAATGGTGAAACCGTGTATAAGTCTTTGGTGAGTGTATGTAGTTCTGAGGACAACTGATGGATTCAACATTTTGGAGCGGTAGGGGCCTATATGCTGTGTCATCGGGAGAGACTGTAGAGATTCCATTGATGAGGTCTTGGTACGTGTAAGGATCCTAGGTGCAGTAAGGTCGGGTCCATCGCACCTCATCACACCCAGGATCCTTGTACCAAGACCTCACTGCTGAAATCTGTACAGTCTCTCCTGAATATGGACAGAGTAACTAGTCCGAAACATTGAGTCCGTTGGTTCGTTTCAGAACCACATATACTCACAAAAGAGTTATATGCGGTGTAACCACAAACTATACATGTCAAATACATTACAAATGCTAGTCTGTGAATAATGAATATGTGACACAAAGGGAGGCCCCATCACAGGGCTGGGTATACATGTAATTACATGTATACCTTCATGTACGTGTACATTATGTACATGTACATGTACATGTACTGATACTGGTTGTAGAGTGCTAGTATGTTAATCAAAAGGAGTCCTTACAGAGTCTTCTAGTTTATTTTCTTCTCCCAAAATCATAAGTTCAGTCTTTTGTTCTGTATTGTACAACGTGAACTGAGTGACTCCATTAAATCGCAGTCCATCTTGTGTGATTCACAGTTAAATGCAACACTGATGAAATATGGTGCCGGTACATGTGTACAGAAGGGCATCATGGGCCTACTCTTACTAAGTTTATGCGGCATTTGCTGGCCTGCCTTGATCCCAAGTGAAGTCATAGACTTGGTACAGACACACTGTACGTGCACTGCATTCGGATTGAGGACAGGAGGATAGGAATTGCAATATCTTGTACTGAAATGGATCTCTTTTGCTCAAGATCATCCTTGGACGTACAAATGTGTGTTTAGTCTATGGCAGTGAATGTAAGTACAGGGACAGTAGACTGATCCATTAAACTACAGTCGTGGCTTACATGTATGTCCAACTCGCAATTCACTGACACGTGTATACGCGCATATGAAGAGTGAGACTGGAGCTGTGTGACATTAGAGAGAAATGCATGTTCATTGCCCAGGTTGGGAGGGGCTTACTGGATCGGTCTAAAGACAAGACAGAGCCTTGTCCTCGGAGAGTAAGTGAAGCACGATGGACTTGTGAGAAAGGTCCTATAGCCATAATGCCTACGGGGTTATCAAACTCATTCTACATTCAACTAACTAAGAGGAAGGCTTTATCAGAAACTTACATCTTCAACTTGGTATTCTTATCTGTTTCCACCTTTGTCTTCAGATTGAGGTCATGCACTGACTGTGCAATGTACAGGTCCTTCTTCTGCTTGACCGGCATGATGGAGCTTGTCTTTGTAGTACGTCTGTCTAAGCTGTCCTCTTATAGTGTCTCATGCGACTGTTGCTTGGTCAAATCGTTGCACACGTTGCTAACTTCATTGGTGTCGACCTAATCCATGATCAGCTCATCATCTGAAGGAAAGAAAACTGACATTTTAACTGCAGGGACTGAAATTACATGCTCGGTGGCCTAGTGGTATGGCAAATTGGCAATTGCACTAGTAAGCAGGAGGTCGTGGGTTCGAATCCCACCTGAGCCAGCATGTGATTTTTTTCATGTGCACTCACAAGCACTGAGTATACAGTGCTCATCCACGTCGGTGAAGGGCAAGACGAATTTGCATATATTAATTAAAGAAATATTGACTTTTAACAACAGTCCCACGAGTTCGTTCTGGGCCCTGTGACTGTGTCAGTTGGACAGCAGCAGTTCTTCTGCGGTTAACATTGCAATTCATAACCAGGTTTGGTTGTTATTGTTTTTCAGAGACAGAGTAAAGTATATGTACCAAAGTGATCTGGGAAGTTTTAACAGTGGACCACTGTCATGTTGCTATCAATACCCAAAATTTCTATGTAAATTCACATCATCATCTACACGTACAATTTATAATCATGTTGTTTATAGACAAATAATTTCATGCATTAACATATGCAGTGTAATGTAAATCTTTGTCAGTGGTGCGGATTCGGAGTCGAGTGGTACGGATCAAATCAGTGACGTAGTACCTGATGCATATTCATTATTAATGCTCGGCAGAGGGTCGCACAATACATACATTAACCCGTCAGTCAGTGGAATTCTTTTCATCTTCCCCCTTGGTCAATGCCGTCAAAGCAATACAGTTATGATCATGAGCCCTTGTTTACAGTCTACAAAATGCCCATATTTTGGTAAGGGTTCACTAACAGGTACGATACCTATATAGGGAATAAAACAACTTTTTGTAAAGAGACTTACCTAAATATAAATTTGTGGTGTCCCCTTCAATATTATTTAAGCAAGGTTAAATTTGTGGAAAGAGGGCAGGGCTTTGATTTTTGAGGGAAATCATGGGGTAAAAACAGTAACGAATATGCGACTTTCACAGACGCACAGAACCATAATATAGTCTAGTGTCGGCTCTCATTGTGTGGACTTTTGATACGTTGGTTGTAGGTACCAGACTAAATGGCCGACGGGCTGTTTTCAAGTTTGCAACAAGCGCGAAAGAAAATTGTATTTTTAGTAGGGGGCCTAGGCCTAGGCCTAATTTTACTCTGTCTGAAATGTTGCACAAAATTCTTCTATCTGGGATTTTAACTTAAAACTCGGGAACATTTACTCTTTGCTGAAAGTCAAAAATCATTTGGGAACAGTAGAAACTAGGCCTTTATAGGTATCGTACCCGTTAGTGAACCCTTACCAGTATTTTACATTGACGTTGGTACAAACCTTAAAACCCATGAGTTAATGACATGACAAACCCACAAACTTAGCATGATAAACACTGACACAACATAATAACAAAATGTCCCTAGCTTCACTTCATAATTCAGCATGCGCATGTTTAACGTAGGCCCTACTACTTTTAAAAGCATGGTAAAATAACCAAAAGATCACTCACTTATGGCGGTAGAAACTGACTATTTCAGGAATGAAGTTCCGACACGTATTGTCAATTTTCTGAATATGAGGAAGGTCCTGAAACTTTTGTCATTTTCGTTCACACAACTGGCGTAATCAAGCCCTACGTAGTACTAGTACACGTACCAAACCTAGTTTACAATACATTGTAATGCAGTACACTGTGTACACATGACTATGACATGTCACTAGCACACTGCAGTCACTGATGATCTCCCTTTGGCCAACTCGTCCATCACCACATCACACCTTTACAAACTCGCCCCTTAGCCTTCATGCTATACCATGCAGGAAGGAAGCCAACTCGTCCTTTTTGAAAATGATCGGGGGAATTCCTAAATAAAATTGATAAGTTTTTAAATCCTCAATTGATTCTTAAAGAAGTTCTTGGATTTTCATTTCTCTTTAATACATCTTTAGTGCGTTAACATTTTAGGTTAGATTTTCACCTTCTGGACTAAAGAGAAAACCATTTAAATAAAAATGGTTAAATATTCACAGCCGAATGTAAGCAGTTTTCTTTGTTCACTTTCTAATTTATTTCAATGTAAGCTTAACTGTTAATCATCAAATAAACACAATGTAAATGACCGGATCAATTTAAAGTAATTAAAAAGTGATCATAGAAGAATTGACCAGTGCAGGATTCGAACCATGCCCCCCCCCCCAAAAAAAAAAAAAAACACCTCATATGCACCAATTACTGAGCTATCCAGCCCTTAAGTTGCCCTACATCTATATCTGTTATTATTGTTTATTTATTTTTCAAAATGTTTAAATTCACTTTTCAATCACTTAAGAATTAAACCTATCAGTTTCCCACGTGGTTATATGATGAAGATTCTATTAAAAACAAATTATTTGAAAAGTTCATAATTATTAGGATAGGCGATAGGATAGGATAGGTCGATCGATAGACTGGTACCCGTCCCAATATGCCAGATAATACTCGGACGGGAACCAGTCTAGTCGTCGATCGAGGGCCGAGTTGACATACGTTGTTTCAAGTTCTGAGCAAGTGTTAGACTTGATTCAAGTCGTTTTGTGCTTGTTAATAATATTAAAAACTCTGAATACAATATTGTATTCCGAGTTTTTGAGTGGCGCCCTCTTTTATTATTTTGATTTAAAAAAAGAAAGAAAATGCGGTGGCATGGTACATGACTGCGGTGGAAGTATGCCAAATAATCTTTTATTGAAATCTGGGAAGCCGGAAAGTATATCATGACTTTCATGAGCAAAAGACATGTGGGAAAATTCGGCAGATGTTGTCCATGTACGAATATTCTTCTAAGTTTATGTTCCTTTATAAGGAATAAATCGCGCACCACGTACCGAGCCAGAGTTGTAGTGCATGTAGACCGCATTTTAGACGAACGGTAGCGCTATAGTTCAAGACGGCGTAGTTGTACTAGTTGTCTGGCCTAGTTTCTAATATCGTGAAACAAGTGTAATTCTCAATGAAAACTGTTGTTTTACTTTAACACACTTTTGCGACTACTAAAGATAGTTATAAGTGCTCTGCCGTCATGTGACAGGTAGTATCATACTTCGGTTAGACACCAAAACAGAAATGTTTACAGATTTACTTTTTTTTAAGATCAAAAATAAAAGAGAAAAGACATAATTAGAAATACTGTGGCTGTTTTTCACTGTTTTCTCAAAAAGTGGGCACTGTATGGGACTTAAATTTTCACAGATTACTGTTGTTGTATCTGTCTTGATATTTGTGCCCATAAATCTGTATTTCTTCTGATAAAAACCAAAGTATGATAATTTTATTACTTTTAATTTTAACTTGTCCCAAAATGTCTGGCTACACGTGATACACTCAACCACGGTGACAGGGCCAGCATTGTGATAGAGGGAAAAATGAAGAATAACAAAGAAAACCAAACAAGGGTGATATAGTACGCACGCGCTATATGGTTCATTTTGCCACCGTTACTGCAGCCGGCCAAGTGACCAATTATTATATACAATAAATACATGTTATTTTTATTTTTGTTAACTTTTGCTACTCCACATAGTCTAGTCCCGTTGAAGTTTGTAAACAAAACATCTCCCCGAAGAAAAATAACTTCGTCTCGTTCGCGGCCAAGTCCATTACGTCATTCAAATACACCTCTCTGATTGGACTCGCGCTCGGCCATTCTCTGTGCGCGTAGCGCGCCACCTGTTGCTAAACGACATTCGTTCTATACGCGTGTCCATGTATTACATACAAAAACAAGGTTACCAAACATTGCAATATATCACTATCAGCGGTGTTTAGCGCGGGAAAACTGCTTGGACTTTTGGAAGATTTGGAGTGTTTTTGCCAAAATTCACGACTATTTGTGGCTAAAACCAAAGGAATGTTCATTGCCACAATGTGCTGACTATAATAAATCGCTGCACCGTAAAAAACAAAACCAATCATGCTAAAATCATGGAGGATGGAAAATCAACAACTGATTCGGGATGCCTTCTGACACGGTTGGCCATTGGGAGCACATTTTGGATTCTACCTTTAACTGACAGAAACTGCCCGAGGGAAGACTGGAGCCATTACTGTGGCAGATGAAGTACCGTAAAGTGAGTATCTTTTTTAAAATCAGTATAGGCCGGCAAAATGTATATTACTCATTCTTAGCAAATTCAGTTTCATTATTTATGTCAAATAATACCCTTTGTATTCATGTGGGAATAAGTTTAAATCTGTATACATGTACTTGTTTGTCTGTAGGCCACGTAGACATGGGACTGCCTGTTGGTGTGTCGGGGGTGGGGGGGTTTGTCTGTTTGTTTGTTTAGATTTCTATTAACCATCCTATAATTGGCGATAAAACATTGGTTATAAAACAAAACAACTATCCACAGTCTTAATCCATGTGTCAAACATGACACCGTTGTTTTGTGTTGTCTTTTTCTCAGAGAAAGTTGGGGCTCCGATTGGAGTCCAAATAA
Organism: Astropecten irregularis; assembly: GCA_963971285.1. Classification (NCBI taxonomy): domain Eukaryota; kingdom Metazoa; phylum Echinodermata; class Asteroidea; order Paxillosida; family Astropectinidae; genus Astropecten; species Astropecten irregularis. The sequence goes on along the minus strand of OZ020250.1, from coordinate 12,961,470 downwards.
TAAAACTGATGTCACCATTCTATGTAGTGATCCCGGAATTAATTACTTATTTGTTCATTCATAGATTGCCACAGGATGGAGCCGGAATTATGGTGGGAATCAGCATTATAGTCACTGCGCCTTTTTGGAACATATGCAGAATTATGACACATAACAGGTACCCGGCTACGTACACTGGTGATCTCCTGGACTTTATGAAAGACAGGAAAACCCCGTCTCCATAGAAGAAACAGGTAAGTGAATTTTGCTTTGATTTAATAATTTTGTATTTCTAAACATTTCATTCTATCACTGCATAGTAGTTTAATAGTACTTCACAACTATTTTAAAGACTAGTACCCTTAACAGTCAACATTCATAACTTTAAAATGCACAACCATGAAGAAGTTACACAACATTACACGGATTAATAATTGAGTTCGGGTCAGAGCAAGAAGGACTTATAATAGCATGCACTGTTTGGCCATATTGAGTTTTTGAGGCTTTGAAGTTTGACACTCTTTCCAAAATTCGATAGCTCACTGAAATTAACTAATATTTGCCATGTCGCTACCTCGCATTATTATTTTTTTTTCACTAATAAGTACATTTGTCTCGTTTGTTCAGAAATATAAGGTATTTAATGTTAGAAGTCCTTTTAACACAGTTAAATAATGATATCTAGAGCACATAAAGAAAACACATAAAGGGTTTACTGATATGAGTCCTATTATCAACCTAATTTTTTCCAAGTCTCCTCTCATTGTTCTGGGCCTATGTGCTTTTAAGACATTTTGATTTGTTGTAGATGAAGGTTTTTTAAATGGTAAAAATGAGCCGATGTATAATCATAATGAGAGGCGTGTTCTAATCTGTTTCGGTAAATTTTGATGATGATATCTTTTGAAAAGAAAGAAAAACCCTTCAATTGAAAACTTCCTAGCTTTCCAAAAAAGCTTACACATAGCTTGAAGACCTCTTTGAATGGCTGGAATCTCCTAGCCATCGGAAAGACCTATAATTGACTAACTATGGATAGATCTAGCGTTGCACCCAAGATGGAAGATTTTTTTTTCAGCTAGCAATAACCCGATGAAAAACTTGCTGTTAAGAAGTTCATTCTGCAGGTTTTCATAAAATCATATTGCAATGTCATTGAATGTATATTATGTACCATGATAAATTTGAACTTAGATGGCTCGCTAGTTAGTGATTCTTGCAACCATTGTAGACCCATGGCGTATCGCTTTCCCAAGATGGAGTCTATTACACTGCAGTGACGCATCGTATCCTCTTCAATAGCTATCATAAAATTAATGAGTTCTCCAATCGAGTGCATGTTGGACTTAGCTGGTGATCACCGCGATTCTGCAATGTAGTGATCAGCTGCCTGAAGTATTTGTTTGTTTTGAACTACATGTACTTTGCCAAAATGAACCTGGTTCAAACGGTTAAGCGAAGAAACCAACCATAAGATCGAGAAGGCAAACAAAAACTGTTTCAGCAATAGAATGGGCCAACAATTATGCTGTCTAGTTCATCAACTGTTAATGCATTCGGAAACCTGGACCAAGAAAACAGAAACAACGTTCTAAATATAAGCTCAACAAGGACTCCAAGCAAACAGCATTTCACGAAAGTAATGAGGACCATGAACAGATATGTGTTTCAAGTATTAAGGGAGTGGTAAACGAAGACGTTACAGCTCTGAGGTTTGTGCAGTGTGGTCACGCTTGATGTGAATACTGGTGTCCCTGTTGAGGCGGTCTACGACATGGCATTGGACGAGGGAGCGTCCTGGGTTTGTCTACTAGTCCTGCATGTGTACGCTATTCCAACCTTATAAACCAAAATGATAAATGGCACGAAGGATGAACAAGACTCCGTAGAATTGAGTTGACAAATTAGAATCATCTATTGATAGCAAAGTCCAAGAAGCACACCGAAGGAAAGAGAGAAGAATACGTAGAAAGAGGTTAATCATCGTAGTGGATACAGATTTAGGAAAAAGGATGGTGAAAGTCACGCGATGTCCTGTTGCATGTATTTGTTTGAGGAACACGTTGAATGCCAATTGTGGAAGACTACTTAGCGTATTCCAAATTTGAAGAATATGAGATTATACACTGCAAGGAGACAACAACCTCCTCGTATAGGTTATGTTTGTACTGAGTCCCAGTTCTTACTGGACCTTATTAATATAAGACATGTAGTGAGAATTATACATTTCCTAGTTGTTGGTGACTCCAATCTTCAAGAAATCGATTAGGAATCTTAGACAAGTGCCGGAGAGAATCATCTTAGTGCCAAATTCGTGGACTGTGTGCAGGACAATGATCTCCACCAATAATTGACCAATTCCTTTTGACAAGGAGGATGGATCCTATACGCACATGTAGATGTTGTCAGAAGTATACTCAACTAATTCTTTGCTATAGTGTTTTCACAGTAGTGAAAGATACTGAAGTCATTCCAAAACCCTGCATTGCAATTGAGAGAAGTTATTTGGTACCACCTTCTCTGTGGATGAGTTGCGAAGCACCTCAACAAACTTAACCCTATCAAGTCTCCAGGCCCAGATGGATTCCATCCTAAGGTATTGAAGGAGATTAGTGACACGATTGCACACCCACATGAGCATCATTTTGAGAAAGTCTATGTATGTAGAGAAGTTCCAGTAGCATCTGCATGGAAAGAAGCAGAAGTTATAGCACTTTTCAAAAAGGGGAGTACAGCTGACGCAGGAAACTATACAGACCAGTTTAATAGTCTGACGTGTGCAAGACCATGGAATCAATAATAAGAGACTAACTTATGGCCTTCAGGAAGGAGCATGGCATAATGAGGGACAAACATGGATTCAGACAAGGACGTTCATCTTCCAACTTCTTGTGATAATGGAGCTGTTGACAATGATGTTAGAGGGAGCCGATATTGACTCTTGCAAGGCTTTTGGATTGAGAGTTTTCCTGTTGCGAAAAGACAACATATGTCGCTGAATGGAGAGAAGTCAAATTGGGCACCAGTGAAAAGTGGTATCCCACATGGCAGTGTCCTAGGCCCCATCCTATATTTGTAGTCTACATTAACGACCTGCCAAAAGCAGTCTCAAGTCTATTGTGATGATGTTTGCCGATGACACAAAAATCTTCACCTCAATCACTGATGAAGAGGATTGTCATATGCTCATGCAGAAGGACTTGGATCAATTGAGTATTATTTTGGTCATCCAAGTGGCAGCTGAAGTTCAACGTAAGCACGTTTGGTATACCATAATGGTAGGAAGGCAGATATATTTCAGTATATACAATGAATAATGAGAACGCCATATCCTCTGAAATTGCTGGACGACGAGAAAGATTCAGGAGTTCTTTTCAAAAAGTCACCTACCTTCACTAGACAACATAGCCACCAAAGTGGTTGGAGACATGCACATGCTTTGATTACGAGGATGAGATGTTACCGTGTACAAATTTGTCCGGTCGGAGCGTTCGCACTTGGAATATGCCAACAGTGTATGGAGCCCATTCCTGAAATATGATGTTAAGAGGCTTGAAAAAGGGCAAAGGAGAGCCACTAAACAATACCTACATATCCAACTCTTTCATGAGGGACTAAAGCTAGATTTAGCCTTGCACAATGCTTTATCTAGTTTTTTTCCTGATGGAATAGCTGTTGATGATCCACCCTTAAAAAGCTGAAAATCTTGCCACCGGAAAGGTAAAATCTTGCTATTTCCCTGACGGGTCATGGCTCGATCAATCCTTCCAAAAGGCTACATCTAGCGTTTCTCTGACGAGTTATTGCTAGATTTAGTCTTTGCTCACAAAACATACATATCCAACTCTTTCCTGACGGATTAAAACTAGATTTAGCCTTGGGAAATGCTTCATCTATAGTTTTTCCTGACGGAATAGCGGTTGATGATCCAGCCTTAAAAATCTGGAAATCTTGCCACCGGAAAGGTAAAATCTTGCTATTTCCCTGATGGGTCATGGCTCGATCAATCCTTTCAAAAGGCTGCATCTAACGTTTCTCTGACGAGTTATTTCTAGATTTAGTCTTTGCTCACAAAACATACATATCCAACTCTTTCCTGACGGACTAAAGCTAGATTTAGCCTTGCACAATGCTTTATCTAGTTTTTTCCGTGATGGAATAGCGGTTGATGATCCAGACTTAAAAAGCTGGAAATCTTGCCACCGGAAAGGTAAAATCTTGCTATTTCCCTGACGGGTCATGGCTCGATTAATGCTTCCAAAAGGCTACATCTAGCGTTTCTCTGACGAGTTATTGCTAGATTTAGTCTTTGCTCACAATACATACCGTACATATCCAACTCATTTCTGACGGATTAAAACTAGATTTAGCCTTCCGGGGAATGCTTTATCTATAGTTTTTCATGACGGAATAGCGGTTGATGATCCAGCCTTAAAAAGCTGGAAATCTTGCCCACGGAAAGGTAAAATCTTGCTATTTCCCTGACGGGTCATGGCTCGATCAATCCTTCCAAAGGGCTACATCTAGCGTTTCTCTGACGAGTTATTGCTAGATTTAGTCTTTGCTCTCAATACATACATCCAACTCTTTCCTGACGGACTAAAGCTAGATTTAGCCTTGCACAATGCTTTATCTAGTTTTTTCCTGATGGAATAGGGGTTGATGATCCAGCCTTAAAAAGCTGGAAATCTTGCCACCGGAAAGGTAAAATCTTGCTATTTCTCTGACGGGTCATGGCTCGATCAATGCTTCCAAAAGGCTACATCTAGCGTTTCTCTGACGAGTTATTGCTAGATTTAGTCTTTGCTCACAATACGTACATATCCAACTCTTTCCTGACGGACTAAAGCTAGATTTAGCCTTGCACAATGCTTTATCTAGTTTTTTTCCCTGATGGAATAGCTGTTGATGATCCAGCCTTAAAAAGCTGGAAGTCTTGCCATCGGAAAGGTAAAATCTTGCTATTTCCCTGACGGGTCATGGCTCGATCAATCCTTCCAAAAGGCTACATCTAGCGTTTCTCTGACGAGTTATTGCTAGATTTAGTCTTTGCTTATAAAAGTTACCTATCCAACTCTTTCCTGACGGATTAAAACTAGATTTAGCCTTGGGAAATGCTTCATCTATAGTTATTCCTGACGGAATAGCGGTTGATGATCCAGCCTTAAAAAGCTGGAAATCTTGACACCGGAAAGGTAAAATCTTGCTATTTCCCTGACGGGTCATGGCTCGATCAATGCTTCCAAAAGGCTACATCTAGCGTTTCTCTGACGAGTTATTGCTAGATTTAGTCTTTGCTCACAATACATACATATCCAACTCTTTCCTGACGGACTAAAGCTAGATTTAGCCTTGCACAATGCTTTATCTAGTTTTTTCCGTGATGGAATAGCTGTTGATGATCCAGAAATAACAATCTGGAAATCTAGCCACTGGAAAGGTAAAATCTTGCTATTTCCCTGACGGGTCATGGGTCGATCAATCCTTCCAAAGGGCTACATCTAGCGTTTCTCTGACGAGTTATTGCTAGATTTAACCTTTAATTGCTTATAAAAGCTACAATACATATCCAACTCTTTCCTGACGGACTAAAACTAGATTTAGCCTTGGGAAATGCTTTATCTATAGTTTTTCCTGACGGAATAAGGGTTGATGATCTAGCCTTCAAAAGCTGGAAATCTAGCCACCGGAAAGGTAAAATCTTGCTATTTCCCTGACGGGTCATGGCTCGATCAATCCTTCCAAAGGGCTTCATCTACCGTTTCTCTGACGAGTTATTGCTAGATTTAGTCTTTGCTTATAAAAGTTACATATCCAACTCTTTCCTGACGGATTAAAACTAGATTTAGCCTTGGGAAATGCTTCATCTATAGTTTTTCCTGATGGAATAGGGGTTGATGATTAAGGATTTAAAAGCTGGGAATCTAGCCACCGGAAAGGTAAAATCTTGCTATTTCCCTGACGGGTCATGGCTCGATTAATGCTTCCAAAAGGCTACATCTAGCGTTTCTCTGACGAGTTATTGCTAGATTTAGTCTTTGCTTACAAAAGTTACATATCCAACTCTTTCCTGACGGATTAAAACTAGATTAAGCCTTGGGAAATGCTTCATCTATAGTTATTCCTGACGGAATAGCGGTTGATGATCCAGCCTTAAAAAGCTGGAAATCTTGCCACCGGAAAGGTAAAATCTTGCTATTTCCCTGACGAGTCATGGCTCGATCAATGCTTCCAAAAGGCTACATCTAGCGTTTCTCTGACGAGTTATTGCTAGATTTAGTCTTTGCTCACAATACATACATATCCAACTCTTTCCTGACGGACTAAAGCTAGATTTAGCCTTGCACAATGCTTTATCTAGTTTTTTCCTTGATGGAATAGCTGTTGATGATCCAGCCTTAACAATCTGGAAATCTAGCCACTGGAAAGGTAAAATCTTGCTATTGCCCTGACGGGTCATGGCTGGATCAATCCTTCCAAAAGGCTACATCTAGCGTTTCCCTGAGGAGTTATTGCTAGATTTAGTCTTTGCTCACAATACAAACCGTACATATCCAACTCTTTCCTGACGGATTAAAACTAGATTTAGCCTTGGGAATGCTTTATCTATAGTTTTTCCTGACGGAATAAGGTTTGATGATCTAGATTTCAAAAGCTGGAAATCGAGCCACCGGAAAGGTAAAATCTTGCTATTTCCCTGACGGGTAATGGCTCGATCAATCCTTCCAAAAGACTACATCTAGTGTTTTTCTGACGAGTTATTGCTAGATTTAGTCTTTGCTCACAATACCTACATATCCAACTCTTTCCTGACGGACTAAAGCTAGATTTAGCCTTGCGCAATGCTTTATCTAGTTTTTTCCTGATGGAATAGTGGTTGATGATCCAGCCTTAAAAAGCTGGAAATCTAGCCTCCGGAAAGGGAAAATCTTGCTATTTCCCTGACGGGTCATGGCTCGATCAATCCTTCCAAAAAACTACATCTAGCGTTTCTCTGACGAGTTATTGCTAGATTTAGTCTTTGCTCACAAAACATACATATCCAACTCTTTCCTGACGGACTAAAGCTAGATTTAGCCTTGCGCAATGCTTTATCTAGTTTGTTCCGTGATGGAATAGCGGTTGATGATCCAGCCTTAACAATCTGGAAATCTAGCCACTGGAAAGGTAAAATCTTGCTATTTCCCTGACGGGTCATGGCTCGATCAATCTTTCCAAAAGGCTACATCTAGCGTTTCTCTGACGAGTTATTGCTAGTTTTAGTCTTTGCTTATAAAAACTACCGTACATATCCAACTCTTTCCTGACGGATTAAAACTAGATTTAGCCTTGGGAAATGCTTCATCTATAGTCTTTCCTGACGGAATAAGGGTTGATGATCTAGCCTTCAAAAGCTGAAAATCTAGCCACCGGAAAGGTAAAATCTTGCTATTTCCTTTACGGGTCATGGGTCGATCAATCCTTCCAAAGGGCTACATCTAGCGTTTCCCTGAGGAGTTATTGCTAGATTTAGTCTTTGCTTACAAAAGTTACATATCCAACTCTTTCCTGACGTATTAAAACTAGATTTAGCCTTGGGAAATGCTTCATCTATAGTTATTCCTGACGGAATAGCGGTTGATGATCCAGCCTTAAAAAGCTGGAAATCTTGCCACCGGAAAGGTAAAATCTTGCTCTTTCCCTGACGGGTCATGGCTCGATCAATGCTTCCAAAAGGCTACATCTAGCGTTTCTCTGACGTATTATTGCTAGATTTAGTCTTTGCTTATAAAAGCTACCGTACATATCCAACTCTTTCCTGACGGATTAAAACTAGATTTAGCCTTGGGAAATGCTTCATCTATAGTTATTCCTGACGGAATAGCGGTTGATGATCCAGCCTTAAAAAGCTGGAAATCTTGCCACCGGAAAGGTAAAATCTTCCTATTTCCCTGACGGGTCATGGCTCGATCAATGCTTCCAAAAGGCTACATCTAGCGTTTCTCTGACGTATTATTGCTAGATTTAGTCTTTGCTCTCAATACATACATATCCAACTCTTTCCTGAGTGACTAAAGCTAGATTTAGCCTTGCACAATGCTTTATCTAGTTTTTTCCGTGATGGAATAGCTGTTGATGATCCAGCCATAACAATCTGGAAATCTAGCCACTGGAAAGGTAAAATCTTGCTATTTCCCTGACGGGTCATGGCTGGATCAATCCTTCCAAAAGGCTACATCTAGCGTTTCTCTGACGAGTTATTGCTAGATTTAGTCTTTGCTTATAAAAGCTGTATTATACGCGTACATATCCAACTCTTTCCTGACGGATTAAAACTAGATTTAGCCTTGGGAAATGCTTCATCTATAGTTTTTCCTGACGGAATAAGGGTTGATGATCTAACTTTCAAAAGCTGGAAATCTAGCCACCGGAAAGGTAAAATCTTGCTATTTCCCTGACGGGTCATGGCTCGATCAATCCTTCCAAAGGGCTTCATCTACCGTTTCTCTGACGAGTTATTGCTAGATTTAGTCTTTGCTTATAAAAGTTACATATCCAACTCTTTCCTGACGGATTAAAACTAGATTTAGCCTTGGGAAATGCTTCATCTATAGTTTTTCCTGACGGAATAGGGGTTGATGATTTAGGCTTAAAAAGCTGGGAATCTAGCCACCGGAAAGGTAAAATCTTGCTATTTCCCTGACGGGTCATGGCTCGATCAATCCTTCCAAAAGGCTACATCTAGCGTTTCCCTGAGGAGTTATTGCTAGATTTAGTCTTTGCTCACAATACATACCGTACATATCCAACTCTTTCCTGACGGATTAAAACTAGATTTAGCCTTGGGAAATGCTTTATCTATTGTTTTTCCTGACGGAATAAGGGTTGATGATCCAGCCTTCAAAAGCTGGAAATCTACTGCCACCGGAAAGGTAAAATCTTGCTATTTCCCTGACGGGTCATGGCTCGATCAATCCTTCCAAAGGGCTTCATCTACCGTTTCTCTGACGAGTTATTGCTAGATTTAGTCTTTGCTTATAAAAGTTACATATCCAACTCTTTCCCGGACGGATTAAAACTAGATTTAGCCTTGGGAAATGCTTCATCTATAGTTTTTCCTGACGGAATAGGGGTTGATGATTTAGGCTTAAAAAGCTGGGAAGCTATCCACCGGAAAGGTAAAATCTTGCTATTTCCCTGACGGGTCATGGCTCGATCAATGCTTCCAAAAGGCTACATCTAGCGTTGCTCTGACGAGTTATTGCTAGATTTAGTCTTTGCTTATAAAAGCTGTATTATACGCGTACATATCCAACTCTTTCCTGACGGATTAAAACTAGATTTAGCCTTGGGAAATGCTTTATCTATAGTTTTTCCTGACGGAATAAGGGTTGATGATCCAGACTTAAAAAGCTGGAAATCTTGCCACCGGAAAGGTAAAATCTTGCTATTTCCCTGCCGGGTCATGGCTCGATAAATGCTTCCAAAAGGCTACATCTACCGTTTCTCTGACGAGTTATTGCTAGATTTAGTCTTTGCTTACAAAAGTTACATATCCAACTCTTTCCTGACGGATTAATCATAGATTTAGCCTTGGGAAATGCATCATCTATAGTTATTCCTGACGGAATAGCGGTTGATGATCCAGCCTTAAAAAGCTGGAAATCTTGCCACCGGAAAGGTAAAATCTTGCTATTTCCCTGACGGGTCATGGCTCGATCAATGCTTCCAAAAGGCTACATCTAGCGTTTCTCTGACGTATTATTGCTAGATTTAGTCTTTGCTCTCAATACATACATATCCATTGCAACTCTTTCCTGAGTGACTAAAGCTAGATTTAGCCTTGCACAATGCTTTATCTAGTTTTTTCCGTGATGGAATAGCTGTTGATGATCCAGCCATAACAATCTGGAAATCTAGCCACTGGAAAGGTAAAATCTTGCTATTTCCCTGACGGGTCATGGCTGGATCAATCCTTCCAAAAGGCTACATCTAGCGTTGCTCTGACGAGTTATTGCTAGATTTAGTCTTTGCTTATAAAAGCTGTATTATACGCGTACATATCCAACTCTTTCCTGACGGATTAAAACTAGATTTAGCCTTGGGAAATGCTTTATCTATAGTTTTTCCTGACGGAATAAGGGTTGATGATCCAGACTTAAAAAGCTGGAAATCTTGCCACCGGAGAGGTAAAATCTTGCTATTTCCCTGACGGGTCATGGCTCGATAAATGCTTCCAAAAGGCTACATCTAGCGTTTCTCTGACGAGTTATTGCTAGATTTAGTCTTTGCTTACAAAAGTTACATATCCAACTCTTTCCTGACGGATTAAAACTAGATTTAGCCTTGGGAAATGCATCATCTATAGTTATTCCTGACGGAATAGCGGTTGATGATCCAGCCTTAAAAAGCTGGAAATCTTGCCACCGGAAAGGTAAAATCTTCCTATTTCCCTGACGGGTCATGGCTCGATCATGCTTCCAAAAGGCTACATCTAGCGTTTCTCTGACGTATTATTGCTAGATTTAGTCTTTGCTCACAATACATACATATCCAACTCTTTCCTGACGGACTAAAGCTAGATTTAGCCTTGCACAATGCTTTATCTAGTTTTTTCCGTGATGGAATAGCTGTTGATGATCCAGCCATAACAATCTGGAAATCTAGCCACTGGAAAGGTAAAATCTTGCTATTTCCCTGACGGGTCATGGCTGGATCAATCCTTCCAAAAGGCTACATCTAGCGTTTCTCTGACGAGTTATTGCTAGATTTAGTCTTTGCTTATAAAAGCTGTATTATACGCGTACATATCCAACTCTTTCCTGACGGATTAAAACTAGATTTAGCCTTGGGAAATGCTTTATCTATAGTTTTTCCTGACGGAATAAGGGTTGATGATCTAACTTTCAAAAGCTGGAAATCTAGCCACCGGAAAGGTAAAATCTTGCTATTTCCCTGACGGGTCATGGCTCGATCAATCCTTCCAAAGGGCTTCATCTACCGTTTCTCTGACGAGTTATTGCTAGATTTAGTCTTTGCTTATAAAAGTTACATATCCAACTCTTTCCTGACGGATTAAAACTAGATTTAGCCTTGGGAAATGCTTCATCTATAGTTTTTCCTGACGGAATAGGGGTTGATGATTTAGGCTTAAAAAGCTGGGAATCTAGCCACCGGAAAGGTAAAATCTTGCTATTTCCCTGACGGGTCATGGCTCGATCAATCCTTCCAAAAGGCTACATCTAGCGTTTCCCTGAGGAGTTATTGCTAGATTAAGTCTTTGCTCACAATACATACCGTACATATCCAACTCTTTCCTGACGGATTAAAACTAGATTTAGCCTTGGGAAATGCTTTATCTATTGTTTTTCCTGACGGAATAAGGGTTGATGATCCAGCCTTCAAAAGCTGGAAATATACTGCCACCGGAAAGGTAAAATCTTGCTATTTCCCTGACGGGTCATGGCTCGATCAATCCTTCCAAAGGGCTTCATCTACCGTTTCTCTGACGAGTTATTGCTAGATTTAGTCTTTGCTTATAAAAGTTACATATCCAACTCTTTCCCGGACGGATTAAAACTAGATTTAGCCTTGGGAAATGCTTCATCTATAGTTTTTCCTGACGGAATAGGGGTTGATGATTTAGGCTTAAAAAGCTGGGAAGCTATCCACCGGAAAGGTAAAATCTTGCTATTTCCCTGACGGGTCATGGCTCGATCAATGCTTCCTAAAGGCTACATCTAGCGTTGCTCTGACGAGTTATTGCTAGATTTAGTCTTTGCTTATAAAAGCTGTATTATACGCATACATATCCAACTCTTTCCTGACGGATTAAAACTAGATTTAGCCTTGGGAAATGCTTTATCTATAGTTTTTCCTGACGGAATAAGGGTTGATGATCTAACTTTCAAAAGCTGGAAATCTAGCCACCGGAAAGGTAAAATCTTGCTATTTCCCTGACGGGTCATGGCTCGATCAATCCTTCCAAAGGGCTTCATCTACCGTTTCTCTGACGAGTTATTGCTAGATTTAGTCTTTGCTTATAAAAGTTACATATCCAACTCTTTCCTGACGGATTAAAACTAGATTTAGCCTTGGGAAATGCTTCATCTATAGTTTTTCCTGACGGAATAGGGGTTGATGATTTAGGCTTAAAAAGCTGGGAATCTAGCCACCGGAAAGGTAAAATCTTGCTATTTCCCTGACGGGTCATACCTCGATCAATCCTTCCAAAAGGCTACATCTAGCGTTTCCCTGAGGAGTTATTGCTAGATTTAGTCTTTGCTCACAATACATACCGTACATATCCAACTCTTTCCTGACGGATTAAAACTAGATTTAGCCTTGGGAAATGCTTTATCTATTGTTTTTCCTGACGGAATAAGGGTTGATGATCCAGTCTTCAAAAGCTGGAAATCTAGCCACCGGAAATATAAAATCTTGCTATTTCCCTGACGGGTCATGGCTCGATCAATCCTTCCAAAGGGCTTCATCTACCGTTTCTCTGACGAGTTATTGCTAGATTTAGTCTTTGCTTATAAAAGTTACCTATCCAACTCTTTCCCGGACGGATTAAAACTAGATTTAGCCTTGGGAAATGCTTCATCTATAGTTTTTCCTGACGGAATAGGGGTTGATGATTTAGGCTTAAAAAGCTGGGAAGCTATCCACCGGAAAGGTAAAATCTTGCTATTTCCCTGACGGGTCATGGCTCGATCAATGCTTCCAAAAGGCTACATCTAGCGTTGCTCTGACGAGTTATTGCTAGATTTAGTCTTTGCTCTCAATACATACATATCCAACTCTTTCCTGACGGACTAAAGCTAGATTTAGCCTTGCACAATGCTTTATCTAGTTTTTTCCGTGATGGAATAGCTGTTGATGATCCAGCCATAACAATCTGGAAATCTAGCCACTGGAAAGGTAAAATCTTGCTATTTCCCTGACGGGTCATGGCTGGATCAATCCTTCCAAAAGGCTACATCTAGCGTTGCTCTGACGAGTTATTGCTAGATTTAGTCTTTGCTTATAAAAGCTGTATTATACGCGTACATATCCAACTCTTTCCTGACGGATTAAAACTAGATTTAGCCTTGGGAAATGCTTTATCTATAGTTTTTCCTGACGGAATAAGGGTTGATGATCCAGACTTAAAAAGCTGGAAATCTTGCCACCGGAAAGGTAAAATCTTGCTCATTTCCCTGACGGGTCATGGCTCGATAAATGCTTCCAAAAGGCTACATCTAGCGTTTCTCTGACGAGTTATTGCTAGATTTAGTCTTTGCTTACAAAAGTTACATATCCAACTCTTTCCTGACGGATTAAAACTAGATTTAGCCTTGGGAAATGCATCATCTATAGTTATTCCTGACGGAAAAGCGGTTGATGATCCAGCCTTAAAAAGCTGGAAATCTTGCCACCGGAAAGGTAAAATCTTCCTATTTCCCTGACGGGTCATGGCTCGATCAATGCTTCCAAAAGGCTACATCTAGCGTTTCTCTGACGAGTTATTGCTAGATTTAGTCTTTGCTTATAAAAGTTACATATCCAACTCTTTCCCGGACGGATTAAAACTAGATTTAGCTTTGGGAAATGCTTCATCTATAGTTTTTCCTGACGGAATAGGGGTTGATGATTTAGGCTTAAAAAGCTGGGAAGCTATCCACCGGAAAGGTAAAATCTTGCTATTTCCCTGACGGGTCATGGCTCGATCAATGCTTCCTAAAGGCTACATCTAGCGTTGCTCTGACGAGTTATTGCTAGATTTAGTCTTTGCTTATAAAAGCTGTATTATACGCGTACATATCCAACTCTTTCCTGACGGATTAAAACTAGATTTAGCCTTGGGAAATGCTTTATCTATAGTTTTTCCTGACGGAATAAGGGTTGATGATCTAACTTTCAAAAGCTGGAAATCTAGCCACCGGAAAGGTAAAATCTTGCTATTTCCCTGACGGGTCATGGCTCGATCAATCCTTCCAAAGGGCTTCATCTACCGTTTCTCTGACGAGTTATTGCTAGATTTAGTCTTTGCTTATAAAAGTTACATATCCAACTCTTTCCTGACGGATTAAAACTAGATTTAGCCTTGGGAAATGCTTCATCTATAGTTTTTCCTGACGGAATAGGGGTTGATGATTTAGGCTTAAAAAGCTGGGAATCTAGCCACCGGAAAGGTAAAATCTTGCTATTTCCCTGACGGGTCATGGCTCGATCAATCCTTCCAAAAGGCTACATCTAGCGTTTCCCTGAGGAGTTATTGCTAGATTAAGTCTTTGCTCACAATACATACCGTACATATCCAACTCTTTCCTGACGGATTAAAACTAGATTTAGCCTTGGGAAATGCTTTATCTATTGTTTTTCCTGACGGAATAAGGGTTGATGATCCAGCCTTCAAAAGCTGGAAATCTACTGCCACCGGAAAGGTAAAATCTTTCTATTTCCCTGACGGGTCATGGCTCGATCAATCCTTCCAAAGGGCTTCATCTACCGTTTCTCTGACGAGTTATTGCTAGATTTAGTCTTTGCTTATAAAAGTTACATATCCAACTCTTTCCTGACGGATTAAAACTAGATTTAGCCTTGGGAAATGCTTCATCTATAGTTTTTCCTGACGGAATAGGGGTTGATGATTTAGGCTTAAAAAGCTGGGAATCTAGCCACCGGAAAGGTAAAATCTTGCTATTTCCCTGACGGGTCATACCTCGATCAATCCTTCCAAAAGGCTACATCTAGCGTTTCCCTGAGGAGTTATTGCTAGATTTAGTCTTTGCTCACAATACATACTGTACATATCCAACTCTTTCCTGACGGATTAAAACTAGATTTAGCCTTGGGAAATGCTTTATCTATTGTTTTTCCTGACGGAATAAGGGTTGATGATCCAGTCTTCAAAAGCTGGAAATCTAGCCACCGGAAATATAAAATCTTGCTATTTCCCTGACGGGTCATGGCTCGATCAATCCTTCCAAAGGGCTTCATCTACCGTTTCTCTGACGAGTTATTGCTAGATTTAGTCTTTGCTTATAAAAGTTACCTATCCAACTCTTTCCCGGACGGATTAAAACTAGATTTAGCCTTGGGAAATGCTTCATCTATAGTTTTTCCTGACGGAATAGGGGTTGATGATTTAGGCTTAAAAAGCTGGGAAGCTATCCACCGGAAAGGTAAAATCTTGCTATTTCCCTGACGGGTCATGGCTCGATCAATGCTTCCAAAAGGCTACATCTAGCGTTGCTCTGACGAGTTATTGCTAGATTTAGTCTTTGCTCACAATGTATACATATCCAACTCTTTCCTGACGGACTAAAGCTATAGATTTAGCCTTGCGCAATGCTTTATCTAGTTTTTTCCTGATGGAATAGTGGTTGATGATCCAGCCTTAAAAAGCTGGAAATCTAGCCTCCGGAAAGGTAAAATCTTGCTATTTCCCTGACGGGTCATGGCTCGATCAATCTTTCCAAAAGGCTACATCTAGCGTTTCTCTGACGAGTTATTGCTAGTTTTAGTCTTTGCTCATAAAAACTACCGTACATATCCAACTCTTTCCTGACGGATTAAAACTAGATTTAGCCTTGGGAAATGCTTCATCTTTAGTTTTTCCTGACGGAATAAGGGTTGATGATCTAGCATTGAAAAGCTGGAAATCTAGCCACCGGAAAGGTAAAATCTTGCTATTTCCTTTACGGGTCATGGGTCGATCAATCCTTCCAAAGGGCTACTTCTAGCGTTTCCCTGAGGAGTTATTGCTAGATTTAGTATTTGCTTACAAAAGTTACATATCCAACTCTTTCCTGACGGATTAAAACTAGATTTAGCCTTGGGAATGCTTTATCTATAGTTTTTCATGACGGAATAAGGGTTGATGATCTAGCCTTCAAAATCTGGAAATCTAGCCACCGGAAAGGTAAAATCTTGCTATTTCTCTGACGGGTCATGGCTCGATCAATCCTTCCAAAGGGCTTCATCTACCGTTTCTCTGACGAGTTATTGCTAGATTTATTCTTTGCTCACAAAACATACATATCCAACTCTTTCCTGACGGACTAAAGCTAGATTTAGCCTTGCACAATGCTTTATCTAGTTTTTTCCGTGATGGAATAGCGGTTGATGATCCAGACTTAAAAAGCTGGAAATCTTGCCACCGGAAAGGTAAAATCTTGCTATTTCCCTGACGGGTCATGGCTCGATTAATGCTTCCAAAAGGCTACATCTAGCGTTTCTCTGACGAGTTATTGCTAGATTTAGTCTTTGCTTACAAAAGTTACATATCCAACTCTTTCCTGACGGATTAAAACTAGATTTAGCCTTGGGAATGCTTTATCTATAGTTTTTCCTGACGGAATAGCGGTTGATGATCCAGCCTTAAAAAGCTGGAAATCTTGCCACCGGAAAGGTAAAATCTTGCTCTTTCCCTGACGGGTCATGGGTCGATCAATCCTTCCAAAAGGCTACATCTAGCGTTTCTCTGACGAGTTATTGCTAGATTTAGTCTTTGCTCTCAATACATACATATCCAACTCTTTCCTGACGGACTAAAGCTAGATTTAGCCTTGCACAATGCTTTATCTAGTTTTTTCCGTGATGGAATAGCTGTTGATGATCCAGCCTTAACAATCTGGAAATCTAGCCACTGGAAAGGTAAAATCTTGCTATTTCCCTGACGGGTCATGGCTGGATCAATCCTTCCAAAAGGCTACATCTAGCGTTTCTCTGACGAGTTATTGCTAGATTTAGTCTTTGCTTATAAAAGCTACCGTACATATCCAACTCTTTCCTGACGGATTAAAACTAGATTAAGCCTTGGGAAATGCTTCATCTATAGTTTTTCCTGACGGAATAGGGGTTGATGATTTAGGCTTTAAAAGCTGGGAATCTAGCCACCGGAAAGGTAAAATCTTGCTATTTCCCTGACGGGTCATGGGTCGATCAATCCTTACAAAGGGCTACATCTAGCGTTTCCCTGAGGAGTTATTGCTAGATTTAGTATTTGCTTATAAAAGATACATATCCAGCTCTTTCCTGACGGATTAAAACTAGATTTAGCCTTGGGAAATGCTTCATCTATAGTTTTTCCTGACGGAATAGGGGTTGATGATTTAGGCTTTAAAAGCTGGAAATCTTGCCACCGGAAAGGTAAAATCTTGCTATTTCCCTGATGGGTCATGGCTCGATCAATCCTTCCAAAAGGCTACATCTAGCGTTTCTCTGACGAGTTATTGCTAGAATTAGTCTTTGCACACAATACATACCGTACATATCCAACTCATTTCTGACGGATTAAAACTAGATTTAGCCTTGGGAATGCTTTATCTATAGTTTTTCATGACGGAATAAGGGTTGATGATCTAGCCTTCAAAATCTGGAAATCTAGCCACCGGAAAGGTAAAATCTTGCTATTTCTCTGACGGGTCATGGCTCGATCAATCCTTCCAAAGGGCTTCATCTACCGTTTCTCTGACGAGTTATTGCTAGATTTAGTCTTTGCTCACAAAACATACATATCCAACTCTTTCCTGACGGACTAAAGCTAGATTTAGCCTTGCACAATGCTTTATCTAGTTTTTTCCGTGATGGAATAGCGGTTGATGATCCAGACTTAAAAAGCTGGAAATCTTGCCACCGGAAAGGTAAAATCTTGCTATTTCCCTGACGGGTCATGGCTCGATTAATGCTTCCAAAAGGCTACATCTAGCGTTTCTCTGACGAGTTATTGCTAGATTTAGTCTTTGCTTACAAAAGTTACATATCCAACTCTTTCCTGACGGATTAAAACTAGATTTAGACTTGGGAAATGCTTCATCTATAGTTATTCCTGACGGAATAGCGGTTGATGATCCAGCCTTAAAAAGCTGGAAATCTTGCCACCGGAAAGGTAAAATCTTGCTCTTTCCCTGACGGGTCATGGGTCGATCAATCCTTCCAAAGGGCTACATCTAGCGTTCCTCTGACGAGTTATTGCTAGATTTAGTCTTTGCTCTCAATACATACATCCAACTCTTTCCTGACGGACTAAAGCTAGATTTAGCCTTGCACAATGCTTTATCTCGTTTTTTCCGTGATGGAATAGCTGTTGATGATCCAGCCTTAACAATCTGGAAATCTAGCCACTGGAAAGGTAAAATCTTGCTATTTCCCTGACGGGTCATGGCTGGATCAATCCTTCCAAAAGGCTACATCTAGCGTTTCTCTGACGAGTTATTGCTAGATTTAGTCTTTGCTTATAAAAGCTACCGTACATATCCAACTCTTTCCTGACGGATTAAAACTAGATTAAGCCTTGGGAAATGCTTTATCTATAGTTTTTCCTGACGGAATAGGGGTTGATGATTTAGGCTTTAAAAGCTGGGAATCTAGCCACCGGAAAGGTAAAATCTTGCTATTTCCCTGACGGGTCATGGGTCGATCAATCCTTACAAAGGGCTACATCTAGCGTTTCCCTGAGGAGTTATTGCTAGATTTAGTATTTGCTTATAAAAGATACATATCCAGCTCTTTCCTGACGGATTAAAACTAGATTTAGCCTTGGGAAATGCTTCATCTATAGTTTTTCCTGACGGAATAGGGGTTGATGATTTAGGCTTTAAAAGCTGGAAATCTTGCCACCGGAAAGGTAAAATCTTGCTATTTCCCTGATGGGTCATGGCTCGATCAATCCTTCCAAAAGGCTACATCTAGCGTTTCTCTGACGAGTTATTGCTAGAATTAGTCTTTGCACACAATACATACCGTACATATCCAACTCATTTCTGACGGATTAAAACTAGATTTAGCCTTGGGAATGCTTTATCTATAGTTTTTCATGACGGAATAAGGGTTGATGATCTAGCCTTCAAAATCTGGAAATCTAGCCACCGGAAAGGTAAAATCTTGCTATTTCTCTGACGGGTCATGGCTCGATCAATCCTTCCAAAGGGCTTCATCTACCGTTTCTCTGACGAGTTATTGCTAGATTTAGTCTTTGCTCACAAAACATACATATCCAACTCTTTCCTGACGGACTAAAGCTAGATTTAGCCTTGCACAATGCTTTATCTAGTTTTTTCCGTGATGGAATAGCGGTTGATGATCCAGACTTAAAAAGCTGGAAATCTTGCCACCGGAAAGGTAAAATCTTGCTATTTCCCTGACGGGTCATGGCTCGATTAATGCTTCCAAAAGGCTACATCTAGCGTTTCTCTGACGAGTTATTGCTAGATTTAGTCTTTGCTTACAAAAGTTACATATCCAACTCTTTCCTGACGGATTAAAACTAGATTTAGACTTGGGAAATGCTTCATCTATAGTTATTCCTGACGGAATAGCGGTTGATGATCCAGCCTTAAAAAGCTGGAAATCTTGCCACCGGAAAGGTAAAATCTTGCTCTTTCCCTGACGGGTCATGGGTCGATCAATCCTTCCAAAGGGCTACATCTAGCGTTTCTCTGACGAGTTATTGCTAGATTTAGTCTTTGCTCTCAATACATACATATCCAACTCTTTCCTGACGGACTAAAGCTAGATTTAGCCTTGCACAATGCTTTATCTAGTTTTTTCCGTGATGGAATAGCTGTTGATGATCCAGCCATAACAATCTGGAAATCTAGCCACTGGAAAGGTAAAATCTTGCTATTTCCCTGACGGGTCATGGCTGGATCAATCCTTCCAAAAGGCTACATCTAGCGTTTCTCTGACGAGTTATTGCTAGATTTAGTCTTTGCTTATAAAAGCTACCGTACATATCCAACTCTTTCCTGACGGATTTAAACTAGATTTAGCCTTGGGAAATGCTTCATCTATAGTTTTTACTGACGGAATAGGGGTTGATGATTTAGGCTTTAAAAGCTGGGAATCTAGCCACCGGAAAGGTAAAATTTTGCTATTTCTCTGACGGGTCATGGCTCGATCAATCCTTCCAAAAGGCTGCATCTAGCGTTGCTCTGACGAGTTATTGCTAGATTTAGTCTTTGCTTATAAAAGATACATATCCAGCTCTTTCCTGACGGATTAAAACTAGATTTAGCCTTGGGAAATGCTTCATCTATAGTTTTTCCTGACGGAATAGGGGTTGATGATTTAGGCTTTAAAAGCTGGAAATCTTGCCACCGGAAAGGTAAAATCTTGCTATTTCCCTGATGGGTCATGGCTCGATCAATCCTTCCAAAAGGCTACATCTAGCGTTTCTCTGACGAGTTATTGCTAGAATAAGTCTTTGCACACAATACATACCGTACATATCCAACTCATTTCTGACGGATTAAAACTAGATTTAGCCTTGGGAATGCTTTATCTATAGTTTTTCATGACGGAATAAGGGTTGATGATCTAGCCTTCAAAATCTGGAAATCTAGCCACCGGAAAGGTAAAATCTTGCTATTTCTCTGACGGGTCATGGCTCGA
Source organism: Astropecten irregularis (assembly GCA_963971285.1). NCBI lineage: Eukaryota > Metazoa > Echinodermata > Asteroidea > Paxillosida > Astropectinidae > Astropecten > Astropecten irregularis. The sequence continues at coordinate 12,941,130 of OZ020250.1, read as the reverse complement.
TCAATCCTTCCAAAGGGCTTCATCTACCGTTTCTCTGACGAGTTATTGCTAGATTTAGTCTTTGCTCACAAAACATACATATCCAACTCTTTCCTGACGGACTAAAGCTAGATTTAGCCTTGCACAATGCTTTATCTATTTTTTTCCGTGATGGAATAGCGGTTGATGATCCAGACTTAAAAAGCTGGAAATCTTGCCACCGGAAAGGTAAAATCTTGCTATTTCCCTGACGGGTCATGGCTCGATTAATGCTTCCAAAAGGCTACATCTAGCGTTTCTCTGACGAGTTATTGCTAGATTTAGTCTTTGCTTACAAAAGTTACATATCCAACTCTTTCCTGACGGATTAAAACTAGATTTAGACTTGGGAAATGCTTCATCTATAGTTATTCCTGACGGAATAGCGGTTGATGATCCAGCCTTAAAAAGCTGGAAATCTTGCCACCGGAAAGGTAAAATCTTGCTCTTTCCCTGACGGGTCATGGGTCGATCAATCCTTCCAAAGGGCTACATCTAGCGTTTCTCTGACGAGTTATTGCTAGATTTAGTCTTTGCTCTCAATACATACATATCCAACTCTTTCCTGACGGACTAAAGCTAGATTTAGCCTTGCACAATGCTTTATCTAGTTTTTTCCGTGATGGAATAGCTGTTGATGATCCAGCCATAACAATCTGGAAATCTAGCCACTGGAAAGGTAAAATCTTGCTATTTCCCTGACGGGTCATGGCTGGATCAATCCTTCCAAAAGGCTACATCTAGCGTTTCTCTGACGAGTTATTGCTAGATTTAGTCTTTGCTTATAAAAGCTACCGTACATATCCAACTCTTTCCTGACGGATTTAAACTAGATTTAGCCTTGGGAAATGCTTCATCTATAGTTTTTACTGACGGAATAGGGGTTGATGATTTATAGGCTTTAAAAGCTGGGAATCTAGCCTCCGGAAAGGTAAAATTTTGCTATTTCTCTGACGGGTCATGGCTCGATCAATCCTTCCAAAAGGCTGCATCTAGCGTTGCTCTGACGAGTTATTGCTAGATTTAGTCTTTGCTCACAATGTATACATATCCAACTCTTTCCTGACGGACTAAAGCTAGATTTAGCCTTGCACAATGCTTTATCTAGTTTTTTCCCTGATGGAATAGCGGTTGATGATCCAACCTTAAAAATCTGGAAATCTAGCCACAGGAAAGGTAAAATCTTGCTATTTCCCTGACGGGTCATGGCTCGATCAATCCTTCCAAAAGGCTACATCTAGCGTTTCTCTGACGAGTTATTGCTAGATTTAGTCTGTGCTTACAAAAGCTACGTAATTATTTAACTTTTTCCTGACGGAATAAAAAGCACTTTCGCCGGGAGTTTATTTTATCGTCCGTATTCTTAATCAGCAGTGTTTTATTTTCATACAAATATGCCCAAAAATTCATGGAGAGGAGCTCACTTTGTACGGTAAACTCACTTTGTGGGATGTGGAGCTTTAAACTGTTGGTACAATTATAGTACGACTAAAATTAAAATAAGATGCGGAATAGTTACTTTTGCTTAATACAGTTACCGTAGAGTAACTGACTGGGTCGATTTTAAGTCATTTGAAATTGAACTACTGAGAAACTTACCGTACCAGGAAACCACTCAGCGACATGCCGCATGCCGAATACTATACCGGCGCGCTCTTAAGAAGAACGCCGTACGTGTCACGGCCATGGAGCCTGTGTACCGAGTCCACCCTTTGTTTTTTTTTTGGGTTCCATTTACCGTCTTGAAAACGCTAGCTCAAATACCACGTAGGCCTACTAAATGGAACGCCGTAGCTATATCTTCGGTGACTTATAGGGGCCCTAGTTTTGTTTGCTTCCACAGCAATTCCATCATTCATTTTTTTTCAAATTTGTCAATTTGAAACTCTTTTCGCCATTTCATCGAGTCCCGGTATCCCCCCTGCCATTTAGCCTTAATTCGTCCGGCTACCGTCGGTGAAGGTTTGAGGGCCACTATAGGGGCCTGTTTGTTTCGGACGAATCCTCGGATTCGGATTCCATTTTTCGGATCCACCTCCTATGCAGGGTACGCTAAAATGGGATCCGGATCCGAAGGATTCATGATCCTTTGCGTGAAACAAACAGGCCCTTATATAACTTTAATAGACCGATCCGACGGCACAACTTACCATCCGCCATTACTGTGGTGTCCCCACATCCACGGTTTGTGTGACAAAATAATTTACGCTCCGCCGCACTCTTTACTGCAGAGGGTACATTCTCCTGATTAGAGGACATTACACGTATGGTATGTCGTATTGTATGTCGTGCTGTCGGATTTTTGGCATGCTTCATTATTTTGATAGCAGATTATGAAAAATTACTGCAATAATGGCATTTCAGGACCCTCGTATAATTTTGAGAATTACTTTTGTTTTTCCTTATCCCCTTCAATGTGTAAAGGAAGTAGTGTATCCGTGCGCCAACCGAAATAAACCCTATAAATAAAGTTGACATGTCAAATTATTCGAATGTATGGATGATCTAATTTCAGATTAAAGGAAACTTCACAGCTTGTTTTTTCGACGTGTATATCGACAAAAAGTCACAAAAAGTGGGCAACATTTTGACGTGCGCATTGATTCACACTGAAAATACCCGGAGACTCGGCGGTAAAGAGACCGAGCTAGCTGGCGCTTGTGTGCTTCCGGTAAAACAAAGACTGACTTCCGCTTGAGCCACAAATATCACCCTTTTTAGCTCGTTTCTTGCAGTTTTGCGAGCAAATTGATGCATGTATCATGTAATGTGACTGTTAATGATCGTTCGGTGGAGAAATTGTTGAGATCAGCCGTCCCTGTTTGAGTCAAGACGTGGTAAGTAGGTTTTGAACTTGAAGTTTTTCGTGCAATGTTTTGCTTCCGGGGGGCACTCGCTAGCACGGGTCGAAAAATCATGATGCCCCGAACTTTGGCGATGGAGACACCGTGGACTGCACGAGAAACGGCCGGTGGGCTGTTTCCACGATGGCTGGGCAAACTCCATCTCCGGAAAAAACGAAAAGAAATTGCGAAGTATATTAAGTATGGAATTGTAATCATAGGTTGGTGATTGTGGTAGAATTGCTAAAAACCAGTCAAATTAATTTGCTTGTCTGAGACTGAGTGAGTGTCACTCAGTGTAGGCCTACGGGTAGGCCTACAATTCATTTGTATTGCTTCATTGTTGAAGGCTGACTGACACAGTGGTAAGCACCAAACTTTGCTAAAGCACACACATTCTTGCCAGTGTGCCATCATTGCAAACAACAGGATACAATTAAAAATCATGAAACTTTACATGAAGATTAGCATTTACTTAGATTAGAAGCCAATCAGCCCAATGAATAATATGCCTAGCCTAAAACATGCACAGCGAAAAATTCCCCATATGTATCGTCCGGTCATAAGTTTCCGATGGACATATGTTTTCGATGACGAAATTTGATTCCCATTTACCGCGAGACCGTGCGTGATACTTCGTGACCAGTATGCCTGAAGTGATGACTACACTCAGGGCTATCTCCAACATTCAGGATATTGAGAATAAAGTTTTCAGTTGTGAGTGATACTCAAAAGTAAAAAACTATGTAATTTTGGGTATAGATTACTAATGCATTTTAAGGCTAATGTTCAAACGTTTATAAAAGACACAATCTGTGGTCAAATATTCCAAACTAAACTGTCGTCTGCTCGAGCAACTTTCATTCTTCCGATGTCAGACGGCAGGTCACGTGATCCCAGTGCGATCTGGGTTTTTATGGCATGCCAATGTAACAAAAGTGTTAAAGTCTTTCTCAAATCTAAGTGCCATAATTTTATTTTTCTCTTTTTAATTTGAAACTTTGCTAAGCTGATGAACTTAAGCTATCCACGTTTAGGCCTCTCATAATGATGCCATATATTATAAAAATGTAGTGATAATAATTTTACCTACCATGATCTGTACCAAATTCTCATTTTGTTGATTCAACCATTTATTTATAAAAAATAATTTATCATTCACGATCTTTGAATCAAAACAGTTTCAGGACCTTTTATAAATAACTCCATCGACCCAGTTCGATCAAATCAAGTCAGGACAATATTTCATCAATTTTTGAGTGATTTGGCACGCCATAGCTACTCCGATGTCAATGAACTTTGCCGCACAACCAAGTTATCGAAAACTGGTGACGCGTTGTTTACATAGCGGAATCGATGTCGCTGTAAATGACGGACAATATTTCCAAAGAAAAGACTTCAACTTCGATGATTTTTACAGAGTATAATCTGGAAGTGTCCAGTTCAAAGTTAGTGAAGTGATTTTCTGAAATTTTATTTCGTTTCTGTTTTATAGAAGTTTTCCCGTTATCCCATCGGAAACCGGTGACTGCAGGATACTGTAACACGGATGGAAACAGTGCCGTGTGTGACAAGCGCCGCGCTGATTGGTCAACGCGCAAGGCAGTGCTCGTGACGTCACGGAAACCATGTGCTGGCCCAACTCGTTATGCACGCATGCAATGCCGTTGTAGGCACGTACGGAGCACGCATCACCTGATAAACACACGCGGTGTACGACTACGCAACGATCAACAGTCGGCCGTACGACATCTCCGGATGACCATGCAATTCTATGCATATCCATGTGGCGCTCTCAGCATACACAACCGATAGACCAAACACATGTTATATGAATATTCAACGACCCAACAATCACACTCAGACGGTGGCGCGGTTTCGTGGTAAAATGACAACAAAAATACAGCTCACCAAAGTTCAAATACGACCGCGGTGTCCGTGAGTTCTCGAACGTTGGGTGACACCACAAAAAATGGTCAAAAGGTTGAAGAAATGTACAAATTTGTATGTTTTTGGTACCATTTGAAAGATCGTAGTGAGGTCTGTCGAAGTAACTATGGTTAGAGTGGGCATCACTGAGTATGTGCCCATGCGCGTCAGTTTCATTCATGAAAACTTCCATTTTTGGTCAGTGCGATGACGTCACATAATGAGATCATCGTGACGCCCTCTTGCGGCCGTTTCGTGCCAATTCGTGTAAGGGATTTTTCGCTGTGACATGTGCTTAAAATTGGCTGGTCTCAGGTTGTTGTAGTTGGTTCATGTGTGCCTATGTAAGGTTACTTAGGAAATTGAAAACATACAGTGAACATACTATAATGAACACCGCTATACTGAACATTTGGCTATTACCAAACATCATCCTTGGCTCCCAATTTTTGTGTACAATACATGCCGAAAATGTATTAATTCACTATATAACGAATGACCACTGTAACAGATAATATCTGTGCATCCCGCCATGTTCATAAATGGTGTTCATTATAGCAGCGTTCCACTGTAATGGTTTTGTAAACAGAAATATTTGAGTGTGTTATTCTGAATAGCACAATACACCGCTGTATGGTTTGTGCGGTAATGTATCCAAGTATGATCCAGTTCACCTTGTGGAGACTGTAGTAATATTTAGCTCTTCTCTACTGTGTTGCTTAGATGTGCTGAGTGTTAGGGTTTAGTAATCATTTTCTGACGTTTCTCCTTGCAATAGAATGAAAGCGCCGTAGATCATGTCGCTGGTTGACCTTGGCAAGAAGTTGCTGGAAGCTTCTCGGCAAGGTCTTGAGGAAGAGGTTCGCATTCTCATGGCCAATGGAGCTCCGTTCACTACGGACTGGGTAAGCTCTCCGTGTAGGATCTCTCTCTGCTTGCGATACATGGGGGCCAGCCTGTTTGTTTCAGACTTGCGATTAGTGATCTTGCTGCTCTGGATCCCATTTTAGCCTATTCAGCATGGGACGTGGATCTGTAAGATCACTGATCGTGGATCTGCAAGATCACTGATTGCGTGCCTGAAACAAACAGGCCCACGATTGCCAAGATCCACGTCCCATGCAGGGTACGCTAAAATGGGATCTGGAGCAGCAGGATCACTGATCACAATCACAATTAACAATATCATGAAAATTGTCATGTCCTCACAATGCAGAATATATTACCTCCACATTACTTAGTCTGTAGGCCTACTAGTGCTGGGATTTTTATCCAGTTAATGTAGATTAACCGACCCGGATTTAATTATCCGGTTACAAAGTTCCTTAAACCGGTAGCCGAAACAGAAAGGAAAAAAAAAATGGGACAAACGTTTGGCTCATGCTCAACAACACAAAAAGTGTCAACTGAAGAATACATACTTGAATTTCAGTCAGTTATTTTGAAGAAACACGCTTTTCACAAACTTGATCTAAAAGAAACATTGCACGTACTTGATCTAAATGTTTGATCTAAAATATAACGTCGTGAAAAGCCTTCCAAAAGCGACATTTAATTATACCACAAATTGCGCACGTCGCATTTGATTACATAGGTTAACTGTTAACCTGATTGTTTTGTAATCAGTAACCGGATATGAAATTACCTGATTTTGGCCAGCACTATTAGGTACTGATTCTTCATAGAATTTGTCATTTTATATTTGGCATGTTTGGAATCAAGGTTAAAGGCTAGATGGAGGAAGTGGTATGTGCAGATAAAATGAGAGGTCAGCCAATTTTGGTCGTCCGCTAAAACTTCCTGTTTATATGTTTTATATAGTTGAAGGATGTAAACTGCAAAACAGGATGTTGGTAATGAAATGTTTATTTCCCTGTTATGATGTGTGTGCTAAAGAGATACACACAACATTAATACTCAAAGCATTTCCTTGTGGAAGTTGTCAGATTTCCAAAACATAATTTAAAGGTAGTATCATGCTTTGGTTTTTATCAAAGAAATGCAGATTCATGGGCAAAAATATCAAGACAGGTACAGTCACAGTCATCTGTGAACATTTCAGTCCCATACGGTGCCCACTTTTTGACAAAGCAGTGAAAAACAGCCACAGTATTTTTTAAGTCTTTTCTCTTTTATTTTTGATCTTTTAAAAGATCAAAAAGATTTTCGGTCATGGTTTTACTAATTTCTGGATAAATACACCATTTCAGGCGAACACATTTTAGCGGTATGTTTCTACCACCACCATCTTCATACCCTATAAGTTATATGTAAATCTGTGAACATTTCTGTTTTGTTTTCTTACGAAAGTATGATACTACCTTTAAAGTTTTAATGGGTTTCATTTGGTAGAGAGTTTATGGCAACAAGAGATTTTTAAGGACCCATTTGTAGTTGCCACAATTTCGCGGAATCCACACAGCATTTTGAAGGTAAAACAGATTCATTATAAGCAATAATAGCTTGCAGATTCTCTGTTCAACTAAAAAAGTTCTAAATATTCATGTCCTTTTCTTAGCTCGGCACGTCGCCTCTTCACCTCGCTGCCCACGCCGGTCATTTACCCACGGCAGAGGTGCTACTCAAAGCCGGGGTCAGTCGGGATGCCCGGACCAAAGTGGACAGGACGCCTCTACACTTGGCCTCTCAGGAAGGTCACAAGGAGGTTGTCCACTTGCTGCTCCAGCACGGCGCAGATGTCAATGCTAAAGACATGGTTAGTATTCTTGTCTTACTGTTAGTGTTTAGTTGATGTCCATTGTCCACCCTGCACGGCATCCAGGACCCCATTTTCATGGAAGCTGCTAAGGAGTGAAGAGTCTTTCCATAGTCTTTCTTGCACCAATGTTTGTTCATCATGGTGTTAAATTACTAAATGTGCACAAATCTGGTACATATGTCAGAATGAAAACAGCATATTTTTAAGCATTTCAACAATGTAAGAAGAATTTACATGCATCCTAGCCTTTGCAAACTATCAACCCAACTGGGCTGGTATTATAGAGCTGCTTAAGCTTTAGCACCCAAAACCTTGGTAAATCAGGTCATTAAGCCAGCCAAAATTCCAGCAAAAAATGGCCGAATACAAGTCAAGAGCAGTGAACATCAACATGAAAATTTGGTTGGTAATCCTATTTGATCAAGGAAGTCTTTTCATGCTTAAGCAATTTGAGTGCTTTAGCAGCTCTATGAAATTGGCCCCTAGTGGTGTATAATTAGTGGACCCACAGAACGAGAGTTACTTTGGGCTGGGGGGGGGGGGGGGGGGGGGTGGGGCATGTGGCAATTTTACACATCGACCAAGAATAACAGTTATGAAGTGTACATGAATTGAGATTTGTGTCAGTTTTATAAACATGGTATGCATAAGGAGGTCACATTTATAGGTACTATTAAATAAATCATTTGCACAAATTCTCAACCTACCAGTCCATGCTCGGCTCCCCCAAATTCAATTCTATAAGCCTTTATTGTGATATCAGGCGCCTTGAGGAACAAAGTTTATGGTAGATTGCTTCCTCAGCACCAGTCTGTAGGTCCAAACCTGAACAAATAGAATAAGTATGTATGTCTGTTTGTCTTTGTGCAGCTCAAGATGACACCTTTGCATTGGGCTGTAGAGCGCTTACATCCTGCAGTCATCAAGATATTACTTGAAAATGGTGCTAGTTTGAATGTGTTTAACAAAGTAAGTACCGGTATTGTTCCTTTAAAAAAATGTTTGCATTTGTTTCTACTTTTGGCACAAACATTAAGTTAATGTCCCGTTGAACTCTATACAAGCATTTCCATTTACAACAGGTGATTCATGTTGTGTTGACTAAAGAAATAACACGAGAAACTGATATACGGTACGAGTGACACACCGTGTATCCAAATAAAACCAACATTGATGCCAAACGACATGGTAAAAAAATGTAAACAACACATAATCTGAAGTGCGCCCTCTATGGGCGGGTTGGGCCATTTTAAAATAAGACAACAATTCACCATTGTGGGTTTTTTTTTCACCACGCATTTTCACTACGCAAATTCTGAAAGAGTGCGTTTTTTTTCCTATTTTCTTTCTTCACAGTTTGATAAAACGCCCTTGGACATTGCCATGGATCATCAGAATCAACAAGTCATTGTCTTATTAGAATCATCTCAGGTATAGTGCGCCCAATTATCCCAAATCCACCCCCAACATTAAATGAATCACGACACTGTACAACCCAGGCCCTGCATCTTCACATGGTGGCTTCATGGCCCAGCCCCAAAGAATGTGACGTATAAGTACTGCACTGTGATCAAGCTTGGTTTAATACAAACAATTAACTGCTGCAAACTGCTCATCAGGCAAAATAATCACCTGAAATTTATAAAATGCTTGGAGTTAGGTGTGCCTGATGCATTTCAATCGTAGCAGGATCTTTATAGAAACGAGTGTTGGAGTACTCATACTCGTACTCGAGTACAACTCAAGTACAACTCGAGTACAGACAAATACTCTGCCTGTACTTGATAAAAAATACTCAAAAATTAAATGTACTTGGCCCGTACTCGTTTAAAAGTCTGCGAAAATAAATGTACTTGGTCCGTACTCGATTCCTTGCACTCAAATTTTGGGAGTACGTTACCATTTAGTGCAAATTTCATTTTTGTTACAATTGCATGGTTGATAATGTTGCCGATTTTCGATAAATTATACAATGGGAGATGAAGATCATCGGGAGTTAAGTACCAAATGGAGTAAGCAGCACAGTGTCATTTGCAAGGTTTGTAAAGCATAAATTTTTGAGAAGAGTGGCACAGCATGATCAACATCCAATTATAAACAGCTTTGTGAAACTGCAAACAAATGATTTTTGCACTGGGCGTTGGTACTGTACTTGGACGTGTACTCGGACCTGTACTCGGACTCGGCCCCGTACTCGACCGTGAATGTACTCGGACTCGATACTTAGGACTTGGACTCGACAGCAATGTACACGGACTCGGCCCAGTACTCAGACCTTGATATACTAGGAGTACTCTGTACTCGGATCTGAGGACTTTACTCCAACACTGATTGAAACTAGGATCGAAATGCGTCAGGCCCTCCTAACTCCAAGCCAAAAGAAAAGAGCTGATTCCCATTTGATTTGCTCAGTGTTTGCATCAAATCTGATTGTTGAATTCCTTAATATATGCCCTGTCAGGAGGAAGGTGCAGATCTGAGAATGGAAGAACCAAATGCAGATCATGATATTCCCGTAACCATCAACCCTACACCAGCAGCAGCTGCACTGCAGAGCTTTGTCACAGCAGCTGCCAAGGCAAAGTCAAAGGCTAACTCTGGTGGTAAGCATCAAGCCATAAGCGGGCTATATGAAAAAGTTGATGTCTTTTGATAGTTACAGTGTAATGGCACTATAATGAACACCGCTATACTGAACATTTAGCTATACCGAACATCATCCTTGACTCCCATTTTTTGTGTGTACAATACATAGCAAATATGGTTCTTCAATTCACTATAACAAACAACCACTAAAATGGACAATATTTGGGCATCCCACCTTGTTCTCTATTGTGGTGTTCCACTGTATAATTAGTCCATAACTGGAGTCAGTGATTTCGTCTTATCTATTACTTCAATTTACTGTAGTAATTTTAAGTTCAGCTTTTCTTGGTTTAACTTAAGTGTATGGTGTACAGGAACAGTGTATTGATAATGGAAATAATGATAATGCATCAATGTGATTTATTAGGTGGCAAATCAATTTATTTATAAACGCTCAGGGCGTGTATTATTATCCTGGGTCATTGGGCTACATTAACATTCCTGAAACCATCTGAACTCCCTGGCAAGTGTACAGCCCCGGCTGCTGTAAGGCGCACTAAGGCTAATCAAGCACAAAGCCATCTCTACCCTCACAGGTACCCATTTACACCTGGGTAAAGAGGAGCAATATATGATAAAGCATCTTGCCCAAGGACGCAAGCACCACTAGCCCATGGCTGAACTTGAACCCATAGGGCCAGTTTATTTTGTGCACAAGATCAGTGATCCAGCTGATCCGAATCCCATTTTAGTATATCCTTCATGGGACATAGTCTATGTGATAGATGCACTCGCCGTACAGCGAGCGAGCGTCTTTCACATTTGTGCAGATTTTCTGATTAATCATGCAAGCCAATCCATGCACTGACCTCTAGGTTTTGACGACTTAGACAGAAATGTTCTCAAAACGGATCTGATTGGCTGATGTGCAGCGTTGCATAAAACATGCATGCACACATGTATCAGACAATCATCTGTAGTGTGGCAATGAGTGAAACTCCATGGGACATGGATCTCGTGCACGAAACTAACAGGCCCACAGTCTCTAGATTGACCACTAGTTCTTGAGTTCTGTATCTCACTCGAAAACTTGTACAAACTTATCAAGTCTTAGCAAATTATTAAGTCTGATTATTTTTCATCCAGGATGTTTGCCATAAGCACAGTCAAATACGTTTCTTTGAAAAAAAAAACATCTCTTGATTTTGTTGTATTATTGTTTCCTCTCTGTAATTGCACAGCTGCTACCAACGTTCCCACCACAACAAGTTCTACATCAGTCTTGGCGACACTAGCAGCTTTAGCAGAAGCCTCAACGCCTCTCAACAAATCCTGTAAGGCTCCAAAGAAACACAACATACCTTGAAATTTATAGTCATTGAATAGGCAACAAAGACAAAATTGATTGGTGCGTGATTGGAACCTGCAACTTAAGGAATACCGTGCTGGTGCTCTATCAACTGGGCTATCCAGCCTTATGTTGGCAGTGTCACAAATTGTAAATTATCGTTGTTCGTTTGGCAGTCAGAGGTCATGAAACCATGTACCGGTACATACCGCTATATAGCAAGGATCCAGTCATGTTTTTTTGACGAATGCCTTTTTTTTAGGTTACGGTGGCTTTGAAAATTACGTCAAAATGTGATAAGTTTCATAAACTATTTTATATTCTGAAAACAGACATTCATATTATTATCTGGTCTCTGTTTGCAATGCAGTTTTGAGACAAATTAGAGTTAAATGTTAATAATATACACAAAGTTGGGTCATTCAACTATTTAGAAGCATGATTGTTGATGTTGATGGTGTCAGTTTACCATCTGTTCACTGTGTGACATTAATATCATACAGTGGCTTGAAGGCTACATTCAGGTACTGATGTGATTTTCTAATGTTCTGTTTTTTTCAGCATCCATTAGCAGTAAGGGTAGCACACTGTACGACTCCTCCAGTGAAACAGCTCAGGTTTACACGCTGACAGAAGCCGGGAAACTTGCCATGCAGTGGGAAAAATCCAGCAATAATGAGAATCCCAATCAGGTATGGAGAAGGTGGAGTCAGTCATTGGCTTGGGCTGGGTCTGGGCTGGGTGGGGCAAGGCTGGGTGGAGCTGGGCTGGGCTGGGCTGGTATTTTAGCCTTGCCAGGTTTTTTGGGGTTGGCTTTTCTGACTGTGTGAGCGGAAAAGCCTTTATTTATGTTCTGATTTTGTTTTTTTCTTCCTCTTCTTTTTTTTTCTCTCAAGTGCCATAGACTTTTATGTACACAAGAGTTATATTGACAAATTGCTACAACGTCATTATGTTGGGTGACACTGACTAAGTCAGCGAACTTCACACTCTGTAGTTGCCCCTCATATGATTTGGTCCATACTAGTTTTATACATGGAAATATGGTCACTTTTAAACATAACATTTTTTTATGTGTGTGGTTTCATGGCTTCTGACTGCCAAACGAACAAAGATAGTTGACTATTGGGGTTACCACCAACGTAGGGCTGGATGGTTCAGTTGGTAGTTCGCCTGTATGGTATTAAGGAGGTCGCCAGTTTGAGTCCCGCTCCAGTCAATTTTTCTTTGTTCACATTTCAATTTTTTTTTATGTTCGGGAAAGCCTTATATGTTCAATTTTCAACAGACTAAATGCGCCTTTCCATATGCACCTTTTTTTTTCATCCGCTGCGTATACGTTGCGTGTGCGTTAAAATTGACCATTAAAAAGACGCATGCGACCATTTCCAACGGACACGCACATGTGGAAAGGGTGGGTTGTTTTCTTATAATGATTGATTTCTTTTGCAACGGGGCGCACACGCAACGTATACGCAATGGATGAAAAAACGTGCATATGGAAAGGCGCCTTTAATGTGTATTTTTTTTGTATGTGTCTTTTGACCAGTGAAACTTTGAAGAACAGGGATGGTATCTTCTGAATTATGAGAAGTAATGTCTTCAGATTGTTACACACTACAACATCTTTGCTTCTTTTTTTCAGGATTCCGATTCACACAAAGTTATAACTATCGTCGAGACTGATGAACAAGAAGCAGGATTAAACACCAATAGTGCATCAATGCAGTCTCCCGTGGACAGTAATGAATGCACCCCTGTCACCCTTACATTTGTCAGTGAAGACTTACAGGTAAGATGCAAATCTCAGGCAGCTTTAAAGATCAAGAATGAACCGGCATCAAAATCTTTGGTGGCAGTTAAGAAAATTAAGATCTAGGGCTGTGCATTCACGGGTAATTTTGGACCCGAGTACCCGTTGCCCAAACGGGCGGGCCCGGTGTACATGTATTTTATAAAACATAAGAAATTAAGAACCCGGAAGTATGTTGCGTAATGGCCGTTGGTGAGTACCGAGCCAGGCCTGCTAAAAAATTACCAGACCCTCCCCAAAACACCCCGACCTTTATCGGATTTCGTTTTTTTTTTAGGGGTACCGAAATTTATTTTACGTTATTTCTACCGACATGACAGGCCAAGCAAAACTTTGCATGATCTTTTTACCGACATCGAACACCGACTTGAAACACGATGTATGCATTGTCAGGGTTGTTATTTCGTTGCGAGATCCTCGTGCAATTACAAATATTCTGACAGTACCGTAAATCTCCTAAATCATACTTTAATTTTGCAGGTCAGTGATGTATTATTAGAAAAAGGGCATGGTTCTTATTTTTTTACGGGTACTAGAATAACAAAAATGGAGCCGGTTACTCGATGGTTTTGGTCGGGTTTGGAGTACCCAGGTAGAATGCACAGCCCTATTAAGATCAGAGGTCTGTCCCGAAGGAAGGAAGCCATAGCATTTAGGACTTGTGAAAAAGGCTATTGTTTGGTATATCTACCATTCTATTAAATTGAAGAATTTCACGTGTGTAACCAAATCAATTTTGTGCTTAACGATTATTTGTCATTTTGTTGCACTGCTTTACCTTGGCCAAATGGAATAAATTAATAAAAAAATAAAGGGTATTTCTACTGTTGTCTGCTTTCCAGGGATGAGATTTTTCAGATTAAAATCTGATTTCAGACTTTTTTGTTTTGGATTTCAGACTTTTTTCCTCACAGAATGTGTACAAAAGTATAGGAGATTTTCAGATTTCAGACTTTTTATGCTCCCTGTCAGCTGTTTTCAGACATTTTTATCATTCGTCAGTCTCATCCCTGACTTTATGTGACTGTTTAGGAGATGGAGACAAGCAAGACCAGTGAAGATGAGTCCTTGCTGCAGCAACAGCTCCAGGAAGCCCAGAAACAGGCTGCCAGATACAAACAGCAACTCGCTGCCAAAGAAAGAGAAGCTGAAAAGTACCGTAGGAGGTTACAGGAGATATCTGCCGGCACGCACGTTCAGAAAACGTAGCATAAACAATACGATGGATGCGTCTTGGACCCGCTCATGGCAATCGTATTTACTTGGCTGGACCATGTGTCTGTCACGTGCAGTATATTTTTGTATACCTTGTTGATGGAGCAGCTGTTATTTCCTCCGGCTGATGCAAAGTTGACATCATTCATTTACATCAGTCTGTGAACATCACCATCAGCCATGTCAGCCAGCAGATGATTGCAAGACATTCCCTACCCGTACACTTACCAAGTGGATGCTCTGTCAGCGCTGGTTGACATCAGTCTGAGTAGGAACATGGATGTTCGGGGGACTCACTGTTTCTTCTCATCCTGAGCGAATCAAAGCCTGAACAACGCTGCCCGCAGTACCAGAACCCGATTGCAATACGTAGGAACTTTGGAACAACGATGCAGTGTATGATTCTGTGTGCAACGACATTGTTGTAGGAGAGAATCTCCCTTTCACATCTGCTTGTCAATGAAAGCAGCATGACTGAGGAATGATGAAGGCATTACACCCAGCTGCTTGCATTGTGCCTGCGAGCAAGTACACTGTACTTGGATTCATGACATTCTGTGCTACTCTGATGAACTCATGCGGATGACAATAAGAGGAACACTGGCCACATGATGCCGTGTTAGTGCACATTGACAATATGCAAGGGAACATTTTGTGACCACTCTGGGTGCACTGTCTGATGAGGACTGACCAGGGCCCAATTTCATGGAATCCGTTACGGTCTATTTTTGTGCTAACGGGCACTGCTACGCGTGAAATCTATTTCATGGAATCCGTAAGCAAGACTCTCGGTTAGCAAAGAATTTCTAGGGTATCCGTGATTATTTTCTGCTAACGGGCTGTCGTATGCATTCTGCACAAATTCCTTGCTTACCGTTACCAAAAAGGAAACTCTTCCGTGAAATACGCTATTAACCAAATAAATTCTGCTACCGTATAGCGAAGAATTTTTGCTAACGGTAACGGATACCATGAAATTGGGCCCAGATTTGGACATGTTAATCATCTCTGTTAAGCAGTATCTTGTAGAGTCACTATTCATTGCCAAGGGACTTGTACATGCATATGTATAGCAAAGTGATTAGTTAGTATTGGAGGTGTCCATTGTAAATGCTTATTCTTAGTAGGTCTTCATCATTTGGGATCTAACCAGTCATCACAAAGATTCTCGACAAACTATGACTATGGTGGATGGGCTTGGTCCATGTGTTAGTCTGGTTCCTTGTATGGTTGTTGCACCATCTGGATTTGTGTGTAATCTTGGTCAAAGATTATATAGCACTACGCGCAAGATGGATAACTAACCATAGGGCGCGTGGTAATTGGTATGGAGGTCGCCATTCTCCATACAAATTATACACGATCCGCCATTTTGGTGAGCAACTGGTGAGTAGTTTGTACACGGGACATATGGGAGCTGGAAGATTTATCAAAGAAAAGGGGAGTGTAAGGTACGATTTTGGCCCGGATTCGATTAAAACCTATTTTTTATGGAAACTCTGAACGTGGAGACCCGCCCTCACACCAGAATGGTGCCCATGGCGATTACACATTTCAGTGGCGAGTTCCCCATCTTGCGCATAGCGCTATATAATCTTTGGTCTTGCTTTTGAACCCCTAGGTCTTTATTTTTCTTATGGTTGGGTTTTAAAGAGACTTTTCGGTTTCTGCAACACCATGCTATAATCAATTCTTTTCTCAGACTCCATGGAAAATACCTTAACATTATTACTTGGCATACTTTCACTTTTCGTAAGGTGGAGTGGTCTTTGACTGGAGCTCTTTTAACTTACCCATTAGATTAAAGACTATGCATGGCGGAAGGACAAAAGTCATAGGATTTGCAGTAAACACCATGTGACATGTATAAACTCTTGTGAGTATGGTGGTCTTCAGGAGATGCAGCATTCTCCTGAAGATGGCCAGAGCATACTGACCGGAATGTCCAGTTAACCGGCTCTTTTCAGAGCCACCCCATACTCACCAAAGAGTAAATATATGTCACATGGGTTACTGCAAAACCTATTACTTTTGGAGCTCTTGTGTTCCAGCTTTGGAAACTTTGTACTCTGTTGTATGCAGAAATTACAAAGTTGGGATGGTTAGCATTTGATATTCATGGTCAGTGAACAACAGCCAAAGAACAATTGCAAGTGATACACAACACATGGACATTCGGTTGTTAATCCTGTTTTTATTAAGGCAGAAAATTAATGTCATGCTTAGCCATTTTTTTGTGCTAAGCAGCTTCATGAAATTTCTTTACAGATCTACTTGGAGATTTTACTTCTACATGTACTTGTTAATTTATTACATGTATCTGATTCCTTATTTATTTTGGAATGAATTGATATGAAATGAATCATCCAAAAGAAATATATTGAATCTAATACTAGAAAAGAGGTTATTCATTGTTTGATGTTGTCAGACGACAAATTGTTCAGTGGCTCATGCTGTCTGTCGGAATGTAGTGACATTTCAAGTGCAGACTGCTAGTTCTGTTTTATTAGCTGTTGAAAGACACCTACATGGTCTCACCTTCTACCTGTGCTTGGTTTTGGCTGTACTGATTACTGATTCTTGATTGGAGCATTCCCCGACCAATCGGAAGATAGCATGCTTCTGATTGGTGGGTTTTGGGCACACAGAGTAGAGACCAGATTTGTGAGGGGAATTATCATAATATTATTGCATACCATTCAGTATAACCTATACAATGGACTCTTTCCCTGAGCTGTGATCTTTGAGGCACAAGAACAAATGGCTGTACCCTCTCAGTAACAAAGCATTTCTCTCTTTACCCCGTGGTCACGGTCTTTTATGCATTATGAAGTGAACGAAAACCTGAATTTCATCTGAAAACAGTAGGGCCAGTCGCCCCAAATCCACAAGAACTTATTATCTCGTTATGCAATGAAGACCATGTTTTTCTTCCATTGTTTCATGTGCAAGTGAAAGGCCTTGACTGCGAAATCTTGCGAAAACCGCTGTACTTTCTCGCGAGACTCATGGGCCCTTTTCCAAACCTCGGCTGCGGCTCAGGCTCCGGCGCTGTCATCCATATGCTGAAAATGTAGGTTGTGGCTTTTCATTGAAGCTGGATCTCTGTTTTCTTGTTCAAAATAGAGTATCTACTTCCAATCCGTAACCAAAAGTCTCAATTTTGATACCTGTTATTCAAAAATGGAGTCACGAAATGGAGCCGAAGCCGGAGCCTTAGCCGAAGCCGAGGTTTGGAAAAGGCCCATGGCTACGGCGAGCGCGAGACGGTTCGGCTTTCGGCTCGGGACCACTGAGTCTCGCGAGAAAGTACAGCGGTTTCGCGAGAGTTGCGTGAAAGAAGAGACGATCACCGCTCGACTTCGAAATAAGACTTGGCTCCAAGTCTAGTAAACCACCCAGGCACCCATTATTGAAATTGATTGAGAATCGATCCTTTGATGTTTCTCAGAGACTTTTAATGAATTGAAATGTGTATCATGGTTTACGATTTACGGTTCATGTTTATTGGAAATTGGTAATTAATGCTAAGGGCTGCTCCAAACTATTCAATGACTGTAAATGAAATAGGTACTCTTTTTTTTGTATTAGACCTACGTGCATTGATTTATTACAGTAATAACCACAGAGTGTATTCTGGAATGAATCTTGAAAAGAATGAGGAAATTTGAAAGTTTGTTTGAGTGTACGGTGTTTCTTTGTACATGTATCTCCTTTTTATACCTGGGATATGTTTTGGACTGGAGGGGGCGCTATTTAAATTACAAGGGTGCACCACACTAAATAGTGTCCCATTGACTTTAGTGTAAAATACCTCACCTTCACAGTTCAAAATATCTCATCCAGAAGTCTCTCAGTGTTTGGTGCAATAATGCAAAACGTAGTTTGGATCCTCATCTACCTGATTCCTTTTTTTGCTAATTGCCCCAACAAAAAAAACATCCCCAAAATATCCATTTTCCCAAACCAACTTACAGCCGGTTTTATTAAGCAACCCTTCACGTTCAAAACAATGTAGGACCGGAAACCAACATTAATTTTCTCAAGTCTCTACAACAGGCGGCTGAAGCACCGAACCCCCAGGTTGTGATAACCCGTCATAATTACACAATATATTAATTGCATGACCCCCAAATTGCATACATGTATTTAAAAAAACATTTGAGGGTACACAGAATATGATTGACTGATTTTTGAGCTATTTAGTGTGGTGAACCCACAATCATAGTGCTTTATCCGCTAGCTGACCGTGAATAGATTTGATGACTGAGGATAAAATACCAGGGGCGTTTTTCATTGTTTTCTCAATGTGGGCACTGTATGGGACTGGAAATGTCACAGATGACTCACTGTTTATGTATTTTATTTGGTATATGTGACCATGAATCTGCATTTCCTTTGAAGTATGAATAATTGACAGACGTTTGTCTACTAGATGCAAATTTTACTTTCCATAAAATGGGCAAAGAATTCCACTGACGGTCATGACGGAAAAGGGTTATATCCTTTAAGAGTTCACTTAGTGGATACATTTCACGATGAACTTCAATCGCAGCTGTGTAACATGTATGGTGGCGTCTGAAAAGTGAGTTTTACGGGTTTTGTTTTAATTAGGCCTACAATGATAAACATGTACATGTACTTCGAATGCAGCGACAACCATTTTTTTCAAAACGCCCTCTATCGGTCCTATGGAGTTTGTGCACATAATTATGAACGCCTCACGCTTGCCGTCAGTACAGTGTGGACATACATGTACATGTACTTTCTTGATCCATATGCATGTGCTGTAATACCATTGCAAATAGTATTGAGCAAGATACTTGCTCAATATTGAAAAACAGTATTGAGTCAGGTCAATAAACCTGGGTCAATAAAAGTGTTTTTTTTGCACTAGATTGTCTCCCCTGAGTTACACAACGGAGTCGGTTCCTGGTATATAAAGCTTGGTCTGTCCTTGCTCTTTGCTTGTATGAAACAATTTCTCTTTGCCAAATCAAACAATGTTTAACCTATTTCTACCTCGATAGCTGTACATGGCATCATGCGCGTGCCATACTGTGCTAGGAACCGAGATGGAGTCCCTATCATCAACACACTTCAATCAATCACTCAATCCATAAAATCAATTTGGTGGACAATGACCGTAAGGGATTGTTCGGCAGTTCGCTGAATACGGGTATGTTAAAAACACGTAGCTGTAACAGTACATGTACATTTTACGGTACTCAAAATAAATAGTCAACAGGCAAAGTGGTGCAAGCGACTACGAACTTAATGTATCCTTCATAAGACACGAACAACTTGGAACAAGTGCACTTTTGTCTTGGAATCAGTTTCAAACAACATATCGAGCTGCTGTAGGCTGTATAACTTGTGCGAAGAAGCTTCCGCGCCAAGTTGGCAGTGATGCACGTCTTTTCTATGCAACTTCAACTCAAGGGATTCCTAAGACTGAGCCCATGTCTACGACCAGGGACTGTGCATTGTGAGCAGCCAGTGGTCATCAGTGCCTGATCAATCCCCAGTCCAAACGGTTAAATCGTTTCTTTTCTGGTTTCTGAAGCTAGTGGTAGTAGTGGGATGACCCTCCATTGACAGCCACTATGAAGTCTTCACTATCCTGTGACTGCGGTTTATTGTGAATTTTAATGGATTTAAACAGAAAGGAAAGCTGACCTACTTTGCTACCGAGGAGCTAGACTTGAGGTGAATGAGCTTGAAGATGCCTGGTATGCCATCTGCTCCCCACGTGACATCTGCACCGGGATATGATGATGATGTAATGGGTAACCAGCTGATGCAACAAACTCCCTGCAGATGCAAACTTCAATACGTTTTCATCGCAGTACTCACCATTGGGAACGTCGCATATTTTTACGTTACGATAAGTAAGTCTAAATAATTCGCAGTTTTGAATTTGGATCAACTCGTACACAAGTTAACACATGCCCTCACTAAGGATGCTACATACGTCAGCCGATATTCTTTAGGGCGGATATTGTCTACTGAGATGCATGACTTGTCCTAACGAGTTAAGTTCCCTTAAAGGCCCACGCCGAGAAAAACAAAACCAGACCAACCAAAACATTTTCCAATATCCACAGTGACATGAACCACATGCCTCACTAGTCAGTAGTCAGTGAAAATGTCGATTTGATTCGGGCACGTTTTAACTTGGGCACGAGTTGACCAGAAGCACAGCCCGTGGAATGGGAGGGGACATGCAGGGACGACTAAACTGCATGGGGATGGAGAAACACACAATAGGGACGCGAAATAAAGGAGGAAGGGGCGAAAAGGGGGACCCTTATGAAAATTCCCCCTAGTCACCACAGTGTGAAACGTCTGTGTGAACACAAAGTTTACATAGTGGCCATAGTGTCCTGCCACTATGTGAACACACTGTGTTCTCTGTGTGTAACACTATGAATTTGGAACAAAACCATACAGTCGTTACAGTGTGAACACACTGTGTTCATATACTGAACACACACTGTCCCCACAGTGTGACCCTACAGAGATCACAGTGTCCCCATATAGTATGGGCATACAGAGATCACACTGTCCCAATAGTGTGGCCACACAGAGATCACAGTGTCCCCACAGTGTGACCATCAAGTTTATAGTGTCACCACAGTGTCACTATACAGAGATCACAGTGTCCCCACAGTGTGACCATACAGAGATCATATTGTCTCCACAGTGTGACCATACAGAGATCACAGTGTCCCCACAGTGTGACCATACAGAGATCACAGTGTCCCCACGTAGTGTGACCATACAGAGATCACATTGTCCCCACAGTGTGGCCACACAGAGATCACATTGTCCCCACAGTGTGGCCATACAGATATCACAGTGTCCCCACAGTGTGACCACATAGAGATCACAGTGTCCCCACAGTTGACCATACAGAGATCGCAGTGTCCCCACAGTGTGGCCACACAGAGATCACAGTGTCCCCACAGTGTGACCATAAAGTTTATAGTGTCACCACAGTGTCACTATACAGAGATCACAGTGTCCCCACAGTGTGACCATACAGAGATCATTGTCCCTACATCTATGTGTGAACAGCCACTGTGGGAATTCACAATCATTTCACTGTGTGTTCACAGGGTGATCTCTGTGTGAACATACACTGTGGACAATCATAGAGGAAGGAAACCCTTCCTCTATGGGACAATTCATAGTGATTCCACTGTGTGTTCACATAGTGGATATTCACAGTGTGCATTGGTCTGGGTGTGTTCACTGTGTGTTCACAGAGTCATCACAGTGTGACTGTGTCATCACAAAGAGAACACACTGTGGTGACAGGGGTACATTTTCGTAAGGGGAGGGGGACAGAAAAAAGGGGAGGGGAGGCGAAAAAATAATAGGACGAAACCGAAGTTTGCCCCCGGATTGACAATGCAGGCTACGCGCCTGGAGCTAGTTAGGTCGTTTCCTAATGCAGTATCGCAATTTACTTGCTGGGTACCGGGGGGCGGGGGGGGGGGGGGGGGTACGTTTACTTTGCTCCTTGTGGTGTCATGGTGATTGGTCTAAATGCTCCAATTTTCAATACTTGTTTCATTCGTCTTTTTATCTTATTTTTTTTTTTTTTTACCAGAGCCAAACATGATTTATAAGGGCACCAAATTTGAACCCCACACTGGCACCACACCAGAGGGAGCGACAGGCAATAACATCCCCACCCAAGCCGTATTCCACCGCAACATGGGAAATATCTCTGCAAAACCACTCCACAAGTATACTACTGCCCGCCTCTTGAATCATCCAGCAAGTCCATCTCAACTCATCCTGGTCTCGCAGAAACGATCTGGCTCGTCGTTCGTCGGAGAGCTCTTCAACCAGAACCCCGACACGTTCTACGTGATGGAGCCTCTGAAATCGCTGACTTCGTTGATGAAGGGCGCCACGGCTTCGTCGTTCGGCAAGGCGTCTCACGACGTTCTCAGTGCAGCGCTTCGCTGTGATCTACATCGGGTCCCGGTGGAAGGCTGGACCCTGGAGAGGTCGGCAGTCAGCACGTGCCACGACGCACTGGATAAAACCTCGTACAACATCCACTGTCGCGACCCTGCTCGGAGGTACAACAGTCGGCAGTTTCTCAAAGTCTCTTCGGACGCTTGCAAGCACAAAAGCCACTTGGCATTAAAAACCATCCGCGTTTACGATCTAGAAGAGCTGAAGAGTTTCTTGACGGCAAAAGACCTGGACGTGAAAGTGCTTCACCTGGTCCGCGACCCAAGGGGAGTGATGGCCTCTAGACTTCGGGTGGGAGAAGCCAATGTAGACTTCATCCGTCGGAAAGGGGATCATGCCGACGAAACATTGGACCTCTGCCAGCACATGGAGCGTAACATTGCATATGGTAAATACAAGCCTGACTGGCTGAAAGACAGATATAAGCTCATACGTTACGAAGACATATCGGAAAGGCCGCACGCCCTCATCGATGAAATATACAGGTTTCTAGGCTGGGAACTTCCTGATGAAGTTACCGACTGGCTGAGTAAGAACACCAATCATAACGCTGGTGACGCATTCTCAAGAACGCGCGACTCCAAGACCACTTCCGAAGCATGGCGAAAGAGTATGTCCTTCTATCGCGTTTCGGACGTGCAGAAAAAGTGCAACCGCGTCATGAAGAGCCTTGGGTATATCACCTATAGGTCAACTCGGGACATGAGGGATTTATCACGTCGCAGTTTTGAATCCTTCTAATGAAGGTAATGTTAAGTGAACAAAGAATAGTTGACTGGAGCGGGATTCTAACCGGCGACCTCCAGTGAATACCGTACATGTGCTCTACCAACTGAGCCATCCAGCCCCACGTTGGTGGTGACCCCAATAGTCAATTATCTTTGTGTGTTTGGCAGTCAGAAGCCACTCCCTGGGGTATGGCGATGTGTACGTGGTTTCATGGCTTCTGACTGCCAAACGAACAAAAATAATTGACTATTTGGGTCACCACCAATGTAGGGCTGGATGGCTCAGTTGGTAGAGCGCATTTACGGTATTCAGGAGGTCGCCGGTTCGAATCCCGCTCTAGTTAATTTTTCTTTGTTCACTTTTCAATGAACTTAAATTCAGTCAGTTTCCCTTGTGGTTATTTCATGACGGTAATGTTAAATAATTTTGTGGCAAATACTGATGTCTAACTTCTTTCAAGTTCTTTAAGACAGACGGGTGATAAGGAAGATGCTTTTGTAGGGAATGCATGGTGCATGTCCATTATCATTCTTCCCAGTACGACAATTTTCAATGGATTGTGACAAAATGTGCACCTAATTCCCCTATCCCTTAAGTTCATGAGAACTGGTTACATTATTGCCATAACTTACTATTGGCGTCATTACAGAGAATGGTTGTTTCGTTGAGATTTAAAGAAAGATTATGAGTGTGCATTGCCATGAAAAAAAAGTAATATTATAATAATTTGGGAGGCTAATCATCCTTACTAGCAGTTGTGGTGCTGAATTGCGAAGGATGCGGCTACAACGTGATCCAGTTGACAGCAGCGTCTATGGCAGCCCGCACACTTCAACCTATTATATATTCACTGAGCACAGCCCGAGATCGAAAGTGTTTGATTTTTGTGGAGAGAGGAAAACCGGAGAACCCGGAGAAAAACCCTCGTAGCATAGGAGAGAACCAATGCACATCTCTACTCACATAAGACCGAAGCCGGAATCGAACCCGGGCCACATTGGTGAGAGGCGAGTGCCTAACGCACTTGCCACCTATGCCCTCTTTCAATGGGCTAGTGTATAACAAAATCTTCTCCAGCCTGTTGTAGTCAACATCTAGTTATTAGACTCGACTCGCTACAATCACAAATAAAAGCGGGCTTTTCCAAAGACTGCATTCAAGTTCAGTTTGATTTTCAAGTTACTTTTCTATTAACTCTTATAATGGCTGCTGATCAATATTGTTCAATATTGTCATCCATCATTAAGTGGTAACATGCATCAGGATTTTGAATGCATCGTAAGAATATGACGAGTATACACTTGAGTTGAAATACGTTAATTTGGCACAAAAATAGACTTCTTTAGACACATTTTTTTTGTTCAAAGCTTCCTTATGCCGTTAGTCTTGACTGGTGACGTTATATAGTTTCAAAATAATTGTTGAATTGTCAACATAGGGCAGAAGACACACTGCTCAAAACGAACGTCGCCAGTTATGACTAACAGCATAATTAAAGGTACTATCATACTTTGGTTTTTATCAAAGAAATACAGATTCATGGGCAAAAATATCAAGACAGATACAGTAACAGTAACGCCATTTCAACCTCCAGTTAAAATTCCAGCAGGAGTATTTTGGAGGAACAACAACCCATTAGAACAGGCATCTGTAAAAAAATTAAGTCCCATACGTTGCCCACTTTTTGAGAAAACAGTGAAAAACAGCCACAGTATTTCTTAAGTCTTTTCTCTTTAATGTTTGATCTTTTAAAAGATCAAAAAGATTTTCGGTCATTGTTTTACTAATTTCTGGATAAACACACCGTTTCAGGCGGAAAATGTTTAACAGTATGTTTCTACCACCACCATCTTCATACCCTGTAAGCCTTATACGTAAATCTGTGAACTTTATTTCTGTTTTTGGTTTCTTACCAAAGTATTATACTACCTTTAAGGAAGTTTTGGTAATACATGTAACAACAAAGATATGCCATGCTTTAATACTAGCTTTATAAGGGCCTGACATTTCGATTCTATATCAGGAACTTTCTCAAAGGCAAATAAATAAGCAAAAATACATATTTCATTTCATAATCACAGGCAAACCGTTATGATTGAGATGCGATCTAACGAACCAAAATATTAGAATAAATGAATTGGAATGTCACTATAGAGACCGCCCTTTTTGTTCCTTGATGGGTACCAGTGCGAGCCTCCTAGACTCTGCCTCAAGCCGTGCCGGTTTAGCCTCATAATATGCAGAGGCAGCAGCAAGACCCGATGGGGAATTCCCAAATGGACATGGGTGTCGATCCCAGGGGGTGGGGGGGGGAATATATCCCTCAATGGCGTGTATTATCATCCCCAAATATTTCGAGGTTGAATGTCATTTAATACTGACAAAAGATCTGATGTACCAAATAAAATAATGAATAAATATTATGCTTGGGATGTAGAAAGACAATAAACGTAGTTTTTTGTCTTCGCAGTGAAATTTATACTATTTTTTTCTTCGTTATATAATATCGTTTTTAAATGCTCTAAAATGTGACTTCCCTGGTGTGGGAAGGGGCTTGCCCCCTCCCGCAAACTCCCCCCGGTCGCTTCGCTCCCTCGCATAGGACACAAAATCACCAATCATCCCCCAATCATGAAAGGAAATCGACACCAATGCCAATGAAGGAAAGGTGGGCTGTAACCCAAGCTTTATAAGTATTTTTTGAAGGGAAAAAAACACAAAATGGTTATTAAGGATATGACAGATGGAGGGGATGTACTTTTGTAAAGACAGAATGATTTAATCGATAAATTTCACTTGCTTAACCCTTCTCGGTATCTGTTGCCAATTCCCTTAATATTTCATTATCATTGAAAAGTGAACAAAGAATAATTTACTGAGCGGGACTTCGAACCGTCGACCTCCTGAATGCCGTACAGGCACTCTACCAACTGAGCCATCCAGCCCTATACGTGTCCCAAATAGGTGTTCCAATATATGATAATATTTCATTGTATTAGTCTTTGTTTTTTATACAATTGATTCGTTCATACAGCCCAGCAAACAGACCACTAGGACACTATAACACAATTATTCCTTCTCATCTGAATCACCATTTTACCGAGTTTGCAAATAAAGAGCGAATAATCAGGGAATTTGTCGGGTCATCATTCTCATCATTAACCTCGTATGCCCCATGCAGTGACACATTTGATTAACTGAAAAATAGAGTTAGACTTAAAACCCGACTGAAAACCGTGGATGGTGGCTTACCCCGCCATGGGCGGGGCAGCTGCTCACTGGGGGAGGCAGCAGGGCAAAGGTCCCTTTTAGCGACGAACATAATAGTGCATGTGCATGGACTTGAAAATAATAACACGGCGCAATTTGTGTTTGCTACATGCTTTAACCTTCACAGTGAACCAGTGAAAGGATCCTCACTGTTATTGATTAATTGACCAGTTTTATTTGCTATTATCGATAAATTGATTGCTGAAATCCATTAACAAATTCCTGGTGAACACGTCTCGTCCAGTCGTCCGATGTGTGGATAGAACCATGGCGTATCCGGTTTGACAAGGTAAGGTCTATAGGCCTATATATACGCAACATGCTGCGTTGCTAGATTCCATCATATACCGTCTAAATACGCTACAGACATATATTCAATAAACATGGATTCAGTGAAGAAACAGAAGCATAGTACTCTACCTGTTAATTATTACCATAATTATGTCTGAATTAATATGCGATATTTTGTGTCGACGGAGCTTGACATGTGTGATAGCGACCCGCCATACAAGCTTTGTTATACTGAACCATAATGTATTATAATGTATGTACAGACCACTCCAGCTGCTGCACCTGCATTAATTGTGTTGTGGCAAAAGAGAGTATAATGACAAGCAATGCTCATTATGATTTGGACAACGTCCTATCATAACCTTGATGTTATAGCACAAACCGTGCATATTAGTAGTGTTGTGACAGTGTTTCAGGCAATGTATACATTACAAGAATGACGGAGGTGTTGATATTTAAACAATCCTCAGTGATACAAAACGAAAACACACAAACAAGTAAACAAAAATCGACACTGAACAATTGGCAGGACGAAAACGCTGGAAGATATTATCTCATGCGATTGAGATAGCATCTCGTTTGCACAAACTAATTTCGTTCGAACGAGATACAAAAATCCGATATCCTTTTGCGGGCTCCATTACTGACATTGGCGGGTCGGTCGACTACTTTTGTTTTACGGATACTAATGTAAGCGAGGCAGAGGGCACGGCCAGGCTGGTCCACCATTCGCCCAAAACCCAGCCAGGAAATTTAGTAGTTAGTACTTACTAAGTAAGTACTGACTTTGGCGACTGACTTTTCCAGTAAAATGAATCGGTTGTAGGCCTTCTACTTTGCTGCTGCACGCATGTATATCATCTGCATCAGAGACCCATCTATGCGTGATAATCACATTAATAATTGTGCTGGTACAGGTCCACGCATACAGGACGTACAGTTTGCTGACGGTACTTATAATCCTGTGGTATAACCCAGAGGAAGGAAAAGAACAAAAGCGGTATAAAGGCACGGAGGTCAGGCAGGTACGTATACCTTACCTCCATGGTTCAACCGTGATGAATGGCCCCATCAGCCATTGTGCAGTGCCCTGCGTCATAATACATTATCGTTCGGAAGTGTTCCACGTACTTCACTCTTGTCGAATTATTTATTAGTCCTACACTTCCTCATTCAGTCTTTAAAGGTAATATCATACTTTGGTTTTTTTGTCAAAGAAAAACAGATTCATGGGCAAAAATATCAAGGAAGATACAGTAACAAAACTTCAGTCACATACGGTGCCAACTTTTCGAACAGTGAAAACGGCCAGTATTTCTTAGGTCTTTTCTCTTTTATTTTTGATCTTTAAAAGATCTAAAATAATTGTGGTCACTGGATTTACTTTTTTTCTGGAAAAATACAGCATTTTGGGCAGAAAATATTTAACGGCATGTTTCTACCATTACCATCTTTATACCATGTAAGTTAAAGGTACATCTGTGAAGATTTCTGTTTCTCTTTTTCAGTAACAGTCATCTGTGAAAATTTCAGTCTTATACGGTGCCCATGCACTTTTTGAGAAAACAGTGAAAACAGCCACAGTATTTCTTAAGAGTTTTCTCTTTTATTTTTGATCTTTAAAAGATCACTGGTTTTAATTTTTTCTGGATAAATACAGTTTTTTGGGCAGCAACAATTAACGGTATGTGGTTTCTACCATCTTTATACCATGTATTGTAAGTTATAGGTAAATCTTGATTTCTGTTTTGGTATGCTACTTTGCAAAGTATGATAGTACCTTTTAAAGGTACAGTACAGGATTGGTAACAAACACAAACAGAACATGTTCACAGATTTACGTATAACTTTCAGGATATGAAGATACATGTATTGTTGATCAAATATTTTCGCCTGAAATGATATATTTATCCAGAAAATAGTAAAACAATGACTGAAGACAGTTGATCTTGAGGTAAGATCAAAGCCATTCTTTATGTTTTATAAAAACAATTGAGTTTGGTTTTCGCTATTTTCTCGTGACTCAAATGTCCGATTGAGCTCAAATTTTCACAGGTTGCTGGATTAGACATAGTGCGAGTGCTGTTCCTGGACCTTTACCAATCACGTATGATACCTTTTTAATTATAATGAGGGTGCATTCGTTTAGCTCCCCCGGGTCGACACCAGTCAACCTCGTCCCGATTCTCTCGCTTGTTTTGTGCAGTATATCACGACCATTCCTAGTAAGGGCTGACCCGTGTTAGCTAAACGAATGCACCCTGATTATAGACATACAATATTGGCATGATAAGCCCGTGTGGTTCACAATGGAGTTGTACAGTGTTTCCTGCTACCTGATTTTGTTATGCGATTCGAAAACATCCCTGCCCAGAATATTACGCTTTCATTTTTATATGCGCGTGTTTTTGAGAATTGAATTGGGCGAGTTTTGAAAGGGCATTGAGGGTTGGTCATGCATGAAGTTTAGAGAGTTGACGCGTAGCTGTAACTTAGTCTGGTACAGTTCGTGTCCATACTACTTTCTATACTGACTGACTGTGGAACTTATGTGAAAAGTCTTTCGGATTTTAGGTGAGTTTTTTTGAACATCAATTCATTGTGTCTATTGCTGAAATAATGTGCATTGGTTTAACAATATACATCTCGTTCCTATAAGACAAGAGAATTAAGTAAACTGTTACTAAACTCACATAATTATTAGGCTAGCTCCACACATAGGGCTGTATAGACGGCTCTCTTTTGAAATCTGTCTCTTCTGTGTATAGTGGCGACTGGGGAGGGATACATTTCTAAATAGGGCCATCTACATTTGTATACAGCCCTATGTGTGGGGCTTATTATTAGGCCTTGACTTTCAGCCGACTCGCAATAAACATGGAGGCGATTGTGATTCCGATCATTTTCGAATTCTCTGTGAAACATATAGGTGTCGATTTCTTTTCACGATTGGTTGGGGGATGATTTGTGATCAGGGGCCGATTTCACTAAGGTTTGCGATCATCGCTTAAGACTTAATCCATTGGCGGAAAATCAATCGCTAGTTTGCGTAGCGATGGATTTGGGCTTTAGCGATGATCGCAAACGTTAGTGAAATCAGCCCTTGGTGTCCTATGCGAGGGAGCGAAGCGACCGATCGGGAGGAAGCTGTGGGAGGTGGGGTACCCCCTCACCAAACCAGGGACTTGTTAATGAAAACAGAGTAGAAAAGTCCCATTTAAGAGCATAAAAAAAAAAAAACAAGTATCATGTAATATTTCTATACAATAAAATTGAATGATATTCAACCTCGAAATATTGGGGGGTGATAATACACGTTTTGGCCCCCCATCCCCCCCGGGATCGACTCCCATGCTGTGAAAGCAGCATTCAAAATTCCACAAACTAGGAATTAAAGAAGAGAATACTTTGTTTATTTATATTTTAGTCATTGAAAAGTGAACAAATAACAATTGACTGGAGCGTGATCGATTCGAACCAGCGACCTCCGGAATACAGTACCGGCGCTCAGTACCGAATATTATATATGCGTATTTTATAGCAATTGGTATAGCACCGGTACGGTATTCCGGAGGTCGCTGATTCGAATATCGCTCCAGTCAATTGTTCTTTGTTTACTTTTCAATGACTTACAGTTCAGTCAGTTTCCCTTGTGTTTATATATTGATGATTATATTGTTAATTTTGTTAGATATAGTTATTTTTAAATTGTAGAAAAAACTCGATATAGGGACGGTTGCTACCTTAAACTATTAACCGTCAACGCTGCAAAGGACTTCTGTGGGTCATCCTTAGCATGTATGCCCACTGCAGACGTGAATACTACATTATTTTTGGATTTTTGGAAATGCATCAGAGTCGCCAAAAATATGTTCGAAACACAATCTTCAAAAAAAAAAAGTGTTACCTTGAAAAGTGAACAAAGACAAATTTACTGAATACTGTACAGGCGCTGCATGTACCAACTGAGCCATTCATAATGTTGCTGGTGACCCCAATAGTAAATTATCTTTGTTCGTTTGGCAGTCAGGAAAAAAAAGTCTGAAAAAATATTCCTTTTCTTGGAATGTTTTCCAATCTTTTTTATCCGATTTCTGCTTCGTATAAAAGCTCCATTCTGCAGACAGTATTCATAATGGAAATGGTAACCTTCACCGCAGTGGTTTAGAGTCCGAAAGAAAACATTAATTCGACCATTATTGGCCCCAGACAAACACCGATCAACACTATGTTGTTGATTCAACAGCCTGGTGCATGACACAAAGTTCATGCAATTTCTATAAGGACATTTTTATCCCGTAGGCCTGCACCATCGTGGCAGTGCAATGGTGGACTTTCAGGTGGTGTACGTGTCGGAAGATAATGCTTGCTATATGGAATTTGGTTGATATTGCACCAAATCCACGGTACGGAAAATTACATAAGCAGTCAACCGTATGCTTTCCTTTGCCCCTTTTCAAAGGTTCCACTCATTCTTGCCAACGAACCAAATTTCAATGAATAGGCCGAGGTCAACTATACTGCCTGTGCTGCGACAGACGAACCAGCCAAAAAATAAACCGATTGAAAACCAATTCATGCTTGGTACTTAGAACCATTTCTCCACGTCACAACAACCTTCCCCCCCCCAAAAAAAAAAAAAAAATGGAAATTAATTTCCCGCTAATAGAAAATATTGGCGGTAAAAACCATGTGAAAATAGGTCCGTTTATTTTCACAGTCCTGAAGGTGAGGTTTACGACATGCATTTTGAAAACCCCAAGCATTAGAAACGGCGTTGACTTCAAAGAGACCAACATAAGACAGATCATAATACCTTTAAAGGTTGATTGGCAAAGGTCACAGAACAGCACTGACACTTTGTCTGATCAAACATTTACATGAAATGAGAAACCTGTGAAAATTTGAGCTCAATCGGACATCTGAGTCATGAGCAGATAGCAAAATCCCTACTTAGTTTATCTTATTAAACATAAAAAATTGTTTTGATGTTACCCCGAAATCAAAACTGTTTTAGGTCTTGTTTTTACAAATTTCTGGATATATACACCATTTAAGGCGGAAATACTTTAACTGTATGTTCCTACCAGCATCATCTTCATGCCCTGAAAGGTATAAGTAAATCTTTGAACATTTCTGTTTGGGTGTCTTACCAATCCCGTACTGTACCTTTAAACCAAACAATAAGCCCAGTGTACATTATACTGAATAATGATTATACACACGATACGGTTATACATATCCTGATTACCCTGTGCCTGTAATACATAATTTATACAATATTGAGTCCTTTTGTCTGCATGCTTAAGTGCTTTTCAGCGCATTGATGAAATGATTTGTGAAGGCTATAGTCATTAACCTAGAAACGAGCTTTGTTTGTCTTTTTCAGAGCCAAAAGCGAAACCGCATTATCATTCCAGGTTGATTATAATAATTATCATCGGCTTATTTTATTTGTGGTCCGGGGAGACAGACAGGGGAATAGGGGGTGGGGGGGGGGGGACTGCCCCCACCCACCCTGAGACAAGCCTCGGGTTTTCTGTGATGTTGTGGACTCCCTGTGTGTTAACGTGCTGGGCCCAATTACATGGAATCCGTTACCCAGGCGCGGTTCTACGGGGGGGCTAGGGGGGCTGTAGCCCCCCCCCAAAAAAAAAAAAAAATTTGTCTAGCCCCCCCCAAAAAAATGCAAGTGAAAAAAAAAAGTCTTGAAAATACTGCATTTTTTCAGTTATTAAGCGCCAATTACATAAAAAACGCGTTGTGTGGCCTATAATGTGCATGTTTTTCGACCCCTAATAAGACATAGCAGAAGCGAGTGTTAGAAGAACCCAAAATATTGGGTCTTCTAGCCCCCCCCAAAAATAATGGCTCTTCTAGCCCCCCCAAAATTTTGGCTCTAGAACCGCGCCTGCCGTTACCGTTAGCAAACATTCTTTGCTTACGCTAGCAGTCTTTTTTGGTTGCGGTTAGCGTATTTCACGGAAGAGTTTCCTTAAGTTGGTAACGGTAAGTAAGGAATTTGTGCAGAATGCATACGGCAGCCCATTAGCAGAAAATGATCACGGTTACCCTAGAAATTTTTCTCTAACCAAAGGTCTTGCTGTTGATGGATTCCATGAAATAGATTTCACGCGTAGCAGTGCTCCTAAGCACAAAATTGGATCCAGGTCCACAGAACGTCTAACTCTAAAGGCCGTATCAGACCAAGGGAGACGTTGCCTGTTACGTCTCCAATTTATCAGTCGCTGCAGTCGCGGAGACGTCTTCAACACAAACATAGTTTACGCTCTCACCAATAAAGACGTCTCTGAGACTTCTTGCTGCCTATATCATGCATCTGACTTCGACCAGAAGGGATATCATCACGTGTTCAGTCACCTGGTTTAAAGTGGATCAAACAGCGTCAAGTAGAGCCGCAGAAACGTCTCCGACACGTCTCATTAGTCTTTCTGGTCTCCAGCGGAGTAGTCTCAGCAGTCGCTGATGTAATTATTCTCCGCGACGTCGCCGCAACTGATGGAGACGTCTCGGAGACATCGCGGAGACTGGAAAAAGTCTCCTAAATCGAACATGTTTAAACTTCTTGCGACTCCTCGGAGACTCCATAATGTTTAGGAGACTTCTCGGAGACGTCTCTGCAACCAGGGAAATCTGGAGTCGCGAACTTGTTTCAAGCCCAGTGAGATACCCCATGTTAGTGCACATGCCGATTACCTTACTAATTGTTGCTTCTCATCGGGACAGTATAGTTCATAATAGGAGATGATAATTTCCTGAGATGGATAACGGGTCCACATCCCGTTTCTGTCCCGTTACTGTTCAAGATGTGGCCAATGCGAAGGTGTATTTGAAGGATGTTATTAATCTGTTTTCATCTGTTGATTTCGTTTTCAGCTCGTCTAGTGCTTGATCAAGATGTCACGAGACGCGCATATGTACAAGATCTTATTCTTTGTGCAGTCCACGGTATTCATCATTGTGCTGATGGGTAAGTCACAACTTTACATTGGCAGTTTGTAGTCCATTCTAAATTAGCGGGTATCAAAATAGATACTTTTGCTGCGGTTCGGATGTAGAGCTTCAGCTTCAATGAAAAACCACAACCTACATTTTCAGCATAATGTAGACTGATTCGGAGCCTCCTGATGGATTGGGAAAAAGCAAATAAAACAAACAATTTCGAGCAAGCGAATTCAGAAATGTTTTATATCAGTGTAACGAAGAAAAAAACTTTGATGTCAGGAATTATAAGCTCTTTTATTCAAACGAAATGTATTCTTCTTATTGGATCTTTTCTTATTATAGTCAAAATAGCGGCTACATTAATTTTTAATCGTCACCGTATGAGAGATATTAAATTATGTTGAGGGTATTTTCTGTGAATGATCTGAGAGCTTCAACGTTAAAGTTAAAGATTTAAAGGTTGTATCATACTTTGGTAAGAGACCAAAACAGAAATACTCACAGATTTACATACAACTTTCAGGATATGAAGAATTGAAGATGATGCTGGTAGAAACCTACCGTTAAAATATTTCCGCCTGAAATGGTATATTTATCCAGAAATTAATAAAACAACGACCGAAAATCTTTTTGATCTTTTAAAAGATCAAAAATAAAAGAGATAAGACTTAAGAAATACTGTGGCCGTTTTTCACTGTTTTCTCAAAAAGTTGGCACCGCCGAGTATGGGACTGAAATTTTCACAGATTACTTTTACTGTATCTTCCTTGATATCTTTGCCCATGAATCTGTATTTCTTTGACAAAAACCAAAGTATGATACTACCTTTAAGGCTTCAAGATAATACATGATCGGTAAAGGTCACAGGACAGCACTCATACTTTGTCTGATCAAACATGTTTTCGGTCTTTGATTAATTTCTTGATAAATAAATCATTTCAGGCGGAAATGTCTCAGGGAGGGACCTGTGTTTCTACCTCGATTGTTTTTATCAGCAACATCTTCATACCCTGAACGTTATACGTAAATCTGTGAACATTTTGTTTGGGTATGTTACCAATCCTGTACCTTTTTGGTAACCCAGGGGCCGATTTCACGAAGCACTAAGATTGATCTTAAGTGTGAATTCATCTTAATTGCTAAGCAACATGTGATGTCACAATACAAATTACTATGGTGATACTGAACAACTCATCTTAAGTTTAATCTTAGTGCTTGGTGAAATCCAGCCCTGGTTGTTGGATGTTTGAGGTAATAATGACGTTGTTCTTGTCATACCCGTGCAGCATTCATTCAGAATTCGGATGTCGTCCCCAAAGTCGGTGACAGGAAGAAGAGCTGCCGCCACAGCGATTATAGTGAAAGTATCATAAGAGCATACCGGCAGGAAGCAGCAACGGCGTGGCTCCGCTTCGCACATCAGCTCAGGAACGCTACTGGTCGGGGTCTGCTGTCTGGCTGCACCCTGGGCGACATCCTCCTGAGTCGACCAGGCGTCGTAATGATAACCACGACCAACACGGGCTTCATGGACATGACGCTGAATATGCTGAAGAGCATCAGGCAGTGCGGGCTCTGCATCAACACCACCGTGGTGGCAGAGGACCAGAACTGCTTCGACTACCTGAGCAAGCTGGCTGCAGGCGACCCTGCCGTACACGTGGTCTTTACGAACACGGGACAGACGCGCAGCGAGGAGATCGGCCGTGGCAATCTCAGCGAGTACTACGCGTTCTTCAGCAAGCGCCAGGCCTACATCCTGGCCTTACTGGAGCGCGGCTACGACGTTCTGCTCTCCGACGCGGACACGTTCTGGTTCCAGGACCCCTTCCCCTACTTCGAGGGAAGCTATGATATGTCCATGATGGACCCACGGTCTCCCTATCCGCTCCGGACTCCGCAGTCGCACTACTGCGCAGGCTTCGTGTACTTCAAGCCCACCGATGTGACCATACAGTTTGTAAAGACCTGGATACAAACCATGAGACATAACGACAAGATCGGAAGGGTGTCGCCCGACCAAAACGTCATGAACGATTTACTCAAAGCCGATAAACCTGTGCACGTCCACGTCCAGCCACTGAACTACCTCATCTTCCCCTGGGGGCCCAAGTTTTACGAGCTGCGAGACAAGGACCCCAACTACAAGGCCGTCGTCATGCACGCGGCCAGCATCCGCGGGAAAGCAGCCAAAATTAACAAGTTCAAAAGCTCCAACATGTGGCTCATGAACAGCGCGATTCAAGACAAGTTCGACGACGACTGAGGTCTCTTATCCGTATTTCCAGTACTTAACTGTTTTTTTTATCACGATTTATAGATGCAACTCGTATTGTCAGTTTTAAACTGAGTGTGGGGTGATAAATCAAAGCGGGCGCATTGAAATATGTACATAGATCCATTTATTTACGTAACTGAGTTTACATTTTGATTTTCCTTCAGTTGGCAGTAATTTTTTATCAGTACTTCGTAAAAAATATTCTCAGCGTGACTTTTCTTAGGCCGATGTCGATGCCGATGCCGATATAATGTTGTACATAATTGGCCCAGACATAAAATGAACATTGTGCGGTTCGCCGTAACCCAAGTGCGGCACTTGGTTCATCAGACGAAACCCATGCATATTTATATTCCATAGAATGTTAATGGTGAGCATGCTCCGTTTCCAAGACGTTCAAATCATGCACCACTCCCCATTTATTTCGACAGAAATATCAGCAACATCTTCATACATCTGTTGGTGCACCCCAGGGTGCGCCACACTAAATAGTTCTTATAAAACATGAAGAATGGTTTTGATCTTACCCCGAGATCAAAACTGTTTTCGGTCTTTGTTTTACTTTTGGATAAATACAGCATTTCAGGTTGAAATATTTAAACGGTATATGTTTCTACCTGCACCATCTTCATACCTTGAGTGAAAGGGGATAACTAAAACAACTCAAGTGAGGGTGTCCTTTATGTTTGTTCCAAAACACGTTCGGACAAACGATCTTTGGAAAAGACACTATAAATCATTTCCTTGAAAAAAAACCCCAGCATCTGATGAACCAAGATTTCCCATGGTGACTGTTTGCACTGTTTACGAACTGTTGAGTCCATTTTCTGTCTCAAACTCAATAATATTTTTTGGAGGCCTTGCAAATTCCCTTTAAAGGTATAATACATGTTATTGGTAAAGTTCACAGAACAAGACTGATCCACCATGTGCATGAAATGATAAACCTGTGTAAATGTAAGCTCAATCGGACATCATTCTGAGTCACGAGAAATTAGCAAAAAAGCCGACTCAACATTTCTTATAAAACATAAGTTTGATCTTACCCCGAGATCAAAACTGTTTTTGGTTTTTGTTCGCCTTCAGGCATGTTTCTACAAACACCATCTCCATCTTCATATCCTGAAAATTATAGGTAAATCTGTGAACATTTCTTATTTGGGTATGTTTGCAATTCTATTTTGTACCTTTAAAAACATAAAAAAAACACCAAAATATTATAATCAGCCCGGTGTATTTTCCCCCAGCTATAATGGTGCACCCATCATGGAGGTAGGTGCAACACCTGACATCATATGATTGTTTTTATGACCTCCGTGGGTGCACCCCAATAAATCAACTTCCATTGAGCTTTTATTCATTTTATTTCATTGATTGATTTTGCAGGTGCCTTTATTAAATGATTATATGACTATTGAAAGCCGTATATCTTCTTTGAGTGATTCCCCCGATGTATTGTTTAGGCTCAGGTTGCAACATTGCTATAATGCCTTTAAATGATCTTTGGAATATAGTGGTATATCAGTGGTTTCATGGCTTCTGACAGCCAAATGAACTATACAAAGATAATATGGAAAATACGCATCCGGGGTTGGCAAGATAGCTTGTAACGACGTTTGTATAGTCCCCCAAATCCACACGGCATTTGATCTTCTTCCCACCACCTAACTTTTCTTGGGAACCCCAAGGAACGTCCTTCACAACATCCGGGTTGGCCACATCCAACAATAAACAACGTACGTAACCTACCCCCACCACCTAAGACAACATATGTATGTGTATGGTAAATTGCAACCCCATCTGGTCCAGTCTCAATTCTCAAACTGTCGTGATCTGCTGTATCCAGAAGACGTCTAGACGCTGCTTGTATCGGACGTAGTGTGACTCTCCGTTGACTCACTTGACTATACTTGTATTCAGGTACGTAAGAATAGCTTTTATATTGTACCAGTATATGTGCCATCGTGAAGTGCCATCTTGTCAATGTCATGACCATCCTTTCTCCAGGCGCGGTTCTATGGAGGGGCTAGGGGGGGGGGGGGGGGGGGGGGCTGTAGCCCCCCCCCCAAATTTTGTCTAGCCCCCCCCCCCCCCAAAAAAAAATGCAAGTGAAAAAAAAAATCTTGAAAATACTGCATTTTTTCAGTTATTAAGCGCCAATTACATAAAAAACGCGTTGTGTGGGCTATAATGTGCATGTTTTTCGACCCCTAATAAGACATAGCAGAAGCGGGTGTTAGAAGAACCCAACATATTGGGTCTTCTAGCCCCCCCAAAAAATAATGGCTCTTCTAGCCCCCCAAAAATTTTAACTCTAGAACCGCGCCTGCCTTTCTCCTCCCCTTGGCTTGAACGGAATTACAAGTACCAACCTTTGTCACTTCCCATCAGCGTTCACTCCATCTTCATGTCTCCTCGTTCGTGTTTACATCTTTGTTGCATGTTATCATTTCCCCACATTCCCATACATGGAAGATCTATTTCTACCTCCATGCCCGGAGCTTCTTCGTTTGATGTCATTATAATTATTAAAGGTCCCTCGATATCCTGCTGCATCTTTGCAATGGATTGTCCTATTTTCATTATAGTTGCATGCAGAAGAGTGGACAAACCGTTTACTATCTCCTGCACCGGTACCGGTGCCGTCAGTTTGGCTCTTTGCAGAGTGAAATTCCCTCTGTTGACTGTGGTGTTTACGGTGAATCTGCGGGGAAGTTGACTGTGAGTCGATTGCACCATGAAGTTGCACTTTCTCTGCCAGTTTGGGAGAGCGGTCGCATATGCCTCTTCTTAGAACGGAAACCCGTATTTTTCACCAGATTCGGACTGAATTACCTGTCCTCATCATTATAGCTAGCTGTGTGTCTGTTAGATTCCTTGTTCTATGTTTTGTCCTAGTTTCACCCGCTCTCTCTATGTTTGCTGAAAAACTAAAAGCTCATTTGATAACTGCATACTAAATTAAGGCTATGAGGAAATGTTTTTGATTTATGCTTCCTTGCACCTACCTGTTTAGTGTTCTGTCTTTTCATGTGTGTCTGTTTTACTTGTCTTGTCTGTCCATAGGTCTGGGGAACAAAAGCCTTTGCTTCACCCCGGTCCTAGATACTTGCCATCAATGTCTACCGCTGTTAAATAGTGTATAAATCTCTGATTATGTACTTTCAGTTTGACTTATGTAAAACAAAACATGTATCGTTATCTCTGGCAACGTTGAAATAAATGTGATTGATAATGGTGATGAAATGGGTCGATCTTTATGAAAATGGCGGCCTAATGACGTAATTGCACGATCGAGGTCTGCATTACCTCACACATAAACATGAGCAATTTCAAGCTGGAGAATTTGGAGTGTTGATGTTGTTACCCCCACCGGGCCGTCTCAGGTAAGACTACGACCCACCCGACCCATGTTAAGGCGTGGAATCAATTTGAAAAACTCCACCAATGGTGTCATTTATCACAACATGGCATTTGTAATCGATTGGCAACATGTGTCGTGATTAAATTTCACGAGATCAGGCATAAACGATGGTGCATCCCAGCTCACGAACGAACTAACCCATAAAAATACCCTCGCCAAACCGACTCTATAGGTCAGCGGTATAAATCACGAGTGAATGGCATTTTTATGTGATTTATGTTTTACTTTCTTGAACTGTGAATAGGGCAATACAACAAATCTATTTTTACCGAGTGAAAACTCAAAGCGGCCTGATGTAATGATTTCATGAATACCAGATAGCCAAATTAAAGGTAGTATCATATACTTTGGTAGCATACTGAAACAGAAATCTTCACAGATTTACCTATAACTTACAGGGTATAAAGATGGTATTATTATATTACGAAACCAGGCTTGAGGCTAGGCTTGGGACTTATTTCGCTACCGCCATATTTGAGGCCCGGAAACGAAATAACGCATGTCAAAATAATACCTAGGCATTTGACTACGGTTCGGAAGAAAACGACTTCGGCTTCGGTAACTTTTAATAGGCCTATATTCAGCACATAGATGGAGCCGGAGCCTGCTCCTAACCCAAGGTTTGGAAATGGCCTCTGGTTTCGTATAGAGGCCCATTGTCAAAACTAAAGCGCCCTATTCGTTGGTTAATGGGTGCTTTGAGGTTTTGAGTATCACATATTTTTAAAATTTTATCAAGAAAAATGAATGGAAAAGAAAGATGTGGAAGGGAATGGGTCAATGTAAATCGATCGGAAATAGTGATTTAGTATCAGCTGTTTCTGTCGCCAATTTCAAGTTTATGATTTGATTCAAAATTCCGATTAAAAAAAAGAAGTTATGACAAACACTTAATTGTATCATCATAATGTGGAACCATAGTTTTCAATGGCATACTCTTGAGACACTGCAACGCGTTGACGGCAGCAAACTGATGCTCGACTCTTTTGCTAGTTCTGAGCATGCGCGCGCATTTGTTAGTATGCGCGCGTTGTTGTGCGCGTGCGCTATCAAGTTGAAAAACCCAGCCCATCGCTTACCCTTGACTGGTGGCACGGCGTTTCTGAAGACAAAACTAAAGATGCTTGAAGCGAACGTCTTGGATAACTTTTGCTTGTGCTCGTTGAATCTGCCGATACATTTCAACAGCAACTTCACCAGATTCAGTTTTCAGTGCAATCTGGGGACTTCGATGGTTATTCTTTACTGAACAAGTTCTCTAATTGTATATTTTATCTAAATTTGCAGGGACTGTGCCCACATTGCAAAGATGAAGTCACTGCTTTTCCTGTTCGGAGCATTTCTTACCATCGGTGTGATGTTTGCAGATGCAAAGAATATCATCGCATCTAAGGAAACAGACGACAAGGTAAGAAATATCACTGCTCATCTCTGGACAGTGGACACAATCACAGAGAGATTCAACTTCAAAAAAGCTCGGAGTTAACAGAGATTAATCATCACAAGAACAACATCTTAAAGAACAAGTTTTCAAAAGGCACCAACAAATTTCAACTTGAAATGATTTCCATCTGTTAAAACATGTCCCGACGCGATTAGGCTTATGTAGTGCAATGAGATAACTACATGTATATGGGTGTCCCCCAAAAAACGTAACACTTGTGTCGAGAACTATTATTTAAAAATTAAACTGTTTATCACTTCAAGATTCAAATAATGATACAGCCATGTCTTGGCTATCACCATATGTAGAATTTGAGCAAAATTGGACTAAAATTGAGGGAACAAACTAAGACTGAGTCACTTAACCTCAAAACCCGATATTCATCTTTCTTTCATACACAATGTGCGTATATATTGACCACTATGCGTGTTATCTTTCCAAATTTGTTTTTAGGAAGTTTCAATTGGTCATATTTCGCAAATTTCAGTCCCAATATGCTTAAATTCTACATGGTGATAGCCAAGACATGGTTGTATCACACATATCTGAATCTTGAAGTGATAAACAGTTAAATTTTAACAAAATGGGTCCCGACACAGTGTTTTTTTTCTGGGACACCCTGTATATATATTATATAATTTATACTATAATTTATGCTGTCGACAGTGTCGAGTGCTGTATAGGCAGTGTCGACTGTCGACTCTTGCCTCGAACATCATTCCAGATTGCAACTGACTCACTCTTCACATCTGTGTTTGAACTGCAAAAAAGAACGCAGCTTCCCCCATTTTGTTTTCTTTACTCAGGGTATAACGCCTTACCTCGGCCAGCAGATTCCATGGGAAAGAATCAACATCATCCCAGGAGAGATGAGCCAAAGGGAGAAGAGATCAGCCAGTGGTCACTGCTGCTGCATCTGCGCTTGTACCCCTCCTCCTAGGCAGTAGCCTAGAGAGGGTTAGAGGGTTGGATAGGATTGATGGGTGAAATGGTGTGTTCTGGGTTATATCAAGGTGCAAAACGAGTCATTTTACTAAAATGAATGAAAAAGCTTACCGTGAGATTTCGTGTATGGGCCGTTACTCAGTCGTATTTCACTCACCGTTTTCCAGTTTATTCGTGACTAATGCTTTAAAATGTATGTAAGATTATTCTAATCTCTACTAATGGTTGGATGTGATGATATTGCTTTAATGTAGCGTCATGTTATTAGATGAAGCCATTGTTAGAAGGTTTCCTTATACAGTACAGGATTGTTAAAATACCCAAACAAAAATGTTCACAGATTTACGTACTACTTTCACGGGATGTGAAGATGGTGCTGGTAGAAACATACCGTTACAATATTTCCGGCTGAAATGCTGTATTTATCCAGAGATTAGTAAAACAAAGGCCGAAAACAGTTTTGATCTCGGGGTAAGATCAAAACCATTCTTTACGTTCTAAAAGAAAAATTGAGTCGATGTTTCGCTATTTTTTCGTCACTCAGATATGCGACTGAGCTCAAATGTTCACAGGTTTATTATTTCATGCACATATTGTTGGATTAGCCAAAGTGCGAGTGCTGTTCTGTGACCTTTACCAATCATGTATTATACCTTTAAAGAAAAAGCAAGTACCGGTACTCTCCCAGTTGCCTGTCATCAATTTGAAACTGTACAATAGTTCAATTAATCGCTTAAACCCTAAATAATTATAGAGTCTTATCATTTCTCATTTGATATCACAAAATGATTTTTCAACATATTAAAGGAACATGTAGTATCATACTTTGGTATAAAGAATCCAAAACAGAAATGTTCACAGATTTACGTATAACTTACAGGGTATGAAGATGGTGCTGGTAGAAACCTACCGTTAAAATTGTTCCGCCTGAAATGGTGTATTTATCCAGAAATTAGTAAAACAACGACCGAAAATAAAAGAGAAAAGACTTGACAAATACTGTGGCCGTTTTTCACTGTTTTCTCAAAAAGTGGGCAACGTGTGGGACTGTATTTCTGTAAAACCAAAGTTAGTATGATATTACCTTTAAACGACAAGAAAAATGCTTCATCGAGTTTCCATAGCATTAAAGAAATTGCTGTCAAGGATATCACGTGACCCGGCTAGCTTGTAGTCCAGGGGACTTTCTCAAAGCTCGGCTCCGGCCCAGGCTCCGACTTCGTCTTTGTAATCCGTATGCTGAAAATAAAGGTTGTGGTTTTTCATTGAAGCTGAAGCTCTGTTTTCTTTTTCAAACCAGATAATTTACTTCCGAACCGCAGCCAAAAGCCTCGATTTTTGATATTCTTATAATGGATTCACGAAATGGAGCCGGTGTGTCGAGTTTTGAGAAGGGCCCCTACAGGTGCATTCGTTTAGCTCCTCTGGGTCGACACCAGTCAACCTCGTCTCTATTCTCTCGCTTGTTTTGTGCAGTAAAACACGACCATTCCCAGAAAGGGCTGACCCGGGGAGCTAAACGAATGCACCCAATAATACAGCACGGTTTCAGCTCTCATATTGACAATAGAGGGCGCTATTTCAAATAACGGTGCTTTGATCACAGCTATAGGGATGCACCACACTAAATAGCTCCAAAATCAATGCGCCGAGCTGATTATCATAATTTGTGTACCCTCAAATGTTTTTTAAATATGCAATTTGGGGGGTCGTGCAATTAATATATTGTGTAGTTTTGACTGGTCATGACAACCTGGGGGTTCAGTGCTTCAGCCTGCTGTGGAGAATTGAGATATTTTGGTTTAAAATCCAGTCCTACATTGTCTTGAGGGTTGCTTCATGAAAACTCGTAGCAAGTCGGTTACGGAATAAGGACATTTCGGGGGTGTTTTTTCTTGGGGCAATTAGCAAAAAATCCAATCGGTTACCCATCCAAAAAATTGAAAAGAATTGGGTAGATGAGAGTTCACACTATCATTTACACTATTGCACCAACAACTGAGAAACTTCTGGATGGGTTTTTTTGAAAGTGTGGTGCACCCATAGGGATGCAGGGTGCACCCCATAGGCCTAGTAAATAGGTCCAAATCAGTCCGCGGAGTTCGTAAATATTTTCCATAAAATCATTTGCTGGGCCATACATGGGAAGTCTTGTAGAGAAAATGGATGGAACTCGGTCACCAGAGTTTGTGTACTTTCCACTTTGAGCTCTATGTACAGTGTGTATAAAAAAACGCAACAGGATTTAATTTCAAATGTGTGAAGATTGTGTTAGCTTTAAGGCAAAGTGAATAGTATCATGTTAAAGCCACATTTCTCCTGTTTCCAATGATATGTTGTTTTATTCATACACGGTCATGGATGGCTGAGTAATCCTTTTTTTTTTTACAATGGGTCAGAATGGACTTGGGACCAAGCTTTATACATGGTTTTATACATGGTGAACAATGAAAGGGGGGTAAAGGGTACCCGTAGATGTAGATGAATGAAAAGGAGAGAACAAACCAATTTTGCTAAGTGCTATATTTTTGCTAATTGTCCAATGAAAAACAACCCCCTCCCCCCAAAAATTCCTTTTTCCGCAACTGAATATGAAGCATCCCTCTACGTTCAAAACAATGTATGGCCAGATTTTAAGCCAGAAATATCTCAAGTCTCCACAACAGGCTGAAGCACTGAACCCCCAGGTTGTGCTGACCAGTCATAATTAAACAATATATTAATTGCATGACCCCCAAAAATGCATATTTAAAACATATTTTAGATTTCACTGAATATGATAATCAGCTCGGCGCATGGATTTTTGAGCTACAGTGTGGTGCTGCTGAGGCCGGGTTCAGACAAGTCGACCGTCGGACAAATCAACTTGAGACAGGTCCGCTGGTGGGACAGGTCGACCGGTGAGACAGTTGGACCGATGGGACTTAAGACGTGCATGTCTAGATGTAATACACAACAACACTAAGAAAGGCAAAGACTAAACGAATTTCAGATGCTTGCATTTGAGGGGTACTCCCGAGAATATATTTTATTAAATT
Source organism: Astropecten irregularis (assembly GCA_963971285.1). Taxonomy (NCBI): domain Eukaryota; kingdom Metazoa; phylum Echinodermata; class Asteroidea; order Paxillosida; family Astropectinidae; genus Astropecten; species Astropecten irregularis. Next base: position 12,896,279 of record OZ020250.1, on the reverse strand, counting down.
TTAAGATTATTCATATGAAGCATTGCCTGTTAGTGTTAATATATTTTGCAGATACACATGATAATGTTAAAAAGCAGTACAAAAAATAAATCTCCCTCCACGGACGCCATTTCATGCTCTTTATATACACCACCCACACACAGACTTGTTTAACAAGGCACTGTTTTTCGTATTGTTGCTGTACTTAAATACACCCTCATAGACTAAGCCCACATTTTGTTTTTGTGATGACGACTTTGAAGTTTGTTTGGAGACACGAATTTGTTTTTGCATTGTTATTCATTTATCCTGTTGTCCTTGTTCTTAGACAATAGACCTTATTCACGGTGCATCCATCCTACATTCGAAGCAGTTCAATCAAGCCGAGGCTGGAATTCAAAATAGTCTGGTACCCGTTTTCTTTTTAGCAGTAGCGAAATCTTTCCCAACGGGTATACAAGGAAGGTGACAAGATGCATGCACTGTGTAATACCAAACACAACACCAAGAGTAGGCCTTCCACTTATTAAATTGTGTAAATGTTCTTGCAAGTTCAAAGACAAATTATTCTTTTGACAATAGTCACCCATCAGAGGAATGTGGGCTGATAATTAGAGGAAAATGTGAGGAAATTGCCGTTGTGATGTACAAAGCCTAGGTTTTCGTTTAACATGTTCGTATACTCATAGCAAAGACTTATTCAATGTCATTTTATCATTTCACTCTTAAAAAAACACTGCATAATCATAAACATGTATTATGACTGTGTATAAAATCACAAGTTGTTCTCTGAGCATACAAATAAATATCTGTGTGCATTCATAGCACTTACCAATGATCAAATTCATTTTGTCCATGTATCTATAACTAGCGTAATATACAAATAATGAATGTTTATTAGTTGAATGTTCATTTGTATTATACCATGCCCATCACATATAAAATCAATATCCGATATTTACTTTTTTTGTTAGCAAGACACGGTCCTCCACCATTTTACAGATTCGTTTTACTAAAGCGAGCACCACCTATATATATACCGTTAGAATAGTACCATGGAAGTTCTATTGAATGGGTTAACTTAAAGGTAGTATCGTACTTTGGTTTTTGTCAAAGAAATATAGATTCATGGGCGAAAATATCGAGACAGATACAGTAACAGTCATCTGTGAAAATTTCAGTCCCACACGATGCCCACTTTTTTTTTTAGAAAACAGTGAAAAACGGCCACAGTATTTCTTAAGTCTTTTCTCTTCTATTTCTGATCTTTAAAAGATCAAAAATAATTTTGGTCACTTGTTTTACTATTTTCTGGATAAATACAGCATTTCAGGCAAAACATTTTAACGGTATGTTTCTACCATCACCATATTTACACCCTTATAAGTTATAGGTAAATCTGTGAAGATTTCTGTTTCGGTATGCTACCAAAATATGATAGTACCTTTAAGAGATATATTTTGGTGACATGTGATCAAGATCCACCAATCAGGTGACGGGGATTTATGCGGGCATGGTATAATATGGTACATTTTTATTGAAAAATAATCATTATTTAAAAAATATTGTTTCCCAAACAGAGCAATAATAAACATCATTTGCATTTTGAATGCTAAAATATTAGCAACTGACAAAACGTACACATGTAATTGCATTATTTACAATTAAAAAAAAGCTGCATTAATGGAATATCTCTTCACATGTATTAAATATTTTAGTAGAATAAAATTGCAGTATATGTATCTGTGTAGTAAGGTCATGTTTAATACTAAAATGACACTAAGCTGGCACTGCTATCATTTTAAAAATTCATTTTGAAGCAAACAGACTTTTCACACAAAAACAAAGGTTGGATAATATACCTGTACTTGTGTATAAACACCACAGGTTTGAGTAGGCCTACCAATGGATATCTATATGTGTGAATTCATACTAATTAATGGTCAAATTAATGTTTTCTATGTAGCATAATAATAAATATTAAAAATACATCTTTAAGAAATATTCACATAGACAGGGCAATTAAAAACATCATTTGCATGGTAAATGCTCAAACATTAGCGACTGACAAAAACATGAAATGTTGCATTAGTTTTAATTAAAAAAGCTGCATAAATGGAAAAAATATACTTCACATAGTTAAACTATTTCTACAAAATAAAATTGCTCTTTTGTATCTGTGTCCTCCGAAGGTCATGTTTGCAAAAAATCGCACTGCTATAATCATTATGACACATTGATCTCGTCGTAAACTTTGGCTCCATTTTGTACATTCATTTTGAAGTAAAACGTTTTACAGAGTGAAAGAGACCAACCTTGAGCGAGAGCCTAAGCCAATGTTTCAATAAGGTTTTTATTCTGTGGCTATAAAATCTACAGCAGTCCATTCAGAACTATAGGACTTAGAATGAACCATGGTATCTGGCTTGCATTTTCTAGTGCTGCAGTTGGCCTATCATTTTGCAGGTTTAAAAAAATTGTTCTTTCTTTATTTTACATGACTCTACTCCTTTCATGAACTCTTCCCAACCACGCCAGTTGCACTCAATGATCATCGTGGCCAGGGCTTTGGGATGCCTCGTGTCTGATTTCCTGGTCCCAACAATGGCATCGATGTAGTCGTTTTTAGTCGAGTTGGTCCAGATGTTGTAAATGGGCGTTGGGAATGGCGTGCAAATAGACAGCACGTAGCTACACAAGAGCCGACAAAGTCGACCGTTGCCGTCTGCAAAAGGGTGCAAGTCCAGCATCTGGAACAAAAGCCAACTACAGACCTTGAACAGTTTACACAAGTTATCCCCCTCAGAATCCTGTGAGTCTGGATCATTTTGGGATTCTTTCAACAGCGAGTTAAACTTGTCCAGCAGAGAGCTGGCAGCCTCTTGCATATTAGGAGGATTTTGATAATAATACCGTTCCCCATGATATGTCGTGTAGCGAATTCCTTTGCTAAAATTCCCTGGCTTAGTTTGTCCTGGCTTTAATGGTAGGTCTCTCAGGATGCGTTTATTTGCATCTCTCAGCATTGATTCTGCAATGAATCCATGACAATATTTCTCTGGTTCCCCTTCTTTCAACTTCAGCAAGAAGTCATATGCATCTTTCAAATTAACCGTTTCTTTCTGTTTCTTTGATAATTCAGAGTGCTCGGTTTGGGAATTCAAACATTCCTTCGTACCTTCCAGAGTTTCACAGCCGTGGTCTTCTTCCTTGTTGCAATGGTAGAAAAACTTCTCATGAATCTCCTTCTGGACACGCTGGACTGCGCTGCGATCGTACTTGTCTTCAATTGAATTCCACTGGCGCTGAAAATCCACAATCGCCGTTATCGTCTCCTGTACAGACAAATGCTTGGAACCACTCGCGGAGTCCTTTCGCCAAGGGGGATTCTCAATCGGGACGAATTTGATCACATCGCCTGTGGCGGAGTGGTGCTTCCTTCTTTTTCCTGTTGGATGAGCGATGCTTTCAGTTCCAGGGTTGTCATTGGTTGAAGGTGACGCCATGGCTTTGCTTAATTGGTCACACCGATCCTTGATTGTAGTTGAGTAGGTGTTTTGCACTGTCACCACGAATTGTCGGATTGATGAAATCCGGTAAAAAGACGGTCCAATAGGCCTACTCAGTGTATACTGTATAGGCCTGTACGAGAAACTTCAGTTCTGGAAATCGTAATAAGACTAATTAGTGGCTCGATCTTCCGTACACCAGTTGACACTAACAATTACCCGCTTGTTGTGTTTTATATTTTTAATTGACGTTCATGATCAATTTAAGCCCTAGTAATATAGGCCTAATGTCAATTTTTCCTTCACGTTTTCAGCAAGTGCCTACTTTTACCGTCGCCACTCGTACTTGTCGTATATGTCTTTTGGAGTGCTGATCGATATCCGTCGCAATTAGTGTTCAGTAGGCTACTGCGGATAGGGCGTACAGCACAGCAGCAAAAGTAGGCCTATATTATAATAGTCGAGAACAGAAATAATTCACAACATCGTCAAATCCATATTTCCTGAAATAGACATTTCCAGTTCATGTTGAAATCCACTATGGTGAAGTCAGACCTTTCCTATAACGGAATTGCCACCCACGTCGACCCGTTCGCGGAACTAATATGAAATTCCTCTATACTTCAATCTGAATGGATGCGACGCGACACGTACGCTGCAAGTATTGGGTTGAGGGTTGAGGGTTGAGGGTTGGGGGGTTGGGGGGCAAAGGGGTTGACACTTATGATCGGAGTGGGCGGGGATTAGACTTGTTAAGTCAGACGCGTATTCTAGTTATTGGGATGGTGTTCTTTCTGCAGTGCCGATCACCCTAGTTCTTCGAGGTTCTGTGATCCAACGAATATTACCGGTATAAAGCCTAGACAACTGCTTCCAGAAACAGAGGCTGGGCCGCGTACAAGCAGCTTGCTGATACTAGTACGCGAAAGGAAAAAGAGACTGCAGACTTCATTCAAGTCTTCTTTTATTTAAAGTCTTTGGGGTTGATGACATGATTGTTTCAAATGAGGCGTAGTTTTTTTTTTATTTAACCCTATATGGGATATCGATCCAGCTCATTGTTATGGGAAACATTTCGTGTTTTAAACATTCTGTGCGATTTTAGTTGACGTTCTGTTAAAATCTTTCTAAAATCGGTAAATGGAGCAAGTTTTAGTTTAGCAGGGACACATCCGGGTGCACATTATTATTTCATCACACGGCAGCTCATTGATTATGCGGTGATAGCACGGATAGGCCTAGTCTTGGGGCGGGATTCAAACCGGCGACCTCCTGAACACCGTACAGGTGCATATACCAACTGAGCTATCCAGCCCTACGTTGGTGGTGTCCCAAAATAGTCAATTATCTTTGTTCGTTTGACAGTCAGAAGCCCTGAAACCACACACACACCGCCATATTCCAGGAATATGATGTTTTTATTTTATCATGTCATGATAAATAACATGAATTCATCATAAAGCTGGACAAATAAGGGGAAGCTTTTATTAGAAATAGCATGTTTAGAAAGCTTGAGAGATGGTTTCTAGGTTTAACAAGTATAGTGGTCACGTAAAACGATCAGGAAAAAAAATCACATGGAGACCTGGGAAGAGGACATAGATTCTGGAGGCTAGAAGGAAGAGTGTTCAAGGAGCAACCTGGAAAAAGATCTCCAAGAGGAACTCGGTTCGTGGGCAGGCCGATAACATGTGGCCGGTTGTGGGGCTCCGAGGCAAGCTCCATGCATTTTCTTCACTTGCTGCCTGACTTGAGAAAAACTTTCCGATGGACGGCTCTTCAGCTGCCACTTCTGTGTCTTCAACTGGCCACCCTGTGTCTAGGAGTGAAAGATCTCTCTGAATGACATCTCTCCATGTAGTTTTAGGCCGACCACGTCTGCGCTTCCCATGAGTTGGTATAGGCCTTTAGCAGTTTGGGTGTTCTCTCATTGCCCATGCGTTGCACGGTTATGACCAAAGCATGTGTAACGTGTGACTGAATGCGGGTCTGATACGCGTTTCTCATCTAGTGTTTTATTCTTCCGATGGTGTGTACGTGTGATTCATCAGAAGAAAACACTAGCTAGATGGGAAACGAGTATCAGACGCTAATTCAGTGTGGGGGCTGCCATTAGGCTTCGTTACGTGAATGGGGCTAAACAAATAAAAATAAAATGTGTGTAAAGTTCCAGTGGCTATTCAAGCCCGAATGGGAATTTACCTTGAGCAACTTGGATATAAAACATTAGCCCTTTTACTCTGCTAATTTGATGTTGTTAATTCCATTTTACCATTGCGTGTCGCCTCATTCACGTGACTTAGCGCGTCCATGAGCAGCAAAAAAGTTTTCTGCACAAGTAATAGCAGGTTTTATTCTTCCGATATGGCGAGCCAGGCATAAAAAATAACAACATATTTACCCAATTTATTTGTAGGGAAATTGCAGATATTACTGGATGTAATGGAAACAACACAAGTGATGCTGATATGTATTTTGTACAGTTATGGAAAGTTTACAAAAACGTTGAAGTTGTTTACGCCGTCTGTGAAGAAGACGAAATGATTTGCAACATTTGGCCGCCCATCTTGCCAACCAGTGTTTATAAACAAAAAAAAAGGTCGATTGTGTGTACGTCGTGTGATTAGGAGAGGCTGCGTGATCAAAAAGTCATTGCGTGTGCGTATCGCGCTCGCGTACCTTGCACGACGCAGCAACAATCCAACATGACGCGTCATACAACAATCATGCTGGATAGCAACAAGTAATTTGAATTTGGAAGATAGGACGTTCAAAGCAAGGGGTTGTCATAGAACACCCAAGAGAAGGGCAATTATATTATGGAAGCATACATTATACGCCAGTATCACTTACTGACGTATGACACTTTGACACTGCCATTACTTCGCAACGGCTAAAATTATGTCAAACCAGTAATAATACAGTCTTTTATTACGGATCAAGATCTTCTCCATCCCCCATACTGTAATGGATTCGTCTTTAGGACTACGCGCGCTATCACAAAACGCACACGTTGCTATAAACTAAAATGTGCACACAACAAACACTCGTGTTGGTTTATGTAGTGGTCGTTCGTGTCAAATTTCTTCCCTGGAATGGTGGAAAAGCTGTTTGATTTCCACATTTTTCATCAGTTGGCGTGGACTATTCATAATACCTTGCAGACTTCAGATGACTTTCCGACCAAGTGAGGTCTTGATTCAGCGAGTCAATGAGTCGGTGTCCGTGAGTAGGCCTAGGCCTAAATGTCTTTGATTCTTTACTTAAGTTAAACTTTGCATTTTTTCCCCCACAGTTAACACGTAAGTAATGTGCTGGACGAAAAGTAGCAGATTTTGAGTGAAATTATGGGTACGATGTTCATGTGCCTTGTAGGTACAGAAACAAAAAAACAAATTCATTGTAGCTATGATCGAGACTAAAAACAAAAGGTTTTCGCTGGTTCACTGTTTTCTGGGGCCAATTTCATAAAACTGTTAAGCACAAAAATTTGCTTAGCACAAAAAACAAATTAATTGTAGCTATGATCGAGACTAAGAACAAATGTCACAAAAAAGTGTTAACTGGTTCACTATTTTCTGGTCCTTTCTGGTTGAAAAAAAGCTATATCTAGTCCTTATACACAGTATTGTGATTTTAAATTGATCTTTTCGCATTGGTAACAATAACCGCACAAAAATACACGGATTAATCTTCAATGACTTAATCTAAATTACATCCGTTCGTTGAATTATCAGCAATTACATTTTTTCATGGCGAATTTCGGTTCAGACAAATTATCATGCATGGATCAGAAACCAAAGATTTGTTTTTTACAACAACGTTTTGGGTTCGTTTGTGTCGTGTTTTGTGCTGCGTACACCTGTATCGTGTCGGCGGAAGGTCCCCTGATCAGGTGACGTTAGGCAGTTGTTGGTCTGGCACTTACCGGTAAAATGAAACAAATAAGAACATATCAATAGAAACATTAACAACCTTTGTAATTATTCGGCCATATCAATTTTACTTTTTTTCATTAAGGGCTAATTTCTATTTCGGTTTTTTTTTGTTTACAACCAAAAGTACCGACTTTTTGTTTAGCTTGAGGTACGCACCTGTTGAAAAGTGCTCGGCCAATGACAATATTGCCGCTATACCTGCTCTAGTGTCCGGGGTAGGTGAAGTTTCGCCAAGTGTCTGGCGTTGAAACCCCAGAGCCGTAGAAAGCTGGAGGGACCCAGGTCAACCGTCTGACCGTCGGACACTCGATCCTTTGTTTTACCTATAACATTCACTAAATATCAAGACAGAAATGGTGCAATATTGATCTCAAATGACTCTTCACTCAACATACAGCATAATTGGAAAACCAAACATGAATTCTTCTGTCTTTGACGGAGGAATTCTACCCAAAATGTCAAAGGTGGGTCCTAAAGGCAGTGGCCACGTGGGTAAGCTACACTCGGACATTGTAGGGACAAGGGGACCCCCTACGGCCAGTAGGCCTGACTGGTTAAGACTATGACGGTGTGCGTTGCTTTAACTCCTCTCTCTGCTACTTCTTCTCCAGCTTAATTCGGTTTGGACCCTTTAGGAGGAACCTTGTACAACCCGTTTCTTAGATAGATAATTAACCGAATGTGGATTGAGCTTCCGAGTCCTTACTTTTCTTTCTTTATTTTGAAGAAGTTTCCTGCAACGTTGTTGGTTCGTTGAACAAAAACTTCAGATGAATTCAGATGACTTTCGGACCCGGTGAGATCTTGAGTCAGCAAGTCAATAAGTCGGTGTCCGTGAGTAGAACATTTTGAAGTCTTTGGTCAAAGTTTCCATGTTTCTTTTTTCACAGTAAGCACGTAAGTAAACTGGATCAGGAGTAGCAGAGATTTGAAGGAGTATAATTATGGGCACGAGATTCACGTGCTCTGTAGTTTTTCATGTTTCCACATCAAATTTACTTCAATTTCAAATTAATTGGACATAGACCTGAAACCAAAGTTTGTTTTTTACAAAAACGTTTTTGGTTCGTTTGTGTTGTGTTTTGTGCTGCGTACACCTGTGTCGTGTAGGCGGAAGGTCCCCTGATCAGGTGACGTTAGGCAGTTGTTGGTCTGGCACTTACGGGTAAAATCAAACATTTATATCAACATATCAATAGAAACGTTAACAACCTTTGTTTGAAAATAATTCGGCCATATCAATTTTACTTTTATTTCATTTAGGGCCAACTTCTATTTTGGGGGATTTTTTAACAGCCAAAACTAGCGAAGCTTTGTTAAGCTTAAGGAACATACCTTTTGAAAAGTGCTCGGCCAATGACAATATTGCCGCTATACCTGCTCTAGTGTCCGGGGTAGGTGAAGTTTCGCCAAGTGTCTGGCGTTGAAACCCCAGAGCCGTAGAAAGCTGGAGGGACCCAGGTCAACCGTCTGACCGTCGGACACTCGATCCTTTGTTTTACCTATAACATTCACTATATCAAGACAGAAATGGTGCAATATTGATCTCAAATGACTCTTCACTCAACATACAGCATAATTGTAAAACCAAACATGAATTCTTCTGTCTTTGACGGAGGAATTCTACCAAAATGTCAAAGGTGGGTCCTAAAGGCAGTGGCCACGTGGGTAAGCTACACTCGGACATTGTAGGGACAAGGGGACCCCCTACGGCCAGTAGGCCTGACTGGTTAAGACTATGACGGTGTGCGTTGCTTTAACTCCTCTCTCTGCTACTTCTTTTCCAGCTTAATTGGGTTTGGACCCTAGTAGGGGAAACCTTGCACAACCCGTTTCTTAGATAGGAAATTAACCGAATGTGGATTGAGCTTCCGAGTCCTTACTTTTCTTTCTTTATTTTGAAGAAGTTTCCTGCAACGGTGTTGGTTCGTTGAACAAAAACTTCAGATGAATTCAGATGACTATCGGACCCGGTAAGATCTTGAGTCAGCGAGTCAATAAGTCGGTGTCCGTGAGTAGAACATTTTGAATTTTTATGGTAAAATTGTCCATGTTTCTTTTTCCACAGTAAGCACGTAAGTAAACTGGATCAGGAGTAGGAGAGATTTTAAGGAGTATATGGGCACGAGATTCACGTGCTGTGTAGTTTTTCATGTTTCCACATCAAATTTACTTCAATTTCAAATTAATTGGACATAGACCTGAGACCAAAGTTTGTTTTTTACAAAAACGTTTTAGGTTCGTTTGTGTTGTGTTTTGTGCTGCGTACACCTGTGTCGTGTAGGCGGAAGGTCCCCTGATCAGGTGACGTTAGGCAGTTGTTGGTCTGGCACTTACCGGTAAAATGAAACAAATAAGAACATATCAATAGAAACATTAACAACCTTTGTAATTATTCGGCCATATCAATTTTACTTTTTTTCATTAAGGGCTAATTTCTATTTCGTTTTTGTTGTTGTTTACAACCAAAAGTACCGACTTTTTGTTTAGTTTGAGGTACATCGTGTTAAAAAGTGCTCGGCCAATGACAATATTGCCGCTATACCTGCTCTAGTGTCCGGGGTAGGTAAAGTTTCGCCAAGTGTCTGGCGTTGAAACCCCAGAGCCGTAGAAAGCTGGAGGGACCCAGGTCAACCGTCTGACCGTCGGACACTCGATCCTTTGTTTTACCTGTAACACTCACTATATATCGAGACAGAAATGGTTCAATATTGATCTCAAATGACTCTTCACTCAACATACAGCATAATTGAAAAACCAAACATGAATTCTTCTGTCTTTGACGGAGGAATTCTACCAAAATGTCAAAGGTGGGTCCTAAAGGCAGTGGCCACGTGGGTAAGCTACACTCGGACATTGTAGGGACAAGGGGACCCCCTACGACCAGTAGGCCTGACTGGTTAAGACTATGACGGTGTGCGTTGCTTTAACTCCTCTCTCTGCTACTTCTTTTCCAGCTTAATTGGGTTTGGACCCTAGTAGGGGGAACCTTGCACAACCCGTTTCTTAGATAGGAAATTAACCGAATGTGGATTGAGCTTCCGAGTCCTTACTTTTCTTTCTTTATTTTGAAGTAGTTTCCTGCAACGGTGTTGGTTCATTGAACAAAAACTTCAGATGACTTCAGATGACTTTCGGACCCGGTGAGATCTTGAGTCAGCAAGTCAATAAGTCGGTGTCCGTGAGTAGAACATTTTGAAATCTTTGGTCAAAGTTTCCATGTTTCTTTTTTCACAGTAAGCACGTAAGTAATCTGGATCAGGAGTAGCAGAGATTTGAAGTAGTACGTATGGGCACGAGATTCACGTGCTTTGTAGTTTGGGCTTTAATTTGTCCACAACAAATTTACTTCAATTTCAAATTAATTGGACATAGACCTGAAACCAAAGATTTGCTTTTTTCCAAAAAGTTTTGGGTTCGTTTGCGCTGTGTTTTGTGCTGCGTACACCTGTGTCGTGTAGGCGGAAGGTCCCCTGATCAGGTGACGTTAGGCAGTTGTTGGTCTGGCAATTACGGGTAAAATGAAACAAATATCAACATATAAATAGAAACATTAACAACCTTTGTAATTATTCGGCCATATCAATTTTACTTTTTTTCATTAAGGGTCAATTTCTATTTTGGGGGATTTTTTGTTTACAGTAAAAAGTACCGAATATTTGTTAAGCATGACGTACATACCTGTTGAAAAGTGCTGGGCCAATGACAATATTGCCGCTATACCTGCTCTAGTGACCGGGGTAGGTGAAGTTTCGCCAAGTGTCTGGCGTTGAAACCCCAGAGCCGTAGAAAGCTGGAGGAACCCAGGTCAACCGTTTGACCGTCGGACATTCGATCCTTTGTTTTGTTTTACCAATAACAAATTATCAAGACAGAAATGGTGCAATATTGATCTCAAATGACTCTTCACTCAACATACAGCATAATTGAAAAACCAAACATGAATTCTTCTGTCTTTGACGGAGGAATTCTACCCAAAATGTCTAAGGTGGGTCCTAAAGGCAGTGGCCACGTGGGTAAGCTACACTCGGACATTGTAGGGACAAGGGGACCCCCTACGACCAGTAGGCCTGACTGGTTAAGACTATGACGGTGTGCGTTGCTTTAACTCCTCTCTCTGCTACTTCTTCTCCAGCTTAATTGGGTTTGGACCCTAGTAGGGGGAACCTTGCACAACCCGTTTCTTAGATAGATAATTAACCGAATGTGGATTGAGCTTCCGAGTCCTTACTTTTCTTTCTTTATTTTGAAGAAGTTTCCCTCAACGGTGTTGGTTCGTTGAACAAAAACTTCAGAAGACTTCAGATGACTTTCGGACCCGTTGAGATCTTGAGTCAGCAAGTCAATAAGTCGGTGTCCGTGAGTAGAACATTTTGAAATCTTTGGTCAAAGTTTCCATGTTTTTTTTTTCACAGTAAGCACGTAAGTAAACTGGATCAGGAGTAGCAGAGATTTGAAGGAGTACATGGGCACGAGATTCACGTGCTCTGTAGTTTTTCATGTTTCCACATCAAATTTACTTCAATTTCAAATTAATTGGACATAGACCTGAAACCAAAGTTTGTTTTTTACAAAAACGTTTTTGGGTTCGTTTGTGTTGTGTTTTGTGCTGCGTACACCTGTGTCGTGTAGGCGGAAGGTCCCCTGATCAGGTGACGTTAGGCAGTTGTTGGTCTGGCACTTACGGGTAAAATCAAACATTTATATCAACATATCAATAGAAACGTTAACAACCTTTGTTTGAAAATAATTCGGCCATATCAATTTTACTTTTATTTCATTTAGGGCCAACTTCTATTTTGGGGGATTTTTTAACAGCCAAAACTAGCGAATTTTTGTTAAGCTTAAGGAACATACCTTTTGAAAAGTGCTCGGCCAATGACAATATTGCCGCTATACCTGCTCTAGTGTCCGGGGTAGGTGAAGTTTCGCCAAGTGTCTGGCGTTGAAACCCCAGAGCCGTAGAAAGCTGGAGGGACCCAGGTCAACCGTCTGACCGTCGGACACTCGATCCTTTGTTTTACCTATAACACTCACTAAATATCGAGACAGAAATGGTTCAATATTGATCTCAAATGACTCTTCACTCAACATACAGCATAATTGAAAAACCAAACATGAATTCTTCTGTCTTTGACGGAGGAATTCTACCAAAATGTCAAAGGTGGGTCCTAAAGGCAGTGGCCACGTGGGTAAGCTACACTCGGACATTGTAGGGACAAGGGGACCCCCTACGGCCAGTAGGCCTGACTGGTTAAGACTATGACGGTGTGCGTTGCTTTAACTCCTCTCTCTGCTACTTCTTTTCCAGCTTAATTGGGTTTGGACCCTAGTAGGGGGAACCTTGCACAACCCGTTTCTTAGATAGATAATTAATCGAATGTGGATTGAGCTGCCGAGTCCTTACTTTTCTTTCTTTATTTTGAAGAAGTTTCCTGCTACGGTGTTGGTTCATTGAACAAAAACTTAAGATGACTTCAGATGACTTTCGCACCCGTTGAGATCTTGAGTCAGCAAGTCAATTATGTCGGTGTCCGTGAGTAGAACATTTTGAAATCTTTGGTCAAAGTTTCCACGTTTCTTTTTCCACAGTAAGCACGTAAGTAAACTGGATCAGGAGTAGGAGAGATTTTAAGGAGTATATGGGCACGAGATTCACGTGCTGTGTAGTTTTTCATTTTTCCACATCAAATTTACTTCAATTTCAAATTAATTGGACATAGACCTGAGACCAAAGTTTTTTTTTTTTACAAAAACGTTTTAGATTCGTTTGTGTTGTGTTTTGTGCTGCGTACACCTGTGTCGTGTAGGCGGAAGGTCCCCTGATCAGGTGACGTTAGGCAGGTGTTGGTCTGGCACTTACCGGTAAAATGAAACAAATATCAACATATAAATAGAAACATTTACAACCTTTGTAATTATTCGGCCATATCAATTTTACTTTTTTTCATTAAGGGTCAATTTCTATTTTTTGGATTTTTTGTTTACAGTAAAAAGTATATACCGAATTTTTGTTTAGCTTGAGGTACGTACCTGTTGAAAAGTGCTGGGCCAATGACAATATTGCCGCTATACCTTCTCTAGTGTCCGGGGTAGGTGAAGTTTCGCCAAGTGTCTGGCGTTGAAACCCCAGAGCCGTAGAAAGCTGGAGGGACCCAGGTCAACCGTCTGACCGTCGGACACTCGATCCTTTGTTTTACCTATAACATTCACTAAATATCAAGACAGAAATGGTGCAATATTGATCTCAAATGACTCTTCACTCAACATACAGCATAATTGAAAAACCAAACATGAATTCTTCTGTCTTTGACGGAGGAATTCTACCAAAATGTCAAAGGTGGGTCCTAAAGGCAGTGGCCACGTGGGTAAGCTACACTCGGACATTGTAGGGACAAGGGGACCCCCTACGGCCAGTAGGCCTGACTGGTTAAGACTATGACGGTGTGCGTTGCTTTAACTCCTCTCTCTGCTACTTCTTTTCCAGCTTAATTGGGTTTGGACCCTTTAGGGTGACCCTTGTACAACCCGTTTCTTAGATAGGAAATTAACCGAATGTGGATTGAGCTTCCGAGTCCTTACTTTTCTTTCTTTTTTTTGAAGAAGTTTCCTGCAATGGTGTTGGATCGTTGAACAAAAACTTCAGATGACTTCAGATGACTTTCGGACCCGTTGAGATCTTGAGTCAGCAAGTCAATAAGTCGGTGTCCGTGAGTAGAACATTTTGAAATCTTTGGTCAAAGTTTCCATGTTTTTTTTTCACAGTAAGCACGTAAGTAAACTGGATCAGGAGTAGCAGAGATTTGAAGGAGTATATATGGGCACGAGATTCACGTGCTCTGTAGTTTTTCATGTTTCCACATCAAATTTACTTCAATTTCAAATTAATTGGACATAGACCTGAAACCAAAGTTTGTTTTTTACAAAAACGTTTTTGGGTTCGTTTGTGTTGTGTTTTGTGCTGCGTACACCTGTGTCGTGTAGGCGGAAGGTCCCCTGATCAGGTGACGTTAGGCAGTTGTTGGTCTGGCACTTACGGGTAAAATCAAACATTTATATCAACATATCAATAGAAACGTTAACAACCTTTGTTTGAAAATGTTTTAGGGCAAACTTCTATTTTGGGGGATTTTTTAACAGCCAAAACTAGCGAATTTGATGTTTCCACATCAATAGAAACGTTAACAACCTTTGTTTGAAAATGTTTTAGGGCAAACTTCTATTTTGGGGGATTTTTTAACAGCCAAAACTAGCGAATTTTTGTTCAAAAAAAAAACATGAGTAGAACATTTTGAAATCTTTGGTCAAAGTTTCCATGTTTTTTTTTTCACAGTAAGCACGTAAGTAAACTGGATCAGGAGTAGCAGAGATTTGAAGGAGTATATGGGCACGAGATTCACGTGCTCTGTAGTTTTTCATGTTTCCACATCAATAGAAACGTTAACAACCTTTGTTTGAAAATGTTTTAGGGCAAACTTCTATTTTGGGGGATTTTTTAACAGCCAAAACTAGCGAATTTTTGTTCAGCTTAAGGAACATACCTTTTGAAAAGTGCTCGGCCAATGACAATATTGCCGCTATACCTGCTCTAGTGTCCGGGGTAGGTGAAGTTTCGCCAAGTGTCTGGCGTTGAAACCCCAGAGCCGTAGAAAGCTGGAGGGACCCAGGTCAACCGTCTGACCGTCGGACACTCGATCCTTTGTTTTACCTATAACACTCACTATAAAATTATTAAGACAGAAATGGTGCAATATTGATCTCAAATGACTCTTCACTCAACATACAGCATAATTGAAAAACCAAACATGAATTCTTCTGTCTTTGACGGAGGAATTCTACCAAAATGTCAAAGGTGGGTCCTAAAGGCAGTGGCCACGTGGGTAAGCTACACTCGGACATTGTAGGGACAAGGGGACCCCCTACGACCAGTAGGCCTGACTGGTTAAGACTATGACGGTGTGCGTTGCTTTAACTCCTCTCTCTGCTACTTCTTTTCCAGCTTAATTGGGTTTGGACCCTAGTAGGGGGAACCTTGCACAACCCGTTTCTTAGATAGGAAATTAATCGAATGTGGATTGAGCTTCCGAGTCCTTACTTTTCTTTCTTTATTTTGAAGTAGTTTCCTGCAACGGTGTTGGTTCGTTGAACAAAAACTTCAGATGACTTCAGATGACTTTCGGACCCGGTGAGATCTTGAGTCAGCAAGTCAATAAGTCGGTGTCCGTGAGTAGAACATTTTGAAATCTTTGGTCAAAGTTTCCATGTTTTTTTTTTCACAGTAAGCACGTAAGTAAACTGGATCAGGAGTAGCAGAGATTTGAAGGAGTATATGGGCACGAGATTCACGTGCTCTGTAGTTTTTCATGTTTCCACATCAAATTTACTTCAATTTCAAATTAATTGGACATAGACCTGAAACCAAAGTTTGTTTTTTACAAAAACGTTTTTGGGTTCGTTTGTGTTGTGTTTTGTGCTGCGTACACCTGTGTCGTGTAGGCGGAAGGTCCCCTGATCAGGTGACGTTAGGCAGTTGTTGGTCTGGCACTTACGGGTAAAATCAAACATTTATATCAACATATCAATAGAAACGTTAACAACCTTTGTTTGAAAATGTTTTAGGGCAAACTTCTATTTTGGGGGATTTTTTAACAGCCAAAACTAGCGAATTTGATGTTTCCACATCAATAGAAACGTTAACAACCTTTGTTTGAAAATGTTTTAGGGCAAACTTCTATTTTGGGGGATTTTTTAACAGCCAAAACTAGCGAATTTTTGTTCAGCTTAAGGAACATACCTTTTGAAAAGTGCTCGGCCAATGACAATATTGCCGCTATACCTGCTCTAGTGTCCGGGGTAGGTGAAGTTTCGCCAAGTGTCTGGCGTTGAAACCCCAGAGCCGTAGAAAGCTGGAGGGACCCAGGTCAACCGTCTGACCGTCGGACACTCGATCCTTTGTTTTACCTATAACACTCACTATAAAATTATTAAGACAGAAATGGTGCAATATTGATCTCAAATGACTCTTCACTCAACATACAGCATAATTGAAAAACCAAACATGAATTCTTCTGTCTTTGACGGAGGAATTCTACCAAAATGTCAAAGGTGGGTCCTAAAGGCAGTGGCCACGTGGGTAAGCTACACTCGGACATTGTAGGGACAAGGGGACCCCCTACGGCCAGTAGGCCTGACTGGTTAAGACTATGACGGTGTGCGTTGCTTTAACTCCTCTCTCTGCTACTTCTTCTCCAGCTTAATTGGGTTTGGACCCTAGTAGGGGGAACCTTGCACAACCCGTTTCTTAGATAGGAAATTAATCGAATGTGGATTGAGCTTCCGAGTCCTTACTTTTCTTTCTTTATTTTGAAGTAGTTTCCTGCAACGGTGTTGGTTCGTTGAACAAAAACTTCAGATGACTTCAGATGACTTTCGGACCCGGTGAGATCTTGAGTCAGCAAGTCAATAAGTCGGTGTCCGTGAGTAGAACATTTTGAAATCTTTGGTCAAAGTTTCCATGTTTTTTTTTTCACAGTAAGCACGTAAGTAAACTGGATCAGGAGTACAGAGATTTGAAGGAGTATATGGGCACGAGATTCACGTGCTCTGTATTTTTTCATGTTTCCACATCAAATTTACTTCAATTTCAAATTAATTGGACATAGACCTGAAACCAAAGTTTGTTTTTTACAAAAACGTTTTTGGGTTCGTTTGTGTTGTGTTTTGTGCTGCGTACACCTGTGTCGTGTAGGCGGAAGGTCCCCTGATCAGGTGACGTTAGGCAGTTGTTGGTCTGGCACTTACGGGTAAAATCAAACATTTATATCAACATATCAATAGAAACGTTAACAACCTTTGTTTGAAAATGTTTTAGGGCAAACTTCTATTTTGGGGGATTTTTTAACAGCCAAAACTAGCGAATTTGATGTTTCCACATCAATAGAAACGTTAACAACCTTTGTTTGAAAATGTTTTAGGGCAAACTTCTATTTTTGGGGATTTTTTAACAGCCAAAACTAGCGAATTTTTGTTCAAAAAAAAAAACATGAGTAGAACATTTTGAAATCTTTGGTCAAAGTTTCCATGTTTTTTTTTTCACAGTAAGCACGTAAGTAAACTGGATCAGGAGTAGCAGAGATTTGAAGGAGTATATGGGCACGAAATTCACGTGCTCTGTAGTTTTTCATGTTTCCACATCAAATTTACTTCAATTTCAAATTAATTGGACATAGACCTGAAACCAAAGTTTGTTTTATACAAAATCGTTTTTGGGTTCGTTTGTGTTGTGTTTTGTGCTGCGTACACCTGTGTCGTGTAGGCGGAAGGTCCCCTGATCAGGTGACGTTAGGCAGTTGTTGGTCTGGCACTTACGGTTAAAATCAAACATTTATATCAACATATCAATAGAAACGTTAACAACCTTTGTTTGAAAATGTTTTAGGGCAAACTTCTATTTTGGGGGATTTTTTAACAGCCAAAACTAGCGAATTTTTGTTCAGCTTAAGGAACATACCTTTTGAAAAGTGCTCGGCCAATGACAATATTGCCGCTATACCTGCTCTAGTGTCCGGGGTAGGTGAAGTTTCGCCAAGTGTCTGGCGTTGAAACCCCAGAGCCGTAGAAAGCTGGAGGGACCCAGGTCAACCGTCTGACCGTCGGACACTCGATCCTTTGTTTTACCTATAACACTCACTATAAAATTATTAAGACAGAAATGGTGCAATATTGATCTCAAATGACTCTTCACTCAACATACAGCATAATTGAAAAACCAAACATGAATTCTTCTGTCTTTGACGGAGGAATTCTACCAAAATGTCAAAGGTGGGTCCTAAAGGCAGTGGCCACGTGGGTAAGCTACACTCGGACATTGTAGGGACAAGGGGACCCCCTACGGCCAGTAGGCCTGACTGGTTAAGACTATGACGGTGTGCGTTGCTTTAACTCCTCTCTCTGCTACTTCTTCTCCAGCTTAATTGGGTTTGGACCCTAGTAGGGGGAACCTTGCACAACCCGTTTCTTAGATAGGAAATTAATCGAATGTGGATTGAGCTTCCGAGTCCTTACTTTTCTTTCTTTATTTTGAAGTAGTTTCCTGCAACGGTGTTGGTTCGTTGAACAAAAACTTCAGATGACTTCAGATGACTTTCGGACCCGGTGAGATCTTGAGTCAGCAAGTCAATAAGTCGGTGTCCGTGAGTAGAACATTTTGAAATCTTTGGTCAAAGTTTCCATGTTTTTTTTTTCACAGTAAGCACGTAAGTAAACTGGATCAGGAGTACAGAGATTTGAAGGAGTATATGGGCACGAGATTCACGTGCTCTGTATTTTTTCATGTTTCCACATCAAATTTACTTCAATTTCAAATTAATTGGACATAGACCTGAAACCAAAGTTTGTTTTTTACAAAAACGTTTTTGGGTTCGTTTGTGTTGTGTTTTGTGCTGCGTACACCTGTGTCGTGTAGGCGGAAGGTCCCCTGATCAGGTGACGTTAGGCAGTTGTTGGTCTGGCACTTACGGGTAAAATCAAACATTTATATCAACATATCAATAGAAACGTTAACAACCTTTGTTTGAAAATGTTTTAGGGCAAACTTCTATTTTGGGGGATTTTTTAACAGCCAAAACTAGCGAATTTGATGTTTCCACATCAATAGAAACGTTAACAACCTTTGTTTGAAAATGTTTTAGGGCAAACTTCTATTTTTGGGGATTTTTTAACAGCCAAAACTAGCGAATTTTTGTTCAAAAAAAAAAACATGAGTAGAACATTTTGAAATCTTTGGTCAAAGTTTCCATGTTTTTTTTTTCACAGTAAGCACGTAAGTAAACTGGATCAGGAGTAGCAGAGATTTGAAGGAGTATATGGGCACGAAATTCACGTGCTCTGTAGTTTTTCATGTTTCCACATCAAATTTACTTCAATTTCAAATTAATTGGACATAGACCTGAAACCAAAGTTTGTTTTTTACAAAAACGTTTTTGGGTTCGTTTGTGTTGTGTTTTGTGCTGCGTACACCTGTGTCGTGTAGGCGGAAGGTCCCCTGATCAGGTGACGTTAGGCAGTTGTTGGTCTGGCACTTACGGTTAAAATCAAACATTTATATCAACATATCAATAGAAACGTTAACAACCTTTGTTTGAAAATGTTTTAGGGCAAACTTCTATTTTGGGGGATTTTTTAACAGCCAAAACTAGCGAATTTTTGTTCAGCTTAAGGAACATACCTTTTGAAAAGTGCTGGGCCAATGACAATATTGCCGCTATACCTGCTCTAGTGTCCGGGGTAGGTGAAGTTTCGCCAAGTGTCTGGCGTTGAAACCCCAGAGCCGTAGAAAGCTGGAGGGACCCAGGTCAACCGTCTGACCGTCGGACACTCGATCCTTTGTTTTACCTATAACATTCACTAAATATCAAGACAGAAATGGTGCAATATTGATCTCAAATGACTCTTCACTCAACATACAGCATAATTGAAAAACCAAACATGAATTCTTCTGTCTTTGACGGAGGAATTCTACCAAAATGTCAAAGGTGGGTCCTAAAGGCAGTGGCCACGTGGGTAAGCTACACTCGGACATTGTAGGGACAAGGGGACCCCCTACGGCCAGTAGGCCTGACTGGTTAAGACTATGACGGTGTGCGTTGCTTTAACTCCTCTCTCTGCTACTTCTTCTCCAGCTTAATTGGGTTTGGACCCTAGTAGGGGGAACCTTGCACAACCCGTTTCTTAGATAGGAAATTAATCGAATGTGGATTGAGCTTCCGAGTCCTTACTTTTCTTTCTTTATTTTGAAGTAGTTTCCTGCAACGGTGTTGGTTCGTTGAACAAAAACTTCAGATGACTTCAGATGACTTTCGGACCCGGTGAGATCTTGAGTCAGCAAGTCAATAAGTCGGTGTCCGTGAGTAGAACATTTTGAAATCTTTGGTCAAAGTTTCCATGTTTTTTTTTCACAGTAAGCACGTAAGTAAACTGGATCAGGAGTAGCAGAGATTTGAAGGAGTATATATGTGCACGAGATTCACGTGCTCTGTATTTTTTCATGTTTCCACATCAAATTTACTTCAATTTCAAATTAATTGGACATAGACCTGAAACCAAAGTTTGTTTTTTACAAAAACGTTTTTGGGTTCGTTTGTGTTGTGTTTTGTGCTGCGTACACCTGTGTCGTGTAGGCGGAAGGTCCCCTGATCAGGTGACGTTAGGCAGTTGTTGGTCTGGCACTTACGGGTAAAATCAAACATTTATATCAACATATCAATAGAAACGTTAACAACCTTTGTTTGAAAATGTTTTAGGGCAAACTTCTATTTTGGGGGATTTTTTAACAGCCAAAACTAGCGAATTTGATGTTTCCACATCAATAGAAACGTTAACAACCTTTGTTTGAAAATGTTTTAGGGCAAACTTCTATTTTGGGGGATTTTTTAACAGCCAAAACTAGCGAATTTTTGTTCAAAAAAAAAACATGAGTAGAACATTTTGAAATCTTTGGTCAAAGTTTCCATGTTTTTTTTTTCACAGTAAGCACGTAAGTAAACTGGATCAGGAGTAGCAGAGATTTGAAGGAGTATATGGGCACGAGATTCACGTGCTCTGTAGTTTTTCATGTTTCCACATCAATAGAAACGTTAACAACCTTTGTTTGAAAATGTTTTAGGGCAAACTTCTATTTTGGGGGATTTTTTAACAGCCAAAACTAGCGAATTTTTGTTCAGCTTAAGGAACATACCTTTTGAAAAGTGCTCGGCCAATGACAATATTGCCGCTATACCTGCTCTAGTGTCCGGGGTAGGTGAAGTTTCGCCAAGTGTCTGGCGTTGAAACCCCAGAGCCGTAGAAAGCTGGAGGGACCCAGGTCAACCGTCTGACCGTCGGACACTCGATCCTTTGTTTTACCTATAACACTCACTATAAAATTATTAAGACAGAAATGGTGCAATATTGATCTCAAATGACTCTTCACTCAACATACAGCATAATTGAGAAACCAAACATGAATTCTTCTGTCTTTGACGGAGGAATTCTACCAAAATGTCAAAGGTGGGTCCTAAAGGCAGTGGCCACGTGGGTAAGCTACACTCGGACATTGTAGGGACAAGGGGACCCCCTACGACCAGTAGGCCTGACTGGTTAAGACTATGACGGTGTGCGTTGCTTTAACTCCTCTCTCTGCTACTTCTTCTCCAGCTTAATTGGGTTTGGACCCTAGTAGGGGGAACCTTGCACAACCCGTTTCTTAGATAGGAAATTAATCGAATGTGGATTGAGCTTCCGAGTCCTTACTTTTCTTTCTTTATTTTGAAGTAGTTTCCTGCAACGGTGTTGGTTCGTTGAACAAAAACTTCAGATGACTTCAGATGACTTTCGGACCCGGTGAGATCTTGAGTCAGCAAGTCAATAAGTCGGTGTCCGTGAGTAGAACATTTTGAAATCTTTGGTCAAAGTTTCCATGTTTTTTTTTTCACAGTAAGCACGTAAGTAAACTGGATCAGGAGTACAGAGATTTGAAGGAGTATATGGGCACGAGATTGACGTGCTCTGTATTTTTTCATGTTTCCACATCAAATTTACTTCAATTTCAAATTAATTGGACATAGACCTGAAACCAAAGTTTGTTTTTTACAAAAACGTTTTTGGGTTCGTTTGTGTTGTGTTTTGTGCTGCGTACACCTGTGTCGTGTAGGCGGAAGGTCCCCTGATCAGGTGACGTTAGGCAGTTGTTGGTCTGGCACTTACGGGTAAAATCAAACATTTATATCAACATATCAATAGAAACGTTAACAACCTTTGTTTGAAAATGTTTTAGGGCAAACTTCTATTTTGGGGGATTTTTTAACAGCCAAAACTAGCGAATTTTTGTTCAAAAAAAAAACATGAGTAGAACATTTTGAAATCTTTGGTCAAAGTTTCCATGTTTTTTTTTTCACAGTAAGCACGTAAGTAAACTGGATCAGGAGTAGCAGAGATTTGAAGGAGTATATGGGCACGAGATTCACGTGCTCTGTAGTTTTTCATGTTTCCACATCAATAGAAACGTTAACAACCTTTGTTTGAAAATGTTTTAGGGCAAACTTCTATTTTGGGGGATTTTTTAACAGCCAAAACTAGCGAATTTTTGTTCAGCTTAAGGAACATACCTTTTGAAAAGTGCTCGGCCAATGACAATATTGCCGCTATACCTGCTCTAGTGTCCGGGGTAGGTGAAGTTTCGCCAAGTGTCTGGCGTTGAAACCCCAGAGCCGTAGAAAGCTGGAGGGACCCAGGTCAACCGTCTGACCGTCGGACACTCGATCCTTTGTTTTACCTATAACACTCACTATAAAATTATTAAGACAGAAATGGTGCAATATTGATCTCAAATGACTCTTCACTCAACATACAGCATAATTGAAAAACCAAACATGAATTCTTCTGTCTTTGACGGAGGAATTCTACCAAAATGTCAAAGGTGGGTCCTAAAGGCAGTGGCCACGTGGGTAAGCTACACTCGGACATTGTAGGGACAAGGGGACCCCCTACGGCCAGTAGGCCTGACTGGTTAAGACTATGACGGTGTGCGTTGCTTTAACTCCTCTCTCTGCTACTTCTTCTCCAGCTTAATTGGGTTTGGACCCTAGTAGGGGGAACCTTGCACAACCCGTTTCTTAGATAGGAAATTAATCGAATGTGGATTGAGCTTCCGAGTCCTTACTTTTCTTTCTTTATTTTGAAGTAGTTTCCTGCAACGGTGTTGGTTCGTTGAACAAAAACTTCAGATGACTTCAGATGACTTTCGGACCCGGTGAGATCTTGAGTCAGCAAGTCAATAAGTCGGTGTCCGTGAGTAGAACATTTTGAAATCTTTGGTCAAAGTTTCCATGTTTTTTTTTTCACAGTAAGCACGTAAGTAAACTGGATCAGGAGTACAGAGATTTGAAGGAGTATATGGGCACGAGATTCACGTGCTCTGTATTTTTTCATGTTTCCACATCAAATTTACTTCAATTTCAAATTAATTGGACATAGACCTGAAACCAAAGTTTGTTTTTTACAAAAACGTTTTTGGGTTCGTTTGTGTTGTGTTTTGTGCTGCGTACACCTGTGTCGTGTAGGCGGAAGGTCCCCTGATCAGGTGACGTTAGGCAGTTGTTGGTCTGGCACTTACGGGTAAAATCAAACATTTATATCAACATATCAATAGAAACGTTAACAACCTTTGTTTGAAAATGTTTTAGGGCAAACTTCTATTTTGGGGGATTTTTTAACAGCCAAAACTAGCGAATTTGATGTTTCCACATCAATAGAAACGTTAACAACCTTTGTTTGAAAATGTTTTAGGGCAAACTTCTATTTTGGGGGATTTTTTAACAGCCAAAACTAGCGAATTTTTGTTCAAAAAAAAAACATGAGTAGAACATTTTGAAATCTTTGGTCAAAGTTTCCATGTTTTTTTTTTCACAGTAAGCACGTAAGTAAACTGGATCAGGAGTAGCAGAGATTTGAAGGAGTATATGGGCACGAGATTCACGTGCTCTGTAGTTTTTCATGTTTCCACATCAATAGAAACGTTAACAACCTTTGTTTGAAAATGTTTTAGGGCAAACTTCTATTTTGGGGGATTTTTTAACAGCCAAAACTAGCGAATTTTTGTTCAGCTTAAGGAACATACCTTTTGAAAAGTGCTCGGCCAATGACAATATTGCCGCTATACCTGCTCTAGTGTCCGGGGTAGGTGAAGTTTCGCCAAGTGTCTGGCGTTGAAACCCCAGAGCCGTAGAAAGCTGGAGGGACCCAGGTCAACCGTCTGACCGTCGGACACTCGATCCTTTGTTTTACCTATAACACTCACTATAAAATTATTAAGACAGAAATGGTGCAATATTGATCTCAAATGACTCTTCACTCAACATACAGCATAATTGAAAAACCAAACATGAATTCTTCTGTCTTTGACGGAGGAATTCTACCAAAATGTCAAAGGTGGGTCCTAAAGGCAGTGGCCACGTGGGTAAGCTACACTCGGACATTGTAGGGACAAGGGGACCCCCTACGGCCAGTAGGCCTGACTGGTTAAGACTATGACGGTGTGCGTTGCTTTAACTCCTCTCTCTGCTACTTCTTCTCCAGCTTAATTGGGTTTGGACCCTAGTAGGGGGAACCTTGCACAACCCGTTTCTTAGATAGGAAATTAATCGAATGTGGATTGAGCTTCCGAGTCCTTACTTTTCTTTCTTTATTTTGAAGTAGTTTCCTGCAACGGTGTTGGTTCGTTGAACAAAAACTTCAGATGACTTCAGATGACTTTCGGTCCCGGTGAGATCTTGAGTCAGCAAGTCAATAAGTCGGTGTCCGTGAGTAGAACATTTTGAAATCTTTGGTCAAAGTTTCCATGTTTTTTTTTTCACAGTAAGCACGTAAGTAAACTGGATCAGGAGTAGCAGAGATTTGAAGGAGTATATGGGCACGAGATTCACGTGCTCTGTAGTTTTTCATGTTTCCACATCAAATTTACTTCAATTTCAAATTAATTGGACATAGACCTGAAACCAAAGTTTGTTTTTTACAAAAACGTTTTTGGGTTCGTTTGTGTTGTGTTTTGTGCTGCGTACACCTGTGTCGTGTAGGCGGAAGGTCCCCTGATCAGGTGACGTTAGGCAGTTGTTGGTCTGGCACTTACGGGTAAAATCAAACATTTATATCAACATATCAATAGAAACGTTAACAACCTTTGTTTGAAAATGTTTTAGGGCAAACTTCTATTTTGGGGGATTTTTTAACAGCCAAAACTAGCGAATTTGATGTTTCCACATCAATAGAAACGTTAACAACCTTTGTTTGAAAATGTTTTAGGGCAAACTTCTATTTTGGGGGATTTTTTAACAGCCAAAACTAGCGAATTTTTGTTCAAAAAAAAAACATGAGTAGAACATTTTGAAATCTTTGGTCAAAGTTTCCATGTTTTTTTTTTCACAGTAAGCACGTAAGTAAACTGGATCAGGAGTAGCAGAGATTTGAAGGAGTATATGGGCACGAGATTCACGTGCTCTGTAGTTTTTCATGTTTCCACATCAATAGAAACGTTAACAACCTTTGTTTGAAAATGTTTTAGGGCAAACTTCTATTTTGGGGGATTTTTTAACAGCCAAAACTAGCGAATTTTTGTTCAGCTTAAGGAACATACCTTTTGAAAAGTGCTCGGCCAATGACAATATTGCCGCTATACCTGCTCTAGTGTCCGGGGTAGGTGAAGTTTCGCCAAGTGTCTGGCGTTGAAACCCCAGAGCCGTAGAAAGCTGGAGGGACCCAGGTCAACCGTCTGACCGTCGGACACTCGATCCTTTGTTTTACCTATAACACTCACTATAAAATTATTAAGACAGAAATGGTGCAATATTGATCTCAAATGACTCTTCACTCAACATACAGCATAATTGAAAAACCAAACATGAATTCTTCTGTCTTTGACGGAGGAATTCTACCAAAATGTCAAAGGTGGGTCCTAAAGGCAGTGGCCACGTGGGTAAGCTACACTCGGACATTGTAGGGACAAGGGGACCCCCTACGGCCAGTAGGCCTGACTGGTTAAGACTATGACGGTGTGCGTTGCTTTAACTCCTCTCTCTGCTACTTCTTCTCCAGCTTAATTGGGTTTGGACCCTAGTAGGGGGAACCTTGCACAACCCGTTTCTTAGATAGGAAATTAATCGAATGTGGATTGAGCTTCCGAGTCCTTACTTTTCTTTCTTTATTTTGAAGTAGTTTCCTGCAACGGTGTTGGTTCGTTGAACAAAAACTTCAGATGACTTCAGATGACTTTCGGACCCGGTGAGATCTTGAGTCAGCAAGTCAATAAGTCGGTGTCCGTGAGTAGAACATTTTGAAATCTTTGGTCAAAGTTTCCATGTTTTTTTTTTCACAGTAAGCACGTAAGTAAACTGGATCAGGAGTAGCAGAGATTTGAAGGAGTATATGGGCACGAGATTCACGTGCTCTGTAGTTTTTCATGTTTCCACATCAAATTTACTTCAATTTCAAATTAATTGGACATAGACCTGAAACCAAAGTTTGTTTTTTACAAAAACGTTTTTGGGTTCGTTTGTGTTGTGTTTTGTGCTGCGTACACCTGTGTCGTGTAGGCGGAAGGTCCCCTGATCAGGTGACGTTAGGCAGTTGTTGGTCTGGCACTTACGGGTAAAATCAAACATTTATATCAACATATCAATAGAAACGTTAACAACCTTTGTTTGAAAATGTTTTAGGGCAAACTTCTATTTTGGGGGATTTTTTAACAGCCAAAACTAGCGAATTTTTGTTCAGCTTAAGGAACATACCTTTTGAAAAGTGCTGGGCCAATGACAATATTGCCGCTATACCTGCTCTAGTGTCCGGGGTAGGTGAAGTTTCGCCAAGTGTCTGGCGTTGAAACCCCAGAGCCGTAGAAAGCTGGAGGGACCCAGGTCAACCGTCTGACCGTCGGACACTCGATCCTTTGTTTTACCTATAACATTCACTAAATATCAAGACAGAAATGGTGCAATATTGATCTCAAATGACTCTTCACTCAACATACAGCATAATTGAAAAACCAAACATGAATTCTTCTGTCTTTGATGGAGGAATTCTACCAAAATGTCAAAGGTGGGTCCTAAAGGCAGTGGCCACGTGGGTAAGCTACACTCGGACATTGTAGGGACAAGGGGACCCCCTACGGCCAGTAGGCCTGACTGGTTAAGACTATGACGGTGTGCGTTGCTTTAACTCCTCTCTCTGCTACTTCTTCTCCAGCTTAATTGGGTTTGGACCCTAGTAGGGGGAACCTTGCACAACCCGTTTCTTAGATAGGAAATTAATCGAATGTGGATTGAGCTTCCGAGTCCTTACTTTTCTTTCTTTATTTTGAAGTAGTTTCCTGCAACGGTGTTGGTTCGTTGAACAAAAACTTCAGATGACTTCAGATGACTTTCGGACCCGGTGAGATCTTGAGTCAGCAAGTCAATAAGTCGGTGTCCGTGAGTAGAACATTTTGAAATCTTTGGTCAAAGTTTCCATGTTTTTTTTTTCACAGTAAGCACGTAAGTAAACTGGATCAGGAGTAGCAGAGATTTGAAGGAGTATATGGGCACGAGATTCACGTGCTCTGTAGTTTTTCATGTTTCCACATCAAATTTACTTCAATTTCAAATTAATTGGACATAGACCTGAAACCAAAGTTTGTTTTTTACAAAAACGTTTTTGGGTTCGTTTGTGTTGTGTTTTGTGCTGCGTACACCTGTGTCGTGTAGGCGGAAGGTCCCCTGATCAGGTGACGTTAGGCAGTTGTTGGTCTGGCACTTACGGGTAAAATCAAACATTTATATCAACATATCAATAGAAACGTTAACAACCTTTGTTTGAAAATGTTTTAGGGCAAACTTCTATTTTGGGGGATTTTTTAACAGCCAAAACTAGCGAATTTTTGTTCAGCTTAAGGAACATACCTTTTGAAAAGTGCTGGGCCAATGACAATATTGCCGCTATACCTGCTCTAGTGTCCGGGGTAGGTGAAGTTTCGCCAAGTGTCTGGCGTTGAAACCCCAGAGCCGTAGAAAGCTGGAGGGACCCAGGTCAACCGTCTGACCGTCGGACACTCGATCCTTTGTTTTACCTATAACATTCACTAAATATCAAGACAGAAATGGTGCAATATTGATCTCAAATGACTCTTCACTCAACATACAGCATAATTGAAAAACCAAACATGAATTCTTCTGTCTTTGACGGAGGAATTCTACCAAAATGTCAAAGGTGGGTCCTAAAGGCAGTGGCCACGTGGGTAAGCTACACTCGGACATTGTAGGGACAAGGGGACCCCCTACGGCCAGTAGGCCTGACTGGTTAAGACTATGACGGTGTGCGTTGCTTTAACTCCTCTCTCTGCTACTTCTTCTCCAGCTTAATTGGGTTTGGACCCTAGTAGGGGGAACCTTGCACAACCCGTTTCTTAGATAGGAAATTAATCGAATGTGGATTGAGCTTCCGAGTCCTTACTTTTCTTTCTTTATTTTGAAGTAGTTTCCTGCAACGGTGTTGGTTCGTTGAACAAAAACTTCAGATGACTTCAGATGACTTTCGGACCCGGTGAGATCTTGAGTCAGCAAGTCAATAAGTCGGTGTCCGTGAGTAGAACATTTTGAAATCTTTGGTCAAAGTTTCCATGTTTTTTTTTTCACAGTAAGCACGTAAGTAAACTGGATCAGGAGTAGCAGAGATTTGAAGGAGTATATGGGCACGAGATTCACGTGCTCTGTAGTTTTTCATGTTTCCACATCAAATTTACTTCAATTTCAAATTAATTGGACATAGACCTGAAACCAAAGTTTGTTTTTTACAAAAACGTTTTTGGGTTCGTTTGTGTTGTGTTTTGTGCTGCGTACACCTGTGTCGTGTAGGCGGAAGGTCCCCTGATCAGGTGACGTTAGGCAGTTGTTGGTCTGGCACTTACGGGTAAAATCAAACATTTATATCAACATATCAATAGAAACGTTAACAACCTTTGTTTGAAAATGTTTTAGGGCAAACTTCTATTTTGGGGGATTTTTTAACAGCCAAAACTAGCGAATTTTTGTTCAGCTTAAGGAACATACCTTTTGAAAAGTGCTGGGCCAATGACAATATTGCCGCTATACCTGCTCTAGTGTCCGGGGTAGGTGAAGTTTCGCCAAGTGTCTGGCGTTGAAACCCCAGAGCCGTAGAAAGCTGGAGGGACCCAGGTCAACCGTCTGACCGTCGGACACTCGATCCTTTGTTTTACCTATAACATTCACTAAATATCAAGACAGAAATGGTGCAATATTGATCTCAAATGACTCTTCACTCAACATACAGCATAATTGAAAAACCAAACATGAATTCTTCTGTCTTTGACGGAGGAATTCTACCAAAATGTCAAAGGTGGGTCCTAAAGGCAGTGGCCACGTGGGTAAGCTACACTCGGACATTGTAGGGACAAGGGGACCCCCTACGGCCAGTAGGCCTGACTGGTTAAGACTATGACGGTGTGCGTTGCTTTAACTCCTCTCTCTGCTACTTCTTCTCCAGCTTAATTGGGTTTGGACCCTAGTAGGGGGAACCTTGCACAACCCGTTTCTTAGATAGGAAATTAATCGAATGTGGATTGAGCTTCCGAGTCCTTACTTTTCTTTCTTTATTTTGAAGTAGTTTCCTGCAACGGTGTTGGTTCGTTGAACAAAAACTTCAGATGACTTCAGATGACTTTCGGACCCGGTGAGATCTTGAGTCAGCAAGTCAATAAGTCGGTGTCAGTGAGTAGAACATTTTGAAATCTTTGGTCAAAGTTTCCATGTTTTTTTTTCACAGTAAGCACGTAAGTAAACTGGATCAGGAGTAGCAGAGATTTGAAGGAGTATATATGGGCACGAGATTCACGTGCTCTGTAGTTTTTCATGTTTCCACATCAAATTTACTTCAATTTCAAATTAATTGGACATAGACCTGAAACCAAAGTTTGTTTTTTACAAAAACGTTTTTGGGTTCGTTTGTGTTGTGTTTTGTGCTGCGTACACCTGTGTCGTGTAGGCGGAAGGTCCCCTGATCAGGTGACGTTAGGCAGTTGTTGGTCTGGCACTTACGGGTAAAATCAAACATTTATATCAACATATCAATAGAAACGTTAACAACCTTTGTTTGAAAATGTTTTAGGGCAAACTTCTATTTTGGGGGATTTTTTAACAGCCAAAACTAGCGAATTTTTGTTCAGCTTAAGGAACATACCTTTTGAAAAGTGCTGGGCCAATGACAATATTGCCGCTATACCTGCTCTAGTGTCCGGGGTAGGTGAAGTTTCGCCAAGTGTCTGGCGTTGAAACCCCAGAGCCGTAGAAAGCTGGAGGGACCCAGGTCAACCGTCTGACCGTCGGACACTCGATCCTTTGTTTTACCTATAACATTCACTAAATATCAAGACAGAAATGGTGCAATATTGATCTCAAATGACTCTTCACTCAACATACAGCATAATTGAAAAACCAAACATGAATTCTTCTGTCTTTGACGGAGGAATTCTACCAAAATGTCAAAGGTGGGTCCTAAAGGCAGTGGCCACGTGGGTAAGCTACACTCGGACATTGTAGGGACAAGGGGACCCCCTACGGCCAGTAGGCCTGACTGGTTAAGACTATGACGGTGTGCGTTGCTTTAACTCCTCTCTCTGCTACTTCTTTTCCAGCTTAATTGGGTTTGGACCCTTTAGGGTGACCCTTGTACAACCCGTTTCTTAGATAGGAAATTAACCGAATGTGGATTGAGCTTCCGAGTCCTTACTTTTCTTTCTTTATTTTGAAGAAGTTTCCTGCAATGGTGTTGAATCGTTGAACAAAAACTTCAGATGACTTCAGATGACTTTCGGACCCGTTGAGATCTTGAGTCAGCAAGTCAATAAGTCGGTGTCCGTGAGTAGAACATTTTGAAATCTTTGGTCAAAGTTTCCATGTTTCTTTTTTCACAGTAAGCACGTAAGTAAACTGGATCAGGAGAACCAGAGATTTGAAGGAGTATATGGGCACGAGATTCACGTGCTCTGTAGTTTTTCATGTTTCCACATCAAATTTACTTCAATTTCAAATTAATTGGGCATAGACCTGAAACCAAAGTTTGTTTTTTACAAAAACGTTTTTGGGTTCGTTTGTGTTGTGTTTTGTGCTGCGTACACCTGTGTCGTGTAGGCGGAAGGTCCCCTGATCAGGTGACGTTAGGCAGTTGTTGGTCTGGCACTTACGGGTAAAATCAAACATTTATATCAACATATCAATAGAAACGTTAACAACCTTTGTTTGAAAATAATTCGGCCATATCAATTTTACTTTTATTTCATTTAGGGCCAACTTCTATTTTGGGGGATTTTTTAACAGCCAAAACTAGCGAATTTTGGTTAAGCTTAAGGAACATACCTTTTGAAAAGTGCTGGGCCAATGACAATATTGCCGCTATACCTGCTCTAGTGTCCTGGGTAAGTGAAGTTTCGCCAAGTGTCTGGCGTTGAAACCCCAGAGCCGTAGAAAGCTGGAGGGACCCAGGTCAACCGTCTGACCGTCGGACACTCGATCCTTTGTTTTACCTATAACATTCACTAAATATCGAGACAGAAATGGTGCAATATTGATCTCAAATGACTCTTCACTCAACATACAGCATAATTGTAAAACCAAACATGAATTCTTCTGTCTTTGACGGAGGAATTCTACCAAAATGTCAAAGGTGGGTCCTAAAGGCAGTGGCCACGTGGGTAAGCTACACTCGGACATTGTAGGGACAAGGGGACCCCCTACGGCCAGTAGGCCTGACTGGTTAAGACTATGACGGTGTGCGTTGCTTTAACTCCTCTCTCTGCTACTTCTTCTCCAGCTTAATTGGGTTTGGACCCTAGTAGGGGGAACCTTGCACAACCCGTTTCTTAGATAGGAAATTAACCGAATGTGGATTGAGCTTCCGAGTCCTTACTTTTCTTTCTTTATTTTGAAGAAGTTTCCTGCAACGGTGTTGGTTCGTTGAACAAAAACTTAAGATGACTTCAGATGACTTTCGGACCCGGTGAGATCTTGAGTCAGCAAGTCAATAAGTCGGTGTCCGTGAGTAGAACATTTTGAAATCTTTGGTCAAAGTTTCTACGTTTCTTTTTTCACAGTAAGCACGTAAGTAAACTGGATCAGGAGTAGCAGAGATTTGAAGGAGTATATGGGCACTAGATTCACGTGCTCTGTAGATTTTCATTCGTCCACATCAAATTTACTTCAATTTCAAATTAATTGGACATAGACCTGAAACCAAAGTTTGTTTTTTACAAAAACGTTTTTGGGTTCGTTTGTGTTGTGTTTTGTGCTGCGTACACCTGTGTCGTGTAGGCGGAAGGTCCCCTGATCAGGTGACGTTAGGCAGTTGTTGGTCTGGCACTTACGGGTAAAATCAAACATTTATATCAACATAACAATAGAAACGTTAACAACCTTTGAAAATAATTCGGCCATATCAATTTTACTTTTATTTCATTTAGGGCCAACTTCTATTTTGGGGGATTTTTTAACAGCCAAAACTAGCGAATTTTTGTTAAGCTTAAGGAACATACCTTTTGAAAAGTGCTGGGCCAATGACAATATTGCCGCTATACCTTCTCTAGTGTCCGGGGTAGGTGAAGTTTCGCCAAGTGTCTGGCGTTGAAACCCCAGAGCCGTAGAAAGCTGGAGGGACCCAGGTCAACCGTCTGACCGTCGGACACTCGATCCTTTGTTTTACCTATAACATTCACTAAATATCAAGACAGAAATGGTGCAATATTGATCTCAAATGACTCTTCACTCAACATACAGCATAATTGAAAAACCAAACATGAATTCTTCTGTCTTTGACGGAGGAATTCTACCAAAATGTCAAAGGTGGGTCCTAAAGGCAGTGGCCACGTGGGTAAGCTACACTCGGACATTGTAGGGACAAGGGGACCCCCTACGGCCAGTAGGCCTGACTGGTTAAGACTATTACGGTGTGCGTTGCTTTAACTCCTCTCTCTGCTACTTCTTTTCCAGCTTAATTGGGTTTGGACCCTTTAGGGTGAGCCTTGTACAACCCGTTTCTTAGATAGGAAATTAACCGAATGTGGATTGAGCTTCCGAGTCCTTACTTTTTCTTTCTTTATTTTGAAGAAGTTTCCTGCAATGGTGTTTGATCGTTGAACAAAAACTTCAGATGACTTCAGATGACTTTCGGACCCGTTGAGATCTTGAGTCAGCAAGTCAATAAGTCGGTGTCCGTGAGTAGAACATTTTGAAATATTTGGTCAAAGTTTCCATGTTTCTTTTTTCACAGTAAGCACGTAAGTAAACTGGATCAGGAGAACCAGAGATTTGAAGGAGTATATGGGCACGAGATTCACGTGCTCTGTATTTTTTCATGTTTCCACATCAAATTTACTTTAATTTCAAATTAATTGGACATAGACCTGAAACCAAAGTTTGTTTTTTACAAAAACGTTTTTGGGTTCGTTTGTGTTGTGTTTTGTGCTGCGTACACCTGTGTCGTGTAGGCGGAAGGTCCCCTGATCAGGTGACGTTAGGCAGTTGTTGGTCTGGCACTTATGGGGAAAATCAAACATTTATATCAACATATCAATAGAAACGTTAACAACCTTTGTTTGAAAATAATTCGGCCATATCAATTTTACTTTTATTTCATTTAGGGCCAACTTCTATTTTGGGGGATTTTTTAACAGCCAAAACTATATAGCGAATTTTTGTTAAGCTTAAGGAACATACCTTTTGAAAAGTGCTCGGCCAATGACAATATTGCCGCTATATACCTGCTCTAGTGTCCGGGGTAGGTGAAGTTTCGCCAAGTGTCTGGCGTTGAAACCCCAGAGCCGTAGAAAGCTGGAGGGACCCAGGTCAACCGTCTGACCGTCGGACACTCGATCCTTTGTTTTACCTATAACATTCACTATATCAAGACAGAAATGGTGCAATATTGATCTCAAATGACTCTTCACTCAACATACAGCATAATTGGAAAACCAAACATGAATTCTTCTGTCTTTGACGGAGGAATTCTACCAAAATGTCAAAGGTGGGTCCTAAAGGCAGTGGCCACGTGGGTAAGCTACACTCGGACATTGTAGGGACAAGGGGACCCCCTACGGCCAGTAGGCCTGACTGGTTAAGACTATGACGGTGTGCGTTGCTTTAACTCCTCTCTCTGCTACTTCTACTCCAGCTTAATTGGGTTTGGACCCTAGTAGGGGGAACCTTGCACAACCCGTTTCTTAGATAGGAAATTAATCGAATGTGGATTGAGCTTCCGAGTCCTTACTTTTCTTTCTTTATTTTGAAGAAGTTTCCTGCAACGGTGTTGGTTCGTTGAACAAAAACTTAAGATGACTTCAGATGACTTTCGGACCCGGTGAGATCTTGAGTCAGCAAGTCAATAAGTCGGTGTCCGTGAGTAGAACATTTTGAAATCTTTGGTCAAAGTTTCCACGTTTCTTTTTTCACAGTAAGCACGTAAGTAAACTGGATCAGGAGTAGCAGAGATTTGAAGGAGTATATGGGCACTAGATTCACGTGCTCTGTAGTTTTTCATTCGTCCACATCAAATTTACTTCAATTTCAAATTAATTGGACATAGACCTGAAACCAAAGTTTGTTTTTTACAAAAACGTTTTTGGGTTCGTTTGTGTTGTGTTTTGTGCTGCGTACACCTGTGTCGTGTAGGCGGAAGGTCCCCTGATCAGGTGACGTTAGGCAGTTGTTGGTCTGGCACTTACGGGTAAAATCAAACATTTATATCAACATAACAATAGAAACGTTAACAACCTTTGAAAATAATTCGGCCATATCAATTTTACTTTTATTTCATTTAGGGCCAACTTCTATTTTGGGGGATTTTTTAACAGCCAAAACTAGCGAATTTTTGTTAAGCTTAAGGAACATACCTTTTGAAAAGTGCTGGGCCAATGACAATATTGCCGCTATACCTTCTCTAGTGTCCGGGGTAGGTGAAGTTTCGCCAAGTGTCTGGCGTTGAAACCCCAGAGCCGTAGAAAGCTGGAGGGACCCAGGTCAACCGTCTGACCGTCGGACACTCGATCCTTTGTTTTACCTATAACATTCACTAAATATCAAGACAGAAATGGTGCAATATTGATCTCAAATGACTCTTCACTCAACATACAGCATAATTGAAAAACCAAACATGAATTCTTCTGTCTTTGACGGAGGAATTCTACCAAAATGTCAAAGGTGGGTCCTAAAGGCAGTGGCCACGTGGGTAAGCTACACTCGGACATTGTAGGGACAAGGGGACCCCCTACGACCAGTAGGCCTGACTGGTTAAGACTATGACGGTGTGCGTTGCTTTAACTCCTCTCTCTGCTACTTCTTCTCCAGCTTAATTGGGTTTGGACCCTAGTGGGGGGAACCTTGCACAACCCGTTTCTTAGATAGATAATTAATCGAATGTGAATTGAGCTTCCGAGTCCTTACTTTTCTTTCTTTATTTTGAAGAAGTTTCCTGCAACGGTGTTGGTTCGTTGAACAAAAACTTAAGATGACTTCAGATGACTTTCGGACCCGTTGAGATCTTGAGTCAGCAAGTCAATAAGTCGGTGTCCGTGAGTAGAACATTTTGAAATCTTTGGTCAAAGTTTCCCCGTTTCTTTTTTCACAGTAAGCACGTAAGTAAACTGGATCAGGAGTAGCAGAGATTTAAGGAGTATATGGGCACTAGATTCACGTGCTCTGTAGTTTTTCATTCGTCCACATCAAATTTACTTCAATTTCAAATTAATTGGACATAGACCTGAAACCAAAGTTTGTTTTTTACAAAAACGTTTTTGGGTTCGTTTGTGTTGTGTTTTGTGCTGCGTACACCTGTGTCGTGTAGGCGGAAGGTCCCCTGATCAGGTGACGTTAGGCAGTTGTTAATTGGTCTGGCACTTACGGGTAAAATCAAACATTTATATCAACATAACAATAGAAACGTTAACAACCTTTGAAAATAATTCGGCCATATCAATTTTACTTTTATTTCATTTAGGGCCAACTTCTATTTTGGGGGATTTTTTAACAGCCAAAACTAGCGAATTTTTGTTAAGCTTAAGGAACATACCTTTTGAAAAGTGCTGGGCCAATGACAATATTGCCGCTATACCTGCTCTAGTGTCCGGGGTAGGTGAAGTTTCGCCAAGTGTCTGGCGTTGAAACCCCAGAGCCGTAGAAAGCTGGAGGGACCCAAGTCAACCGTCTGACCGTCGGACACTCGATCCTTTGTTTTACCTATAACATTCACTATATCAAGACAGAAATGGTGCAATATTGATCTCAAATGACTCTTCACTCAACATACAGCATTGAAAAACCAAACATGAATTCTTCTGTCTTTGACGGAGGAATTCTACCCAAAATGTCAAAGGTGGGTCCTAAAGGCAGTGGCCACGTGGGTAAGCTACACTCGGACATTGTAGGGACAAGGGGACCCCCTACGGCCAGTAGGCCTGACTGGTTAAGACTATGACGGTGTGCGTTGCTTTAACTCCTCTCTCTGCTACTTCTTTTCCAGCTTAATTGGGTTTGGACCCTTTAGGGTGACCCTTGTACAACCCGTTTCTTAGATAGGAAATTAACCGAATGTGGATTGAGCTTCCGAGTCCTTACTTTTCTTTCTTTATTTTGAAGAAGTTTCCTGCAACGGTGTTGGTTCGTTGAACAAAAACTTAAGATGACTTCAGATGACTTTCGGACCCGGTGAGATCTTGAGTCAGCAAGTCAATAAGTCGGTGTCCGTGAGTAGAACATTTTGAAATCTTTGGTCAAAGTTTCCACGTTTCTTTTTTCACAGTAAGCACGTAAGTAAACTGGATCAGGAGTAGCAGAGATTTGAAGGAGTATATGGGCACTAGATATAGTTTTTCATTTTTCCACATCAAATTTACTTCAATTTCAAATTAATTGGACATAGACCTGAAACCAAAGTTTGTTTTTTACAAAAAACGTGTTTGGGTTCGTTTGTGTTGTGTTTTGTGCTGCGTACACCTGTGTCGTGTAGGCGGAAGGTCCCCTGATCAGGTGACGTTAGGCAGTTGTTGGTCTGGCACTTACGGGTAAAATCAAACATTTATATCAACATATCAATAGAAACGTTAACAACCTTTGAAAATAATTCGGCCATATCAATTTTACTTTTATTTCATTTAGGGCCAACTTCTATTTTGGGGGATTTTTTAACAGCCAAAACTAGCGAATTTTTGTTAAGCTTAAGGAACATACCTTTTGAAAAGTGCTGGTCCAATGACAATATTGCCGCTATACCTGCTCTAGTGTCCTGGGTAAGTGAAGTTTCGCCAAGTGTCTGGCGTTGAAACCCCAGAGCCGTAGAAAGCTGGAGGGACCCAGGTCAACCGTCTGACCGTCGGACACTCGATCCTTGAAGGAGTATATGGGCACTAGATTCACGTGCTCTGTAGTTTTTCATTTTTCCACATCAAATTTACTTCAATTTCAAATTAATTGGACATAGACCTGAAACCAATTTTTTTTTTTTTACAAAAACGTTTTTGGGTTCGTTTGTGTTGTGTTTTGTGCTGCGTACACCTGTGTCGTGTAGGCGGAAGGTCCCCTGATCAGGTGACGTTAGGCAGTTGTTGGTCTGGCACTTACGGGTAAAATCAAACATTTATATCAACATATCAATAGAAACGTTAACAACCTTTGTTTGAAAATAATTCGGCCATATCAATTTTACTTTTATTTCATTTAGGGCCAACTTCTATTTTGGGGGATTTTTTAACAGCCAAAACTATATAGCGAATTTTTGTTAAGCTTAAGGAACATACCTTTTGAAAAGTGCTCGGCCATTGACAATATTGCCGCTATACCTGCTCTAGTGTCCGGGGTAGGTGAAGTTTCGCCAAGTGTCTGGCGTTGAAACCCCAGAGCCGTAGAAAGCTGGAGGGACCCAGGTCAACCGTCTGACCGTCGGACACTCGATCCTTTGTTTTACCTATAACATTCACTAAATATCAAGACAGAAATGGTGCAATATTGATCTCAAATGACTCTTCACTCAACATACAGCATAATTGTAAAACCAAACATGAATTCTTCTGTCTTTGACGGAGGAATTCTACCCAAATGTCAAAGGTGGGTCCTAAAGGCAGTGGCCACGTGGGTAAGCTACACTCGGACATTGTAGGGACAAGGGGACCCCCTACGGCCAGTAGGCCTGACTGGTTAAGACTATGACGGTGTGCGTTGCTTTAACTCCTCTCTCTGCTACTTCTTCTCCAGCTTAATTCGGTTTGGACCCTTTAGGGTGACCCTTGTACAACCCGTTTCTTAGATAGGAAATTAACCGAATGTGGATTGAGCTTCCGAGTCCTTACTTTTCTTTCTTTATTTTGAAGAAGTTTCCTGCGTGTTGGATCGTTGAACAAAAACTTCAGATGACTTCAGATGACTTTCGGACCCGTTGAGATCATGAGTCAGCAAGTCAATAAGTCGGTGTCCGTGAGTAGAACATTTTGAAATCTTTGGTCAAAGTTTCAATGTTTCTTTTTTCACAGTAAGCACGTAAGTAAACTGGATCAGGAGTAGCAGAGATTTGAAGGAGTATATGGGCACGAGATTCACGTGCTCTGTACCGTAAAGTGAACAATTTGACTGTGGGACAGGATATTTTCCTTATTGCTCTCGGACATTGTCTCCAAGTACACAAACTGTCCAAAAGAGGAGGCAATTACTTCAGTTTGTGATGCATTGGAACAGGCTAATCCGAGACTATACACCATACCCAAACCTACAAGGAAACATCCTCAAAATCTACGGAACTTTATTGCAGTGGAACTTATTGTCGGCGCAAACATTTTTTTTTAATTTAACAATAAATTCTACATGCAAAGAGTCGGCCTGGCGATGGGAAATTTTGTAGTCCTGGGGCCGATTTCACTAACGTTTGCAATCATCGCTAAAGCCCAAATCCATCGCTAAATGGAAAATCGATCGCTACTTTGGATTTGGGCTTTAGCGATGATCGTAAATGTTAGTGAAATCAGCCCCAGATCTGTTCAAATAGTGTTGCATGGGCTCGATAGACGAGACCGGTGTCTCCCCTCTCACAATGCGCTCAAAGCACAAACAATATATTTTGGGCCTGTTCCGGGAATATCCGAAACATTACGAACTCGTTTTCGTCCAACTTCGGATAACCACGTTGACTGTCGGCTATTTCCAACAGGTCACCCGAGGTCATGCATACTGGAAAAGACATGTCATGTAAATTATGTTTAATCCCTTGCTATATATTCGGCCAAAATCGAGCATGTACAACATACCACTTTTTCTGTATGCACTTTTGAGGAGTTTGTTGCTGTGGTTTTTTTTCCAGCCACTTTCCACTCTTACTTTGCTCAGCTAAACTTGCCAGTGCTTAGAAACTAATGAGTGCAAAAAGGAATGCCAACAAAGATGGAAACTCTCCCATTTATGCCTACTGAATATTCCTTAATACACCATGTAAACATAAAATATATCGCTGCAAACAAGGAAGACTTGAGAAAATGCGAACATTCAGTCTATTGAGCATGACGCAAGCAACATTTATTATGCTTATTTCTTGTAGTTTATTATTTTATTACCTTTTAAAGGTAATATCATACTTTGTTTTTGATATAGAAAACAGATTCATGGGCAAAAATATAAATTAAGATAATATCTTAAAGTAATCTGTGAAAATTTACGGCGCCCACTTTTTGAAAATACAGTGAAAACTGCCACAGTAAGTCTTTTCTCTTTTATTTTTGATCTTTTAAAAGATCAAAAACATTTTCGGTCGTTGTTTGAATAATTTTTGGATAATTGTAACGGTATGTTTCTACCACCACCATCTTCTTACCCTGTAAATTATACGTAAATATGTTAATATCTCTGTTTTGGTTTCTTACCAAAATATGATACTACCTTTAAGTATTATTTACAGGATGTTTTGCATTCTCTTGCAAAATGGTCTTTTTACCAGCACCAGCCTCGGCTTCCTCCTCCAGGATACAGCCGAAAACGATGGTCTACCTCTTACTCGGGGACCAATAAGATGTCATATGGGGGCCTACCCTAAACCGCCGTTATACTCTTCATCTGAGATGTATACACACGCAGTGGTTGTCCTACAATAAATATTGTCCTGCAATCGTATGAGAACGTGTAGTGTGGTACGTGTAGGCAGGCGCGCTAATGGACGAGGTTGTCTTGATTATACGTAGTTTGTCAAATTACCAAGACCAATTAGTCCCATTTAGGCCATACTAGTCAACTGCGCCAATTAGACAAAGCGACGCAAACTCTGAGCTGCAAGGTAGGCCATCTCGTTCTGATCATTAGTTGGCTTTCCTTGGGTATAAAAAATCACTGAAATCAATTCAAAAAGGTTTTGTTTTTGTTGAAGGCAATTAGGATCAATCTCAGGCCTGTTCATACAAACAAATCGATTATAAACATATTACGGCAAAAGTCAGTTGACCTAGACTGCAATTATTCCTGGTCGAATGCTGAGAATCCCTGGGGAAAAAATCGGTGAAATTAATTTTTAAAATCCTTGCTGTCTATGAGTGGACGTGGCCTAAAAGAAAACTGCGTGGGCCGTATAATTAATGACCTTAAATATACCGCGCAAGGCTGTATATAAGTATTTTGTTTTGTTTTATTATGGTTTTTGTGTTTATTTGTTAGGCAGTATTGATGTGCAAGGAACCATTAAGAAAAAACCAAGGATTATTTGGTTTGAGACTTGATTAACTGCTGTGGTAAACAAAGTTACCATGGTAACATGGGTGTTGTTTGGGAGGCCTGGAGAACACCAGCTATAAAGCATCACTCTACTTGAGGCTTCGGTAAGGAGAGGACGTGAGGTATATCTTTGAGCTGCATTCAGTCATCTCATGAGAATCCTTCACAGTACGAACGCGATTTGGTTTGAAGTAATTTCCCGAAAGTACATCATCAAGAATCTTAATTCCTTCAGCGACTCTACACTTATTTTGCTCCGTTTTGCTGACGTCCACTGGTTGAGCGGAACACATAAGAACAAGGGTAGATAATGCCTCCATATTCAGTCTTTGTGATTCTGCTCATCACTGCACATTGTAAGTAAACATCACTCTAGGCACGTTCACACCATAGGGCTATAATTATATTAAAATTAATTTTAATATTGCTCTGTGGTTCACACACACCAAAAAGCGCGACTATTTGGGTCGCGCTCCGAATCGCGACCCAAATAGTCGCGCTTTTTGGTGTGTTTGTGTGAACGTGCCTTCTTGGACGTATTTCATTATTCTCAATAACTCCCCGATTTATTGATTGATTGATTGATTGATCTATCGAGCGACCGACGGTTCGATTTAAACGGCGTGTATAACTTTGGTAAAGGTAGAACAGTACTCACACTTTGTGTAAATGATGTACATGACATACTAAGCCTGTGAAAATTGGAGCTCAATCGGACATCTGAGTCACGAGAAAATAGCGAAAACCCGACTTAATTATGCTTATAAAACATAAGGAAGGATTTTTGATCTTGCCAATTAAAGGTACCATCATACTTTGGCTTGTATCAAAGAAATACAGATTCATGGGTAAAAATATCAAGACAGATACAGTAACAGTCATCTGTGAAAATTTCAGTTCCAAACGGTGCCCACAGCAGGTCGAAAATGATTTGGTGTTTGGTTTTAGAGGGGAAATAATTATTTTAACGATATTATGTTTCTACCGGTATCATCTTCATACCCTGAAAGTTATACGTAAATCTGTGAAAATTTTGCAAACTAGGCTTGCCCTTTACCAACTTCGATGAGCACTGTATACTCAGTGCTTGTGAGTGCACGTGAAAAAATCACGTGCTGGGTCAGGTGGGGTTCGAACCCACGACCTCCTGCTTACTAGTGCAGATGCCATATACTGCTAGGCCACCGAGCTAGCTGGGGTCAGCGGGATGAATCGAATCAAATATCGCGGCGGGTACCGCAGTAAATCAAGCCTAGTTTGCATATCTATTTCCCAACCAAAACCATTAGATATTCATGGGAACATTTCTGTTGAGGTTTGTTACCAATGTTGTACATGTCCTTTAAGTTAGGTATAATACATATTTCAAAATAATTTTTAGGTAACTTGCGCTACGTGGAGAGCCAGATGCGGACACTTTATAAAGGTCCCGTGCAACCGCCTGGTGAGGGTGCGAAGTTCAATATGGGCCACTGGTTGAAATCAGCCATACCAGCACCAAAGGATCGATGCAAAGGTAAAACAGCCTTAGGAGTTAGGACGGCCTGAATGACATTAGGCAAGAAGCTGATACACAGTCTTTGGAATCAGTTTACCACAAAGGTGTGAAAAAAATGATATCATTCCGTTGCAATTTAACATCAGATCTATTATGGTTAGTAACAGACACACGCTTGTGCAGGATACCCATAGGAAAACTCCCCAATACCACTTGCATCATCATTCATCACTGGCACACTCAATGAAGTGGACGAGAATGCTGGAACTATCCTTCCATACAGACCACTAAGTTCACCGGCTCAGCAGTTGATTTTGAATCTTGTAGTTGCACGATTCGGTATTTATATCGATCGACAAACTACATATATGTACGGAGCCCCAAAGGGGTTGGGCAACAAAAAAAGTCCGAGAGGGATCAACAAAAAGTTCGAATTATTTCGTTCCCTCGAAATACTTTTTCATTCCCTGGAATACTATTTCATTCCCTCGAAATCATTTCGTTCCCTCGAAATATTAATTCAAGGTAACGAAATACAAACTATTTCTCGTGTACCCTCGAAATGATTTCGTTACCTCGAAATATCATTTCAATAACCTCTAAATATTATTTTGAGGGAACGAAGTAATTCTAACTTTTTGTTTACCTCTCTCCAACTCCCCCCCTGTCCCCTTAGGTGGCTCCGTATGATGTATTATGTAGGCCTATGTATATTTTGTGTGTCTTTCACTCCAGTACCCTGCTACGCATTGGCTGTTACGGCGTTGTACAATGATTATCCCGAGAATGGGCAATTCAAGTCGGCCCTTAAGTACCTGGAGTTCACTGTTCGGACAACTGAGTACGTAAGAATGGGTCTTCGTGATGTCGCCGGCACCGTGATCTACTACATAAGTAAGCATTATAGACCTAACATTTCTATACATTTAGATGACACATAATAGGACACGGGTCTGAATTGTTTCCGCTCTGGAATGGATCATACCAAATTGGCCGAGTGCATGAACTAAAAAAAAGTGATTGTTCTAATTTAGGGTAAGGTTTACTTTCACAGTGTTAAACTAGGGAAAGTTAACCAACGAATTGATCACGTGTCTTAAATATAATTATAATTATGATAATAATGATTATAGAGGTCATAGAATACGTGACAACATAGCGAGGGATCCCGAAACGTCTGTTACCAGTTACCATGGCAGCGGGGGGCCAATAATGGCACTCAATGCGCATGTTGCACAAAAATCTATTTCGACATAAACATTGGTAACTAACAGAAATGTTCACAGATTTACATACATCGTATATAAAAAATTACGTAAATCTGTGAACATTTCTGTTATGGTTAGTTACCAATATTTATGTCGAAATAAATTTTTATGCAACATGCGCATACAGGGTATAAAGACGGCAATGGTAGAAACACACGGTACAAAATGTATCTGCCTGAAATGCTGTATTTATCCAGACAAGAATAAAGCAAACACCAAAACACTTTTGATCTTGGAAATATGAAAAATTAGACAGCAATTCCCACACAAGCCAGAGATTTGGTATAACAAACATAATTCAAATAATTCAAAAAGAAAGAAAGAAACCCAAAACATTTTGACATTAAATTCTGAGTATACATGTGACCCTCGTATATTGAATAAGATGAAAGTCGTTTTGTTTGTAAATTAATATTGATTCAAATTTTCTTCTTCATGGTAACAGTGTTGTACCCGACTTTGAATAATAGAGGGTTGATTCGGCATATGCCAACCCTTAGTGACTCCACAGGAGACGAGCTAGGGGCCTTCGCCGGAGCCTTTGCAGGTACCGATCACATCTGGATAACGCACACCGACAACGAGATCCAGGTAGGATTAGGGGGCCGTACTGGAGCCGTGATGCGTATGTTCAATGTGAGCGTCTTCACTGACATCTGGAGCATCGAATTCTATTTTCACGCCGGTTCTGCAGAATTAAAAATCTACTCCCCATGCGATTAATCCGATATTGAATGAAAGAAAACTAAACAAAACAAACTAAAACAATACAAAACGACAGAACTTAAAACAGGCGCGGTTCTACTGCCAAAAGAAATTGGGCGGGGGGGGGGGTTAGAAGAGCCACTATTTTTATTTTTTTTTGGGGGGGGAGCTAGAAGACCAAAATGGGTTCTTCTAACACTCGCTTCTGCTATGTTTTTTTATGTAATTGCCGATTAATAACTGAAAAAATCCAGTATTTTCAAGATTTATTTTTTTGAATTGTATTTTCGGGGGGGGGGGGGCCCACAGTATAACCGCGCCTGACTTAAAACTTTAACTAACTGCCAATCTTAAATGATATAAAAAACTGGAATATGAAGCTATTTTTGTAGTTAATATCACGATGAATGTTTTGCAGTTACCATTCCGGCAAGGTTTTAATTTAGGTTTCTGTTTGCAAATCTACAATATTAATAATTATGTAAATATAACTACATGTAAGTATAGTGGCGTCATAAAAATAGAT
This sequence comes from Astropecten irregularis, assembly GCA_963971285.1. Classification (NCBI taxonomy): domain Eukaryota; kingdom Metazoa; phylum Echinodermata; class Asteroidea; order Paxillosida; family Astropectinidae; genus Astropecten; species Astropecten irregularis. Next base: position 12,851,560 of record OZ020250.1, on the reverse strand, counting down.
AAAATATAGTGTGTATTATTATAAATTTAACTGTGAATATAGCCTAGTATTCGGAGACCAACATTGATACTTGCACCTTGGAATATTATAGAAAATAATTGTTTGTTTGTCAATTTTGTAAATTAAAGGGTCTCTGCAATGGAAATATTGGGTTTGAACATGTGCCAATAAAAAACTGTACATGGGGATTGTGATTTTACCCACTTCCTCACACTGATTCAGGGTTAAAAACAGGTTTTTGAGTTTGTATGCTGATTAGCATTTCAATATTCATGAGCAAAACTGTGATGTCATCTGGGGAACTGAGAGCAGTAACCCAATTGATTTGTACACAAAAAGTTGCAGTTGTTTTAAAGGTTTTCTGGCAGACCTTTTCCTCCTTAATGGGTTTTATTTTGCCCAATATGTTCCTTTCACTCAACTGGTGGTGTAATTTTTTTACCAAACCATTTCTGTAGGTCAAGTTTGCCTCTTCCTTTATTTATGTTTTTTCAAGTTATATTTTTGCTGTTGGTTCCCTACATGAGTATGCGTGAAAATCCCCCGTTTTACAAAGCCATTCAAAGGAAAACAAAACGCTGGTTTGAAACCAAAATGGGGGTTGCCATTCATTATTTGTCAGTATATTCTCTGTATGAAGGCAATAAAATAACCTGACTGAAAAAAGCACTGCAGGAACCCTTTAAACACGGCGCATTTCAAACTTAGGTAAACATTTGACTACTGAAAAAGAAAAAAAACTTTAAAAATGGCATTAACTTTCATATCAACATGTAATGTCATGGGACATGATCTACAATATTTCTGATGAAGCACTGATGAAAGATCTAAGTCAGTGTATTTCAGTGTATATCTTTGCTTTTTCCCGACGAACCAATTGCAAAGCAAGCTGAGTCAAACAGACACAAGCGTATAATACAGATTGTGGGATACATATCCACCTCGGTACAAAAATCAATTATTGTCACTGGATCTCCGGTCCATCGCGATGAATAGTGGTTAACTCTTACAAGACTGTTTTGTTGATTTGCATTTTATCATTACAATTCGTAAATTACATATTAGGGAGACACTTTGGCGTCTAAAAGTGAACATTTGGGAGACATCTGCAAATAGGGAGACTTTTCGGTGTCTCCCTATTATACCAGCTACCCTTTAAAGGGATTGCATACGTTTGGTAATTTGAGAATACTGTTTGTTTCAAACCAATATAATTGTATATATATACCATAAAACTAACCTGTGAAAGTTTCAATTCAAAAGGTGGTAGCGTTTTTGAGATTTTGGCGACAAACTAGAGCGGTTATTTCACGCCAGAGAACAGTTAGTCAATAGCTGAGAAGCATTACGGCCATAACGCTTCTCAGATTCATAATTTTTGGAGATAAAAAGTGACATATTTTCCCATAACCGCGGTACTTAGAATTGAACGTTTCTCAATATGCATTATACTATCCAAAGCAGCTGTACTTCTCACCAAGTAAGTTTTTATTGCCATAAATTTTGAGAGTCATTACCAAACGTATGCAATGCCTTTAAAGGCATATTTTTACTGTCCATACTTTAAGACAGAGAATTCGTTCAATATGTCAAATTGAAGTTCATTGGTTTGGATGATGTTTACAATTAAGTTTGTGAACGACCCTATGTGAAAGTCTCCCTAATGAGTGACCCAATGAACATTATGATTATGTTTTCCCCATAAAGGAGTTTTTGCACTGATCATTAATTATTTTAATTGTTAAGTTAAAACCAATAGGCTTTGTCGACGTATTATATAATCATGTTATTGAGTGTTGGTGGTGATTTTAAGCCTTTAATAGATCGTCTAGTTGCAGTCTGCGGAAACTTTTTTTGCGATGTTAAATTAGTTAATTTATGAAAGGTAGTATCATACTTTGGTTTTTATCAAAGAAATACAGATTCATGAGCAAAAATATCAAGACAGGTACAGTAACAATCATCTGTGAAAATTTCAGTCCCATAAGGTGCCCACGTTTGGAGAAAACAGTGAAAAACAGCCACAGTATTTCTTAAGTCTCTTTTATTTTTGATCTTTTAAAAGATCAAAAAGATTTTCGGGCGTTGTTTAACTAATTTCTGGATAAATACATCATTTCAGAACTCAGATGGAAACATTTTAATGGTATGTTTCTACCACCACCATCTTTATACCCTGAAAATAATACGTAAATCTGTGAACATTTCTGTTTTGGTTTCTTACCAAAGTATGATCACCGGCGCACCCAGGATTTTTTCTTGGGGGTGGGGGGGGGGGGGGGGGGCTCAAAGAAAATTGTTCTCCAACAAAACGCCCAACAAACATTTTGTGACTCCCCCCCCTCCCCCCCCCCCTCCTCTCCCTTTCCCTCTCCCACATTTTTCCCACATTTTTTTTCAGGGACCCTCTTGGGGGGGGGGGGGGGGTCTCAAGCCTCCTGAGGCCCCCTCCCTGAGCTGGGTGCGCCAATGAGTATGATACTACCTTTAATTGTTGAAATAATTACTTACGAAATAATTAAGCGAGCAAGCACATGTAATTAAAAATACTCGTCCTATAGAACATTATATACAGAAAGCTGCCAATGTGTAAGTGTTTAAGACAGTAATTAATTACCCTTTTTAATGTTGTTCTCAAATCGTTTGATGGTAATTATAATAGTCAGGTAGAAGATCAGTTGTGTCACTGTGCGAAGTCTGCTTATCATACTGTGCACTTGACAATACCGGAAAATGACAATGTCTTGATTTGTCAGGTCATATCACTTGCCCCACAGTAAAATATTTGTATATAAAAAGGACGGACACTTTAAAAAGGAATTTATTTTCTCGACAATGTCAAATTTCACAGTTCTCAGTCCCCTTTCGCTATTTACTGCATGATTAATAATAGATTTTTTTTTTTTTATTGATTTTTGTAAATTAAATATCTTAAAATTAATGCAAAGTGAAATTAGATACATAAAAAAAATCTGTGATTCTTCTGACAAAATGACCGGAAAGATGAAAAATTATTATCAACAGGTTGGAGTAATGTTATGTTTCTCTACAGACAGATCCTATTATAAACAATAGACTAAACAATAAGATTGCAATGCTGTAAAATGATTGCGTGACACGAGATTGAGCAATAAACAGATAACCCACAGAGAATGTGAAGTGTCTTCTACTTTAATCAAAATAATTTTTGAAAAGTGAACAAAGAAAAATTGACTGGAGCGGGATTCGAACCTGGCTTCTGACATGACTGCCAAACGAACAAAGATAGTTGACTATTGGGGTCACCACCAACGTAGGGCTGGATTGCTCAATTGGTAGAGCGCCTCTACGGTATTCAGGAGGTCGCCGGTGCGAATCCCGCTTCAGTAAATTTTTCTTTGTTCACTTTTCAATGACTTTAAACTCAGTCAGTTTCCCTTGTGGTTATTTCACAAAATAATGTTTGTTTGTGATTATAGAACAATATGTTTGAACACGGGAATATAAAGTTTGGAATCTTTACCATAAACTGTTCACAGTGTTACTCTGCGTATTGAAGTTGGCTGATGTAGTGGCAGTAAATCTTACTCGGTGTAAATCAAATTGGTGGTTTGATTATCTTGAAGCGCATTTTGTGTTGCAGTATTACGCGAACGTTTATATAGTGGAAGAATTTACACGGGATGGACCCGACGTTTTGAGCGTGATCCAAATTAGGTAACATCCAAAAACATGAAATAAATTTCCTTCAACACCCTTAAAGATAACTTCTTTTCACTAAGAAAGAACAATATTTTTTTAATATAAAAGATATTTCTTACACTATTTAATTAACCAAAGTTGAAAATGTTTCCAAGTAATAATAATGAAAAAAGATCTGTAGACTGAGGTGAAGGTAGTCCTTTTTATTAATGTCCGTCCCTCACGCCCTAAAATCTTCTTTAAAAAAAACACCAAAATAGACAAATTGAAAATGGCATGTGGCCAACTTGCACTGGTGTCAGGGCTAAACATTCACATGTTTTTTACTGACAATAAGTATTCAAGAAATCTTTGGCGAAGCAATTAATGCATGTCCGTCCCTCACTTGAGGGCCGGATTTGGATCACGACTCGCAAGGACTGCAGTGTGAAAAGGGCTCGTTAGATGGGTTATAAGCTGTGTTGTGTGAACGCAGACCATTGACTCGTGTTGAAATTTGGAGAAGTGAGGGCTAATGCATGGGGTCTAATCTAAAACCAAAAAAAAAAAAATATTTTCAGTTCAGAATAACGACAGACGGCTGTTTTGTTAGAACATTCTGCAATTGAATGTGAAATGGACTGGGGCATTAATAATTGCAGTACAGAGATGTCGGCAATTTTATATGAAACAAATTACTTAATCAGTCAGAAATTGCGCGACTTCATGTTAAAATCGAGTTTCGGTGGCGATTGTATTGTTAGTAAACTGGCCTAACCTCAAAGACAATGATTCATTTTATGGACTCCGAAAACGGCCGATGGAATTTCAGAATGAAGATTTGAATATAATAAACATAAGACTCCCATCCAGATGACACTTATGTCCCTTCCATTTGTAAAGATAAGACTTTTATTCAAGATGGCTCGCTTTATTAGTGAAATATTCTGTAAATCCACCAGGGGGAAAAAATGTGCCCCCCGATCTCACAGTGACTGTATGCACTGGTCGATCGCACACATATCATATCGTGGCGACAGAGGGCGCTCGTTGAAAATGCTCCAATGATCGAAAACCACATGTACAAAGATGTCACATACGGTGTTGTTGTAGGGCAGCACATCATTTGCCGTATTTTCTGATTTTTCCGTTTAGACTTTGCAAGGATTTACGCCCAAAATGTTTGACTTTGAGTTTTTAGACGAGGTTCGGCGAATGAACAAGCGCCAGGTTTGTACTATTTAAGTGTAATTATTTATTTGTTAATCGGGTTTGTTGAAGATGATTTTGTGTTAGCGGAATATAAAATCATGCATTGTGTTGGGTGGTTAGGGTTTCCCATTACTTTACGTGTATGAAAGAATCCATTCATCATAGACGGTCCTTCACTTCAATTCAGTAACAGTGCCCGGTCAATTATGATGGTAAAGGTTCACTACAGTAGCCCTTAGCTATTGAATTGTTAATTTTACCATTCCAAATGACTTTCTTCAAAAACCAAAAATGGCAAAATGTTAAACAAAATAAGGACCATTTCCCCATAATTCATTGACCTTGTCATCCATACGGTTGAATTTATGTACACAAATCTGCCATATTTGAATGGTTCACAAACGTTACTTACAAGTTACAGTTATTCACTGGGCCCAGTGACCAGGGGTACGTTCCGCTTGCGCGAACATACGCGAACATGTTCGCGCTGTTTGCGTTACGCTTGGATTTTGTAGTGGAATGCACACGCAACAAACTGCGAACATGTGTTGCGTACTGCGTCCATCTTTCATTCAAAGTAGTTAGCCAACTTCAGCAAACACCTCCTCTACACCGTTAGCTTAGACTTGGGGCTAAGTCTTTCTTAGTCCGTGCGGTGATTGTCTCTTTTTTCCCCGCAACTCCCGCGAAACCGCGCGAGACTCATGGCTACGGCGAGAGTTCAGCTCTCGGCCCGGGACCGCTCAAAAAGAAAGACTTGGGAAACCCGTTTTAGACACACATTCATTTATTCACGTATGGGCGTGCTTTGCATTACGGTTGCCGTAGAGACGGCCGTTAAGACGAGTCCATTTTATTTGAGGGTGTATACAATTTCAAATAAGGCAGCAGTGGTGTACTTACTACTTACATTGGACAGCATTTTCAAATTATGGTTGTTGCTCAATTACTTCATAAGTTGAATGATTTAATAAATAATTTTGTATTAAGCTGGAACTTAATCTATTAGTTTAACATACGTGCATTGTTCATGGAAATGAATAATACCTACGGTAAATGTCAATAATTTGTTTAAGCAAGTGTGTAGGTTAACATGTACCTGATGTACGTAGGTCTACACTATAGCTACAGTTAGTAAGACGGATAAGATATTCCTAATATGCACAAAGAAGATAAAAACAAACATGCACATATTAATTTCACGACCCACGAGTTAAAAGTCTCATTATCAAGGTCATACTGCAGCTATATACTGTAGCTAGATATATACGTGCGACGGCTGTGGTTGTATGTATTCAACGTGAATCAGCCCTAGTGTACACGTGCAGGATGTAGCTAGTGTAGGCCTACATAAAGAATATTCATATATTTAATAAAGATTGGCCAATCAGAAGCGTCCGTACGATTTCGGCTAAAGAGCCCATAGGCCGTGTACAAAGTGAAAACAGGTTTCCCAAGTCTTTCTTTTTGAGCGGTCCCGGGCCGAGAGCTGAACTCTCGCCGTAGCCATGAGTCTCGCGCGGTTTCGTGAGAGTTGCGGGAAAAAAAAAGAGACAATCACCGCGCGGACTAAGAAAGACTTGGCCCCAAGTCTACCGTTAGCTATGTTAGGCGAACGTTGTGTGCGTGTTTGGTGAACAGCGCGTTCCGGTTTGAAAACGGTGGCGCACATTGTGTGCTGTGCGCGTAGTTAGCTGGAGTGGAACGCACCCCAGGTGACTATTTTACAAAATATTTTACTGTAACACCTGCAGCGTTTACCTTTCGCAGCTCAATAAGGTATACAGGGTGTCCCAGAAAAAACGAAACCGAGATTTGTCAGTGTTTAATCCTATTTTAATTTCACTTTTGAATAATAAATGACACATATCTGGAATTTCCTCAGCTTTCATTTGATACCATTCATATGATCCATACTTCACGCATGAGTGAGTAAAGACAATATGAAGCAAGACTATCAAAAAGTAATTTGCACAACGATATTTTTATTTTAAAGAATCAATCACATTTCTAGAAACTACATTTCCTGGCCTTTCAAATTATGCCTCAGTAAAAAAAAAATGAGCTAGGGATGACAGAGATATCTGCCTTTAAATATGGATTGAACATTCATGTTTTTCAAATCCTTCGTTTATACCTGACCGATTTTTTGTATGAATGGATGCGGATCCATTATGTCCATTAAGAACGTGCGTGTTAAAACCCCTGCCATCCTTCCATTCCTTCTTTCCCGTCCGGATTTAGTCACTTAGTCTTTCTTTTCTATTCTTTTTATTCACACAAGTGTGAAGAGGGGGAACTAAGATTTCTAGATGTATCATTTATTACTCAAGATTGTGTGATTAATCCATAACAAGTTTATTTCATATCCGCATCCTTTCATGGGAAAAATCAGTCAGGTGTGAAAAAGGATTTGAAAAAAACAAAAAAACACAACAATGAAAATTCAATCCATATTTAAAGGCAGATATCTCTGTCATCCCTTGCTCATTTTACTTGACTGAGGCATCATCTGAAAGGCTAGGAAATGTAGTTTCTTGAAATGTGATTGATTCTTTCAAATAAATATATCGTTGTGCAAATTACTTTTTGATAGCCTTGTTTCATATTGTCTTTACTCACTCATGCGTGAAGTATGGATCATGTGAATGGTATCAAATGAAAGCTGAGGAAATAAGCTTTCCAGTTTCCAGACATGTGTCATTTATTATTCAAAAGTAAAATTAAAATAGGATTAAACACTGACAAATCTCGGTTTCGTTTTTTCTGCGACACCCTGTATATCGCAAAAATAGGCCTAGCATTTTTAGTTACCAAGACAAGCTTCCGCAAGGCATTGTTGGTAGACCCAGTAACTGGGGCACTGAACTCCTTTTTCTAATATTGGGGTTGACTGTCGGTCTAAAAATCAAAATCAAAAATCAATGTTTTCCGATGGAAATCCTGACGATCGTTTCAGATCATCCAACATCTTGGTTTCTGCAAATTAGAAACAAGCATAAATTCACGTGTGTGTGGCAGAGAACCACACAAGATGGCGGACGATCCAAAAAAGCCTGAAACTATCGTCTGGATTTCCATTGGAAAGCATAGACTTTTATCACAAGGGAAAGATTGTGAGCACCGCTCTGCATTTCATCCTTGACATTCCAAGGGCCGGTTTCATAAAACTTACGACGCGTCGCAGAGTTAAGAGGCATCCTTTCTCTATGGACTCATCGCATAGATGCGACGCGTCGCAGCTAGGACGCGTCGCAAATCGAGTTGCGACGCGTCGCAGAGCTTTATGAAATCGGCCCCAAGAAGAGTTTGAGCGATTTCCAAACCGAAAGCTGTGATGTCTTTGATATCATTTAGGGACATTTTTGGTGCAAGTACCATGAAGTACAATTTTTTTTCTGTGTACAACACATTTAAGGCTATGGGATTCTCTGGGGCGCTAGACCAACCGTCAACCCCAAAAAGGGAGTTCAGTGCCCCAGTTACTGTGTCTACATTGTTGGATACATTTTGGTCGATCTGCATGTTCATGTGACACAATTGATGTACAAAGAGAACTGACCAAAAGTAAGCAAGTGCTGGCATTTCGACCCTTGTGCATCCCACAAGTCCCCGCGGTCGCTATATTTGCAATACGGTCTACATGTATGTTAACCATACTTCACCGTTCGTGTACATTACTCATTAGTCCACTCTGGATTAGTCTAGTACTCGGACCCAACAGATGAAAAGTCATTTGGGTGAGTTACTTTAGAAGCTTGGTGCCAGACTAACCAAAGGGGCAGACTGGACTAATGTTCATGAACGTCCCTACATGTATTTAGAATGATCCTCCTCGAGCCTACTACAAGTTTTAGCACTGTCACTTTTAGGGGTGTCGTAACGCTATGCAGGGCTCGAAATAGTACTAGCCTGGCGTACAATGTCTAGTAAAAACCGCACTAGACTCACTTGGTTGCCCGTTGGGCTAGTAAACAAAATTAAGAACCTACATGTTAAGGTATGGATCAACATAATGTACAGGCTAGTAAAGATCTAAACAGGCTAGTTAAATCTGAAGTAAGCTGGCCTGATTGGCTAGCCAGGAAAAAAAGTCTTCTATGGGTTTTGAAAACAACAATTTATAGATGAAATTTTGGTGAAACATTGCAGCACATACAGTACCTCTACTGCAGCTAGATTGTGATACAACAATGGTTTGGTCAATGCTCAAAATTTATGAATGAACTAGTAACGGACATCTTTCCTCGAGCAGGGTGGCACAGAGGGTCGATTTTTTTCATAAAAACGTTGTGAGTCAATTTATGAAAATTTATAAGCATAACAGATGTATGAGGATCAGAAAAACAAATTCAGGCGAATTCATGATCTCGGAGTCGCGGTAGGTGCTGCAATGTTTCACCACCATTTCATCTATGAATTTAAGCTCTAGTTTGGATTGACATAATTACATTTTGCAGTATGCTATTCACTCAACTGTCCTTTTTGTTTGTCCTGCTTTCAACAGCTGTTCTATCAAGTACTGAATTTTGGAATGATAGTATCGTCAGCCTTGATGATCTGGAAGGGATTGATGGTGGTCACAGGCAGTGAGAGTCCTATCGTTGTCGTCTTGAGGTAAGTTATGGGCTCTCCAGGAGAGGAGGTTAAAGGAAAATTACAATGAAACCATTCTTGTCCTCAAATGAACTTCTTTTATTCAAAATCATTCTCGGACCTACAAATATGTGCTTAGTCTTTGGGCATGTAATAAAATACAGGGACAATAGAGAAGACAAAGCCTTGTCCTCGGTTACCTTGCTGGTCAACAATCAATTAACTCAATTTCTAATGGTGTGGTTGGTGTAGGCCTAATGGTGTAATGATCCAGATGGCCATTATAGCTGTATAGGGGACATACTGTACGGCCATGGTGTACAATTTACAAACATGTAAGCATGGTCAAAGGCATGGACAAGTAATGGTTCCTGGATTCTTTCATGTGGCCAAGTCTATACTCTATACAGGACTACAGGTTGACCATAAATGTATGGAATATACATGTACCAACTATGGATGCCTCCAGGTGGACCATTAGAGACATGATTGGTGAATAGGGACCTGTTTGTTTCACGCACGAGATCAGGGATCGTGCTGATCCGGATCCCATTTTAGCGTATCCTCCATATTATTTGACGTTCCTTAGCTATGGCTGCCTCCATCTGGACCATTAGAGGTCAGATTGGTGTGAAGGTTTTCCTACATAGGTAGGTTGGAATGTGATGGACCAGCTATGGCTGCCTCCATCTTGACCATTAACGTCAAGGTGAAAGGAACTATGGAAGTAAGTTGGTCTAGATACATTTGACGAAGTTGACCAAATGGTTCCCATAATTGTGTGCTGTTTTAACCTCTCAATTTCAGTTTTGAAATTTCAATTTCGGTATTGCAATTTGGCTATTTTCTCCGCACAGTGGAAGCATGGAGCCAGCATTCCATCGTGGTGACCTGCTTTTCCTGACCAATTACCAAGAAGATCCCATCCGAGTTGGAGAGATTGTTGTCTTTAAGATCGAGGGACGAGATATTCCTATAGTCCACAGGGTGCTTAGACTTCACGAACAGTGAGTGGTCAATTCGTTATTCGTAAACCGTCATTATATGAGATTGTGAAGTTTTGATTGGTCGAGCAGATAGCCAATCACGTGACATGGCACGGGAATGCTTATTTTTCGGTGTTCATTTTTCCGTGCTGTCATGAACCCCTTCAGCTCAGGTTTAGTTTTGCTTTGCTTGAAACTCATATATCAGCCACCGGTCAATTATAGTTCATCTGGCTGGGCTATGGGTGCAGGGAGCTTGCCGTAAACAATATCCACACACAATATCCCAAATTCCAGGAGGACTGTAATCCATGCACACACCTGTGTTCGGAACTCACAGATTGCGGTCTGCACGAAAATGCTGATCTATATGCAAATCAAAGGGGTAAATGCACCACAATGGGCAAATGTTTTGGGGACAATAGGCCTAATGGTTCATTGAACCTCTTGTTCCAGACAGTTACCCCCATTCAATGTATTTCAGTGGAAATAACAAAGCAATCATGAATATTCTCATGTTATGATGTGAACTGCTATACATGTAGATGCTCCCTCAGCGGAAGGGGTTAATGTGCTGATGTACTTTCCAATTAGTCCATGTACTGCTGTATCTGTTTATCTATGTTCACTGTGTGCCATGCATCTTTGAATATTGAATCAGTTAAATCAGGAACTGATTATTCAAAAGATCATCTCACAGCATGGTCTGCATTTGTAACTTTTCAGTATGTTAACTTTCCATGTCAGTAGTTTAGGTTTTTCTATTGATCTTGTTTGTACGATTTGAAAAATGAAAAACAAAGAATTGACCGGCGCTCCAGTCAATTTTTTTTCCCCTTTAACGACTTAAAAGTTCAGTCAGTTTCCCTTGTGGTTATCGATGATTGTTTGGTTATTTATGTATTTAATCATTTATTACTTATTTACCATGGGGTAACATCTCATTGTCACCGCTGTTTATCAGAGATGCCTAGCAATTACAATATTTCTCAAATACAAATATCCTCTAATTTACAGAGACCAGGGGCCGATTTCACTAAAGTCGTATTTTGCGATCATCGTTATCACACATGATATGAGATAGCTACTTTGCGATTAATTCTCCGTTTAGAGATGGATTTGGGCTTTTGCGATGATCGCAAAGCGTTAGTGAAATCGGCCCCTATTACATCAAAGTAATTTAACTGATCCCAGCAACTCAATCATCATAACTGTACACCATATTATTTGTAAAGGTTATGGAATTTTTTTGTGTGTGTTTATATAGGGAAAATGGCGACATGAAGTTTCTAACGAAAGGTGACAATAACATGGTTGACGATCGTGGTCTCTATGCACCAGGCCAGCTGTGGCTACAGCGCAAGGACGTGATTGGTCGAGCCAGGGGCTTTGTACCTTACGTTGGCATAGTAACGATTCTAATGAATGACTATCCTAAATTTAAGGTAAGCATGAGGTTTCAATATGTGTGTACTGTGTTACTATGTTAATTGTTTCTCAGGTTCGATCTTGCTGATATGTGCATGTCTAAAATGATCCTTGGGATATACATGTAGCGGTATGTGTGTGGTTTGATGGATTCTGACTGCCAAACGAACAAAGATACATGTAATTGGCTATTTGGAACACCACCAACGTAGGGCTGGATAGCTCAGTTGGTAGGGCACTGGTGTAATATTCTGGAGGGTCGCAGGTTCGAACCCCGCTCTAGTAAATTATTTTTGTTCAATTTTCAATAACATGTTAATCTTTTGGAGAATTACATGTACATATGACAGTGTGCACACAAGCAATATTGTGAACATTTGGCTTGATGGCGCACAGTCATTGATCAGGATCAATACAGGCGATTCACAATAGTGCGCCACCTTGAGTTTGCAATGCGTTGGCCAATCACAATGCGCGGAATTAATTTTGTCAACAAACTGCGCATGTGGAAAGATGCGCAGTTTATCAACAAATTGACCAACGCGTTGCAAACTCATGATTGCGCACTTTTGTGAATCGCCAGTATTGTTTCATTTTTTGTCAGTTGGAACTTCCACTGAGGCATGACAATAACCCTGTGCACAAAGCCTTCTCTTTAAAGGTTACCTGAAATAGGGATGAAAGTGCTTTCAGATTATTGCTTAATGCATAATTAATGACTATATAAATTCTAATTTGTATGTAAGTGCTTCATTTTGGTCCCAAAGTTAAAAAATCAGTACATGTATGCCCCGCCCCCAAAAACCAGCCTCGGAACTGATCCACGCAACAATGCTTGTGACGTCATTGGCAGAACAAGTAGGCTCGCACTGCAGTAGCTCTTGCTGGCTCGTACACATTGTATGTAGGATTTTGCTCTTCGATTTGAACAAAAACGCGGGATCGGTAGTTTTGCGACTGGTATACTGTGTGGCGTTCTGCCGGTGACGTAGCAAGGTTTTTCGTTGCGAAAAGTCGGGTGCTAAATTATGGGTGTAAAATACCTTTTTTCACGTACAATATTTTTTTAGCAAACAATGATAAACATATTGAGTTTTATGACAATACAGATGTATTTAACTTCATATGAGTTTTTACTTCAGGTACCCTTTAAAAGCCTTCTTAACCATGTTTACACTGTGCCCTATTCTTCAGGCAATCAAGCCTGACGTAATGTTACTGTACATGGGTACAGTCCTGTTTCCTTCAAAATCCAACACTGTGCTGTATGGTGCAGTGGTGCATTCTTTGGCCTTGGACCAAGCAGGTTCATCAAGCCTCATGTAATGTTATGGTGTCTGGGCTCTACAGTCCTGTTTCCTTCAAAATCCAACACTGTGCAGTATCCCTTTGATTCATTCTTTGGATGTGCACCAAGCTACAGCACACCACAAGGCTTAGACACATAACAAAGCACCACCTTAAATTGAAAACACTGCTCAACACATTACATGTAAGCCCCACTCAGTCTCAAAAGGGTCCAATACACATGAAGCATGGTCTCACTGCAAATACATTGTATCCCATATTGACCTGGACCTATTCGGGCTATCGAACCCCATTTATTTTAAAGTTACAGTGTTTGTGCTCTGCATTTGTGTGTCCTTCAAAGTACCACATTCCTTGGACGTTTAAAATCCTGCCCCTGAAACCCAGCCATATATTTTTAAGTGTCGTTTCATTTCATGCGAATGTTGTAACTGATTAAAAAATCTCATGAATTTTTTCTCTGTTTTTGTTTGTTTGTATTCTTTTGTTCACAGTATATTGTTCTAGCTGGGCTTGGTTTGTTTGTCTTGATCCATCGAGAATGACAGCGCCACAAGTTGCCTCTGCCGTCTTAGTATTAATAATTATAAACCCTTCAAAGAATGTGAAGTGACCTGACTCCATCCGCCATGACACAACGGAAGATATTCATTCACCGGACAAAATAAAAGGATATATACAGTGTGTCCCCCCAAAAATTATACCCATTTTCAAAAAAATATTAAAAGAAATTTTATATTTTCAGCTATTTGGTATTTAATCTATTGCATTCAGTATCTCCCAGGCCATGTTCTGATGAAATGTCAATGCAATCCATTAATTGCATCACCGAGCAATTACTAATTGTCTGGAAAAGTCCATTTTGCTACCATTACAATTGAGTGCCAATGGTGGTCATCTTAACATTCTTAGTTGTGATCTGTAAATCTCCCCTCGAAGTGGCTTCCCACATTCACTACGCACAGATCACCACTAAGATGACCACAACTGTCACTCATTTGTAATGGTAGCAAAATGGACTTTTCAAGACAATCAGTAATTGCTAGGTGATGCATGAATGGATTGCATTGAAACTAGATTAGAATTTACCCAGTGAGATAGTGAATGCAATAGAATAAAAATCAAAAAGCTGAAAATATACAATTTAATTTCATAATTCTTTTTTACATTGTATATTTATCCTTTGCATCAGTTTACCTGCACCAGCTGGGATAGATGTTATGTGACCGGTTACAACTGTCACCAACAACATTTCCTGTTTTGACTTTTAAAATCTGTTAAACAGTTTTATGCATAATAATGAGGCTGTTGATTTTGAATTGTTGAATGGTGAATGAGATAACACGTTCCTCTGACCTTGGGTATCAGAGACAGCTTGTGATATGGGGCTAATATCATACAGCTGCTTAAGCACAAAAATTGCTTAAGCATGAAAAGTCTTTGTCGTTCACACAGAATTCCGAACCAAATTTTCATGTGATGTTTTACTGCTTTTGACTTGTATTCGGCCATTGTTTGCTGAGCATAACATTCACAAGGAGTTTCGGGCGGGCATACTGATTTTATGTACCAAGGTTTTTGGTGCTTAAAGGTATAATACATGATTGGTAAAGGTCACAGGACAGCACTCATACTTTGTCTGATCAAACATGTACATGAAATAATAAACCTGTGAAAATTTGAGCTCAATCGGACATCTGAGTCATGAAAAAATAGCGAAAACCTGACTAGATTTGTATCATTAAACATGAAGAATAGTTTACTTTATGTTTGTTCCAAAAATCGTTTGGACGAACGATCTTTGGAAAAGACACTAAATCTTGATTTCCTTGAAAAACCCAGCATCTGGTGAACCAAGATTTCCCATGGTGACTGTTTGCACTGTTTACGAACTGTTGAGTCCATTTTCTGTCTCAAACTCAATAAATTTTTTTTGAGGCCTTGCAAATCCTATATGCTCCCTTTAACAGTTTAAGCAGCTCTATGAAATTGGCCCAATTTCAATTGGCCCACCAGACACCTGCTGTCTTTTCTCATGCTAGAGTTTCTGCTGATCAACCGTTCTCGGTTTCATTCGATTTATTGCAAATTTTTGGTTTTGTTGTACCTCATTTATTTATTGTTTTCTTTGTTAGTCCTTTGGAGAAGGGTCATTTACATTTTAATCTGAGAACGAAGTTCCTATTAGGGATGGCCACAAAGTACTACAAAATCAAATATTTGCCATCATGTTAGAGATAAAATGGTACGTTCTTGTGGAACTTTACACAATCAGTTTGTTGAAAGGTTGTTCAGATTACTCAATACATGTACTGTACCTAACTACATAAGTAGAAAAGCCTTCGTTTTTGTTCTTTTTTTTTCTTTCTTCTTCCTCTTCCTCTTCCTCTTCTTGTCGCCAAAATTCCCATAGACAATGCACAGGGACATTCTAGACCCCACTTTGATCACTTTTAAACTGTCGATCTCAACCAAACTTGGTCCTAACAAAGTCACTAGCGAGTCAGTCATTGGTTAAGCACAAGGTGGTTGACTGGATGCACAGTTTTCTCTACGCTTGAAATAATCTCAATGTAATTTTTCAATGACAGTATAACTGCTTACAAAACTACATGTAAATGGAATTGGTCACAAATGCAGATGTATTTTAGGATATGACATGTATAGTTCCTTCCGCCAGAATGGGGCAGGGTTTGTAAACAGTGTCAAATGTTATGTCTGTAAACATGCACGTCCATATTACGACTTGTAATGATTAGCATTGATGTATTCTTCTATTTCATTCGAATTTGACGATCAAGTGTACATTTATTAATCATCAAAGGATAATGTCCATTAACGAATGGTCAGACACAACATTTGACACCGTCACAAATCATTGCCCAACCTGGTGGAATGACCCTCGTAACTGATCCTGTATGAGTTTTTCGACCATCACATGTTAAAACAAAAGGTTTAACAATTTTTGTGTGTCCACATTTCTGTTCAATTAAAATTGCAGTTTAATTTTGTTTTCTGACCACCAAACGAACAAACCGATGACTATTAGGGACGCCACCAACAGAGGGCAGGATAACTCAGTTGGTAGAGTGCTGGTACGGTAGTCAGATGGTCGCTGGTTCGAATCCCAATCCAGTCAATTTATCTTTGTTCGCTTCCAATTCCAATGACTATTTCGATGTCTACTTTATCAGAGCCGAACATCGAGCCATGCTCGACACGGTGGGTCAAACCCATGTCGAGTGCAACAATTATGGTTCATATTTTAATATGGAAAGCATCCTTAGTGAATTATGTATGTATTAAATATTTAGGATTTAATTTCTTCCTTTGTCTTCTAGTTTAGATGTAGTCTCCCGGTGATCACAGATCATTAAAGGTAATATCATACTTTGGTTTTTATCAAAGAAATACAGATTCATGGGCAAAAATATCAAGACAGATATAGTAACAGTCATCTGTGAAAATTTCAGTTTCATACGGTGCCCACTTTTTGAGAAAACAGTGAAAAACGGCCACGGTATTTCTTAAGTCTTTTCTCTTTTATTTTTGATCTTTTAAAAGATCAAAAAGATTTTCGATCGTTGTTTACTAATTTCTGGATAAATACAGCACTTCAGGCGGGAATATTTTAACGGTATGTTTCTACCAGCATCATCTTCATACCCTGAAAGTTATACGTAAATCTGTGAACATTTCTGTTTTGGTCTCTTACCAAAGTATGATACTACCTTTAAATCTACATAGCCGCTTATTATTTCCCGGTCTATGGCTATGCAAATGTCGTAATACTGTACGTTTTCTCGTAGGAAGTTATCTTTAGTGGGTGTACTGTAGTGTCTTTACTTGTCAGCGTAACAGTAATTTTCTGGAAGATTTGGTTTTGAGAATTATGTGCCTCAAATCGTGAACTTATCTCAATTTTGTAAGATGAAAAAAAAAAAATACATCAGCATTTTTTCCTCTGTAGGCTAGTATCTTATTGTGTTTCCATTTCCAGATGAAATTTCACCCACGGGTTGGCGTGTATTATCTCATTTGAAAAAACGGCAGAGTTTTCTCAGAATTGTATTAAGTCATGTACTTAGATGACTGAATGGTCGCTGTGGTACGGTATTTCGGAGGTCGCTGGTTCGAATCCCGCTCCAGTCAATTTTTGTCTATGTTCACTTTTCAATGATCTTTTAAACAAATTACATATTAAAAACGTCTAAGAAGGGGCCAGCTGCCGAGCGATATAGTTATCATCAGGGATGTGAGATTTCAGATTTGTTTAGATTAACTCAGAATTTCTGCTTTTTTGTACACCTGCTCTGGTACAAAAGTATAGAAACTTTTAAATTTAATCTTTTTCCTAGGTGTTTTCAGATTTTTTTTGTGGCCACTTGCATCCCTGTATCATTTCACATCGTATGGATAATTGAAATTGTGTTGGGAGTGTACACTGCTTTATTCGGTTGAACCTTTATAATTGAAGATGTGGGCTGTTGCACTTGTTGGGGCAACGATTGTGTGATGTACACCGTAGTGTCCTTGTTACATCAGCGAACCTGTACCATTTTTTAACTTCATCTTTATATGTAGATATTCATACATGTAGTTGTTCCTCAGATTGGTATGAAATACGTCTACCGGTATATGCATCTTTAACCTCAGCATTTTCTTAAGGAATGGTGCAAGTTCGTTGATGTAACATGGGCAGTGGCACCATACACATTTCTGCCCCATGCATGCATGTAAACAACCCAACATTTCAAGAAAGATTTGAGGCTTTGCATGGTGACAATTGGTATGTGGATCGGTTTGCGGAAACACCATGTAAGAATCGTTCGTACCAGTAGTGTAGACACGTCCTCAGACCTGGGGGGTTGATCGTGTAGCTGGGTCGTACTTCCATATACGTTGTGCACAAAATAATTTTTTATATATACATGTATATAAAGTGAAAACCTGGGGGGGGGGGGGGGGGGGGGGTTGCAACCCCCCTAGCCCCCCCCCCCCCCCCCGGGATCTACGCCCATGGTTCGTACTTTCGCAGTTCTATTTCGTTCGCACTTCTCGCAATTAAGGTCTCCCCGTCTCAACTGGTCTCCTCGTGATGACTAGAGCAGGCTAGTTGAAACGTTGAGACCTTACGAGAAGTGCGAAAGGACGAACGATTCGGTGTTTCCGCGAACCGATCCATAAACCCAACATTTTTTTTTTCATCTCCGTATACATTCCTTTATAAACGGTGTTGGGCATTGTCAAGACTTAAGCTTCCTTTAGGAAGTACACGTAGACTCTTATGCCATTTTCGTATGCATTTCTGTCATTATCATGATAATTGTTTTCTGTACTAATGTGACATCTTGGACGATCATACAACTGCTTCTATCGCCAGGTTTAGTCGTCGTTATTATTGTACTTTGGCAAGGTGTGGAAATAAATTGTATTAACTTGGAAAAAGTGAAACTGGGAAAATGTTTGATGATATATATTTTATGTGTCTGCCCCTCAAAAAAAAATGCAATTGAAGAAACAAACCATTGTGGAAAATACTGGATCTTTTCAGTTATACAGCGTGCCCCCCTAAAAAACGCAACACTTTGTGTCGAGGACCATTATATTAAAATTAGATTGTTTATCATTTCATGATTCAGATATGGCCATGTCTTGGCTATCACCATGTAGAATTTGAGCACAATTGGACTGAAATTGAGTGAAAAAACTAAGACAGAATTACCCAACCTCAAAACCCGATTTTCATCTTTCTTTTATACACATTATAATGCGTGTTATCCTCATCTTGATAATGCAAATCGTATTCTGGAATACTGCAAATTTGTTTTTAAAGAGTACTCTTTCAATTGATCATATTTTCGCCAATTTCAGCCCTAATATGCTCAAATTCTACATGGTGATAGCCAAGACATAGCTGTATCACATATCTGAATCTTGAAGTGATAAACAGTTTATTTTTTGACATATTGGGTCCCGACACGGTGTTGTGTTTTTTTCAGGGACACCCTGTATAGGCCTACGCGCCAATTACTTTGAAAAAACGCGCTGGACTGCTTTTCTACAGTCCCAATTCTAAGACATAGCAGAAACGAGTATTAGAAAATGACGTCACGCGCGAAGGGTCAATTATTGCCCATCAAAGTATTGGCTCTTTTTGGAACCACCCCCCCCCCCCCACAAAAAAAAAACAAACCCACAACCAAATTGCTCTTCTAGCCCCCCCCCCCACAAAAGAAAGAATATTGGCTGTTCTACCCCCACCGTGCCACCCCAACCCCTAACCCCCACCACCACCCCCCCCCCCCCACCCACCCCACCCCCCCCCCCCCCAAAAAAAAAGAAGAAAATATGAAAAAAGATCTCCCATTTGCAGTTATCTCAATTCCAATACTGATGTGTTGCACAGACCTTCACCTTCGAAAAGAAATATCGTCCTTGACCGAGCGGTCAATTATATTAAAAACTAGCCTTATAAATGAAGCTATTTTTTGACCCCACCGAGAACGGTTCAGAACGGAAATCCTTTATAGCTCCAAACAATACATACCGGCCCCAGCGCGTGCTACAAGTCATAACAATGAACACGGCCTGATGAAATTAATTTCACTCCAATGCCTCGGCCCTTCGAATTTCTCGCCTAATAAATTAGGAAGACAATATGCAAATTTGAGGTAGGGGGCCGTCCATAAAGTACGTACGCACGGAGGGTGGGGGGTGCGGGGGGGGGTGGGAGAGTTGTTACCGATACGTACGCCATGCGTACAGGGGGAGTTTGGGGGGGGGGGGTTCAGGCCAATGCGTACGGAAAAATTGCATAATCTTTTCGCGCGAAAAGAGAGGGGAAAACGAGAAAAAGCACCGGGATTGATTTGTTTTTTCCTTTTTTTCTTATTCAACATGATACAAAATAGTAAAATATACATCTGTAAATATAAAAACCTGTTACACTTTAGTAATTCATTTCAAAATTTGAAAGTGACGTCCCAATAACAGTACCGGCCCGGATTATTGTGACATAAAGCAAGGTACCACGAGAAGTGAAAAACCTAATTTGTGAAATGCGTACAGTACAGGGGGAGGGGGGAGGGACTCTTGCGTACGCCATGCGTACAGAGGGGGGGGGGGGGGGGAGTCCAAAAAGTTGGCATTTCGTGCAAACGCACTTTATGGACGGCCCCTAGCTGGCATGCACGGCGGACTACAAAGCCCGTTCAACTGGCACGACACCCACGGGTTTGCCTGGCACTATAGACCCTCTTGGTGTATCGGTAGTTATAGGGTATATTGTGGTACATGTAGGCATATCAGCTTTTTATTTTAAAGCAGGCTATATTTACATGATACAAACAAGTCATGTAGGCCTATAATCTATAAATTGACGTGAACATTCCCAAATTCAGGGGGCAGCTTATAGGTTGGTCAATCCATGATCAAAGTGAGATGCATTTGGTTATCTTTGAATAACAACATTTAGAGGGAGTGGGGGCAGATTTAACACCCCAAAAGTGCGTCTAGCTCCCCCCCCCTCCCCCAAAATTAAAACAATTAATGGCTCTTCTAACGCCTCGCAAAAACATTGGCTCTAACCGCACCTGGATTAACCGGGTTTTTTAATTTCCCAGTCCCATTCATGGAATGAATTTCTCATAGAAAAATGAATATAAGCACTATTTTTAAAGAAATGTGTACAGACCTTTCCTAGTCCCATTACAACTATTGCGATTCTATGAATACATGTACATGAATTGGGATCAAATTATATTATCAAGCTAAAGGCATGGTTAGTGCACAGGCCTTTTGACGTAGTCTATGGTTAAAGCCCACCGCACACTATACGATCCGACTACGACCCGACTGGTTTTTGGAAGGATCGCAAAGCATTCTGGGAGTCTTTACCGTGATTCGACAGTCTAATCTTGCCGACTGGCCATCAGAGTGGGTCTGCGACTGGGAACAATCACGGTTAAGACTCCCAGAATGCTTTGCGATCCTTCCCAAAACCAGTCGGGTCCTAGTCGGAAGTGTCGGATCGTATAGTGTGCGGTGGGCTTTAGTTGCAGAGTATAGGTCCAAATCTGTCCGCGGAGTTCATCAGTACAATTTTTAGTATTTTGTGTACCAACAAAATCCTTCATATAAAATCATTTTCTGACTTCTGAGCCCTGCGTGGGGAAGTCGTTTTAAAAACTGGATGGAACTCGGTCACCTGCAGTGTTCAGGCTTTCATCTTTGAGCTGTTTGGATGAAATCTGGTTCTAAAGCTTGAAGTCATCGCTCTACTTTTGCCATGTGGTGGAGGGGTACATTTTTGAGTTTTACACCACGCAGTCGGATGGACTTTTCTCAAAAAGTCATTGGGTTAGTCTATACAAAATTGAAAAGAAAATGAACATTTAAGTTTTCAGTTTTATTTTGCTGTATGCATGGCTTGATTGCAGTGAAACTTTTGAGTATTTAAATATTTTTTTAAATGGCCATTTTGCATGGGAGCTCATTGGGAATTATCTACTAGTCTGCATGGTGGAGCTGTGGCTGTACATGTACATGTACATGTACCTGCAGAGACTGAATTTGACTTGTGCTGAGTAATTATTCATTTTAAATACGTCTATTTAAATATTTACTCGCCCACTACAACTTACCAGCGTTATGGCGGTGGAAGCGTGTTCGTTTGACGTGCAACAATGCACGTTCGACTATACAGTGCTTCACTGACAAATATTTAGCTTGTTGCGAAGATGCGAAGTTCATGGCTCATTATTTTCTTCAATGAATGATCTC